>CM046723.1:16454244-17151108 GCA_025584915.1 Monochamus saltuarius | reverse complement strand
ACAATGTACATTTAAACATATTATATTTTTTTACAGCACAACTAAATCGTACACACACTTGAAATGTCTCGTATCACTTTAATTTCAAGTGCACTGCAATATCTATAACGCACATGATTGTATAGACAAGTCGACCATTACAAATAATTATAAAATTACCATAACAATATGGTAAATATAAATAATTTCATTGAAATTTTGCAGATATTTTTAGAGTGGGTGCAGTCCTGACTTATTCCACAATTATTCGAAATCGCTTTTATATTTATTCCAAGTGTTAGAAATTGACATTTCTGCTCTCACTACTCACTAGTCCTAGAAATTATTCCCAAACCAAACTGAATGCTATATGGACATCCTGTACAATTCTCTTTCACACCAACGGCCGAACTTCTTCGGAGAGACACCGCCCGGTATAAATCAAGCTTATTTATTCACCTACCTGCGTCGGTTCCATCCTCGCACCGATTCAAAACAAAAAAATATTTAAAGGAAATGTTGCGCCATTAAAAGGACCCTCTTGAATGAACACATCGATTAATTCTTAATTTATTTGGATCCACTCCGATGGCCTTATCGGAAATTTGAATAGATTAAATGAATATTTATGTTGGAAATGGGGGTTTATTTATTTTTTCGGATGATGCGCAATCATTAAAATGCGAGATGAAGTATTTATTTTCGCGATGGGTCCCAATGCTTATCTCGGATGGCGCTGGTTATTCATTAGTGTTGCATTTTAATCCTTATTCAGGATAACTGGTCAAATGTAGACGAAAGCAACTGTATTTATTTTGCTGTGTCCGCGATTGTGACAGAAATGTGGGCGCAAAATATTAATTTGGTTATAAAGCCACGCCTAAATTTTAAATTTAAGATCTACACAAAATTTAGATCCTGCTGTCACAGATCTCTAAAATTAATTAGATCAATTAATTTATTTGAAATTTAAAGAACTTTAGCAACCATTCAGTAATGAATAAGAATTTTACGGCATTTGCAGTATATGAAGAAATAAATATGTTAGTTCAAAGGGATAATAGATGGGATTTGAGATCTCACAATAGATGCGAAACTAATCAAGCTTTCTAGGGAGGTTAAAGTATCTGGGGATAGTACTAGAAGTCTTAACTGAAATACACATTTAAAAAATATCCTAGACAAGGCGAAATGAGCAATGTGTGCTAACCGTTGAGTAATAGGGAAAACCTGGAGATTGCTATTGAAAATACTACATTGGATATTATACCTCAATAGTAAAACCTAGGATTCCTTATGGTGCAGTGGTATCGTGGCCTAAGGTAAAACAGAGCAGTGCAAGGAAGAAACTGAATAAATTTCAGAGATTGGTCTGCTCAAGGATAACAGGAGTTATGGCGTCAACTACTCCTACGACTTACCTTGGAAGTCTTGTTTAATTTACCACTACTACATGTCCTGCAAAGAGAAGCAAGAATGGCGGTTTACTAAATCAGGGACAATAATGAATGGAGGATAGCACTTTATAATAGTACCTATCCTAGAAATGAGATCTGACAGAATGATCGTAAGACTTAACGTTCAGACTGTTCGCGTCTCGAATAGTGAATCGGAAGAAATAGGAGTTAAACTATAATGCACTGGAAATATGGGTCCTGGCGTGGCTTAGAGATTGTTCCAAAATGGACAGTTGAACTGGAGCCGGTGTAGTAGGAGTGAGGCCAAGGTGGCAGAGAGACTATAGCTTGGACACGTTTCCTACAGTATTCCAGGCTGAAATTTTCGCAATAAGCGCGTGTCATAGTAAGGCTGCAATAAATGCCTTAGACTCAAACGAGGTGGACTCAAGGCTCATTTGGTTTTGGTTTGGTTTAGAATTGTTGAATGAGCTGGCAAGCATCAACGCAGTTACGCAGAACGTGAGGGAATTGAAGGAAATGAAAAAACAGATGAACTTGTAAAAAATTCTTTTCTGAATTCTGAAATTCTGAAACATTCTTCTTAGACCCACAGCCAGCCCTCAGCATTCAGTACAATGTCGTAAAGTTACACCTGGGAAGGTTCAAAAAGAATATTACATACTTCATACCCCTTTGTCTCCTATATCGCGGCCACTTTGGTCATAAGATAGATGACATAAGATATATATACGTTGACTGGGGCATTCAAGAAAAAATTTTCTATTTCCTCTCTTTCATTCTTTTAATTTCTTCAAATAGGCTGTTAGCTTGAGGTATTTTCTAATATAAATGTCTTTCTTTACTTTGAAGCTTAGTTCCAACATCGAATACGAGTTGATGGACAGTTGCGTTTTGTAGTATGGTGGAAATAGACCAAAATTACCTCTTCTTGAATGAATGAAGTGTTCTGCTCCATACGCTATTGACAATAAGCTCTTTTTCATAGCGAATTCTTGATTTTACTGAAATTAATGCATTACTTGCATCATTACCAGCTTCCAATATCTCTGCCGGGACATCACTTTTCACTCACTTTGGGTAGTTGACGACAAAGAGAAATGAAAATAGATCAAACTCAACCTTCGAACTAAACTGATTGAAAATTTGAAAGTTTGTCAAAAAATTTTAACAATCAAAACTACACGTAGTTATAGAAACGACGGGAAATTTTATCGGTGATTACCTGTGTTCAGCGTCGCACCTGCTTTACTTGTTAGACGGTAAACTGCATCGGGCAACACTCATAAGCACCTTGAGAAAAATCTAGCGCAAACTTTTTCGCTGAATGCTGCCTGCATCCGCTGAATTACGTTGGACACAAGCATTGTCACAACAGTACCTACTACCTACTAACTATATAATGCAACAAAAATCGGAAAAGTGCCACTTT
This sequence comes from Monochamus saltuarius, assembly GCA_025584915.1. Lineage (NCBI taxonomy): Eukaryota > Metazoa > Arthropoda > Insecta > Coleoptera > Cerambycidae > Monochamus > Monochamus saltuarius. Next base: position 17,148,279 of record CM046723.1, on the reverse strand, counting down.
CGCCACAAAGTACACTTTTCTTCATGATTTTCCACATGATCGGAAAAATATATTTTTTAAAATATAAAAGAACGTAAAAGAATGGAAGTTGGGCTGTTTATTTTATTGAATATAAACATCCTATTCACTGATGTATATGTAAATATGAACTACTAGCATATGTAGAGATTACTAAGAGCCTCAGAAATATGACGCCTTAACGCCATTGAATGTTGCGCACTGTTGATCATTGCTTTTAATTGTAATATGCTTTCAAATGAAAATAACACTGCTTTTAATTACTCACTACACTTAAAAGTTTCCTAAAAATTTGATTTGAAATACAAAGTTTTAGTTACGAAATCACGTTTTGCGAAATACATAAAAATCAATGTTCGCTTTTTACTAATCTAGCGTGAAAAATGGCCATAAGCAGATCCGTCGCCAATATTAATCTTTACCATTAATCAATTCTATCCCCAGAATCCCCTCAACGCCAATGGCCCACCCCTTCCTTCTATTTCCTTTTTATCTAGCCGGCGTCCTCGAATTAATGCATAAGTCAACTCTCGTAATATCGTTATGATACAATCTGTGACGTGATCCTTGTTTACACTTTGTATTACGCCCGGCTATTATACGCGTTATTATATTCGGCGACGCTATCTTGATCTACACTACAAACATCCGTTAAATTGTTAGGTAATAGGGGGTTGATGGGGCGCTGGGGCGAGGGGCGACGACGGCTACTACTCATACTCGAATGCGACGATAAAATCTGGCTATGAGTCGCATGATTACTGATTAACTATACGGTGAATCTCAGAATTTTATTACAGAAAAAATGACGCGATGCCTCTGCAGCATTTTGCTGGAATTCAAATTAAGTTGATACGATATACGACAGAAACTAGAGGTGAGAATGCCAACTGCCGCAATGTACTTGTAACGATTACAGTCCTTTAAAATTAAAAAAAAAACGTAAACATGCATATTTCTCATAAACATGTACCCATGTATAGAGTGGCATTGACTACTTTCAACTTTTACCTAATCAAATCAGTTAATGATAATTATAAAGTGTATGATTCTAGAATATGTAGTCTCACTAATAAACCCTTAAAATTGAAATAAAATGTAAGTAAGTATAAACATTCGAATTTTTTCAAAATATAAAAATATTTTTTTCAAATTTGGCACACATGCAATGCTAATAATTAACCATGTTTTTAATTAAATATCAATAATATCCATTAACAGTATGAAGATAAGATAGGAGAAGCCGCACTTTGTTTCACCCTGTATTTTAATCCTTCATATTTTGATGGCTGTGGACATATAATTTAATTATAATAGCTATTAAGTTAAGATATAAGTGATAAAAGCAACATTTTATTTTGTGAGAAGTATCCCATCTCTCCGAACAAAATAAAATCACTTTTAGTACATATAGTGCCTTCATAAATGATTACAAGCTACGTGATCAGGGTCGAGATTCTCAAGTCAATCGCAAAGCAATTCATACGCGAATATCCTTTTCCTCACTACGGCAATTGAGAGAGACAAGAAATCTATTTGCATACGAATTGTTCTTCGACAATCGCAGTCCTGGTCACATGGCTTGTAATCATTTATGAAGGCACTGTATATCATACACAATTTTTTCTACAAACCATTCAAAACGTACAAATCAATGCATTAAATTCATAAGAAATATCATTATAAAGTATATTGTTGCTAAGGTAATCAAAATTTGATCGTTTGTTGATAAGTAACTGCAAATTTCGTGACATGAAAATGGATTTCTCTTGGCGCAAATCGAAGAAGCTGCTAATACAGTCACTTTCCAGTTATTACCCAGTAAGTATAAGCAACAGTACGAATTTTCGTACAGTCGCTTCTGGAGATGGTGTGATCTGAAAAATGTTAATGCCAAGATTAGTGAAAAAGTACCGTTAGCATACTTTAAAGAAAAGTCCGAAATATGGAAATCGTCAATGCTTTTGTCAAATTACTCCATGTGGTGGCGATCATGGACATACAGAATCAGGACTTACGCAAAGATTGCAAGCATTGTTTTATTTGAATCAAAAGGGTGAAGAATATTGGCAGAAATAGTCGAAGCTACTGACCAGAGAACAAATCGAATCTCAGAAACGCAGGATGAAACATATCTAAAGCAGAAGATTTTCGTCATTTTCAGTGTATTTGAACCTGTCGTTACCGCGAACTGTGCAACTTGACATTCAATAACATCGAATATTTGACAACTTTACTAGTTGCGCATATATCAGACACAAAAACTAATGTGCGACGAACTTTCGTTACATTATATTTAAACTGTTATAAATAGAACATAGCCATTCGTCCAGCGAATACTAATCATTAAAAAATGTTCATAAAATGCATTCAGAATAAATGCTCCATGGCACCAGCTGGAATCAACACAATTGGTAAGCTGCCTACCAGTGTTGCTGAATTTCTAAATTTGTTTAATTATCACCTTCATATTGGACATTGCTTCAACGATCTTCGGTTAGATTGTTGGTAGACTCTAGCGGTAATTCTACTACAATTAAGAAACACAGTGGATGGAAGTCCATTACAGTAGCGAAGGGTTATATGGAAGACTCGTTACAAAACAAGAGTAGCATCCCGGGCTAAATTTTGTCCAAAACATCGGCAGATAAAATTTCTCCCTACCATAGTACTAGTTTAATAGAAATAATTACTACTACAGCTGCTAATGAGATTGGCCTTGGAACTGGTAATTATTCTGTAGTTTCTCTAAACATTTAATTAAATAAATAAATATTTTTCACTTTCAGATGGTTTATATGTGATCATATAGTGCGGCTCAAAATAAGTTGATTTAGCTAAACTTAACTTAGTTCAAAGATGCAATTTTGAAATCGTTTTTTTATGCGACTTTGCTAAAATTTGGTAAGTTGACTCTACTCTATAGGACAATAAACCCTATATCAAAATTATCAGTAATATCTTTCTTTAGTAATTACACCTTCGATAATTCTTCGCCAATGGAAGAAATGATTTTTCAGTATAAAATTTATATTATTTCCTACAAAAAAGATACTCTTGATAAGACTCGATTACTCTCGTGGTTTATTACGTCATTACCTCTACCTATCTATTTGTTTAGGTACTGTTGATTTAAGTAGTTACAAACAGGTAATTAAAAATGTAGTGGAGTCCCATCGTGTATAAACTACATATCTCTCCGAAGTAATAGAGGTATATCCTCTAACAAGTCTAGCAACGTATTTTGTAGATGTTCCAAATAAATTTGTCCCTATAATCTCTGTGGTAAAATGACAGGACCAACAATAAAATTTCCAATTATTCCTGCTCACACGTTAATTTTAAATTCGTATTGAAAATGTCTAACTTTCACTGTGTGCAGATTTTCGTCTGCATAAACGTGTACTGTACTTACCTGGTACCTGTACCTGGAAACTTGTGGAATAACCGTATATACCATATGAAATGGCGGAAACGAAAAAGCCTGTTTGTTAAAAAGTCTAATTTTTATTTCAAGAATATTAGGAACAATTGTAAATAATTTTTTCCTAATTTAATTTTTATGTCAAAATTGCGCCCATGATTAAAATTACAAATTTCGAATAAACCACGAGAGCAATCTAGTCTTATCAAGAGTACCTTTTTTGTAGGAAATAATTTACTTAATCTAAATTTTATTCTGAAAATCTTTTCTTCCATTGGCGTATTATCGAAGGTGTAATTACTAAAAAAAAAACAAATTCCACGTCAATGGATTGACATTACTGATAATTTTGATATGGGATTTATTGTCCTATAGACACAAAAAGATACAACTGGTAAGAAATATCAACTATATAAAAGAACAACTTCAAAACACAGTGAACCAACAGGATTATGAACGTATGTACAATAATGTTTCATATTCTTATAATAAGGAATTTAACAAACAAAAAAATACACATTTGAATAAATTTAGAACATTAAATCATGAAAGGCAAAATTCTGAATTAAATTTAAATGACAATCCAATTATAAATAAAACTGTCATAAATATGTCAAATCGACAACTTAGTTCGTCTGAAAAACTAGTTCTCAGTAAAGGTTTAAATTATTCTGTAACACCAAAAGATATCCCTAAATTTGATATAATAACATCAATAGAACAAATTGCTCAAAAATTACCATTAAATATTGCTAATGAATATAGAATCCGGTCAAAAATTGAAATTGAGAAAAAATATGTAATTAAAAGTAATTTATCATTAGAGGAGAGGAAATCTATATCATCACTTAAAAATGATAATAATATTAAAATTTTACCAGCTGATAAAGGTAATGCCACAGTTATATTAGATACAACAACTTATGATGAAAAAATAGTTTAATTAATGACGGAAATTATACAAAATTAAACAAAGACCCAACTAAATCTATTGAAAACAAAATTTATAGAACATTATATAAATACAAAAGAGAATTTTCAGATATTGAAAGAAAAATTTTAAACCCACATTATAGTAAACCACCACATTTTTATGGTTTACCAAAGATTCATAAACGTGATGTACCTCTAAGACCAATAGTTAGTTCTATAAATTCACCTTGCAACAAATTAGCAAAATATTTGTTACAGATTATTAAACCTTTATTTGGACAATCCGATTCTTATATTAAAAATAGCAAACATCTTTTAGAAAAGATTTCTTCCTCAAATAAGTTTAATAATAATCATTTAATGGTGAGTTTTGACGTAGTTAGTTTATTCACTAACGTACCAGTAGACAAAACATTGAATATCATTAAAAATAAACTGGAAAATGATATCAATTTGGCAAACAGAACAAAATTAAATGTAGGATGTATAATGGAATTACTAAGTCTATGTATAAAAACAACATATTTTCAACTAAACAATGAATTTTATCAACAAAATTTCGGAATGGCAATGGGCTCATCATTATCACCAATTTTAAGTAACATTTTTATGGATTTTTTTGAAGAAAATTATATTCAAAATATAAATAAAAAACCAACTATCTGGTGGAGATATGTAGATGATATTTTTGCAATTTGGCCTTTTACTGTTACAGAATTAAATGAATTTTGAAATAATATTAACAATAAAGAACCAACAATAAAATTTACTTTAGAAATAGAAAATAACAATATGATACCATTTTTAGACGTTTTAATTAAAATAATTCTGTAGAAACAAGTGTTTATAGAAAACAAACTCACACCAATAGATATTTAAATTTTAGATCTAACCATCACATCGATATTAAGAAAGGTGTTGTTAAATGTTTATATGATAGAGCAAAATTAATTTCGTCAAACAATGATATTTTTAATAACGAAATAAAATTTATTAAAAATGTATTAATAAATAATGAATACCCTCTAAATTTTGTTGATAGAACATTAAAAAATATTACAGATAAAACGAACACTGTAAGACAAATAAAAGAAATTAATCATACAATAAAAATTCCATAAATTCCTATATTATCAGAAAAGTTAAGAAGAATCTGTAATAAATTTAATATTCGAACAGTTTTTCAAACTACTACAACTAATACTTTACGATCAGTTTTGTCTAAAACGCGTCCAAAAAATGATATACAAAATTCAAAAAATTGCATCTACAGCATACCTTGTGAATGCAATAAACACTATGTTGGAGAAACGTCTCGGCCTATGAATGTTAGAGTTGAGGAACATAAAAATTACATAAAAAGACGGGAATTTGAAAAATCCAAAATTTGCAAACACGCTTGGGAAAACGGTCATTTAATTCAATGGGGTTCGGCAAAAATTTTAGAGAAGGAAGATAACACAACAAAAAGAAAATTAAAAGAGACCGCGATTATTTTGTTGAACGGAGATAAGTGTGTGTCAAACTGTTCAGTGAACATCGATCCTTGTTGGCTACAGTTGTATCAAGAAGAAGTAAGTAACAATAAAATAAAAATCATTTAACATCTCTATGGAAGCAGATAAATAAATTTTAAACTGTCAAACTTGACATACGTTTAACATTTTTAATACGATTTTGAGAACGAAAACAGAGAGGTTTTCGAAACGTCAATAATACGGAAGTGCGCGATAGTGATGTGATTTTTGTTATTTTACTTCTCTGTTTTTTTCAGTGTGAGATTTTTTAGTTAGGCAAACATAGGTTCAAAAATAACCCTTGACTGTTCCGTTTGGCGCAAGGGCTTATTTAATTAATCTCTATTATTTTTTCAGAAGTGTGGCAAAAACCCAAAAAAACTAAAGAAAAACTAAAACTATGCCACAAATAAATAGCTTTAGACAATAGAGTAAGGTCAACTTACCAAATTTTAGCAAAATCGCATGAGGCAATTTATATTTATATATAAAAACTATTTCAAAATTGCAACTTCAGGGTCGTATAGCGCCTAAATGGGGCAACTTTGAACTAAGTTAAGTTTAACTAAATCGACTTATTTTGAGCCGCACTATATCTGGTGGAGCGCTTTTAAGACTTTTTAGGGACACCCTGTATATGAAGGAACAGCCAGTTCAATTGTCGCTCATCTCACCTATGGCATACGGATGAGGGCTAACAAGGGTTCTTGGCTGTTCACACAGATACTGCAGGTGTAATTCAATGCCGGTCGGGTATTAGTCCACGGAATAATTGTTACCTGCAGTATCATTTCTAACATTTGTAAATATATCTTTGATTTAAAATTTCTTAATTGTTTTATATTTCCCGAGCAGTGCTAAAACTAAATTACTTTTCTCGTTTAATATTAATAATGTCAAATAAAAAAAATTAATTAAATGAGCTGTCTTCTAATACTGTACAATCCATCAACATGTGGAGTATAAAAATTCAAAATGAAACAAAGAGTGATTTTCCTTACATTTCTTCTATATAATCAATAAATTTTATAGATATTTGCTTCAAAATATTAAATTCATCAGCAGCATTGATCGTGCGTCAATTGAAAAAATCTCTTTATATATTTTAAAAGAATTTGAATGTTTACTTCCTTTTAATTCAATTTTAAGGAACTATAACCACATATTTTGGAATCACCCTCTATAATTATGATTGATTTGATTAGGTAAAAGTTGAAAGAAATCAATGACGCCCTATATAGAAAATTGATCTTGTAAAGTACTAGTAATTTTTCATAAATTTTCTTTGACAAAAAAATTTTGGAATACTGTAGTGATAGTGATAGCTTAAGCATGTTGAATGGTTTGCAGACTTAACGTATATATTTATAAGAGCTACCCTCTATTCAATCTGTAATCTCTGAACGACACCATTTTTTTCTATACCTGCCAATCGATGCCATTAGATACCGATACGGCATATTTAATGGCAGAGACCATAAAATTTAATTAAAAACGTACATTTACTTTAATGCCCAGGCTTTTTAAAATTTACCTAATTAATTACGAAGCGTACAAGTGCTCCGGTTCGTTATAAATTTCAATTAATAACAAATAAACGTGGAAGTCATAAAAATAATAAAAATAGATTCTCCAGCCGTAACAGGAATATACAATTTTGTATAATTAAACGGCTGATATCGAGAGAAAGGTTCGCCTTTTGTTCCATTTGGGATTTTGTCCGTTTTAAAATATGGATCAAAGCAGACAATATACCAGTTTTTCAAATGTTGGAATGCGACCATATGTCATACTATTTATAAACTCCGATTAATAGTGACCGCATAAATAAATCAAAGTACAACTTTCACACTATTAAATAGATGTTAATAGTTTAATTTTTATCAATTCTGAGTGATATTATTCATTTATTTTATTTGTTTTGCTAGTTGAGAATTTTAATTTTCGACCATAAGCAAATAGTTGCGAAAATCATCAGGTTCAATACGTAATTTAGCAATTAAATTGGTATGAGATACCAAATCCCTTTTTAGCAACCAGCATTTGGACCATATTCTTTTTCGCATGAATTAATTCGTCATCATTCTTTTCCATTTTTGTCATTAAAACAGTACTAGACTGTTGTACTGTTTGTACTGTATAAAGTAAACTGAATTCAGCTCATTTGTACAATTTTGCATGCACAAATCTACTTCCGCAAATAGTATGAGCGTCTAAACATAGCATTATAGTTTGTATTTTGGTACTTGCATTTTCAAGATTTTAATGTCTTAATTAAAATGTGAAATTTGTTCTTCGCTTAACTTTTATCTTATTCTAAGCTAAGCTATGCTCAGTTTCTTCCTCTCGTTCACAATTTGAACCCCTTTGTACTTCTTTAGATACATCCATTCTATCTTATTTTCCTATTTTTGTCTTTACACTTTTATTTTATTTATTAATTTTTTAGCTTTAAAATTACTGTTTATGTTTGTTTTTATCACCATTATTTAACTATATTGTGAATTATCGTGAATGTATATTGCGTTTGTTTAATTAGTCAATAACATAATTTACGAATGTTTGTATTGTTGTTTACCTGCCTATTTCTTGTTCTCTTGAACCTGCTTTTCGGGCTGAAACTATCAAATACCAACCTAACCAACTATTTCCTTGAAACTCCTACGCTTTCTCACTAAACAATATTTTCCTAGTTGCTTCCTTATTCTAGGACGTCCTAATCTTACTACAATGTTTTTATAAATTGTACGTGTTGTAGGTATAATTATTTTACAATAGTTTTAATATTACTTTCTTAAGAATAAATTCATTCAAGATTTTAATCTAATATCACTTATTTATTTGACATTAAATTTAGTTAAAAATATTTTAATTTCTTTGTCTTGTATAAAATTTGTAATTTCTTTCCTTTTAATTTATTCAATTTGACTTTTAAATATTACAACTTTTAATTCAAATGGCTCTTTATATAAATTTTTGACGTAAAAAAATAATTATTTTTACTTTGTGTTTCTTTTAGTAATTATTTTTTCAATTAAATGTTTATATATGTCGGTGAAGTTTGTCCAAACTTATCGTTAACACCCTGAACTCAATCAATTATTTTCTTTGAAATTCTTTTATTTTCCCTTCAGTTAAACAGATTTATAAATATCGATAAAAGGCACCTTGGAAAAGTAGAATTGTATGTTGCACGGCACGAATGTCATAGATAATACATCTTACCATAGTCGATGAGTAGAAAAATTTCCACCATGGAGAAAAGTAGAAATACTAAAACACGTAATAATGACGCAAAAGTTTAAGTATTAGCAAGTGGGCAGAAAGAAAAAACCAATTACTGAGATATGGCTCTCCAAAAGGGTCTTATGGGTCTTACGATTTTGATATTTTTTAAAATAACTTTCTTTCTGATTAAGATAATGGAAGGAAAATTATTGTAGACAATAATCATATCCTAATGTCTTTAACTGTCATAAGTTTCACCAATATCGTTTATAGATAAGGGTAGTTTAGGGTAGTGCCCAGGAACGTCTTACATTGGTAGGCCCTAACCACCATTCAGTGCAGGAATGAGGAAAACCTGGAAAACCTCGAGATATATTAATATTATTATTATTCTTAACAGAAAGTTTGGAATTTTTTTAATTTCTGTGGATTATCAAGCAAATATTATTTTTTAATAAATGAAACATTTTTAAAGTAAAAATTTTTATATATTTTTTTAAAATCTGCTTAGTTTAGTCAGAAATAATTATTTTTAAATAATGTATAGTTCAGAAGAGTAACATTTTTTAAACATTTTCATATAGTAGTCATCTGTCATGGTTACAGTTTTTGGCTATACTTTTACTACCGGAAGTTTTATATCAACTTTTCCAAATATCTTGTGTATGAAAACAACGTATTCAAGAATTATTAATAAAAACACAAATATAGTGTTGCATTATTAAGAAAAGCAATAGAAAATTCCTTATCTCGGTGTGTTTATTTAAAACCAATATAACGATTACACACATTATAGATGCAATGTCAAGGAGGTATTTAAGGCTGCTCGATGATAAAATCAATCTAACCTTTTTCTCGGTGTAGATTCCGCGTGAAGAATGTTCAATTTTGTATAATTAATGAATTGGAGTTAGGCCGTTGGTAATGTTAATTGGCGGTTAAGGAGTGGCCTGGCATGTCGATTCTTGTTCGCGTCGCGATGTAATTGTGACTTACGGCACAGAATATGAAGAAGACACGATGCAGATAGTCATAGTTGGGTAAATGATAGCGCCGATATTGTTTAACAGTGCTGATTTTCAATGCTTGTTCCCACGCTACCACTCAAGCTCATGGCTGGCTTATCTCTTCTGTCTTCTGATTGATGAACAAAGAGGGGTTAAGATTTTCTGTACTGCACCAGTGCTATTCGATAGGTACAAATGTGCAAAAATTGTTTTTGCCACTCCATAATAAGGTAACATTTGATATATGGATTTTAAATTATATTTTACCTTAGTAAAACTGTTTTTAAAATATTTAACTTGAATATTTATATTTCATAGTCATCTGTAAGGCAAGAGCTGTGAAACATTATTTTCAATCACATAACAGCCATTTAAGTAAGTATTTATTATTCCAATAGATCATATTAAATGATATAGGACAAATCAAAAAGAACATGTGACACTGACATACAAATTTTTAAAACAAACAAAAATATAAAAACACACAAAAATAGACATCAATTGCTATTCAAGTAAGTTCAAACCACGTCGAGTTAAGAATTCCTTTACTGCCTTAGAAAAAACATTCAAACATTTATAACGCGGTGACTATATAATAAGGATTTGAAATGTATAATTCTATTCTATGCACTGGGTGTGTTAAATTATATCCATATCGTGTAGCATATTCATGGTAATAATTTTGGAATATAAAACGGAATAAATTTCGTTTCGCAGACATTAAAATTTCAAAAATCATTTCCCTGTTAGACCGTAATAATCAATACATAATAGTTATTTATACAAGTACAAAAAGTAAGTGTTCATTGCACGCGACGTGAGCACTTTTTGTACGAGTTGCATGCAATACTTTTCTACGTTCATAAAAAAACAAAAAATTTTATTAGATCACACTAAGTCTAGAAAAATATGACGTCGATTTGAACGTTTATGTTTATCATGATGACAAAACGCTGTAGTAGAATGACAGATGAATGCAATAAACATTTTATTGCACTAGTACAATAAAGATCCACTTTGTCCACTAAATATAGTTCAACAAAGTTTTGATTTTTATGAACGTAGAAAAATATTTTTATTTACTCGTAATAGAAACATTTTAAATATGTTTTACCATTTAACCAGTTTATCCATATTTATAAAAGTAATTTAAAGGAATGTATGCCATATTTACCCACGTTATAATAATATTTGAAAATCTACAATTTTTATGAAAAAACGTGTAGTTCCATAACCATAAAAAACAAATCAGATTTAGAATAAAACTATATTTAATTCGAGAAGACAGTATTGTTAAAATAACGCTAGACAAATTAAATATAGTCAAATTTATTATGTTAAATATTTGTTATTAATTCTGTAGTAGAGAAATTTGAGTAAGATTTAGTGAGATGAGGATCTTGCAGCATTAAAATATTGTGAGATATCATATATCATCGTACGACTATACGTTTTCATATAATATATTTTACAAATGTACTTCCTTGAATAATAAAATATTAAAATTAGTGATGTTGCAAGGTGGTTTGTCTAAGTATATTATTTATTACGTTCTGTTTTGAATATATCAAATTTCCTACAGAGAACTATGCAAGAATAAATAATGAATATTATAAACATTCAATTATGAGAAAAAGTAGGAGAGGAATAATGTACAGTATGTCCGGAAAATGAGTGCCTTTATTTAACAATGTTTTTCTCTGATCAACGTTTACGGAACTATGACAGCCACCAGGTCTTGAATACGTGACAAATTTACCCACATAGCATGTCAGGAATGTCCGGTGTTTGTACATAATAATTACAAATACACCTAAATACACTCACTGTGGAAAGTTTTCTTAATAGTTATAAATATTAAGTCTTCAAAATGAATATCGTTGCTTGTGAAAAGCGTTTACCAAATGTCTGTCAAAATGTCAAAATCAAGGAGTTTTACCCAATTTCGCCATAAATTAACATTTCTCGAAGAGCAGTTGGGACAGAGATCAACAATTATACAGACTTTTTTTCTCTTTACCACATCAACGTTTTGACCTGTAGAAAAAATAACTCACCTAACTGCTTTTGGAATGTCATATTGAAGGTCACCATTACAACTAACTATAAATTAACATGCCAAATGGTTATGGTTACTATAAATTGTTCCATTTTTGTTTATGCACACACAAATATCAAGCAATCATTAGGTACAGAAAAACGAAACGTACTAGCCGCACTACTAGTAGTACTAACTACTAATGATAATTGGAGGTTAAGAGCAGCAGGTAATAGATTGCAATGTTGCGGTGCATTACAATTTTAAAGATTTCTTGGGAAACGTTTCATTAATACAAATAAAATAACAAATTACGCAGAGCAACCCAACAAATTTAACCTTAGCTGTAGGTACCTTAGTTTTTAATTAGTAACACAGTTTTGAATTTTATTGCAGTTGTATTTTTATTTTTTAAATTGTATTCGTAGAAAAACTATACGTTTTAGACATTTTTTCTTTTTTTAAATTTTTGTTATTTGGTCAAATAATATCTAAGCCCCTTTAGTATCAACACTTAATCCGGATACTCTGGATATACACATAGCGTTTAATATTCTTGCTTGGGGTAGAGGTAGTGAATGTGAAAGGGTATTTATATGCCAAAAGAAAATTATAAGATTAATTTTCAACTTAAAAGTTAATGTGAGTTGTAGGGAGTTGTTTAAGGATAAACGAATTCTCACAACACCGTCAATCTATATTTTAAAATGTTTACTTTTTACGAAAAATAACATAAGTCACTTTAAAAAACGGACAAATTTTCACAACTATACTACAAGACACGGGGAACTGCTCAGTATTCCTACTCACCATACAAGCGCTTTTAAAAATCGCCATATTATAATTGCATAATTTTGTATAATGCTCTTCCTAAGGAAATTCGATGTATATCTGATTACCAGAAATTTAAAAGTAAGACCAAGCATTTTTTATCAGTTAGAGGGTTTTATAGTGTGGATGATTTTGTAAATGGTAAGTGATGGTAACTGTGGCTTTTGCTGTTGCTATCGATTTTCACCTCATTCTCGTGCGTGCGTGCATATGTTTATATATGCATGTATGATTATATTTGTAAATTATAAGTTGTTGTTTGTTCTACCGTATCATCTGTTCTTTTTTTATATTTGTATATATATATTTGACTATGTATGTTATTTTGTACTATATTTTATTTATGTTATTTATAAGTTGTTAGTGTTTTTAACTTATTACCGTTTGTTCTTTTTTTATACCTGACTTGCCATATATACAATTTTGTATCTTTTGTTGGCCAATAAAGTATTATTATTATTATTATTATTATTATTATTATTATTATTATTATACAAATTTGGTAAGAATATATTTATCTTAAGAATCCCTATAATATAGGGATAAAAAAATTAAATAATTTATTACATATTATGTAAAAAATTATTTTATTTTCATTATTTATCTAGGACACTATTTTTTATGGTCAATTGTATCGCCTTATCATATCAGTTTTTTTTTCTACAGATGCCAATTTTCTTTCCACGTCTATATTTTTATTATAACTTTTTTATTTTAACATATTGTGGTTGTATTAAATAATGCATGTAAAGTGTCAAGTACTTGGAAATATTCGTATATTGGATATTCTCTGAATAAATATTTTAGTTATTCTCCCTGTGTGGATAAAAAGATACATTTCCAAGAAAAGTTCGTGTACCCCCATTTTATTTTACAGAAACAATAAATCTTTATGTGTAATTTTGATTTATTCTCGTCGAAGCATAGTTTTAAATTCACTACCAAGAACCCATAATAATTCGATTTTTATGCTTATAAATTTCACGTGAACCTAATGAACGTACACGACGGTCTTATCTGAGACCGAAGACCGATCTGCCAAAATTCTCTGTCCGCAGCTATAAATTTTTACCCAGATATAAATCTCCCAAATCTCGAAGATATGTACACTCGAGGTGTAAATGTCCAACCTTTTTCAAATTTCACCGGCGCCAGCTAGAGTCGCAAAAGGCACCGTATGTCAAAACAATGGACGTCTGCCAAATATCTCTAAGTTTACTGTTTCATGTATTATTCATTATATTTAGGCCACCGTTTATTATCCTTATTATTAGAGATACAAAATAAAGTTTCGCATAAAATTTGTAGGGCTGTAACTGAACCTCTTTAATGAGTTAATGCACAGTGGTGTGCAGATGTTGAGGAGTATAAAAGGCAATAATAAGTTATCTTTTAATTATTCTTCTTTTCTGATTTCAAAATATGATATATTTTATGCATTCTTATCTTTAACTGTTTTCGAGTTGAATATTTAAAATTAAGTATAGCAGTAAACACCATTGAACCCTATCGACCTATATGACGATATTTTGTAAACACGGAATTCCAGGAGACAACTGCTCTGTGGAATAATGCCTCGAACAGCACAGAATTACACCTGGAAAATCTACAGCAAACAACTAAAGTCATTCGTCACCAGACATATACCGGCCCACCAGACATATACCAGTTTCGAGCTTCGAAATGTCATGGTCCCTACTGCCGGGTTAGACAAGGTAATGACGAAAGTTCGCTGCACATTCGTTTTTGTGTCTTGTGTAAGCACAGGTAGTGAAGTTTCTAAATTTTCGTTTCGATCTTCGAAGATCGTGAGAAGCAATATCCAGTATAAAGGTAAGAATTAGATAAATTTAGAAATTCACCAATATTCAGTCGTGGACATTTATTCATAACGTATTTTATAACATTTCTTGAATGATTAGTGTTCTTTAAACGTAACGAGAATAAAGATGGATTCAGAGTGCATAAAACTTAAGCCATATACGATAACCGTAGGCCGTATGACTTAATTTGTAGTAGGCGCATTTATAATACATATAACATAATCCGTACGCAAGCGCGAGGTGAAGAACTATGAGTTAAACAAAAACTTAAATATATATGTTAAACATTCAATTTTTGTCTGTTTTTCATTATAGGTGAGTATTAGACATATATGTAGTAAATATACGTTTAAAAACGTAAAAACAAATCACAGAACACAAAACAGAATCTCCATAATCCAGTTCTGTGTCGAAATTACATCCGAATTTATTCGATTATACATGATTTTAACTGATTCCGTAGCGATAAACATAAGAAATAAAATGAACCATTTCTTTACGGCATACGGATATATTACAGTGTCTATGAATGGCTATATGTATTTCCTTATACTTTATTTCTAATACGTGTTATGGTTATAGCATACTGCTTATGTTATGTGTACTATGAATCCAGCTTAAGTTTGTTGCACATTAGTTTTTGTGTAAGATGTATTACGCACAAATAGCGAAGTTTTCAAATCTTCGGTGTTACTGAATGTCAAGTACTAAACACAGTTCTTCGGGACAACAGGCTTCAAATACACCGAAAATTACGGCAACCTTCTGCATGAGATATGTTTCATTACGTGCTTCTGCCAGAAATTTGTTGATTTTTTCCATGGTCACTTCTTCTGTCGATATCCTTCGCCTTTTAATTAAAAAAGCAACATTTCAACATGGAGTAATTTGACCAAAACACAGATGATGATATTTTGGACTTTTCTTCAAATATGCCAAAAGCACTTTTTAACTGATCTTGCCACTAACATCATTCAGATCACACCATCTCAAGAATGGATTGTACGAAAACTCGTACTGTTACTTTGGCAATAACCTAAAAGTGGCTTTATCAACAGCTTCTTCGATTTCTGCCAAGAGATATCCATTTCTTTGATCACTTTCCATGTCACGAGATTTGAAGTTACTTGTCAACAAACGATCGCACTTTCAATAGCAACAATAAACTTCATCGAGAATTTGATTTCAAAATGATATTTTACTATTTAATAACGTAAGAAATGCGTTGATTTGTACTTTTAATATGTGCTAAAAGTTGGAGTTAGATTCGAAAAGATGGAACTTCCCTTCTCAAAAATTATCAGTTTTACTTTTAGCACATATCATAAATAACTATTACAGTATCTACAGTAAAAAATATCTAAATATATTCTCTTTTAACACAGTTTTTTTACATTCAGAGGCGTTTGCGCGTCTCAGGGTGTGGTGGTACGCAACTGTGCCACCGTTTTCGCCAGTTCAAGGCCACTCTAGGCCGTATTCCAATCGCCTGTCAATCAGACGTCCCCCGAATTATGAACACGGCATTTATACTGGGACGATCGAGCACCGCATCCGAAATTTGTCGCTGGCTAATTGGCATGGACAGAGGTGGATCGCGCGGAGTTGGAAATGCCGATCATTTTTAAGAGTGTGCGAGGAATAGATAACCGGGCTTGGTGAATATTCAGCTGGGAACTGTAAATTATTCACGTATTTGAGTGGGATGTCACAATGCAATGCTAAACGGAGTGTCAGTTTTTTTGTACGAGTTTGAATTTCACCTCTAGGGCCTTAAAGCGATATTTCCTATCAAAGTTACTCAAATTATCCTACTAGTACTAAACTATTAGTTTTAAATCAGTCATTTATTTGTTTATTAATACACATGGAATACCACAGGTCTGAAAGATCTACAAGAGCATTCAGATTATACTAAAAATAACTACATAGGCATCAATACATTAAGATAAAATATTTTAGGAAAAAGAGTAATATAAAAACACATAAATACAAATATACACAAGTAAGCATATACATGTTAAGCAGACAGTATGCGTTTAAACAGTTTTTTAAATTTGGCCAAAGTTACATTGAAAATATTATTCTACAAAGAGGAGAATTCTCTGACAGTAGCTTGTCCGTTTAATTAGTATATAAGAAGAAAGTCCATGGTTCCGAAGTTTTCTGCAAGGTAGATTAAAATATATATATTCTGAAGAACGCCAGAAACTTTTGCTATATTGTTCAGTAACATAAACTAAAGCATTAAATATTCTACGACTCTCCAAAGAGATCAATTTAAAATGTTGGCAAGATAGACATCATTTTAAATTAAATTATTTGTTTTCGAAGAATAATGTGTTATAAATTTATTTTATTGCGTTATTCAGTCTACTTAACACATAGGCATTATAAACACTACTACTATTGAATTTATATTTTTAAATAGTCTACATTTCGTCTTTTAAGTCAACCATTTTACAAGCATTATTAACTAAGGTCTATATATATATTAATATAAAACAACAATCCAAAGTTACCCTTAAATCCTTAATATATCAGTCTATTTAGTATTTGATGAATAAACCATTTTTTGCAATACATCTCTAAACTGTTCAAATTTTGTTGCAATATATCCCATTTAGATGGATTATTTATATTAATATACACATTTATATCATCCGCATATAGTATATATTTCAAACATTGTTTAATATTATTTATGTAAATTATGAAAAATAGTGGACCAAGATGTGATCCTTAACGTATCCCAGAAGCAGTAATAAAAGATTTTGATTAATAACCCCCAACTTTAACACTGAAGATTATTCCTTATATAAGACTCCACCCATTGCAACAACAATCCGTAAACAATAAACCTCGTCAGCAAAGCGTCATGACTCACCTATGTTATCAAAAGACTTGCTCCGTCCATATAAACAGCATCAATTTGTTCTTGCTCATCCATATGTTCATGTAATTATTCACAATAGGCAACAAGATTTGTTATGGATAATCTTTCCATAAAAAAAAACATGCTGTTCTGATATTGTGGGACTCCTTACAAAATAAAATATTACCATATTGCCATATTAAATACCAGATCCTCATAATTGTTTGCAATAATATTTAGTTTATTAATGGGACAATAACATTTTTACATGTTTTTAAACCATTTTTTTATACAGGTGCAATAATTGCTGATATTCTCCATTTTTCAGGAAAACATCCCAATGTTAAAATATTGTTAAAAGTAGATACAAAGACGAGGAGCTTTACAAAATAGGATGACAATAAATCTGCTCCCACCATTTTATTAGAATCTAATTTTGTTCAACTATTTTGTACTTTAGATTCAGTAAAGTAAAATGTCTTGTGTAGTGTAAGAACAATATTACAAAAATATTTATTTCATTAGTGATGGTATAATGTATTTGAGTACGCAGTAGTACGAGTAGGTGCATGATTGATTTGGCTCAAACTAGCTTCAATTCAGTTTGTCATGAATTTAATAAACAAAATTATACCTACACGTTGAAAGTTACACCCTGTATACTATTACATTACGAACCTACATTGATGTTTTTCATCGTTCTGCTAAAAATTTCCAACTTCCACATTTTTCCGTATATCGGCGAAATAATATCTAGTAAACAACTCATTTTCCTGGAACATTAACGTATTCATCAATTTGACGATCCGTTTGGAAAATAATCCAGAATAATCCCGTAGGTGGTCCTTTGTTATTTCCGAATAACTGCGTCATTAACATAAAACCATGCTACAGTATATGCTACAGAGAAGTTGAATGTTTATATATCTATTATAAAATAGGAGAACATTAAACAGAACAATAATAGAATGACTATGGATTTATTTTAGTAAGAAATTTAAATGCCTCATACATGTGTTTGGGTGATTTCTCAAAGGAGCTGTATCCAATTATAAATTCAAAAGTACACAATATAAAACCTACATAAATCGTTCACGATTATTCTCAATAAATACGGAATCTGGGTTTTACATAGCATCCCAGCAAAAACTAGACATTTGTTAGAAACGTATGTACCACACACCATATTCTGCCGCACATATATAAGAACTATACATTCATTTTTTATCTACATATTCATCTCCAAGTTAGTAAACGTGATTAGATACACTCACACATAAAATCAAAAAATTGCCTGCAGATATTCTGTTGCTATGATATTCTCATGTACCGCGGTAAATGTACGAATATCATCCCAGATTAGACCTATCACCCTTTAGTTTTACGATAAAAATGGTCGAAAATTTTTGTTGACTCGGACAGAAGAATAAAATTGCTCTGGACAACCGAATAATTCACATTTGTATTATAATATGGAAAACAAGAATGTAATATTGATTTTTATAAATTTTTTATCAGATATTAATAACATTGTGTAAAACTAACTACAGTACTCTGCTGACCAATATCCCGACCAGCCACAATATTTACCCATATAGTCTTTATTATTAGCTTTTGCAGATTTGTTACTGTATTGTAAAACTATTTAAGGTAATATAAATAATTTTTGTCTGCTTTCTCATTAATTCCCAGATATAGAACATACATACAGGGTGTTAAAAAAAGAGTGTAAAATATTTCAGGAGGTAATAGTATAAACCAAAATAAGCAGAAAAGTCTTAATAAACATGGGTCCTCAAAGTAAAGGTTAAAGATATGGACCACTATTCGTTTCTCAAACATTTTATTTTATTAGGAATAAACCGACAAAGGAAGCTTTTAACGAACAAAAAACAAAGACATACCATACACTAATGTCTTCAAATATCCCCAAACAAAGAAATCTAGAGGGTTCAGATCAGGCCGGACCTCTTTTATGGCCTCCAAACCAATGAGGGAGTTTTCGAAAGAGTTCGAATATGGTTGAGACGAAGATGTCGTGCCTGCTTGGAAATGGATGGAGGGCACTTTGAACATCGTCTGTAACTTTGTTTTTTGTTTGTTAAAAGCTCCCTTTCTCGGTTTATTCCTTATAAAATAAAATGTTTGAAAAACGAATAGTGCAACCGTTACTTTGCGGACCCATGTTTATTAAGACTGTTCTGCTTATTTTGGTTCATACTATTACCTCCTGAAATATTTTACACTCTTTTTTTAACACCCTGTATGTGTAGGTGTAGTTGAAATTTTATGTAATTTTGCAGACATATTGATATCGTACGATATTTGATTATAAAAAGTGTATAAAAATGCAAAACATATTCAAGAATATTTGCACAAAATCTCGGAAAATATAGTTTTCCCTGTATAAACTTCTCATAGACTCCAATCTCTAAGCTACGGTCAGATATCCAATATTATCCATCTACCATTAAAAAATAAACAAATAAATTATTTATTATAATGAAAAACATGATAACCTTTAGGTTTATTGGTAAGTTATGTGTCAATATGATATTGCATTAGAATAATTAATGCATACATATCATAATAATTTTTAATTAATTAAGTTAAACAGAAGAAACAAGTTAGCTAAAAAAAAAAGAATCATATAATTATTTGAAATGAAATAATTTGGATATCTGACAGTTGTTTTAAATTGTAACTAGTGTTTTGACGTTTGCTATCAAAAATCCATTGATTTGTCAGCATACAGAGAAGTTTGTAAAAATAACCAAATCTGTTTTTTAATGGTAGATGGATAATATTGGACATCTGATAGTAGCTTTCAATTAGGATCAACTTTTCTTAATAACGATTGTCTATATTATAAAAAATAAGGGTACTTTACTCTTGAGCAAAATTTACATTTTTGACATACCTCGTATACGACTGCAAGAAATTGATACGTGATTACAGTTTGGGTTTTAGTCCATGCAGAACTTTTTATCAAGAATAACTTTTTTTCATAAAATCAATAATAAAAAAAGTTCCTCATATAGTACCAACTTAATTAGACACGCCGTATACGCATTTATCTTACATTAAAGTTAAAATATACCTTTTGATAAGGCCTAAAATACACTTTCACCTAAAAAATTATATAAATACAAAGAGTTTCACCATAAAACACAACATATCTTCCAATTAAAAGCTTTATAATCTTAAAGATTCAACATGTTAAATTTTACAACGCCATCTAGTGGTTTGTGAATTTTGCGAATATTATATTCTTAATTTCTATATCAAAATACTATCCATCAAATTGATTATTTTTCAGACTTTTCTGACATCATGCAGTCATATTCAGCTCAGTAAAATACATGGGAACATCATAATGGATGTCTTCGGACAACAATTTTTTTATTTTGTGTGCCAGTGTTGTTTAAAATGTGAAGAAGTGTTGACGTAGTTGGGCTCTCCCTGTATGAGGCATCCATCAGGATATTTGTTTTTGGCAGTAAACGCTCCGGCCTAGCGGACGCATTATTTTAACAACGGAAAGGGTTGTTAAACGATCATAAAGTGGCTCAAATTAAAAGCTCCCCATAAATATAAGGTATGTTTATGTCAGCGTGAGTTGTGGCGACGCACCGACGAAAATAATGGTACATGTCACTCTGTCATAAAAGTTATAGTCCGTAAATCAGATTTTAACGGACTGTACGGACCAGATCGAAAGATAGCATTCATCTTAGTTTATTAAGTTGACAGTGTCGCTAATTTCCAGGAAGATTTTACGTCGCTAATGGACGACGTTTTTCATTTTCTTTCAGGTAAAAATAAAGGATACGTCGTACGAATTATTGGATAATAATTTTAGATGACACATTGCTACAAATAGCAACAGAAACGGAGTGTACCATCAAATCAAATACAACATTAAAAGCCAATGACGGGTGCAGTTTTTGATCAGTTGCCCAAGGAACATAGAAGACACGTTGTCTTTCTTTCTTTTTTTTACATTTTAATAGAAAGTACCAACACTGACAATCTATTGCAACGTCATTGGAAAAGGTTAGACCTAAAGAACATTACAGACGATTAAGAAATGTAACAGAAACAGACTGCATAGCCAACTATCTATTTGGTATTTTATTGCAGCTACAAACGAAACAAATGTTATAAAACCACAGCATGTCAAAAAAACATTTTAAGAATGTTTATACAGCAACTATACAACCAAAACTGGTACTACATTATAAGGCACTTTAGTTACCGTTGAGATTTTATAAGGACCGTTGCAAACCAATAAAAAATGATTATATAGTAACAACAAATCAACTAAACAACAATTTTTTAAAAGGACTCTATTTTGGTGTCTTTAGTAGGAATAATGCGTCTATTCCAACAAAAGTAATTTATTTATTTAGCCTGTTTAAAAATGAAAGAGAGTAATAAAAGCTCATTATGTATGCAAATCGTAAATAAATGTAGTACTGGTGCTTATATTCAATATTTTTATATTATGTATTATCGGTATATACTCGCGTTAAGAATTCAGACGTCTTACGTCATAGCTGACATTAGACATTTGTTTTTATTATCAACGTAATTTTCTAAATTTGGTGGCGTTAAAAACAATCATTTTTTGCAATTTAGTGCAACATATAATGTAAACTTTTAGTGTAGTATATAATTTTATTACTATCAGTTGCAGTTTCTTAAATATTTTGATGAAAATATAATGAATTATTCATTTGTTCGTATAACGTAAGTCGCCTGAATTCTTGTCTCCAGTATAGATGAGGTGTACTATTAAAAAAACTTTGTGTGATTGGGTTGTACTAAATTGTAGCAGGTTCATTGTAGCATTTCTCTTATAAGTAAACAATATAAAAACAGCATTTCAAAACATGAGGCTACTTTAAGCATCATAACCGGGCTAAGAGAGTTTTTAGTAATTCAAATAAAATTATTCAATATTATTATCAAAATATTTATTTAAATTTTATTAATAGACTTTTATTCCACACACAAATATAGGATGTATTTTGATAATTCAAATTATGGTGAGTAAATGTAGTATCCTATAAATGTACAATAAAGAAAATAAAAAAGGAGGTATATTAAAATTCATCCTCTGAATATTCTGATGAATTATCTTCTAGATCTCCTAGATTGATATCGATAGGTTCCATAGTAACGTCAATTAAATTATCGAGTTCCCACATTTTCTCCTTTTATCCAGTTATCAGCAATTACTCGCCAGTTATCTGCAGTTACTCGTTCCAAGGAATTTTTCAACAAAATTTTCACGTCACCTAATTTAAACGTCGTATTATTTCGCGCTACATCTCCTTTTACCTGCGCCCAGACTAATTGGATTGGCTTAAGTACACAGTGATCAGGTGGTAACCGTAGTACCGTTATTTGGCGATTTGTTGCCATTTCATCGATAACATATTTTTTCTGATCTTCACTAAGATTGGCAAGTGAAAAGTTCCTTTTTCACCATATTTGTTTCAAAAGAAATGTTTTTCCGGATAACCATTGAATTATATCCGCTTTCCTCGAAGCTGACGTAGGCGTGCGCTCGGTCTACCGTGAATGGTAACTGGCATTATCCATGACAATTACAGACCCCGGAGGAATAAGATCTAACATCTGTGTAAAATACTCTTCGAAAAAATCTGCGTTCAAGTCTTCGTGATAGTCACCTGTATTTTTAGATTAAAATAAAAGTAAACCGCCATATACAAAACCACTGGCACTACCTATATGTGTGACTATTAATATTCGCCCTTTACCTGAAGGTGCCTTGAACCCTTTTGAAAGTCCAAAAATGCTTGTCGAAAACTTTTTACATTTTTATCTTGTCATACTTTTGTTATAGTATATCCCTCGTTGACCCAAGTTTCGTCTAGATAATAAATATTCCTCCCTTCGTCACGGAATTTTCTAATTGATCTTAAGTAGGATCTTCGCCAACAAATAATTTCATCTTTATCGATAAGAACTGACTTCCTGTTCTGCTTTTCCCAGCAAAATTCAACTCTCGTAAGACGGCCCATAATTTGCTTCTACTGATTTTTGGCAGATCGTTGTCCTCTGAAAGTTCACTTAAAATTTTGTTTAGTGTTGGTATTTCTTTTTCAAAATAAAATGAGTGTACTTTTCTGCGAATGACATTTTTGAAGAAATCATCTATAACGACTTTTGACCTCCCTGTAGATGATTTTGGGGGATTTACAGTATCTTGTTCATTTTTTGTTTCCTTTAGTAGATAGTCGATTTTCCAATCCTTGTCATTTTGGAACACTTTTCCACGATGTCGTCAACACTGTTGGTATGATTTTGGTGTTTCAATGCATTAAATACATTTAATATAATAATCTTCTCATTCTGAGACAGCGCACATCTTTTCACGCGTTTAGCAGGTACGTAATCTGATAAGCTCGACATTTTACCCAAACAATATTATATCCACTGGCACAATAGTCACTAAACACAAGTCGAATTTTACCTTACTGCACTAGCACGTCTTCGTATATTCAGCTCTAAGACTGGATTGATCTGTGACAATACGCTGGCTCCTACCCTATAATGTATCCAGTAAAATTTACTAATGTACTTTTAGCATTAGTGTTACCCGATAATTACCTGAAACGAAATATTACCACGCCCATGGCCGGGGTTGGTTTTATTACTCTCTTTCATTTCCAAACAGACTATAACTATATTGCAAAGGTATCAGAACCTGTTTAATCAGAATGTCTGCAACCGGACATTATGTGATGTTATCTGAAGATATTTATTTGTGGCATAATTTTAGTTTTTCTATAGTTTTATTGGGGTTTTATAAAAAAAATTAACTGTCAAACCTGGCATACGTTTAATACCTTTACTATTTTGAGAACGAAAACCGAGAGTTTTTCGAAACGTCAAAAAATACGAAAGTGCGCGATAGTGATGCGATTTTTGTTAAATTTTACTTATCTGCTTTTTTCAGTGTGAGATTTTTTGGTTAGGCAAACTTAGTTTCGAAAATAACCCTTGACTGATCCGTTTGGCGCAAGGGCTTATTTAAGTATCGACTGAAGTATGTAACTAATTTTACTAGTAGCTTCTTCATGATGTCTCCTTTATACCTCTAAGTTTTGGTTGACATTTAACAAATCATCACTTTTAAGAAATTCCATTACGTTACATTCATATTATATTTGGTACATTCTTAGGAGAAATTTTCGCGAAACCATACTTCGCACGGTCTACAAAAAATTAATTTTAAAATTCTCAATTTGATGGAACTTTAACACAATCAATACTAATAATAACTGATGGCATCGCCAATGAAATCGCTGTCCAATTAAAAAGAACCATTAGAATCATCATCGAGCCCAACCGTGGCATATCTAATTCAAGAGCTTTTCTTTGCCTGTCGCCTCGATAAAAGAAACGAATCCGGTGGCGTATGAATATTTGATGGTGTTATAAGAATGAATCCGCGTGCCTCGACAAACCGAGGATCGGTACTCGGTATTAGCTGAGCAGATCTTTCCGCCTAGCCCGTTAATGTTTGATGAGATTAAGACGCAAACCATGTTCCATCATAGCTCATCTCTCATCGCAATCTGCCACCGCCACCCGGTTAGTTTGCATATGGAAGTTCGGTTTTCTGCTAACTGATCGGTCATGCGAAGTATACCATCGAGGGAGTGCCGTACTGGCGCTCAGGGAGAAAACAATGTACAGTGTGTCCCATTTTCGATCATTTTCATGGGTATCTCGAATAGTACTGAAGACAGCTCAAAATAGTTTTTGCAATAATGTGCTACTTTTTCGAACAACAATTAATTGAGGTAACAGAATTTTACAAAATATGTGAATTTTGAACCACTACTGTAATATCATTAGAGTTAACATTTTGAAATCTCTAACCATTGACTTAGCTGACTGACTGACTTCTACATTTATTTCTGTACAAACCAGTGGAATGCTTATTATTACTATTATTTATTATTATTATTATTATTTTTGGAGGTTATACTTCTCTATATCGCTATCTCTTCTATACGAATAGTGCTATAAAAACAATGTTAAAGTCACCGTTTTTCTTGCCGTAAAATTATCAAATATGCAGTGTTTTTAGATACAGAAATCTTGAAAAATAAAGCTTGTAGAACAAAAGTAATATCAAAAATAAAATTTTTGATGTTTTGTTAATTCATTGTAGATATTTAAATGTTCTTTAAATAAAATAAAAACTTTTAAAAGCGTTTGAAATATACATATTATTTGGCTATTCTAAGCCCATACTTTAACTATTATTGTCACATACTTATAAATAAATATAAACGATCTTAGAGGTAACATTGAGTAACTTTTTATTATAAGAACATATACATCTGCAGTTAAATTTAAAAAATACATATTTTTAAAGACTTAAACATTTGTTGGTTAGATGGCTTTTTCTTGTTAGTAATTCATGTCACTTCTGTATCTACGAATATGCACAGTTGGCATGAGATAATATTTATGCATTATACTATTTAATGTCTAAAATTATTTGTATATCTAGAAAACACTACTTCAAGAATACGACGCCCTTAGCATAGTCAATTGTTTCTCACAAACGCACACTATTGCGAATTCCAAGATATCTTTGAAAACTATCGAAAATAGAACACACTGTACATACAAGGTGAGATGGCAAAAGGAATAGTTGTTACATTTTGTTAAGATATTGTCTAAAGCTATTTATTTGTGGCATAGTTTTAGTTTTTCTTTAGTTTTTGGGTTTTTGCCACACTTCTGAAAAAATAATAGAGATTAATTAAATAAGCCCTTGCGCCAAACGGAACAGTCAAGGGTTATTTTTGAAACTATGTTTGCCTAACCAAAAAATCTCACACTGAAAAAACAGATAAGTAAAAAATAACAAAAATCACATCACTATCGCGCACTTCCGTATTGTTGAACGGAGATAAGTGTGTGTCAAACTGTTCAGTGAACATCGATCCTTGTTGGCTACAGTTGTATCAAGAAGAAGTAAGTAACAATAAAATAAAAATCATTTAACATCTCTATGGAAGCAGATAAATAAATTTTAAACTGTCAAACTTGACATACGTTTAACATTTTTAATACGATTTTGAGAACGAAAACAGAGAGGTTTTCGAAACGTCAATAATACGGAAGTGCGCGATAGTGATGTGATTTTTGTTTTTACTTATCTGTTTTTTCAGTGTGAGATTTTTTGGTTAGGCAAACATAGTTTCAAAAATAACCCTTGACTGTTCCGTTTGGCGCAAGGGCTTATTTAATTAATCTCTATTATTTTTCAGAAGTGTGGCAAAACCCAAAAACTAAAGAAATACATTTTGTTAGTCACACGAATAAAAATTTAATTAGTACACATTAACAGTTATGTTGTGAAAGTAGATCAACAAATTGGTGTAACAAAACTGGGAATAGTTAAATTGTATTTTTGGTATCACAATAGTAATGTGATGTTATAGACTAATTTATTGTTGAATTGATGGTGGCACAATGTTTGCCATGTTTTATGTAACTTCAAAAATCAAGTGGATTTCAATGGGGCAATCAAGGAGGCAAGACAATTGGACCTTCGAGACCTATATATAATCAAGGAATTGTATGCAAATATTGTTGCAGTCATTGGTCAAAATATAGTGTGGCTCTCTCGTGAAGAAATCATGTCAAACGTTGAAATTAATTTCGGGAGGTAGGTACTCATAAACTGTCACTTAAAAATTGTAAGTAGCGGCATCATTTAAATTAATTTATTTATTTGAAACTTCGTTTTTGCAAATATTGCAATCGCCGACAGCGATAGAAGTCGGGGTTTTCAATATTGAATCAGCAGTAGCTACAAAATGTAGATACGAGTATGTACATCTCGCGCGCTTATATCTTTCTGCCAACTATAATAAAGAGCAAACAGACAGAGTTAATTGTCGGTGGCTCACTGACGAGAGCTAACAAGCTCTAAACCGATATATATCTGATGGTGGCATCGCTGGCGACTAACCATGGCTATTTGCTGTTTTTCAAGGGTACCGATAATTCAGTGCTGGTCAGGCATTAGACCACAGAGTAGTTGTTTTCGGAAATTCCAATTTCACCATTTAAACTGTTTACTATAAGCTATCATTACATATATTTATATATGTATGTGATGATGAATCACTCTGTATAAACCTACATATTCCAAGAATTCCACATAATCATCCTATCAGGATAAATAAATCATTTCCTTTGCTACATCCACCCATATCAAAACAGTGACTAAGATTACTTATTACTATTGTCACTACAGATTTCTGTAGACATTACGCAAAATATAAAGGTCCCATTGATTGTATTCATACCAGGTAGTATCGATAACAAGGGTCAGTGGCGTCACAGACGCTTGCAATAAAGCAATTTTAAGATACTCCACAGAAGCAATGGATTTTTATTTAGTTATATTTGATGAAGAGCTTACAGAACAGACTTCATTATTTGAGAAGAAATAATAGGATTTGTTACAATTTCATTGCAATAATGTATTGCAATACTAAATACTACTATTGATTATTGTTGGTACTGATAACTTTGCAACATTATATATAGGATATGGCAGCAAATACAATGAAAGTTCCTGATTTTAAATTTTCTCATAAAAACGTAATTTTCCAATATCCCAACTATCTACGCCGAGAAAAAGATTTGGTGTTAGTTTGTTTCACAAAAGTAAATTATTCCTGTAGGGAGAAACAAATGTTTATTTCTTTTACCAAATCATTTCTTTGGAAAAACAAAAACACATTATTTATTTTGTGAAAACTGAAGCATTTGTTTCCATTAAAAAATGTATTCCTTTTAATTATATGTACGGTGTTAATTATAATTATATTCTTTGATGAAACGATATAAATTAAATGTCAATACCATTTTTGAAGTCGCGCGTAAGCAGAAATATTTTAGGATAGATTTCTTGAAAATGATACGAGTTCTACCAAGTGTACCTTTTTTACGTAGAAATGATCGAATAAGATTTTGTAGTCAACCAAATGAAAACATTTCGTTAGCAAAAATAAGAAAAAAAATCATCATCCAGCATTGCTAATGTGGAGTCCTCTACGGCCGACCCTGATTTAATACACAAATTATAATTCTTTTTCGTAAAAGATGTTTCTCTACCATATTTGATGATAACTAGTTGAGCGGTACTTGAGTTATTACAAAAATAATTCAACTTTGACAGACTGTATCTCATTCCACAGCACCATTTTGCTAAGACATATTAAGTTACATCTTCATATTTTTTCCCAAAGATGTCGCTCCTGCTCTATGATCCATTATTAATGGTCCATTCTGTACACCTACAATAGGAATGCAATATTATTTATTTTTTCAGGTAATGTTTACCTAAATATTGTCTCTTCTTATATTTACAGGGCTTCTTGCAGCAGCAAGAGTTGTTGTCTTGTCTCGCCAGAGCTTTTCTAAACTTTGTCTTGCAATTTGAGCTGTCAAATATTGTCTTGGTCTTGTCTTCTCTTGTCGTGCAAGACCAAGACAAGAAAAAGCAAGACAAGATTGTTAACACTAATGAATAGAATAATTTTTAGGAATACTCGAAATTATATACATATACAGGGTGTCCAGAAACTCTCCTGACAAACGAAGACCGGAGATTCCTCAGACAATTTTAAGACAATTTAACCCAATTCACCTAGTCCAAAAATGCTTCCTAAGGGAACTAGAGCTCTTTGAAGATGGCGCCTTGTAAATAGTTTTGTTTAAATACCTCCAGAACACTTCTACTTAGAAAAACAAAAACTGGTACGCTTGTTTAGCCTTCAGAGATGAATCGATTCCATCAATTGCGAATTTCTAGTACCGGTCATAGGCGTCCGTTTTGGGTAGGTCAACGGTTATTTTGACGCATAACTTTTTGTCTTTATCTTTTAAGCATTTGTGACTCTAGATTATTAAATTTTCAGGTATTCTCGTACTAAAAGGTACTCTTACTTTAAGCCATCAGGATACACCGTTTTCTAGAAAATGGATTTAAAAATTTTCGTTAAATTTATTAAATTTTCAGGTATTCTAGTACTAAAAGGTACTCTTACTTTAAGTCATCAGGATACACCGTTTTCTAGAAAAATGGATTTAAAAATTTTCGTTAATAATCTAGTGTCACAAATGCTTAAAAGTTAAATACAAAGAAGTTATGCATTAAAATAACCGTTGACCTACCTAAAACGGACGCCTATGACCGGTACTAGAAATTCGCAATTGATGGAATCGGTTTATCTCTGAAGGCTAAACAAGCGTACCAGTTTTTGTTTTTCTAAGTAGAAGCGTTCTGGAGGTATTTAAACAAAACTATTTACAAGGCGCCATCTTCAAAGAGCTCTAGTTTCGGACTAGGTGAATTGGGTTAAATTGTCTTAAAATTATCTGAGGAATCTCCGGTCTTCGTTTGTCAGAAGAGTTTCTGGACACCCTGTATATTGACCTTATTTTATCAAAATAGTGACAACATAAAATCAGAAACTGCTTCAGTCTAGAACTAACATATTATCTCACATCGCACATCGCAATATTTTGACGATTTTATTTTTTACAAAAGAAAGTAAACATTTGGCAGCTTGGTATAAATCAGAAAACTTGTAGCTATTTATCTTTTTAATCAAAAAAGTGTTAGGTATGCAAGTTTCCAGCAAAATCCATTCCATTTATATGAGAACAATAACTTACCGACTTTACCAGGATATTAGATAGACAATACTGCAAATAAATCAATTTTATTGTTAATCGGTTTGGAGTACAAAAAACTGTAAAGACACAAAAAGTGAAGGTAATACAATGGCGCATATGGTGACATAATTTATTTATAATATTATATAGGGTGATATATATTTTTTGGCAAATAATGATTGATGATACCCATACCTTTGCCACTTGTACATTTCTAAAGCTGATAATTTTTTGTTTCATACCTACTGTC
The DNA here is from genome assembly GCA_025584915.1 of Monochamus saltuarius. Lineage (NCBI taxonomy): Eukaryota > Metazoa > Arthropoda > Insecta > Coleoptera > Cerambycidae > Monochamus > Monochamus saltuarius. Next base: position 17,117,582 of record CM046723.1, on the reverse strand, counting down.
ATACTAAATATACACGCTGAATTTGGTTAAATTGTCTCAAGCGGTTTAGAAATTAAGAACTGATTTTTTTAAATTTTTGAAACGCTATAGCTGAACAAAGGCTGCGCTATGACACCACATTTATATAACAAGGACCCTTATATTTGACCACAGAATACGCCCATGGATTTTTAACACTAAAGTGCAAACAAATATTGTTTTTAATGCGATTAGTGAAAATTATATTGACAATAAAAACAATTGCGTAACGTCAGCCGTGACGTAAGTCGTCTGAATTCTTTCCGCAGCTATATAAAGTTAGTAGTTAGTTGCTACACACAAAAAAGATACTTCTAAGTATTCTCTTTGGTGTCTAATGTATTTAGTACCGTCCCGTTTCTGTCTCCTTTTATCCCGTTCCCTCCGCCGCTGAGAGTTAAGCCAGTGGTCCAGAGGAAGTCTAGATGGAACTCCCAGGTGAGGTGGCGCCTTCTTTGATTTACTGCTGACAGCGGAAGAGGAGCCCAAGAATGGTTTATGTGGCCGCAAAGGGGACATCTCTGCCACGGCGACAATGAGCAACGTTCTTTTGCAGATTTATACCCTTTGGTGGTCTCGGGGCTGTCAATCTGGGGAAGAACTTTTTTAGCGTAAGCGGACATCGGAGACTACGGCGTCTGGGGCCGAATACGGAAATTTATGTCTTATTTCTGACGAATTTTATTATTACCGATTCTGCAGAATATTAATTTGTCCGATGCTTACGCAAATCGCGTCGCTTTTGTAATACTTGTCTGTCAAATAAGCTGAATTTCAATTTATAATTCTGTAATGTGCTGTAGCGTGACGACATCTATGTTAGTATTTGGAAACATCTACATCAGGCCATAAATGTCAGAATTTGACATAGCTTATATTTTAATAGTTCCTCCTACTTATTTCATTTGGTTTGTAAAAATTGTTATATCTACTACTTTAAAACATGCAACATTACTACCATTTCTGTACTCCACGCACAACGTACGTCTGTCCTAATACTGTAAACTGTTATAAAATACATACACAATAATAGACTGCTACTTCACTTTCACACCATGAAAAACACAATACTTCATTATTTTAAGTTGTATCAATTTATAAATTTAAAAATAACACGTTAACAGAAATGTACACTCAACAGATATTTTAAATCTGTCATAATTTGAAACGTCAAACTACTGAGAAACAGTAGACAATTATGACATATGTACTGTAGAGTGCTGCCTCGCGAGGTAAGTCACTGCAAAAGGGTAAAAAAAAACAGACTAGAAAAAGCGCAGCCGCTGCGATTTAGCAGACAATGCTTGGAGCAACGGTATATATAAAGCTCAGTAAGCATCAAAAGCGATAAGGGTTGTTTCCTGGTCGAAGTAAAAAGAAATTTTCCTGAGACGGGTAGCTCTTAAATGTGCCTGAATTAAGACCCCCATTTTTTGATAAAATGAAAAATAAAGGTTGTGCTGAATTGTGCCGGATTTGCGTTAGATTGTGTCGTAAAAGTTTAAAGAAAAATAATAGCCATTTTCCTAGAAAATAAAAAAATTTTCTTTGCCACGTAGCCCCCCACTTCGCGAAAATCGTTTTTTCTTTACTGTGCTATATTGTGCTAATTGTTCCGTATATTGTGCCGTTTAAAGAAATTTGATATCTTCCTCCGTTCTCCGAAAAATTCTAAAAAACCGAAATTTCCTCCCCCCATTTTACCACAATCTATTGTTTTCGATATGCTGAACTGTACTAGATGTTCTGAATATTGTGCCGTTTAAAAATTTTTTAAAAACGGAAGTTTTCTACCCTCCCACATTCCAAATTTTTTTCAATGTGCTGAAATGTGCTAATAGTTTTAAACATTATACCGTTTAAAAAAAATTGAAATCTGCCTCAGTTCTCCAGAAAACGCAAGAAACCGTAAATTTTGGCGTAACGTTACTGTGTCTCCTATTTTGCGAAAAACGTGATTTTCTTTAATGTGCTGAGTTGTGCTAGTTGTTCACACACTGTGCCGTTTAAAAAAGTCGATATCTGCCTCCGCTCTCCGGAAAATCCAGAAAAACTGGAAGTTTGGACGTAAACTTAGTCCATATTTTTACCGAAAATTAAAAAACGGGTTGTGCTAGTTGTTCTGAACATTGTGCCGTTTAAAGAAACTTGACATCTGCCTCCGTTAACCGGAAAATTGCACAACACACAACACTGCACCGTTTAAAGAAATTTCATATCTATCTCCGTTCTCAGGAAAATTCTGAAAAACGGACAACTAGCACAATATAGCACAATAAAGAAAAATTCATTTTCGTGAAGTGGGGACTACGTGAAAAGCACGACTTTTTCATTTCCAAGGAAAATGACTATTATCTTTCTTTAAACTTTTACGGCGCATGTAGCACAAGTCAGCACAACCTTTACTTTTCACTTTATTTAAAAAATGGGGAGCTAAATTCACGCACATAGCCCTTAACGCTTGTGAAGCTTATTGAGTTTTTTTGTACGATCCATGCAATAACCAAATTATATGGTTTAAATAACGTTTAGATTTAAACTTGTTCAATATCATAGTGACAATCCTGTGACAATTATTATCACTTACTTACACATAATTGGACTTGGAGATTTATAAACAGCGCTGGCCACATTTTAAAAATAGTCAGTTGAGTCGTTTAAATTATTACCTATCAATTTTTTATTAGCTGATATTTATAATTTTGCAAAATGCATTTGAGTGACAATTTCGATTTTGAGGATGCGTTACAGATAGTATGTTCGGCTGTTATACCAGAGAAGTCGAGACAACGATATGAAAATGCTTTCAAAGTTTTCAAGCATGGTGTAATGAGAAGAACTATGAGCATATTTACGAAAAGGTGATATTGGCTTAATTTATAAGAAGAAGTGAAAAGCTTAAATCACCAGAGTTATGGACGGTTTATGGATGGAATACTCCGTGTCGAAATCTACAATTTTCCTTAAAAGGGGAATTGATATTTCAAAATTTACAACATTAATTGCTTTTCTCAAAAGAAAAAATGTTGAATGTGGACCTAAAAAGTTGGATGTACATATTTGCAAGTGAAGATATATATAATAAGATTCTAAAAGAATTCCCAGATGAAGTTTATGTAAATGTGTAAATGGGAATGATCATGGGAATAGCAGGCGCCTGTAGAAGAGAAGAATTATATCAGATGAAAGTGCAAGATATCCAAGATAGTGGATCATTTATTACAGTCCACATTCCCAATACTAAGTCTAATATTGAACGAACTTTTACAATAATCAATTCAATTAACGGACCAATTGATTATTTGGAGTACTTCAGAAAATACTTGAAGTTAAGATCAGAAAACCCAAAGTTTTCTTAGCAATGCGCAATATAAAAGTCACCAATCAAGTAGTCGGTAGAAATACAATAGAAAATTGGCTTTCAAAGATCACAAAAAGCTTGAAAAATGGCGGATTCGCATCTTTATACTGGACATAGGTACAGAAAAAGTTGACATTGACAAAAAATATGAATTTATATGGGGCTATGTAAACTTGGCAACAAATCAACCGATACTAAGAGAGTATTTATGTGCAAGAAATTTGAATCGCTCCTCTTAGTTTAAAAATAGAGTACTAGTAACATGCTAATTAAACTGACCGTGTTTTACATAGTCATGCCAATGAAAAATACAATATAGTATTTTAACGATTTACCCGTCAAAGAATATTTACATCAACAGTTAAATAAATTTTAAAAGTATGTGTTATCATAAATTTCGGTACCTAAAACTTTGTTGGTTAGACTGTTTATAGTGCTATTTTCTTCAGACTTCCTTGAAGATCCACTTCCAGGTGACATAAAATAGCATTCTCGATATTATCTAAATCTTAAATTTTAGTGGAGTTATAAAACGTTTCAAATCATTCGTCTCTGTAGAAAACACTGTTTGAAGGATGATTTTATATAAACAAAGCAGCAGCAATGAATACTAAATCAAAAATATTGATTCCTTTTACTGAACCATCGAAATATGTCTAGACCATAGTTTTCTCGAAAAATCGAGTTCACTTGCTCCGATTCCAAGGCAATCTGTCTGTTGGGCACGATGTCATAATAAGCCGTGTGACCGTCGTTGACCTGGTACCATCGTAAACAAATAATACACGGTACGGTACATCCATTACGGCCATACGATTCCAAGTAGTAAATATCGATTGATATGCAGGCGGCGGCGCGAAACTACATAATAAAACAATATAAAGGAGTGTCGTATGCAAATATTATAACAGAAATATGTCATTCATATTTTCGCACGGTCCCCAGCATGCACATACCAGCAGGTTCATGTTCATCACGCGCTGTCATATAAATATGAATGAATTTACGAGGAGCATACCAAATTATGTTTATTAATAATCGGGTCTTTTTATGGCCTTTATTATCGGAGCGACAGGTCTCATATTAAGCGGGTTTTGGGAACTGCGTTTGTCCTGGAACGTTACATTCATCGGCACGCTGAATATATATTAATCGAAATACATTAATAACTGATACAGTCGTAGTAAATTTCCACTCCAAGTGTACTGCAAGGTCTAATTACAAGACGCATGCTAAAATCATACAAATCATGATGAGGAACGGCTCAAATAACACACATATGCACATAAATCATTTATTATGACATAATACCATTTGAAAATCGTTAATTTCATAGAAACGTAGAATCTTCTAAATATCACGGAATTACACGATAAATATATAAATTTCTATAACATACTGGATACCCTGAACTTTCAAATGCTACTTCTAAGGTAATCGTCAACATATTTTCAAATGTAATAACGCGTTTCCGATTTTATTTAGTTTTATTTTATTTACATTTCATGACAAAATTATACTTATTCATAATATTATTATATACTAGGTGACCCGGCAAACGTTGTTTTGCCATATGAATTATTTCTAGTGAATATTTTGGTAGTCGGCTTCGTTCTCATCCCTACTCCGTGCTGTTTACTGGGTGAGAAGCACAAACCTAGAAAAAATATAGACTGTGCCAGTGTCACATTGCCGGCAACCGCTAATTCATGGCTGCCCTAAAAGGTCCAGAATCCAGAAAACTTGGTTTTTATATCAATTTACACATTCTTTAATGACATTTAATATGACAGCAAGTTAGTTAATTTCATATTGCAATGAAGCCATCATATTTGCAGAACCGAAAACATAAAGCAAATAAAATATCAATTTTCTGGACCTTCCTAGAAAATGCGGTACTTGTCATGCATGACCTATATCATGAACCGACGCTGTCTACATTTTTTCTAGGTTTGTGGTGAAAAGTGACACCGGTAGACGCCTGGCGGGGATAACTGATCTAGTGACAATCGATCAGTTATCTATCAGGGTTAAAAATGACTAAATTACTAAAATGGCTATTAAAAAATAGGGGTTTGTGATAGAAGGGTGAAAATTAAGGGTTGTATGTATTTTTAATGCCACATCATAAAAAATTTTGTCAAAAAAAAGATTAAATTACTAAAATGGCTTTTAAAAAATAGGGGTTTGTGATAGAAGGGTGAAAATTAAGGGTTGTATGTATTTTTTAATGCCACATCATAAATAAATAAAAATAAAAATTTTGCCCAAAATAAAAAAATGTTTGAGGTAGACCACACCTTTATCACTTAGGGGTATGGAAAATAGATTACGACCGATTCTAAGACCTACCGATATACATATAAAATTTTATAAAAATCGGTCAAGCCGTTTCCGAAGTATGGCATCTAACACTGTGACACGAGAATTTTATTTCTATATATTCTTGCTATCTTGGTTGAGCATTACTGCTGAATGTTTTAATAAAATTCCTTCACTGGCCAAATAACCTGCCTTGCATTTGATTTTGTTTATTGCTAGAAGTTCAGCGTAACCGCTTCTAAACCCTCCAATATACAGGGTATTGGCGGTCTGACTACCATAAATATAACAGGCAATAGTATACATCAAAATGAACAAAAACCTGTTATATGACATGGTTCCTAAACTCAACCATTTTCGAGAAGAAAATTAACAAATCTCCAATTTAATGTGTAAAAATTGGGTTAATTATGGGTTATCACCTTAATTTTCTGCATTAAATGACCATAACATGTAATATTTACCTCTTCTTTTAATTTATTTATGTTTAGTTTTAATAAAAACATTTATAAAAACATGTATTTGAACTGCGAAGTGTCTATCGCTTGTCGCAAATTCTTTTGCATGCTACTATTTTTTTAACTTTTCTTTGTTTGTTGAAATGTTTAGTATACGTGAGTATCATATGTTGATTAATTTATGAAAAAGGTCGTCGCAATTCTGCAAGACCAAAACATATTTATTTAGATCGTTTACCCCAACGGCGGCTGTCTAATAGAGACATTTGTTATGTTCTACGTCTTCTTGATATTAGCAGTGACCAAGAATTTTATACCTAATTATAAAAAAAAACACGTGCTCTGGGAGGCCAAGAAGACACAAAAATATATTTCAAAATTCTAACTGGATATTTCAAAGCCATCGTTTCCTTCAGAAAATCGACGCCCATGATAAGCATCGTCTGAGATGCCTTAAATGCAGTCCTTTTTCCAAAACGTTTCCAAATATAGAAAGATGAATATTAATTTTTTATTATAACAACAACTGATAGATAACAGATAAACCGGTTAGCTGCAGTCCTCGCTTTTCAATCTTCCGTTCCAGACTGTCAAAACTACATTTTTACTCATAACCACTATCCACTACCAACGAAACACACTTCACGTACAGTAAAATAAAATATCCATTTATTCTAAGAAGATCGAATGAAAAGAATACTAATAATAGATAGGTTAAAACTTTGAATGTACTCCCGCAGCCTTGTCCTATAGCCTAAAAAAACAAACCGGCAGACTATATAATATATTTGTATCCGACGCAATACAAATTCCTTTATTTTATAATTATAAAACGTTTAAAATTTAAAAATCACAAAACTGAAGGAGAACACAAAATCACAAAGTAAACACAGGATTTCAATTATAACAACTAATTTTACGATTTAGTGTTGCTGGTTGCCGACTATCTAAACGTCAAACGTGCGAAATAAATAACCTTACGGCACTGGTTAGCAATTAATGAGGGTTTAATATCAAAAATAAATGTTTTACATTATAAATTTGGAAATTTTTGAAGAATGATTCCGTTAATTATTATTTTTCTGAATCTCTGCTTTAAAAATATTTGTACTTAGTTATAATCAACCCTGTATATTATAAAATCTTGAGTGATTATTTATTGGTTCTAACATTTGTAAGAATATAAAATAGTCTAAGACGATATTGAAAAACTTTCTGTTGAGTAAAGTCTGGAAAATTTACTTTTATATTTATTCTATACTACTTCATATCTATTTTCTTTCTTTCTTGTTTACCGATTTCATGCAATTTTCCAGAAAATAGACGGATAAGAAGAATGACTGTTTGCACTCTAGCTAAGTCTAACTTTAGAGACACGAAAAAGCGTTTATATAGCTTTGAATATTTTCGGTATGGTTTTCACAAGAGGCAGTGCAATAATAATAGAAGGGCTGATTGTGTACGGCGACGATGACATTGTATTTGCAGCACCAAAATGTTCAAAATATGCATATGAGGTGGTAGGTATTCATGCAATACCAAATACAAAGCGGATACATTCAGGAACATTTTAGTCATTGTTAATTTGAAAACATTTCAAAATAATTGTTAAAATGAGAGAATAGCACAACAAAAGTGTATCTTACAAACGCTTTTAAAAAATTATTATTTTATTTCAGGAAAGTTTAATAGTAGGTAACAATGAATGAAGAAAATATCTAAAATTTTAATTTTGTACTTACATTTGTTCTATAGGTTTTTTATTTCGAGATTTCTGTACCGAAAAACACCAGAAATTTGATGATTTTGCAGTGAGAAATACGGCGACCTTGAGCTACCCTATATGAATTCAAATGAAATAAGCAAAATTTAAAGATGTTATTATTTTATTATTATTATTAACACAAACCAACAGGTACAACAACTTTAGATACAACACAAAAGTTTTAACAAAATAGAATCTACAAATTAATGCAATTAAAGACAATGAGAAATCAATATTTAAACATTAAATCAATTGACGTTTGTAAAAAGATGTGTAGAGAAAAGAAAATGACACAATATAATATGCATTGTCAAATTTTTTATCTTATTCACATTTGTGGAAAATATATCGACCTATGTTCTGCAAGTGATTGTAAAAATGCGTTCTAAATATAATCAATATCATTATTTAATAATTGAAATATAAATAATAAAACATCCTTTTCTCTACACACCAGAAAGCTTCCCATAGAAAATTTTATAATCGGAGTATCCCAAGGTATCCCAATATGAGGATAATATCCGTCAATTCGGTAAAAAAATATGTTTTAAATATCACTTTTAAATGTTCTAAATCTCTGTAAGTAGCTATGATTCCATATCAGAGATATAATAAATTTAAGTTAAGAATATCGACATCATCGGGATAAAGCTAAATTTTTACAATTAAATTATTGACAATATCTCAGTCAAATGAAATGCCCATTTATTCGAGCGAAGGAATATTAACAGATAATAGAAAACCTCGAATGCACCCGCATCAATCTTTAATTATAAAATCTTGTCCGGTAACCTAGCAAAACAACCTGGCGAACTATATTATAGGAAAATATTTACCCGGCACTGATTCATTTAGTTAATTCCTACAAACTGTTTAAAATTGAGAAAATAGTCACTAAAAACAGAAAATCGCAATGTAGACAAAAAGAGTTTCAGTTATGACAACGAATTTTCCCGCTTAGTGTTGCTGATATTCATACTCTCTAAACGTCAATACTGTGAAATAAAACCGCATGGCTAACGGACTGCAATAGTCGGCAACAAATAGAGATTTAATACAGTTTCGAAAAAAAAATACAAATAAATTTTTATAATTTTTTGAAGAGCGATTCCGTTAGTTCTTATTTGTCTCTATCTCCTGCTAAAATATTTATACTTAGATAGATATTCAGATTAGGAGTAAGATTATATCTTCAGGATTTTAACGGGACCACCCTGTAGTTGTATGAGGACGATCGTGCTTGTGCGATGGGCCATATGAACATTACGCCCGGATGGAACTGCAAGTTTATGCGGACATGCCCATACCGTGTCCGATACCTCAATCGCTCACTCACCTGATGTACTTTACTATAAATGCGCATTTATGCAAATCCACTCTATATAGCTGCCAACTTTTGCGCTATATGCCTCCTTTGTTGTACCCTATTGATTTATGCATGCCCGGATTTTCCACACACAATTTCAAACAAACCGTTAATATTGTATTTTGAGAAAAGCACGACAAAAGAAACATTTACATTACAAGATTGCACAGAGATGTTGCTGTAAGATTGTAGCCCAAAAATTGTTACAAATTTCTGATACTATAATTCGTAAAACCCAACTTATTTACTACATTTCTTATTATACAGTGTGATTTTTAAGTGTACGTTTTATATAGTTTGAACCGCGTAGAATACTAGGCAACCTTTTTGTTTTACTTTTTTGGGAATTCCCAAAAGTATACGAGAAAAAGATTTAGTTTCTTAATAATCATATATTTTTTGTATACAGGGTGTTCGGGAAAATGTGAGAAATTTCTCGGGTGCAGATAGAACATGAAAAAATAAGATGACAAAGGAGGGGAGGGCCTCTAAGGCCGGTTCTCGGCCCCTTTTGTTTTTTTTTTTCAAAAAATTAATTTTTTTCGCCAGTAAGTATAGATCATAAGTTGTCGATTTGACCCTAAATGGAACTGCAACCCCCTTATTTACTCCACAGTCCCTATAATAAAATAATAGGTAGCATAAACACCTTGTAAGTGACTAACTATTTGCCAGACTACTACCCTTGAGCCCTTTTACATATTAATTCACTCATACTCTGCCTCCCCTCCCAAACAGTACCCCTCCCCCCGCTGATTTTTATTAATAAAGCACCCCAAAAGAAACATAGAGACCGTTGTGTTGAAATGAATGGTGATAATTTCAGATTTCGTTCTCTTCCATTCCATCCCGCTCTTTGTTTTCAATCTTTTTTTGATTTTCACATATCTTTCAATTTTATTTGTTTTCTTCGACTTTATTTTCATTTCTTTATGCTTAATTTCCTATCTAAAAGAAATTTGTCAACTTACACAAGAAGCAAAACCACTTAGTGTATGTGATGAACAAGTTATTTTGTCGGTTACGAATCTTACAACCAGAGATGCACAAGCATCAAATAAATTAATAAAGCCATACATAAAAGCAATCTTCAAAAATTTTATAATTCATTCAAATCTTTTTACATTCTTTGCTACTGTTTTGTTAATGAATATACATTTGAATAAACATATTGAGATAATTTGCAAATTTATGAATTGTCTTATCTACAAGTGCATAAACATCGGCACTTTACTTTTCATTCGATATATTTTTTTACTATGTGATAGTATTCAAATGAAGAAATATTGAATAACATACATATATTGCTACTCTGTAGCAGCTATTACTTCTTTATGTGAATCAAAGACCAAAAACTGGCACGTTTTAGCAGAAACTGTTGCAACCGATGAATTTTAAATTAAACTCAGACAATTCGTGACATGTAAGAAAATATTAACCAACCAACTTGTCGCTGATTCTTAGAACTAATAATTTCCACTGAAAAATTTTGAATGCTGCACATTGTGCATGAATCCATTCCAATTTTAGCGCGCATTTCTTTCGAATGCCGTTTTCAGGAGATTAATCCAATTTGCCAGAAATATTAGCACCATCATGCAGCCTATTACCTTTAATAATTTTTATTAAAGCGGTTTCACACGTCTGCATCTTTTATTAAACTTGATATCTTGCATACCCAGAAGGGACAAAAAAATGTACTTACACAATTTTCTGCATTCTGGGAAAGGAAGACGGCAATCTCTTAGAACTCTGCATGAATAGTACACAATTGTTGATGGTTTCTACATAAATTGTGTTCTAATCTTTGTACTTCCTTTTCACATTTTGTGTAGAATTGTTTGTATTTAATATGCAGGGTATATTTCTTAATTGAGCGCAAGAAATCCAGCGGCGTATTCTAAAATTAAAGTAATTTTGTTAAATAAGCATAGGGTTCCAAGGCAGCCGCTTATGAGATACAGGGTTTCCAAAGCTGCAAAAAATATATATCATTTTACAACTTCTAAACCACTTAAAATATGTTTGGAAAATTTGGCACATTTTTTAACATGTTGGTAGTTATAAAATATAAAATTTGTAGCTTACGTGAAGGATTATGATTATGAGTGCTATCATGAAATATTTCACCCTGTATAATCATGCAAACAAATTTAATTTGGTTTTCATATGCTCCGTTGCATTCATCATTTTTCAGCATTTTTTGTATCTTCAACCGTTTAGAGACAAATTCAATTTTCTTAACAGGATACGCCAATGGTACGTAAGCTGAAAATTTTATACCTACCATTCTACTAAAAAATTATGCCAAGTGTGCCTATCACCAACCAAAAACCCATTCTTGACTTTCATTAATTTTAAAGTTGACCAATAGTAGTAGGTACTACAACTTTAGCGACTTTTTCTATTAAATGAATCCTGAAATGAAAATAGAGTACTTTTATGTGCATAGGGAAAAACTTAGAAATTTTGAAATAAAATAAATTGTCCCCTGTGCGATTACGTACAATTTTGCTTGTTTACTATATGACTAATTTTACAAACAAGTTTTTCAATGTCAGTGGGGATTTCATCCTAAATAAAATTGCACTGGATCCTCAACACTAAGTTCGAATATTAATCGACTATAAGCATCTAATTCTTCATGACTATAACTCTTGAATCTACCCTTTTTCTTATCATTTCTAGGACAAACGCACTGGCAGCAATTAGTTGGCCGAGAATTCAGACAACTTTCCTCACGGATGACGTTTTGAATTTGTTTTTATTGTCAACATAATTGTCGATACTTTATTGCATCAAAACCATTCATTTTTGTAATTTAGTGTAATACATAGTGCAAACATTTAGTGTAGTATATAGCTTTATTATTCTCAGTTGCAGTTTCTTAAATATTTTGATGAAAATATAATTAATTATTAATTTGTTGGTTTGACGCAAGTCGTCTGAATTCTTGCCGCAACTATAATATATCTACCGGCAAAATTGATCTATTAAATACACTCAGTAGATCTTATTTTTTAATTCCGCCGTATCATATTCTAAAATTCACTTTGAAACTTGATTGCGATCCACCTGTAAATAATGAATGAATGAAATTATTGAATCCTACGAAGAGTTTATAAAAAGTTAGCATAATTACTATAATAAAGAAGTGGTAGGAATATTACCAAATATGCTTGCATGAAAGGTGGTAAAATGTTTAAATCAGCAGCATTTAAGTGTACACAAAGATGTCACAAATTAAATATGTATAGGATGTAAGAGTATGAGTCTGAAAATTTACACCTATAATACCTTCTTTACATGTCCTGAAAATGGAAACTAATTACTCTAATTAATGCTGTTATTTAATCGGTATGATAAATATACGAAAATTAGGTAATAAAATAAGAATACACATACATATATGCACAGAATGCCTTAAAAGCTTTTTTACAATTTTATTGCAATAATTATGCAGTGCTTCTGCGAAATCTTCGTAAGATTTAAAGACTCCTACAAGTTTAAAATCTTTTATTCCAGTCATTATTTACAGTTTAACATCACATGCGGGTAACAATCAGGTTTCAAAGTGAACTTCGCTAATGTTTACAGCGGAATTTTGAAACACATGCCTCTGATCGACGGATAATTTCTTTTGTAGTGACAAATTCCGCCTAGCGTATTTAATAGATCAATTTTACCGGCGGATATATTATTGTAATGGTAATAAGTTCGCCATCCGGCGGAAAAGTGAATTAATATGTATAATATCGCTGGCGGAAATTTAGGCACACCGTATTATTATTAATTTTATGTTATATGTTATTTTGATGCTACTGTTTATAGAGAATAATATAATAATAATAATAATAATAGGACTTTATTTGCATCAATAGAAATACAATAATAATGTATATAACATGAACGTCCAAGTAGCAACTAAGCTATATATATGTCCATTAAAACCAAAGTATGGTTGTGCATGGACAATATGCCTGTATAATATCGGTAACGTACGCAATATACACATTAAAATTAAACTACATTTATGCATACAATATTACACATACGCTAAATATACACACATTTTAACATTATATGACACAAAAAACGAAAATATGACACATGAATGTCCACATAATGCAAACACGCGGAATGCTGGGGGAAGAGAAAGATCTGACTTAAAAGAATTCTATTAGGTTTCTGGTCTCTGCCCTACCTAAAGTAAGTATATATTTTTAAATATATATATATATATAGAAGATTACAAATAAATTGTAATTTGTACAGAATCTGTTAAACTGCAAACACTAGTTTTTTTTTATCAAATTCAAAGAGGTAAGGCCTAAACAATCTACCTTTATACTTCGAGCGCAATAGTCACGTACTTTGGTTTTGTACATCAATATTTATAAACATGTGTCCATAAGACGTTCGATTCAGTTGCAGTTATACATGTGCTATCACGTACAGTGTAACATACCATCACGTTAGAAATAATATCCCATCAAACTTGAAACGTATATCTAACAAAAGCTATTTAGGGCATAACAATACAATGATTGGACATTCATTTTTAGAATGACGAGTCTTTAAACAAGTTAAATTGTGTAGCGTTTAATTTCAGACAGAAATATATCATTAAGAATTGGCAGTACCGTGAAATGAGGGGCTTAAATTCCCATCAAAATTTTTAAATGATAGCCGTACACTGTTTTATTACCATATTGTTGTTAAATAATTTGATGTTGTGAGAATGACGAAGATAAAGTGAAACGTTTTGTTTATATTAGTTAAAAATCAGACTTTCCTTATGCTCTTGTTTATTGAGATTTATTTATTAATAAATTTACAGCATCCACTAGTGCTAACCAATTATAGAATGTGAAGTTAAAGTGTAAACTTGGTTAATTTGGAAACTAACTGGCTAGTATACAAAGTAACTGAATCCATGGCTATTTTGATATAAAACGCATATTACAATAATAGCGGGTAGTTTATAAACGAACCCACTTGCTTGACTAACTTACTAAAAATAATTAGACACTAAAATAGCTCTGTTTCTTTGGCTAGTTTATAAACTATCCAATTTGGTCTAGTTTGAATGAAAACTACAATTTTGGTAACACAAAATAGTTAGTTCTTTAGATGGTATATAAACTAGCTACCTATTTCTACGGTTAATTTCATAAACATGATTTAGAATCGATTAAACAAAAATAATTTCAAAAGTTTCCTGTTTTATTGCTATTCTTATTTATATATGTTACAGAAAATATCCGATGTCAGGCTATTTCAGTTTGGCCTAGGACATACTAAAAGTTTCTATCGTTGTTAGAAACTTTGCATTTTTCCTAGGACACACTAGTATTGCCTAATAGTTTTTAGGACGAACTAAAATAGCCTCATTAGTGGTAGGAAATATCCGAAATAAATTATTTAAAAAAAGCATAATATTAAGAAAATTCATTCAGGGTAAAAGGATGAAGCAAAGCAAACATTATCTTAAGCATTATATTTGAAATAGATCAAAGTTACATATAAACCTAAAATGGAATACATTTGTTAAAGGTAAATATGATTTAAATAATATAACAAAAAATATAGCCTCACATTAAACAATAAATAATCGTGTCACATTTTTAATTGCATATTAATTGACGTTTCCTACATAAACACGCATTTGTACCACAGTGTCTTGTGAATTGGCATCTAGTATATCCCTGGATTCTAAGAATTTGTAGCTGCAGATGTTAAAGACATTATAGGTATAGCGGCACGATTCCGATTAAGAAGCTACAACACTAATATCACTGACCGAAACTTCTGGATGCAAATTTTTATTCGGGTATTTCCTAATTATAATCAGGCCCCTTTAGTTTGTCCTAAAACTATCAGGCGATACTAGCACGTCTAGGAAAAAGCTCCTAACAACGATAGGAACTTTTAGTGTGTCCTAGGTCAAACTGAAATGGCCTGAAATCCGATATTTCCTGTAACATATATATTATATTCAGCTTATATTTAATCTGCATTTGGATTTGTACATCTCTTGTCGTTGTTACGTATTGATTAATTATATTTAATATGTTTTTGTGTACTGTAATTTTCCTATTAACTTGAAATTTGTGCCATTTTGTATAGTGTTTTTCCCAGAATGAGCCGGAAAGGTGACCGCTGGTGTGTAGCCCGGAACTCCCAAGCTAAATCAAAACTACAAAAACAAATAAAAATAATAGAAAAGCTTTAAATTTGGGTCAATTATAATAAATTTGTTGGTCAATGTTTAATGAAAGGTTTAAATTTAACTATTATATTATAAATCTTTCAAATTTGCCGCCTCAAATCTACTCCTTCACAATATGGATTCCACTTACAAGGTCAAATAAATTAACATCATACTTCGATGCGCAACTAAGACCTTTAGATACGTATTCATAAGCATTATATTTGCTTGGGATATATTTCAGGTGTCCTAACTGGGGGATATACTGTGATAATATCATGATCTATACAGAACTTATCTAAAAAAAATGTTGAGTGTACAAGGGCCTTACAAATATAATTTTGTAAAACAATCAAAAAGGGCAGTTTGAAAATGATTTAAAAATACACACCTGGAAACTGGTTCATTGTAAAAGCGGCGACCGGACACAAAATTAAAAGAAATTCCCAAGGAAAAAAAATCTATTTTATGCAGCACATTCAACTGCTATTGCCGCTATTGTTAGTAATAGAGTTAATTAGTGGTTTTAATTAATATATAAATAGTTTGATGAAATTGATGTTACAACACAATTTCTACAAACTATCACAAATATTTCGGCTTCTTGTTCGTTTTGAACTCGTAAGCTATTAGGAGCAACTATGATACTTTTGTATAAATGATCAGTAGCAGGTATCCACTTCGCTGAGATACACTTCATTTTTTAAATATCCCCACAAAAGCAGTCCAAATGATTTAGTCAGGAGATCGTGGTGGTCAGGATACCGGATGTTATGGCAATAAAGCAGCTGATAAGCGGGTCTCGGTATCTTCGGACCTAGTCCCTTCAGTATGCTTCCGCTGTCAACTTTCGTTGAAGTTAATGGAATAAGGGAGAACATCCACAAAGAATTTAGAAGACGGTGGGATGAAACAAATAGCTGCCAATTCGCCAAGGAGTTTCTAGAGTGACTCAGCAAGGATACAGCCTAAAAATACCTGGCTCTGGCCAGGATGAATCTTCGTCTAGTGATAGGTATTCAAACTAGACACTGTTGGCTAAAAAAGCACCTGTATTATATGAGGATGTGTGAAACGTAGGGGATGCGAATAGGAAGACGAGACCACTCTTCAAGCACTCTGTGAGTGCACAACGGTCTCATCAACAAGAGAATCCGTGTTGGGAGAGCGATGGCCTTCTATCGCCTACATTAGAGAGATCCCCCTGTGCAACGTCACCACCTTTTTCTCCTTATTAGGTTGGTTGGCGGTTCAGGTCGACTGATCTCCTATGGGATGAGGTAAAAGGAGCCCAATGGGGCCTAAGTGCTGTAACCTTTCTGCTACCCTCCTCTTGATACCATATTCCAGATTCCAGATACCGGTCCTCCCTTAGTATTAATGCTTGGACACGCTGTACATTGTACGGATATAATTGAGACTAATGTATATGATACGCCACACTGCTGCAATATGCCGTGGATATCCTGGACCTCCATCTCTTCCACGATTCGGTTTCAAATTTCTCTAGCGTTGCACTACACTTGCACTCACTGTACACTGCGGTGAAAGTAGCTACATTTGGCACATGTTTACCGTAAAATCGTTCAGCTAAAGTATCTTCATATCGCCATAAATTAAAACGATATCTGCCAACTCTGAGATGCTATACACGTAAGCCATTTGTGACACTTGAAAAACTAATTTTAAAACTACAAAAAGTTATTGGATTTGAATATTCGGAATCGCCTGGCTAGAGCCCACCGATGTAAAAGTTGAAAATACTACAACTTCAATATTTTTTTACTTGGAAACTATAAGGGCTTTATAAAAAAAAAATTACATTGACCCTATTTTTCATTACACATCTATTCCCAATTTTTTTAGATACGTTCTGAATCATCCTATACAATTTCGAAGAAGATTCGAGCGGCGATGGTGCAATAAATTATTATTTTTGAATTTATCGACAATTCAAATAGTGTAGGAAGGCACTGGCGAGGGAATAGAAACAATAAAACGAGAAATTAATTAGTAATCAATTAGAACGTTTAACGCGAGCCAGCGACGTTGAAGAGATAAAACGGAATAATGGAAGCTGAGAAACGCATATCTAACGACACATACGTTACAGAAAATCATGGGCATGGACAGTGCTACCGACAGAGGTCAAGAGACTGGAAACGCAGTCATTAAGTCTTTGTTGACTAATGGCCTATTGGAAAAAATAAACGCCAATAAAGGAAAAAGTAGCCAATAGACGCGAGCAATTAAAAATCTTTTTATAATTAAGATGAATTTAAAGGAGACCTAAATGAGCAATATCTATTCTGCTCGCACGAGGTATGCCATGTATCAAAAGCCGACGGATTATCAGAAAACTGTATTATAATTTAAATTGCCAACCGTCACAAGAAATGACAGGCCAGATGAACGCGGCGAACCGTACGAGGAACACTCAATATATAGAGGAATATCGTCTCTTTCTCTAATTCCTTAAGGCACACAATGAATGGGTTATAGAAAAACTGTAGATTGTAGATGTCAAAATAATAATATTTAATTTAATTACATTTGACATCTACAAAAATGTTATTCAAAACGGTCACGTGTATTTTCAGATAATATTTACAATTCATACTTGTGATAATTTAACGAATTGTTGGATCTTATTACTGCATTTTTTATACACATATAATAAGGAGACACTTTACTCAATAAAATGTTGCTAATATACATCTTCCAATAATTTGTAGTCACTTAACAGTATTTTGTGATTTATTCAGAACGTGCATATCGTTTAGGTACCACGGGCCAAAATCCCTTTTTTTATTAAAACAGTTTACCACCACCCAATAAATCCTTCCATTATTAGCTTAATGTATGTATTTTATTATCTGAGTCCTAGATGTGGTCTGAAGAAAAAATATCTGGAATCCCCAACTTTAAAGCCAAAGTGCTAGTTCAATTTATTTAACTACACAGGGTGTCCAGAATCTTTGAGCAGACAATTTAGGAGATGATACTAGTCGAAAGAAAATATGTCAGGTTCATAACATTTTGTAAAAAAGTTAGTATTAATGAAGATACGTAACCTCAAATTATTTTTTTGAATTTGTTTTTGTCTATTAATTTTTAATACTTTAACGATTTTTTTTCCATACTTGTCATTTTTATAGATATGCAGTTTCAGTTAAAATATTTTTAAAATTGCAACGCCCGAAAGGGCACGTGGTAGGTGAAAAAATCATCATAACTTGTTTTGTCTTGAACTTGATGAAACTTTGATGGAATTTTCTTAAAAAATAATGAGTTATCTAAAAATTTAATACTCTTGTTTGATGAAAATACCAACCGTTTGCAAGGAAATCGACATTTAATTTTTTTTGGACATACTGGTTAATCTCATTTCTTTTGCGATATAAGCATAATGTACTTTGAAAACAAATGAATGAGCTATGTAGTATTGCTTTGACGGAAATTTTAAACGTTATGCTTCGGTCATACAAAGTAAAAGCATAAAGGCAACCTTTATGAGAAAATAGAAGTTTAACTAATTTATTTTAACCATGATAGAAGAATTTTTGGACTGGTTTCTACGTCATCGGTTTAGCTTTCTTAACGTTTCCAGAGACATATGGTAAGAATAAAGTTCAAAGTTACTTGTTAGGAAGAAATCGATATGTCAAACGTCAAGGAAGTTGATTATCAGTCCGAATATTCTACCATAGCGGCGTTTTTGCATTTACCTTATATAAACGAAGCATACTTTTTGAAATTACCGTCAAAGCAATACTACGACAGCTATCATTCAATTGTTTTCAAAGAACAATTTGACACTAGTTAAAAAATGAGATTTGCCAGTAAAGTCAAATAATTTTAGAAATATTTCACTTGAAACTACATCTCTATAAAAATAACAAGCTTGCCAAATTCGAAAAAAAAATTGTTTAAGTATTAACAAAGTTATACTCAAAAAACAAATTTGAAAAAAAATATGTTTGAGGTTATATATCTCCGTTAATATTAAATTTTCGAGAAAACGTTACATGACCTTGACAAATTAATTTTTCGAGTAGTACCACCCCCTAAATTTTCTGCACGGAATTTCCGGACACCCTGTCGACATTTTCTATACATTCATTAGGCTTTATCGATATAACAATATGTTAATCAGGACAGACTTTCTTTCACAAACTAAATCTCAAAGAGCCACTTTTCAATATCAACATCTTTTGTCTCTTACTCCGATTTTTATTCTCGTTTCGAGGAGTATTCAAAAAATTCTTGAAGAGACCTCGTATCCGAATATGACGATGGCATTGCAAGAAATGACGGCTTGACGTAGTGGTCAAAGGCTGAAGGATATCAGAGTTATAAATATTGGATCATAGCTGGCCGGCAGTCCTACCGACAAGCCACCCACGACGAGTTGGCGGACGCCACGGCCTGCTCGAGACCGGATCCATTTGCAAGCCGGTGGGGTTTTTTCTCGCGCCGCAGGAACGGTCGGAGACACGGACATTTTCTACAACCTACTGACAAGATAGTGAAAATCGAAAATTCATAAAGTGCAAATCTGTATTTTTAATATTTTAATGAAATTAAATGCATCTCAAATTTGGCATACTGAGGACAACTAATATGCTAAGCGGTATGTGTCTGCTGGCACTACTAACAAATGTCATCGATAATTTATAAATTAAAACAGTAAAATTAGGTATTGAATTAAATTATAAACATCTATTTGAAAATGAACAGGATACAGGATTATAATGTATATAAATTATAAGACAACTTCTTGCTAGTATTGGAAAAGTAAGTCTTATATAAATAAGTTCGATCTTTATATATTTTTATGTAAATTAAATTTTGCTACTAAAAATTGTCTCTACTGCGGTTCTGGATGTAACGGTTATAAGCGCTTTCATGTACCTACCGATTTATACCACTGATTGGTGGAATAGGTACATTAGCAGATGGGCGTTGCCTGAGAAGGTTTTAACTTTTTCATTACTTTTAAAGATTTTTCCTGGTATCATTTGTACATAGTGATTTGCCAGAATGTTATGCCGTGACCTCGGTAATTGATTGTTAGCCGGGATTCTTTGACCTGCCCTGGTTGTTCTCGGACTAGGATAGGCTCAGTCGCGGCGAAACTTTGCGGAGTCACCACTGAAAATGCTGACAGTGAAGAGTGACAAAATATTTGGAAGCATGAAATGGGACCGGTTACAGAGGCGGCTGCGGAATGTGGAAGACCTTCTTTATCCGAGGACGATTCCGCTCATAGCAGTCGT
The DNA here is from genome assembly GCA_025584915.1 of Monochamus saltuarius. Lineage (NCBI taxonomy): Eukaryota > Metazoa > Arthropoda > Insecta > Coleoptera > Cerambycidae > Monochamus > Monochamus saltuarius. The sequence continues at coordinate 17,096,802 of CM046723.1, read as the reverse complement.
AATACCAACAACAGGAGCCGAAATCAGTATATGGGCGGGCCCAAACATACCGATAGCGGATCTGTCCCCACAGATCCTAGCCCGAGGACAACCAGGGCAAGTCAAAGAAACTCGGCTAATGCTAGGAATGTGCACTTTAATTCTGTTTCTGGCAGCGACCAATTACCAAGGTCACGGCATAACAATCCGGAAAATCACTATGTATCAAACCAAGTAATATTTGCATAGATTTTTTTGTGAGAATGTAAGTTCAACTAAAATCTTGTGTACAAGTAATGTTTTGTATCAGTCTTGCAAGATCTGGAAAAACTTGAACAAAATCTCTGACACAAATCGTGCGGTTACATTATTGAAACTTTCGTTCAGTCTTTCGCTCATTCCGAACCTGTCATGGAGGAGACTGCTGGTGACGATAATTGGACTATGCCCAAAAATTTAAGAAGAAGAAATCTGCACGTCATCCAAGGTGGCTGCTCAAGAGAGAGGCATTATCTCATGTGAACCTTCTTCAAAACTACGGCAGAAACCAGCAGACTAGCATAATTATTTACGTATGAGAGCAAGATATCTGATTTTCTAGGAAGAAAAAATCACCTGCTAAATTGTCGTTGAAAATTAAAATACTTATTTTTGAACAATATAATTACATAGAGAATCTAATTTATGCCATATATTGAGGATATATTTACAACTGACCAATCAAGTCAGTCAAGTTTCATTATCGGCGACTCTGATGTGTAGTCACTTGATTTGACCCGTTTCCTTTAATGAATTAATTCTCCATTTTTCAAAAATAGTACCCCAACGTGGTTCTAGAACAGACTGACAGGGGACCGAAGTTTAACAGATAAAACTGACTCATGTCCATATGTACGGACTTGTCTACCCTCTCACTTGTACACAAAGCTTTAGCCCATCCGTCTTTTGCGAGTTTGTCAAACCTTATTCAGTTCATGCGAAACGTTCAACTTGAAGTTTACACGTAACGTTTTGTTTGTCCATACAAGACTAACTTTACATGTAAGACTTAGCTTAACCGAAATAGGACTGCACAAAAAAAAGTTTGGATTGTTTTTTAGTCCAGACACCGATCATTGATAGGTGGTCTATGAAGATTTATAAATAGAGTAGTTTATGGTTTTTAAGGAATGCTCAACGCAGTATGCGAAACAATTGTTTTCAGTATGTTTAATAAATTAATGCAGGACTACCGTTCACATTTTGGTCGCCTCATCCGATACTATCAAGAATTTTTATAGTTAGATATTTGACTGAACTTACAGGGGGCCACCTGAAGAAGCAATCCTAAAATTGCATAAATAGTTCAGATTTTATCTATTGTGGTTGAATTTTCGAGTTCCAACAGTTTCAAATGTGAACTTAGATATCTTATATTTATAGAATTATTGAATGAAGCTTCGTCTATGGAATTGCCCATTAGGATACCTAGAAGTTTAGTATCATATGACTCCATTGATAGGAATTGTAGGAAAATTGATTTATATTAGCTTAAAATACCTTTCTAATACAGTAAATTTTTTTAAAAAAGCTTATAATAAAGAGTATATGGGTAGATATTGTGGGTGTACTTTAACGCTGCTTGGGCCTAAAAATATATAAAAAAACTATCAAGAAGTGCTTATAGGATAATTTATTCAATAATTTGTAATATATGCACTATATAGCTCTTGATTTTTATTCCTTTAGGTATGTCTTTAATCTATTAGCCACTTTTATAAAAATTATTTTAAAATCTTCAAATCCATTATCGGTTCTTAAATTTTAACTACTTCTTATGCTTCTAACCACAGTTTTGCTTCAAAACCAGCAAAATACATCAGTCCCATCTCTTATCCAAAAACTTAAAAAAGCGGCGCACCGTCCCTGTGCCTTCACTGTTCCTGCATGCGACAGGCTCGTCAATCCTGCAATCTGCCGTCACCATCTCGACGTGGCCACCACCAGAAACATGTGCGAAAAACCAAGCGACGGCCACCGATACATGCCTCTGATCTCTGACTGACAACTGATGATGCTGTACGGTGCGGCATGAGTGCATGACGCCGGATGCTTACTCAGATAGCACCAGGAGGTGCTGGTGTTAGTATCGCAGTAGGATCGGGAACGTTGCAGGAAGCATATAAACTGTACTAAACAGAGAAAAATGTTTGTAAATTTTTACTCCAATTGGACAACTTCAAATTGGTCGTAAAATTGTGACAGGGAGAATTTGTGTAAATAATTATTACATATTTGGATTTGGAGTAATGTCATTGAGAATTTTATATAATTCTGAATGATTGTTACAAGTTTACACACTACGTAAATTATATTTGAACAAATTGTGTCAATATTGCACAAAAATATACTTACTTTACTTTTTTTTACATAATTTATTGAAATTCTTCGGACTTCTTTTTGTGGCGATATTTAAAAATTGAAGTGTATCGCACCGAAATAGCACTAGTGATGATTTACGCCAACGTAACATAGCTGCTGCCAATAACATGCATGTTCAAAACGGACAAGAACCAGAAACATTTGTGTTAATTTGTAAAAACTGGGTAAAACGGACCCAAATGTGTTTACACGTCGATGGACAACATTTTTAACAGTTGTAACATCAGATATGTCAAATTATTTTATTAATTAAAACCACAAATTAATTATTATTAACAATAGCGGCAAAAGCGGTTGAATTTGCTAATATAAAATACGTATTATAAAAATGTTATTTATTTCTTTCCTTATAGACCAGTGCTGAAGCCTTTGAAAATGGTAAAAAGTGAAAAAAAATAATAGTGGTATGAAACCCATTGGAAAATGAAGAGAATACAACAAAAATGAAAGGAAAAATAATTTACGGACGATCTGAGGTCGGGTTATAAACGGTTTATCTTGATTTCTGGCAAAACTACAAGTCATATGGAAAAAAGTTAAATAGAAAAGTTGTAAGTAATAAAAATATCCACAACTATTGTATTTACACTTTTTTCACATAACCTCAAAACCTCTGAGAACATTTGCCATAGTAATGTATATTTTTTTACACCGTCAGAAAGCAAATATTTTGACGTGAGAATTTTCGATTGAAAATTAGGGTGCTTTTTCGATATTAAGTCAAAATAAGGTGAAAAAATAAATATATTAAATCAAAAAAATTACAGTATGTTTGGGACATAAAAAGGTAAGTAAGCTTTTGCCAAATTTCGTGAAAAAAAATTGTTTGTAAATGATAAAAATAAAAAACCAAAAACTTGGTTATTTGAATTTTTGACATAAATTGGTTATGTGAAAAAAGTGCCAATACAAATGTTGTAGATCTTTTTATTACATACAACTTTTTTCCATAGGACTTGTAGTTTTGCCAGAAATCGAGATAAACCGTCTTTTACCCTTAAGAACTCACCCTCTTCCACTTCCCGACCTCAGATTGTCCGTAAATTATTTTTCCTTCCATTTTTGTTGTATTCTCTTCGTTCTCCAATGGGGTTCATCCTACTATTATTATTTTTTTGGTTTAAAAAATCATCGACCCTGGTCTATTAGGAAATTATTTAAATTTTTGTTACACTATGGCACCACGCCGGTCGTCTACATATTTAGCCTTGCGCAAGGTCAGGTTTTGCAGCAGGTTAATTTTCTCTGCCATGCAGAAATGCATTTATAATTTATCAGTTTTGAATTGCCCATTTTGGATTTCTTTACAAAATTTTATTTGTAAGATTCCCCTGTACTTTTTTTGAAAACCCTGTATAATTTTAAATCTTGCAAAACAGAAATTATTTCTAAACAATATAGTAATTGGATATAATAGACAAAGATATATAATATTAAACAACATGAACATGATTAATGAAAGAAAGATAAGAGGTTTTTGGAAAATTAATATTTTTAACAAATATTTGTATTGAGTGTACCTTATTGTTTTTTGTTTTTTTTTGTATTCAAACAAATTTATCAATAAAAAATAAAATTAGTGCTTACTTTCGACATGAAAATATCTACTTGTACCTAATTTAAGATTTCCTTAATAGAATAGTTAAAAATGTTCAGACATATTGACTAAAGGAAGCCATAATTATTTTACTTCAGATTAATATCTTTATTGTTTGAGTAAAAAAGAGAAGATTTTTAAGTATTATGTAATGTTTTCTTACTATGCTAGCTATATATTTGTTGTGAATCTTTTGTCATTTTCTATGTACCTATAGCTTGTTACAGACTATGAGTGAATTTGCGATTTGTGATGCGTGATTTGTATGGAATTCGTGCATAATATGTAGGGTTTTTATGAATGGATTTTTAACGAACAAGACTTTACACAATATTCACGAATTCCTCACAAACCACGGATCGCGCATTACGAAACACGGATCAACGCACAGTTTGTATTAAGCATAAGTCTTGAAGCTGTTTCAATAAAGAGACGAAACATCGATGATTTTGAAGTTACTTTTTTCCTCCCTTTTAAGATTCTACTTCATTAAAACAACGTTAAAAATAAAAAAAGGAATGGCTTGCTAATCTGAGATGTCCTTTGAAAAGTGTGCTTGATTTCATAAATGTGAAATAAATCCAACATAGTTTTATAAAAAGCCGTTGAGGGAAAAAGCAATTCTGTCCTCAAGGGAAGACATCTAGTTCTATGAAAAGGAGCAATTAATAAGACGACCGCATGACAAACAAATTAATCGTCGCATCAGCGGCGATTCGCAGTCAAATCATGCACGGGAGTTATAAAGTTCAGCAAGAGCGACTGGGACAAGTTCTTCGGTCCATGTTTGTCGGGCTATTTTTAATTTTCATCCTTTATTTCAGCTCCCGGGACGATTTACAATTGCGCGCTTAATTAAGTAAATGTTTGGTTTCTTTCTCTCCGTACAGCTATAAAAATTCCAGCCGGTGGATTCGGCATACGTGATTTTATGCCGACGGGCAAATTCTATTACTGCGGCTTCTGAATTCTGTCTCATTTCCAGCGGCCTGTTATCTTTCGAATAGTTGCATAGATCACCATAGATTTGGGCACGTTCGTGAAGCAAATCGCTATTAATATTAATCGATATGGAATTTCCGAGTTGATCGTGAACGACACATATTTCTTGAAAAGTTGCTAAAAGCTTTACCACCAGTGTGGTATTTATTTATTAAGGTATTTACACACGTCAAACGCAGGAATAAAATAAATAGGAGATAATACAATATCAGAAAAAAATACAATAAATCTAGAAACACTAAAACCAGAAAACATAATGTTAGAACATACTAACAAATATAGTAGGTAATTAAATTAATTAAAATATGTAAAAACACAAAGATGTTAAATAGAAAAAAATATAAAAATTAAGGATTACAAATAATAAACTCTATAACAAAAGCTACAAAAAATTTAAAATTCGTCAAAATTTCTATTAAAATATTTGTCAGAATTATAAAAAGCATGTTTGCAAAAAACTGTTTAACTCTTCTTTTAAATAACCTTAAGTGAAGAGTCCGTACAATTTGGGGTAACTTATTAAAAAGCAGAATTGCAATATACCTAATCGGTCCATTTTCTGGTTCGTTGAAGTCTGAAGTAACTATTTTTGAGGTCATTTTTATTTATAATATTATAATGGTGGTACTCACTTATATTTTAAAATTTATGCAAGTTACTTTTTATGAAAAGAAGACAGTGGAATATGAAAGTATAAGGCACAGTAAGAATATTTAAAAGTGTAAAACAATATTTACAGTGGTCTCTGAATCTCAAACCTTAAATAATCCGTATGGTTTTCCTTTGCTGTGAAAATACATGAGCACTCGTGTCAAAGATGATACGCGGCTTTTAATGTAGATAGAGACACTTTATGTACCAAACTTCTCAGTAGACATAGATGCTTAGGAATGTTTTGCAAATATAACTGGTATGTTGATTCCAGGATAGTTTTAGATCTATATAATCGCCAAGGACCTTGACACTTTCTGGATTATTTATATCATTTGGACAACGAAGACTGAATATCATTGTCTTAGTATTAGATAAGTTTATTACTAATAAACCATTCATTTGACTGAGATCTAGGCTTGATATTAAGTAAGGTGGATAAATTCGAATTGGATATAGATATACTTGTGTCATCTGCAAATAAAATACTCTTTACGTTGCCACCCAAAATGCATGCAATCATTAATATAGATTGAAAATAAAAAGGGTCCAAGACCGAACCCAAGGGACTCCATGTTCTATTACCCGTGTTGTAGATGTTAAACAATTACAAGTAACTTATTGAGATCTATTAACTAAATACGACGATAGTAGTGAAACTGTAGTAATATAATTTCTTCAACAGAATCTCATGAGAAACACAGTCCACCTTAAAATTATAAAATTTTTCTTCTCAAAACTGTAACTGTATAAGTGGTCAAACAGCCAATAGAAAATTCCGTGGATAAATTATTACGAAATCCGTATTGCTGCAAGCTGAATAATTGGTATGTTTCCATAAAATTGGCAATCTGACTCTTGTGCATCCCTTCATAGAGTTTTGTGACTTGAGTTATAAAAGATATTGGTCGATAAATGTATGGTTCATTTATATTATTTTTTTATAAATCGGCACTACCTTAGACATCTTTAAACAGTTTGGAAATATATTATTTGTAATACAAATATTTGGTTGGTCTTTTTCAATTGTGTCTGGATAACCCTCGGGGAAGACGTTCAGACCAGGGTAGGGCGCACAAGGTGTCCGTGGGGTGTACGCCGATGGTATATTCGAATTCAGCGACCCAAAAAACCCCCGGGTGCCCAGTTTCTCCCCTCTCTCGCATAAAGTTCGGGATAGTCCCCGGAGATGACGTTTGTCGGCGTTCCTGAGCTCCAGGTGTTCGGGGGTCAATTTGAACATCATAGTCGTGATCAGCGACCTCGAAAACCCCCGGGTACCCGACTTGAACCAATTCTGACTCTTATTTACGAAGTTATTAAATTTGCCAAAAGGCCTCTCAAAAGATGCATTTTTTGCATGCATTTTTGGCTGCAGCAATGCAACTTCCGGTTTGTAATAGGTACAAAGTAGGTACGAATGATATAAATAATTTTTGCAAGCGAATGCAAAAAACCGCATTCCGATACGTCCTATCCTAAAAGATTTCCTATCTTTGGCGTTTTTAGTGCTTCATGGCCTCAACTATAGGTAAGTTTGGCCAGATCGTATATTTATGACGTCACAAATAATATGTTACTCTATGCACAATTCATTATGGGACACCCTGTATAATGTTACGTTGCTATCGCCCGATTTTTTCGTTAAATAACAAAACAATGTCACTGTCGTATACCACAGGCTGTTATGAATAGAACTGGAATAAATTAAAGTACCTTTAACATAAACAGTGTTTCTTTAGTAGCCAAATCATGTTTGCATACTAGGGTTATTACTAAAACGTAAAAAATCAATTCCGAATCACATATAAAGACCTATTCCCATTTCATTTGAATGCTGGTTAATTTTTCTAAACTAATGCCCCCCACCATCCGTTATAAAATCGTGTGAAATAGACTGTACTAAAATCGACGAATATTATCAGACAAAGAGTCTCATTTAGTTGATGACTTCTTTAATGCTTCATTCACTTGTTTCATCGTAAAAATCACACATCCTTCCGAATGTTCACAAACGCCAAATGTCTATAAAATATAACGACTTTTGGGCGCTACCGTGACGCCTAGATGCCATATTATTAAAGTTTATGGTAGCACTAACTGCACTTCTAAATAGTCACATTACAACCTTTATAATCGTACGATGTTTTAAACAAAGAATTGATACAAAGAAGCACACTGGTGACGACTATTACAGCTGCAAACATTGAAACGATTGAATATTCCACAGAAATCCAATATGTGTTACTTTAAAATGCTGAAAACTGATGGTGGGTAAATCCACCAACGAATGAACACTCAAGGGTTCAATGACACACTGTTTTAAATGCGATGTTCAATAAGCGTTAAATATAATTTGTTTTATGTAATAAAATTATTGACGTTTTCTGATTTAAAATTACTAAATGGTCCTATTGAATAAAGCCGGGGGCACATTGCTCTGATACCACGCCACGCCACCCGACGTGTTGTGACATATGTACTCTGTGTGCACACTGTCGCCACGCCATGCGATGCCACGTTAGGTTACATTCGACAATTCCATCAATTTAAGGAATATTTCAGAAGAAGAAGGTCAAACTCAAATTGTGAGTCGAGTATGAATACATTTAAGTAGGCCTAATCCATTGAGCTAGAGTCATTATAATTTATGCTGTTTCATTTCCTATGTAATTTGTTCCTAAGCTTCTCCTATCATAATTTGTTATCATAGCGCTTACGTTTTATGCTATAGAGACATTCATGCTCGCAAATCTTTAAAATAACAAAATTTTGTCAATAGTCTCTATCATTTTATGCATGTGACATCATATTCACGTGCACACTGCTACCATACGACATGACTTACACCACCCGACCTGATGAAAATCTAACGAGAGGGGATTTGCGGCACGTCGGACAGTATGACGTGGCGTGGCATCAGAGCAATGTGCCCCAGCTAAAGGCCCCATTGTTGAGAAAATAAAATATATTTATTCAGAGCAATAGTAAATGAAGATAATTTGTGAATAAATTAACACTATTCATCCAATGAATGAACAAACACTTATTTATTAGTTATTTAAATCTCGACAATTCATTTATTTTATAGAATTTATTTTATTCCAAGAAAGGAGTTTTGATTTTTTAATGGACATTTTTCACATTCTGCTCCTTCAAACTTCGTATCACACTTATTTTATATTTGTCTTGACTGATTTCTACTATTTTACCTGGATCACACATCTGGCAGATCTTCATAATATGCCACTTTTAGCAAGTTAGTAAATGTGCTTGGTGTTACTAGTTGTGTCAGAATTATTATTATTTGTTTTAATTTTCTTTTCACTTTTGATTCATTTAGGAGAATTTGCATTTTGCTTGTTTGAATTGGATTTTATCTTGGTTTTATTATCAGACATTATTAGACATTTCTTTAATTTTGGACAAAACTTAATCTTATCAGTATTGAACCCTTGGCAAGGGGCGGCAAGACTATATATACAATTTTCTGATGTGATATAATTTTCCCGATCAGAAAACCATTTTATAAACATGTTATCCGATACCGATGCCCAAAGCTTTGGAACAAGAATGGTGTGAAAGATGATTTTTGCAACTATCGACCAATATTCCTTGTTCCCGTTCGGGCTAAGATTTTAGAAATTGCCTTAAAAATGAAAATGATTGATTATTTAGAAAATAATAATTTATTCCATTCTAGACAGTATAGTTATGGGAACAAAAGATCGACAACCATGTATACTAATCAGTTGACTACTACTATTTTAAACAATTTTGAACCAAGTAATGTTGTCAGTGGAAGCATTTATGATTTGACAAAGGCATTCGACTGTGTGTCACACAGGATCCTCTTAAATAAGCTAAAATTTTACAATTTGGATGACAATAGAGTGTCCCTTACTTACTTACCTATCCCATAAAACTCAGTATGTACGTTCTTTATAATTCTTGTACGTCATACCTAACGGAAATAGTTTATAAAGTTTCTCAAAGGTCAGTATTGGTTTCCCAAATTTTGATATAATTACTGATTTTATTTTATTTGCTGATGATACCACCGCTTTAAAGTCTAATAACAATTTAACAAAACTCACACGAGAATTCAGTGGATGCGCAGTCGCTGATAAAGGAATGAATTTATTACTAACAGATTAAACTAACTATACTAGAAATAACTCAAATGATGTTAAATTTCTTGGAGTTTATCTCGACACTAAATTAAGTTAAAAAAATCATGTCAACTGTATATCGGCACGTTTATCTAAGAATATTGTGTTACTACATAATTTGAATCGTGTAGTCTCTAAGTTCGTGCTTATGTTCGCATATTATAAAACTTTTCAGGCCACCGTATGCAATTTTGGACTGGATCCGTGATTTGGTCGAGAGTTTTCATTCTCGGAATATGTACTAGAGAAAAACACATCAGACCAAATTTTCTTCGTTTAGCAATATCCAGAGATGATACACGTTATTTTGGTATTAAATTCTTTAATAAACCGAGATTCTGTTCCTAGATCTACACTATTTTAAGGTCAGAATTAGAAAATATCTCAAAGAATAAACGATTCATAATTTTAATGAGTTCTTTGCCGACCAGTTTCTAGATATATAATTGTTTTTTTAATGTTTAATTTATGCTGTTTCTGTCATTTTATATGAAGGTTCAATGTTAATTTACTTGTTACGAATGTTGTTTTAGTGTTATTTATATATCTTTGTGTAAACATTTTAATGTATGGACACCAATAAATGATTTGAATATTTCTTTCTTTCGTACGATCAATTCATCTTTTTCAAGTAAAGCTACCATTTAAAAAATTATTAAGTAGTAAAGATAGTGCCTCCAATTTCTCACAAAGTTGATTTATTGGTCAACTGAATGCGTTCATTCATTGGATAGACGATTTGTAATGAGCAGCTCTACAGCGAATGAAAATATTTATACCCCCTTCATTTACTTGATCTAACCTTCTGAGCATATAGTTTATGTAAACTAATGGGTTCATAATAATTTTTGCACCACTTTATATCAAAGTCGTCTACAAAAGTAAAACCCCAGTAATTGAACAAACGTTCATTTACTAGGTTAGCATGGTTTTCCATAAACCAGTGAATCAACATTTAAGTTTTGTAATTATTAAATATTATACAGCACTTTGATCAATTCAATCATTAATAGTAACTTTATCTAAGGCAAAAACACAAAAACATTACATCTTCATGTAATGTTAAAATTCATGTAGGTGGTTTTATATCGACATAATGAAAAAATAGTTTCAATATTATAAATTCATTTATTTCTTCAGTTTTACTCTAACTAGAAAAGCAGAGATGGACAATTGGAAATCATACAAATAATGATAGGGTTTTGTTTAAAACAGTCAGATACTTCAATGTAATTGTGTTGGAGGTGATGACTTAACAACTGGATGTCTCTTAAAATCTCGACATGCAACATGATTGCTCGAGGACATTGATGAAGACGTAAATGTAATTTCCAAGCTTTACGAATTCTTTACGTTTTACGATAATGACTCTGCTAGTACAAGGTGGTCTGAAGAATGTTGATACACATGTCGCTTTAGATAAGCGCTTTCTCACACAAAAATGTAGCAGCGCTTTAAATTTTTTGCATCTGGTAGTAAGCGTGTGTAAAGCTTCGTTTAATGTAGAGAAACGAGTAGAAAAGGAATGTTTATGGAAAAATCTTAATTAAATGCTCTTTATGTCATCATATGTAACATACTTATTCGATTTTTAATTATTGTATGTTTGAGACAAGTTGTACGTTATTAAGGAACGTATTTTGTTATTATTAATTTCAGTGCACTAGTAAATTCTAGCGTGACCATTCTTTTGTAAGCTATTCCATTAACAATGAGTATTAATTCCCACTTTTGTTCGAAAGGAAATATAAAAAAATATACCCAGTTAAAGAAACGTTCGCCATGAGAAAACATAACTTTTAGTAATAACATAAAAAGGCTCGATCAGTAAATATGCTTTAAGGCATGGCTAATTTTCAGATATCCTCAATCACAGGATGTAAGCCCTGATGACTCGCATATTACATTTTTTTAATGGATATTTTACACCATATCAGCCTGTTTCTCAAGACACTGTCACAGGTCATGAGGTTTTCAATTAGACGACGAACTTTAACTTTGAGGTAATTGCATTTTATAAAGGAACCGTTACGTGGGACCGTTAACCTTAGATATCGAGTAATGACAAGAAAAAACTACAGGAAGTGCTAATACAGACTTCTTATATTCAGTTATTGTCTCGTATGTACTTATTTTTTATAATATTCAAAATTATATTCTGTCTGCGTACAATGGCAGTACAAAATATTGTTGCAGTTGTCAATACGTAAACAATTTGCAGGTTCCGTCACCAATTCAGATTTCTTGACATTTCAAGAAACATATTCAGTACATTCTTGTATGTATGATAGATAAGTTTTTAGTTGTATGTTAATGCGTCCAGCCTAGCGCTAAGTTATCAGTGCCAAGTCTAGTACATTCTTATCCTTCGGCTTGCTACAGACTATACGTGAATTCGAGATTCTTAATGCGCGATGCGTGGTTTGTGAAGAATTCGTGAATAGTGTGTAGGGTCTTATTAGTTAAAAGTCCATTCAGAAAGACCCTGTACACAATGCACGAATTCCATACAAATCACGCATCGCGCATCACGAATCGCAAATTTACGCATATTCTGTAGTGAGCATGCAACGATTAATCTTTACAAAGTTCTTCCAAATTTCTGGTATGTTAAAGTTCTCTTGGATGACATTTGGATAGAGCTTTGAAACCATATCAATTTCCAAAAGTTTACAAATCAAACATAATACTCATCAATCAATAATGGGTGCAGCTACTACAAAGAAATTAATTAAAAATTGTAAAACTTGCTACTAAGCATACTTCTGGATCTTGGAAATGGAAGTACTTAGTTATCATGGATAACATAAAATTCCTTATTTGTAAATAAATTTATTTAAAAATAAATAACAAACTGACAACTTTTTGTAAATATATGGAAACCACAAAACAATAAAAAAACGGTAATAAGTATGAACTGCAACAATTCGATTACGATGACAAAGAATAATTGTCGTTGTTCGAACATCATAAATGAATAAGTTATATCCAATTTTATGTCGATTCCAAAGGCATATTGAAGGAAAATAGCATATCTGGCTTTGTTATGGATATACAGGCTTCCAATTAAGAAGGTAAATATGAATTTCAGTCATAATACAGCTACGGTCAAAATTAAGTTATAGAATTTATACAGTTTTGGCCTAAATATGTCATTTTTTATTCGTAGTCCAATTCCCTCAACAATTTGCTGTTTGAATCTACATGTTTTACCATTATTGAGATAAAGGCACATTTGATGATGTATCTAATAACCATTTGTTAACAATGAAGTTAGTGTTTCCAGGCAATAGTTTTCTTTGCAACAATTTGTTAGGGAGGGCAATAGAACAGCGGATGCAAAATGTCAAAAATTTAGCAACACCATCAAAGTTGTATAAATTCTAAAATTTAATTTTGATCATAATTGTATAATGAAGCATGTCTAATCTAATTAAATAGTGAAAATTGTATTCTTGAGTTACTATTAACACCCAAATTGTGAGATTGCTAAGGCAACGGTTTAGAAATTATGAGTAGGTAACATCCAATATTTAAGTTCTTACTTCGAAACCGTGTATATGTACATATACAGGGTGTTAAAAAAAGAGTGTAAAATATTTCAGGAGGTAATAGTATGAACCAAAATAAGCAGAAAAGTCTTAATAAACATGGGTCCGCAAAGTCACGGTTGCGGAGATATGGACCACTATTCGTTTTTCAAACATTTTATTTTATTAGGAATAAACCGACAAAGGAAGCTTTTAACAAACAAAAACCAAAGTTACAGAAGATGTTCAAAGTGCCCTCCGTCCATTTCCAAGCAGGCACCACATCTTCGTCTCAACGATATTCCTAAACATCTAGCACTACTGATTCCTTAAACATTTCCAATGTTAAAAACATGTACTTACGTAAATTTGATATTATTTAACAATTTTAGAAACCTTTAATACAATTATGTATCTCCTGTTGGGCTAAAGACTAACACAAAATTTAAGTAGGATAAGTTGATACCTCATTTCTGAGTCGATAGGCTAGACTAAACCGATGCCTAGTATGGACATTTCGATGAGTTGTACGATGCTTATTCATAGATCGCCGGCCTGCTGTCAGTCATAATTCCCGCAGAGCCAAGCAGGAATATTTCCTGTAGTTTTTTGCGGCAATTTGTAACGCATCATAGAAGAGCCGCCACCGGTCTGCGACAATGTTTATTGTCGTCTTAAATATTTCATGTCGCGTAGAACCGGGCACGCCGGGACTAGCGGGGGCGGTAGCGGGGGCAGCGGGGCGATCGGACGGATAATTCATGTCACTTAAAAGCATCGACGGGGCTTACGCTGGCAGTTTTATTGGAGCTCTAAATTGGACGGCAGCGACGTGTCGTTAGACGGCAGCGGGCCGCCGCCGCCCCCTCTCGCACCGTCCCATTGATCACCGGCACTAATAATCCACTAATTTGTCCCGCTCCGGCTAATAGAAATTGTCAATCCGGGAGGCGGACTCTTCTCTTCCGGGCCGCATCTGATTTACTGCGAGAAAACAGCAATAGGGCCCCAGGAAGCCGATCGGCCTTCCAGGGCCGTGATTAAGCGCAGCGGGCTAATGTGTGCGACAACTCATTCCTGTCTAATCCGGGGATTCATTAAAAACTGTCATGGCCGGTTTTAAATCTCTCGGGGACTTCTAATTTCGCGCTCCGCGGGATTAGAGGTGCCCCGATCGATCTTCATCGATGTTCGCTTAGAATTTTGGACGGCAAAAGTGACAGCTGAAGAAAACAATAAAATTTGTAGATACAGTTATTTCGTCAACTCAGGTAACAACATTTTTATTATACTTTCTTGAAAACACCTTAATTTCTTCGTGCGCTGTTTTCGTGCCTAATTCGAAATAAACCTATGTTATAGTTATTTTCTATATAAGTTGCGAAATAATGGTGTTTCAAGCACGCGACAAGTTGAAGTGCCTAAAACACTTATACGCGGCATGTATCGAACAAGATTTTTCGTAAAATTGTCAAATAACTGTACAAAATAGTTTCAACATATTCTTCGATTGCATTTGCTAATATGATTCCTACACTATTTTATCTAAGTCGCCTATAAGGTTGATGCTATGGAGCAGTTCCTATGGTACAATGTTTACAAACTATATAAACATTTAAAAAAATTCTGAAATCTGTAAACGTTTGTGAATATTAAGCCCCAATAATTAAACTCGGTATTAATTCTTTATAAAATTTCAGTATGTGTGACGCATATTCTAGTGATATTGAAAGAACTGAATATTCTGAAATAGAAAATGAGGCGGAAACTGACTTATGTACATTGATTTCTCAGAAATAGAAAAAATTGTACCAAAATTTCATATTTGGTGTGCAAAAAAGAGAAATTTTAATGAATAAAAATATGGATATTAGTAAATATATCGATGTTGACACAATAAATCATGAAACGCTATTGTCTATTTTAAAATATGTTGGAATATCTGAAACAGTTGTTAGATTTTTCAAAATTATTTATGTAACAGATATCAAATGACAAAAATTAATGACACCAAATCTACATCACTGTAAATATTATCTGGTGTGCCGAAAGGTTCTATTTTGGGCCCTCTTTTATATACTCTGTACACATCTAATTTTGCGCAAATACCACACCATTGTAAAATACATTTATGCTGACGATACTCAACTTTATACATCTTTTAATTCTTGTGACTATTTGGAGGCTTTAAAAAATATAAATAGTGACATTTCCTCTATTGTTAATGTATCTAAACGCCATTCACTAAATATTAACGCCAGCAAGACATCGGTATTTGTTCTTGGCTCACCTAAAATACGATCAGCTTGTTATTATGTTATTGCTTTCCTCAAAAGGAAACCAGAAAATCCAAGGAACAAGTTGAAAGATTTTTCAAAGAAGCAGATGATAAAAAGTATTTATTCCAAAAGTTGTCTTGATTGTTGGTATATCAAGAGACTGTAGGAAAGAAGAATTAACTTATTTACGTACAGAGAACATTGAAGATGCTATGTCATTCATTAAACTGACTATTCCTAATATCAAAACTAATGTTACTAGATTATTTACCATACCAGAGGTATATAGAAGGAGTCAATTTTTAGAAATTTTCCGCAAGTATGCAAGTCTACGTTCATCCACCCTTGATTACAGCCAATTTTTATTACGAGGCAGGAATTCAAAATGTACTACACAAGCAGTGGGTATAGATAACATAGATTCAATTCCTAAAAAGATTGCCGAATTTCTTAGATTACTCAGTGTTACTGAGTATACTGGGCACTGCTTTAGATGATGTTCTGCAACCTTCCTTGTGCAGGAGTCAGCATATCGATGCTTGCTCAAGAGACACTGAGGTTGCCTTTCGACTTCTGTGGCAGAGGGGTCCATACAATATAAGCAGGCAATACCAAGGAAAATTCTCAGGGAGAAAGGAAATACCACTTTCATTCCATAAACCAGCACCGGGATGCAGGTGTTACTTCTTCTACGTCTTTTTAAATATCTTTTGCTTAATTTGTGCTATTTTTCTTGAAAAAATTACAAATAGACAATAACCTATTGCCATCTGATAACACTCACTCACTCACTCACACTGCTGTTTATGCAGCTAGTCTACCGATAAAACAAGCACGTTTCCACAGCGCTTATAACTGATATATCCAGAACCGTATCAGAATTGATTTTGAAATATACTTACAAAAATACGTAAAGGTCAAATTTTTTATATAAGATTTGGAACTACAATTAGTTGTATAATAGATCTAATATTGAGGGTATTGATTTTTTTACTGCCACCATCGGGCAAACTTCAATTCAATCTTATTAATACTTTTCTATTCTAAACATTTTAATTTACGATTTTCTTTTTACAACTCTGAAATTTTATTCCCCTATTGGTAAATTTTATAATTTAGTAGGTAGATATGATACATCTATGTACTTATCTCCGTTATATAGAGTTGATAATACTTTGAATTTAGAGAAAATTCTCAATGAAGGTTTTGCACGACTACTTTCAGTTACTTGATATATCCTTACCTTTATGGTACCTCAAAGGTATGTTCTGGGTTCATTACTTTATATTATCTTATCATCTTAAATATCGATTATGCGTTGTTTGCAGATTCTATCAATAAATCAATATATACTGTCCCTGCCCTACAATATCGATGGTGTTCCTTCCATGGCAAGTAGTAGATCGGCAAAACGATCTCGGTGTCATAATTACTAATAATTTAAGCTGATCCAAGCAAGTCTACAATGTTAAAAAGCTAACTCAAGCTGATTTGGTCTCTTCATCTTGTCCAAACCAAGTGGGTACCCTGAGTAACCCACAGATCTTATGAGCATGGATTAAATTTACTTGCTTGTCTCCTTTAAATCAGAGAAGAATCCGAAGAGATCTTATTGAGGCTCATCGCATTCTCTATGACGTTTTCCATTGACTCATCTTGTATGTTTTGATTGATTAATCATGAACTTCGTTGAGGTCACTCCTTTAAATTAAGAATAGAATGTTTTAGAACCTTTTTTCGAATCAAGTTGTCTATCTATGGAACAATCTATCTTTGTTGTTGCTGCACCATCCATCAATGCATGCAAGAATGGTTATGATCGTCACCATGCTAGTTTGAGTGCGGCGTTTGTATGTTATTTCGTGTGCGGATATGGACGTTTTGATTTATTTTTAGTATTTAACTGTTTGTATCAGTAGGTATATACTTTTTGTATAATTTTCTTTGTCTGTGTTGTTGTCACATTAGCAATTAAGGTATTTTTGTATTTACTTATGCAGCATAATAGACTTTGCCTCTGCGTTTATTCTATTTTTTTTTTTATTAATAATAATGAGCATTATAATTTATGACAAGATTGGGCTGTAAAAAAAAAGGTGTCACATTGTTTTGGATTATGTGGATTTACTTTCCCAAATATGACACTGATTTTGCTGTTTGCGATGTAAAATGTAATTCTTGCTGACATAGTGGGACAAGTTTGAAATGGGATTTATTTAAAAGGTAGTGTGCTGAAGTTCGCATTGTTGAAACTCCAGAAGCATATCCTTGGGACCGGTCGCGGGCGATCGCGAAAATTACGCGCAAAACGGCTCTTAATTGGATGTTTCAATAGCGCGGTATCAGTCCAGCAGCGGGCCACGGCCGCGGCCATCATCGAGATGAATAAATCAGCGGGCAGCGTGTTCTCGGAACGATGAGGACCCGGTGATAGCCGTCCGGAGCCATCGCGGCGCTCGCCCCGTCTTATCGCCCCATCTCCCCGTGCATGCAAAGATGGGGCCATTTAAATTGGCTCTTTGTTTTCATTACGGCTGCCAGCCGTCGGTTCGGGGAACTTCGCAGCGGCAATTAAAACGGCTGCCTACTAAAATTTAACAGTTCCGAGTACCATACCGGAGTTTTTGCGCAGATTCTTATTGAGGCATATTCGAAATAATTAATTAAATTTCTTCGGGAGCGGAGGAATGTTTATAATAGTTTTTTGCGCAATAAATCAGGTGGCAAGGCAGACGGCGCTGTCAGAGGGCCGCACGGGCCGTTCCCACCGTCGGAATGGCCCCTCCAGGGCCGTACTAGTGTAAATGTCAAAATCAGGGTCGAACTATTCAGGGTGATTCAGACTTTATATACAAAAATTGGGAATAGATTCGTTATGAAAAATGGTGTGAATAGCGTAAAACAAATATTAGTAAAATCCTTACCTGTAGTTTCCGGAAAAATATTATTAAAGTTCTAGTAATTTCAACTTTTACATCGCTAGGCTACTGTAGTCTGTAGCCAGGTGATTTCAAATATCCGATTACTTATCGTATTAACTTTTTAGTGATGCAAGTAGTTACATTAGCTTTCCAAATACCAAAAATTGCTTACGTAAGTAACTCGCAGTTGACAGGTAGGTATCCTTTTAATTTATGGTGAAGTGAAAATGCTTTAGCAGAATTATTTCCTGGTAAACATGTTCCAAATGCGGCTAATTTTACAACGGTGTGCATTGAGTGCAAGTGTAGTGGTAACGCAGGCGTGAGGCGGGAAATTTTCAACCGAATCGTGGATGAGATTGAAGTCCAGGGCGTCCACGGCGAATTGCAGCAGTGTGACGTATCATACGCAAGGCTCAATTATATCCGTACCTTGTACAGCATTAGGTAATACCAGAAGACTGGACGAGGAGGACCCGTACCATGGCCGCCACGATCTCCTGACATTAAATCATTTGGGCTTATTTTTGAGGGGATATTTAAAATATGAAGTATATTGCACCAAAGTGGACACTATTGATGATTTCGCAAACGCTGCCAATAACTTGCAAGTTCAAAACGGACAAGAAACAAAAACATGTGTGTTAATTTGTAGAAACTGGGTAAGACGGGCCCAAAATTTTGTTGTACTTCAGGCTTTAAGTCAAACTACTTTACTAATTAAAACCACAAATTAATTCTATTAATAATTAATTACAATAGCGGCATTAAAATAGGTGTTGTAAAGTGCAATTTATTTCTTTCCCTGGGAATTTCTTTCTTTTTCGATCACCGATTATACGCCTTATCAGGTTTTACAGTTCTAGCTTCCAGTGCCGTGCAGAAGTATATTTTTAAATCATTTTTGACCTGGTTTTTATTTTATTTTTACAAACTTGTATTTGTCTCCTGTACATTAAAAAAAATTTTTGTTAGATAAATTCTGAATCACCCTGTATATATACACACCTGTTATGTAACAATTGTGTGGTGTGTGTTGTATAACAATTAATTCATATGATTTTCCAGCAGAAATTAAAAACTGGAAATATATGCAGTAATATGCCCTAATTATGTTCCAGCTTGTAACTTCGGCAAACCTTAATGCATATCCCATGCTATCCTAGAAGACTTTTTCAATATAACTTTCCATGTTACAGCTACAGTCTTAGTTTTTTATTTGATTTATGTATGATGCTTTGATTTCATTAAAGAGCAATATGTAAATAGGTTTAGATCTGTATTTGGACCATAGCAGTATCGTTCGTTGTTCAAAACAGAAAATTATGAACTGTTATAAATAGCTTGCAATAATTATTCTTTGCAGCAGTTACCTGAAGGCGACAATGGGCGTACATTTACTCTTCTTCCTTTTGTAATAAGTACGACCCCGACTTTAACAGTCTTTTTACTAGCTATAAAAAAATATAATGTAGTAGAGAATATGCTTATTTCATACATTATTTGGTAGCCTAGAGATTCAATAAAAGCTTAATATAGATATCTATACTAGGACAATTTTTAGACAAATGTTTTATCACTCACAGATACGAAAACGATTAAATTGGGCAATAAAAGTTAAGGTTGCTTAAAGATTACGATCTAATTTGACAAGGCACTTGCACTTTTTGAGTCTACAACTTGCCGTGGACAAATGACGTGAACTTTGAAAAATATGATTCCATCAAATTCGTGCATAGGGGGTTGCTAGGGATTGCTGCCAGAAAACCTATTTACTGATAAGAAATATATGAGATTTTAACGAAAATAGCAATTCATAATACCTAAAATATAGCAAAATGAATCCAAAAATGTTCATACAACCTTGATTAAAATACTGGGTTTTAAATGCAAACAGCTAAAAACATTTAAATAATTCTCATTACTGCTTCACTCGAATAGTTTCCCATTTTACAATGGTTTTAGGAAAATTTCTTTTACATATTTAACAAGTGTTTCATATTTGTTTTATTTGCATTTTGTGTTTCAAAAACTTGATTATATAGAATGTTCCTAATTGATTGCCAGTCTTCTGCAGATTGCCCTTTGATCAAAATCAACAAAAAGAGTTTCAGTAAACTATATGGGTAGATACTCACTCTTTATAACGACACAGCATCTTTAAGATAATTGATATATATTTTTAATATCTCCAAAACAATTCAAGTATATATACCAAACTTGGCTCATTTCACTAATTTTATTTTTGTTTTGATTTAGATGATGTAACTTATATGATAAAAGTAGCGTGATTTATCTGATAAATTCAGTTACAGTTAACTGAGTGGTGGGAGAATGTTCCAAAAGAACAAAACATTTACATTTGACAGTTAGCTATGGTTGATTCTTCCTTGATTGAAAAGAGAATTTCAACACAGGACACAAAGAAAATTAATGGACATAATATATTAAAACCATTTACGGATGCCTCTATTATGCTGGAAAGCATTGAAAACAATGATAGCTCAACAAGTAATATCAGTACTCTTGGAGATAATGAATATATCTTATAATAATATTTATTTGTATACAAATTATTTTGAAGACCAAGATAGAATGCATAATTTAAATGTAAATTTAAAAAGCTAGCAAACTGATTTGACTCAACTGATTGAACAACATTTATATACTTTTTACTCGATCACTTTCTGAGTTGAAGTGGAGGAACCAAATGTAAACGAAAAAACAACAAACTATCACATCAAATCACTCTATGTTGCTAAATTCAGGCTAATCAGAATAAAAGAAAACAAGTATTTAGGTAGTTAAGTAGTTATTGACGACATAAATAATGTGTTTCATAGAACCCACTTTTTTTTCACTGTTACTGTTGCTATTAAATCATCTTTAAATTAGGCAATTAGTCCTATAAATATAACTAATCATCAAATGTAGATACATTAATTAATGTTTTTTATCAGTGAGTACTAAGGTATGGTATAGGTATGGTATATGTTAAATAAGCTATGTGCAATCATTTAACAAATCAATAGTATCTTTTTATTCCACCATTTCATTCATTTTATAGAATATTCAAAATTATTGCAGGTTGATGCGGACCTGTCTCGAAAATTTCAACTGTCTATCACAATGGGCAATTTGATCCCGCTGTCGATCACGTCAGTTCTAGGAAGCAACCAAATCAGTCTGCTTTTGAGGCCTATGTAATAATTTGGAACCAGGGTGGCGGCTGGGCCAGGAATTCGCGAAATGCCATGAAGGCGGCGCCCATGAGACCAAGATGTACCTATTAGCAAGATGACATTTGGAAACTAGGTTTGACGAACTATGTACAAAAATGTTAAATTAGCTTTGCACTTTTAAATATATACATCGTTCTCGTATTAGCGATGAAACATTTCTTTGCCACATTCAAGTTAGTGTTACTTTGGTGCTAGTTGGGAAGTAAGTATCTCGCTTAAAACAAAAAGAACGGTAGAGGGAAGGAACGGTTCCCAGCAACAAAAATATTTTATAATGAGAAGTTTTAATTTAAACAAGTACCTAAGAAAATAAAAAATGAATCAACATTATTCGATCTCTCCAAAATATAAATCCTGGAAATAAATACTAGTAAGGTAGATACCTCCCTGTGCTACCATGTCGTGTTTCTCATTAAATAATATATAATCTACATTTTGTAAATAATTTGTTTTCTTTCAAAGCGGCGTAATAAATTATTATTTTATTTATTTTTTAAAAAAAAAACAGTTATCTTCCAAGAAAATAATTGAGTAGGTACTGTTATTTTACTTACCCTAACTTTCAATATTACTGTAACAAATATAAGACAATCTATAAAATTCTAATTAAGTAAATAACCAGAAATAAATCATATAATTTGCTTGTTAGGCCGCCTCATTAGCGTACTGTCTTGCCGGTAAGCCAGTGCAGGCAATATTTGTGCAGGTCACCGCAGAGGCCGCTTGCGTAGTATGTAGCCAGCATTTAGATTTGGCTGTACTGTCCTCATAGCTATCAACACTTTCTTTTTAATTATAATTTTATATAATACATAATGATTAAAAGTAAATTTATAGAATCTATCTAGTTCTAGATCTAAGACCAAAGCGATAAGGCCCACTGTTCAATAACATTAGGTGTGTTATATCAGTATCAATTCTGAAGAAAATTAAATAACTTATCCATAAAGAAAATATAAAAATACATATAAATAAAAATTTTAAGAAAATAATGTTTACAGATTTTAAAATTTAATTTGTAAAAAATCGACTAAATTAAATGTTCAAACTGTGAACCGTTGGCTGCCTGACAGTAGCCAAGACGATTAATAAATTCTTTTTAGACATTATCAATAACTTCAGGGGGTATCTCGAGACGAATTCTTGCTTTTAGATCTTCTAAATTAACCGGTGTAGTAACGTATACTTTGCTTTTAAGTTTTTAAGTATCTCCACAAGAAATAATCTAGGGGTGTCAAATCAGGCGATCTGACTGACCACTAAATCGGCCCCTTCTCGACAGGTGTTGCATAATGGGGAGGTGCACCATCTGGTTGAAAGAAAATGTCATTTCTTGGAAGATCATTTCCCTCTATCTCTGAACATAAAGTTATTATTTCAGGAATGAGGTTGTCTTGAAGAAAATTCAAATATCTTGCACCAGTTAGGTCGACGTCAAAGAAATAGGGACCCAGAATTCTACCGTCGACTATGCCGCATCACACATTTACTTTCCGGGGACTTTAAGTGTGATTGAATAACTTATCCATAAAGAAAACATAAAAATACATATAAAAAAATGTACGCTAGAAAAAACATCACACCTAATTATTTTTTGCAAATTTATACCTAACTTTCTATTTTTTCTAAAATTTATTTTGTACTCTATTTTTTAAAACTGTTATTATTGCATTTTCTTTACTAACTCTTTCTTTTTTAAATTTGTTAATTTTTTTTTCGTTTTAATTTCAAAGTAAAAACCAGAAGGCCACTTCATACTAAAAAATCTATCAGGGTGGCTTAATTCACAGAAATGAGAGAACTATGAAATAGAAATTATTTACGCAATAGGAAATAATGAACGAGAATATGCTTAGTATTCTTGTTTTATTTAGTCCATAATCCTTCTAAATTAACATTTTTAAATACCCACAGGCTTTAACAAATATCTAATTTGCTCAGATAAATCTTTTGGCAGCGCATCTGATTCCTCTCACGATTCCTTCCTACTCCGCCCATGGGTTCACAGCGTTTTCCAATTAAAGTTTTACGGTAAAATTCTGTAATTAAAAAAACGGCTTTACGGCGTCGAACATTACTGTTTCCAGCGCCAAGCTCATAGAATGATAGGAATAGGAAATTGTGAGTATGAAAATTTGCATAAAACAGCCATTGCCTTTGATCCAAATACCGGGAATCATTGGCGTAGCACACAAACCCATTGTAGCGTTTCTAAATTTCGAAATATACGCATAATATACAGGGTGTTAAAAAAGAATGTAAAATATTTCAGCAGGTAATAGTATGAACCAAAATAAGCAGAAAAGTCTTAATAAACATGAGTCCTCAAAGTAACGGTTGCGGAGATATGGACCACTATTCGTTTTTCAAACATTTTATTTTATTAGGAATAAACCGACAAAGGAAGCTTTTAACAAACAAAAAACAAAGTTACAGAAGATGTTCAAAGTGCCCTCCGTCCATTTCCAAGCAGACACGACATCTTCGTATCAACGATATTCGAACTCTTTCGAAAACACCCTCCTTGGTTTGGATTTCTTGACACCTTTGATTAATCCGTAGTTGCAGCTCTTCCAGGCTATTTACAGTTGTACCATACACTAATGTCTTCAAATATCTCCAAACAAAGAAATCTAGAGGGTTCAGATCAGGCGATCTTGGAGGCCATAAAACAGGTCCGGCCCTGCTACCCATCTATGTGGAAAAGTTTGGTGTAAATGCTCTCTAACGGCCATGAAAAAATGATCTGGAGCACCAACATGCTGGAACCTCTGATTGAAAGGCATGTCTTGCAAAAACGCATACAGTGTGTTCTGCTGAAAGTTGAAGAAGTAAGCAGCGTCTGTTAAACGGTTTAGTAAAACAACAGTATCTAGAAACCTGTCACCGACAATACCCATCCAAATGTTTAATGAAAAACGTTCCTGATGTCCAGATTCTATTAGAGCATGAAGATTTTCGTCGGCCCAAATATGCGTATTGTGAAAATTACACGCTCCATTTTTTGTGAACCTAGCCTCATCAGCAAAACGAATGTTTGCAAGAAAACGAGAGTTTTTAGCATCATGACGTAGAAACCAGCGGCAAAAAACCAAACGTGCTTGATGATCATTTATTGGATTGAAGGCCTGTACTCGTTGCACATGGTATGCATAAAGCAGTTGCTCGTGAAGGATTCTCCAAACAAGAGGACCACTAATTCCTACCTCGGCTGATATTCTCCGCACACTCATACCTGGATTCTGCTATACCGGTGCTAGAATTTCTTTTTCTGCTCTAGGAGTGGATACCGACTTTGGTCTTCCGGATAAATGGCACTGTTAACTCAAGGAACCGGTATCACGCAATCTTTGGTGAATTCTTCCAAACATGCGTTGTGAAGGAATCTGGCGATTTGGATAAGCGTCAACATAAAGACGTCGCGCTTCGGTGGCGTTCCCATAAGCACGACCTCGAGCACGACCATACATGAAATGCATGTCTGTTAATTCTGCGTTAGAGTAACCAGCCATAGCGAAAGAAAACTTGTGTACTGAGAACAACTGTCAAATACGTACTGTTTATTTCACTAAACATCAACCAACTATTATAAGAACATACACAACGTTTTTGCAAAATAAAAAAATGGGCTAAAAAACATAAAACATTCCGCATCTTCGCAACCGTTACTTTGCGGACCCATGTTTATTGAGACTTTTCTACTTATTTTGGTTCATACTATTACCTCCTTAAATATTTTACACTCTTTTTTTAACACCCTGTATTACAGTATGTTTAATGTTTACTTTTTATTTAGCTAAAAAACTGCACTTCAAAACAAAGTTATTCCAAGTTCAGTTTCTATCTTTTACTTCGGAATATTAACTTTTTCATAGCTACGATTTGCCAAGTAGAACCTCACAGTGGCAGACATCTTTTTAGAGCAAACAAAAAGCGCTGCTCTTACTCGTTCTGCGGTTCTCCGTGTAATATTACAAAATGATTTAATAATTATCCAACCATAATAAATCTGATTACCATACACCGAAACACTTTGTCGCGTCATTGTTGGTTTTGTAAGTGAGCAAAATGCATTTCTACACGAGTACAATAAATGATAATCATTGTACAGGATGTAGGTAGTGTTTTCATATTTTTACTGATTTTAGAGAGAATTAATTCTTCTTCAGTAAAAGAAAATGGATTAAGCAAGGAACAAAAAAGACTCAAACAGCAACCACGAAATTTATACAGTGTCCTCACTTTGTTCGGAATCCATATGTTTAGATTACTTTTAACATAAAATACCTAAGTTTAATTATCTTAATATTTAATGAATTACCAAAAACGACTGGATCTTTGGCCCAACGATCAATTTGTAATCAATCCGCCCAATTTTTCGTAAATTTATCGTTTGCTTATGGTTAATATTACTGCAAATTAAAATATTTTGCCAGTATTTCTGTATTTATCTGCAAATTAATCTGATCTGATCTTTTAACTAAAAATATATTAGATTCAGAACGATGACATTCGTTGCATTTCAGTTTATATTTAGGTATTTATTTGTTACTTTATTGTAAATATGTGTAAAAATTCCGTTCAAATTCGAATAAAACGCATTTATTTTAATGATACATTTTCGACATGAAATTCAGATAAAAATTGGTCTTACTCTTTACACTCCTGCATAGAACAATGTTTTGAAGCCTTTCCTAACTGTAATACCTACTGCATAATGTTTTTAAAAATAATTTGAACATACGTACGTAGAATGTTAAAATATATACATAGTCAGGGTGTATCAGAAAGACCTGCCGTAATTCCCGGAGTTATAGTGCGTCAAAAAATAAGAATTTTTTGTCTTTTCAACTATATGCCTATCTCCTCTTGTCTCCTAGATACAGAGTGATAATTTTTAACATAGAATTTTTACGAAAATTTCCAAACGGTGCAAAATATTGTTAAGAAATTTGATATTCCGAAATTTTTAAGGACGCCATATACGCTGGTCTAATTATTTTTTGGATATTTCATAGAAGGTGCTAGTTATGCTACATTTCGATTATATTTTAAGTTATAATTTTTTTAAGCTTAGGTTTTTTACCATTAGGGTCTATTATATAATGCATATGTTTTAATTTATAAATTAAAGAAGCGTCAAAAATATAAATGGTGGCAACGATACATTTCTAAAATTTAACATTACTTTCCTATTTTACAACCCTCTCGAACCTTGTTTTAATTCTTACAATTTTTCTCAGATTATTAATGAACCGACTAGAATCACTGGCACTTCCAGTACATTGATTGATCCTGTGTTTATTACCAATACTAATATTGTTGAATCTTTTGGTACCATTTCTGCTGATGGTATATCGGATCACAGAATGGTTTTTTGTAATCTAAAATTTATTCGAATTAAGACTACACCTAAACTTATATCCTATCGCTGTTATAAGCACTTTAGTTTGAATGATTTTTTAAATGATTTGTATAATCTCTCTTGGTTTGAGCTAATTTATGAAAATAATATTGATGAAAAGATATTAATTTTTAATAAATTCTTAACAGCAGTATTTGATGTGCATGCTCCTATAAAAAATGTAAAAGTTACAAAACCTTGGGCTCCTTGGTTAACCCCAAATTTAAAATTAATTATGAAGCAAAGGGATAAGGCCCTTCAAAAATTTAAACGTACACGAGCACATACTGATTGGGTACAATATAAAGATCTTCGTAATTACTGTGTTGCTATGGTTCGTCGAGAAAAGAAAGGGTACTTAGAATTCATAGCTTCTCAAAAAAATTATAAGCAAACCTGGAAGGCACTCAACACACTTAATATAAATGCAAATAAAAATAAGAATTTGCCTTTTGATTTGGCTGACCCTGATAAGATTAACAACTACTTTGCTTCATTTTTACAAAATGTCTCTAATAAATGTGATGATCAAATAATCTTTTATAATAATAATAGGATAGATAAAGATATATCTTTTAAATTTTCTCTCACTACTGTAGATGAGGTTCATTCAATACTGAACAGTATTAAAACAGACGCATTTGGTGTTGACAATATTACTCCCACAATGTTGAAGTACTGCAGCCCTTTTATTGACCGCTATGTTACTCACATAATTAATTGTTGTATTGAGAGACAATACTTTCCTTTCATGTGGAAACAGGCGATTGGTTTGCCTTTACCTAAAAAAAATAACCCTACCTCTCTTTCTGACTTGAGAATAATCAGTATTTTGCCTGCTCTTTCCAAAATTTTCGAAAAAATTTTATATAATCAAGTGTATAATTATTTCACAAATAGCGATCTTTTGCCTCAGACACAGTGTGGTTTCAGAAAGGGTAGTGGCACTTCGACTGCTCTAGTTACTGTCACAGATGACTTAATAAAAGCTCAAGACTTGGGATTAGTTAGTGTTGTGGCTTTATTGGATTTTTCTAAGGCCTTCGATACAATAAACCATAAGCTTCTGTGTTCTAAACTTAAATATTATGCATTTGACGATGATTCACTCACACTCATTAATTCTTATTTACATGGTAGATCTCAGCGTGTGCTTGTTAATAATATTTTCTCTTCCAGTTTAGAAATTCTTTCTGGCGTTCCTCAAGGTTCGATTTTGGGCCCCTTGCTTTTTATAATATATACTGCTGGAATATTAGAATCAGTTAAACAGTGTAAACTACAAGCATACGCTGATGATACTCAACTGTATTTTCACTTCAATGTTGAAGAATCTCGGCAGGCAAATGATATCATCAACTCTGAGTTAGAAACTATTAAACAGTTATCAGAGGAACATGATTTAAAATTGAATTCTAATAAATCTAAAATTATGTTTGTTGGTAGTAAGAATAAGGTACAAATTTTAAATCAAAATTTTAATATTTTGATTGATGGTGTTCCAGTTCTCACCTGTGACCATGCAAGAAATCTTGGAGTAATTCTTGACAATAATTTGCGTTTTAATGAGCATGTTAAAACTTTACTGCAGAAAGCTTATTCCTCTCTTAGATTGATTTACAGTAGTCGTCACGTTCTTAATAAAAACTTAAAATTATGTTATGTGAGTCACTTGTTCTTTCCCATTTTAATTATTGTGATTATGTGTATGGTCCATGTCTTACTCAACATGAGAAAAGCAGAATTCAGAAAGTTCAAAATTCGTGTTGTCGTCTCATTTATGGCCTAAGAAAATATGATCATATTTCTCACAAAATTGATGAGAGCAAGTGGCTTAACATGGAGAATCGTAGGCGTCACCATCTCTGCTGTTTTGTTCATAAAATTATAACCGTTCCATCTCATCATTCACTTAGAACAAATTTTATTAAGCGTGGTAATGTTCATTTCAGAGATATTAGATTCAAAAATAAATTCACTATGCCCCATCACAGAAGTGCGTTTTTTAGAAGATGTTTCACTTACAATGCCATCAAATTGTTTAATTCTCTTCCTGATGAATTTAAAAGATTTAATATTAACAAATTCAAATTTAAAACTAAACAATATCTGTTAAGTAGGCAGCAAATTTTGTAATTTTATAGTATGTTAATGTGGTTTTCTTAATCTCTACTTATTTGTTCTTTCATTTGTGTATATGTATGTATGTTTACTTATTTTTAGTATTACTGTGCTTTTCCCTTTTTAATTTTCTTGATGTTGCTTGCTTGTGGTTGAGTTGAGTAGCTTTAGCTAGACTTCGCCATGAGATAAGTGATATAACAACCAACATTTTTGCTGATTGATTCCGTTGATTGTATTTTTATGTTTAAATATTAATAAAGTCGATTTATTATTATTATTATTATTATTATTATTTACAAAAATGCCTACCTTAAATGATACAGGGTGTTAGAGTTGAAATTATTTTTTCGAAAGAACTTTCAATTTTTCACTTATAAATTTAAAATTTAACTACATCGTAAAGGGTATTATTATTATAAACGACGTCTAAAAATCAAACGTAGGAACAAAGAGGGAAATGGTAGGCACAAAGTAAGGCTTACTTTGCCTCTATCGTTTTTTTACGTACGCCAATTGACAATTTCTCTCAGTGTCTGTCATATTTTATTTGAAATATTTTATCACTCTTAATAATTGTTTGTAAAATTCAACGACTATTTTATATTATTTAGATAAGTTTTGAATTAAAAAATATTAATAATATCTTTAAGGATTTTGTCAACCACAAGAAATAGGTCTATTAAATTTGAGGCAATTACTTGGAAAATTGACATAGATATTACGGAAAACCTATTTTAAAAGTTTAACTTCAAAACCCTGTATCTTTTAAGTGAGTCATTTTCATACATAGGTAACTAGTAGTTTGAGTAACTATGACCGAACAGCACTTGATGATTTTGCAATAAGTTATATTGAAAAAAAAAATACAAATTTTCATCTTTCGTCCATGACGTATATTTTTTGCGTCACGCGTATACGGAGATTTGTCTAGTATATTGATAAATTTTCTTAAACAAATTGTTCAAAATGGCATGGCAAAATTATTAGGGCTAATAGAACATTCAAAAATAAGTTGAGGTCATTTTTGAGATACAGGGCGTATAAAATAATTTTGAAATGTCAAATTTCAATTAAAATTTGGATGCAGTTTGTTTAATGACCAACAGATTTGATTAAAATTTGACACAAGTATGTTTATGATGGGGCAGAAAACGTTATGTCAGCAAAATGCTAGCGCCCTCTACTTTGTACAATAAATCCAATAACACCAGCATATTCGGCACCACGAAATACGTGCATATGACAAATTTTAATCAAATATGCTGGTGATTAAATATTTTACATCCAAAATTTGATTTTTTTAAATTATCTTACACGCCTTGTATCTCTGTTGCACATATTGTATACCGATGACTTCCATAAAAGGTTAGTTAATAGCAATAAAAAGTATCAGTACTTCTAGAATTATGCCTAGGAATAAGAAAATCAATTTGACTCAGAAGCTTAGGACAATCAATTTGACCATGCAATAACTTGTAAAGGAAAGTAACTCAGTTTAATTTTCTCCTCAAATCTAAACTCTGAAACCCAAATCAATCAGTTGCATACAAAGAGTACCTCTTACAGGATAAGCATTATCTATCTTAAGAGAAATATTTGAGAAATTTTCTTTGTGGTTTTTCAACACTATGACAAATATAATGAATTCCAAACAGTAGAGCAGTATTCTAATTTAGTTCTGACATATGAAAAATATAAAATAACAAGTGGCTCGATTTAGTAAGCGATTTACAGTTGCAAACTATGAAACCATTGGACGCGATATAAAATGAAATAGATCGAAAATCACTTCCAAGTCTTTAATTTATTATTATGTTGTGATGTGATGTTATTAATTAAGTAACTACAACGACAAAGAGATTTCTTCCTTGTAAAGCTAACAACATTACATTTTGTAGAATTTAGATGTAAATCATTTAAATTGCATCAGGCTTCAATTTTGGCTATCTCTGCTTGACCAGTAACAAAGTCATTTAAGTAGTAATTTTTCAGCATACATAAGTCTTCGACAGTCCAGAGTAGTAGAAAGGTTATTATTAAAGAAGAGGAATAACAGTGGATCCAAGTTCGAACCTTGAGGTACTCCCGACTTTACGAGAATATTATGATTAAGTCTGTCAAATGCTTTGGCAAGTCAGTATATCAATATATAGTAACATTAGAGTGGTTACTGATGTAAATTGTAACTATTAGTCTAATTTGATTTGATATATTCCTACTTTTAATTTTTAGTTTGTTTAGCAGTTATAATTCCAACAACCGATTAAAACGTCGATTCGAGAGCCCGCTTTTTATTACAAATGCATGGAAAGCTCCCTTATTGTTTTGCTAAGGAGCGTATTAGTATGTATGATGGTGTCGGGCGGAGCCAGCGTTGTATTATTTTATAGGGAGTCGAGTGGCGGTATTTGACGAGCAAATGTTTATTATCCGGCCCAGTGCGGCGTTATTAAAAACGGGAAGGCACCCCGGGATACGTGACAGAATTTTGTGTCTGGAGAAAAGGCCGCAGGGGCGTGCCTTCCAGAAAATCAACCCCAATTCGAAAACGTAAAGTGTATTCTTATGAAAAATTGAAACATGCAATATAACATAAAGGCTGTATACAGGGTAATGCACTTAAAACTACCCGAGAAACTAAAAACGATAACGATGATATGTAAAAGCCAGATTTTGGGTTCTTGAAATCTTTAAGTTGATTATACAGGGTGTTTCCTAAGTAGAGGTCAAAAATCGAGAAGAGTATTCTCTGACCAAAAATAATGTTTTCTTTTTGTTATCTTGGGTCTTAGGAGACATTGTCCAGCTGCAGCGTGTCAAAAAAAAATTAAACCGCATGAGATAATTTAATCAAATTCGGTGTACCTACTTAGTGTGGCAGTAGGTATGCAACAAAAAATTACCAGCGGCGGAGCTGTGAGTATCATCGATCATTATTTAAATTTATATGTTCCAAGGATTCACTCAGGACAAAACCTAGCATTTTTTCACCTATATATTGTATATGTAAATATTTAAATGAGTTGTCTTTTGATATTAATATTTCAAAACAATATGAGTTATTGCACTATGCTAGACAATTATTTAGTATGTAATAACTGTAGTGGGAGTTTGTAGATAGGTTGTTTTTGTACCTAATGATATGCATTAACTTATGTATATCAGTTCTGTTTGTATTATTGTGTGCATTTGTAGGAATATTTTCTTTGAAAGAGTGGAAAAAGATTGTAAAGTTTTTAATGCATAAACAACATAAACAATGAGAATGTATCCTATATTACGAAACTTAACCTATTAAGCCCGCTACATACTGCGCGAATTCGCGATTCGTTATGCGCTATGCGTGATATGCAAGGAATTCGCGAATAGTGTATAGGGTCTTGTTCGTTAAAAATCCATTCATAAAAACCCTACACACGATGCACGAACTCCTTACAAACCACGTACATCGCGAATCGCGAATTCACGCATAGTCTGTCGTGGGCCTTAGGTATAGAATTTTTGGAGCTTCACAGAAATAATATAAAAAATATTTATATTCAAATTATATAATGGTATGATAGATCCATGTCCATAATTGTTGATTTATTCAAGTTAAATGTGCCCATTATTATTGTTACTTGTTAGATTTGGATAAACAGTTCAGTTTTTAGTGTGAAATGTTGGAACCAGGACTTCTAAGGCTTTCGACAGGATACATCACTCAGTTTTACTGCAAAAACTCAAGATAATCGTGCTTGTACTGATCGTTAGATCCAAGCTGGAATACTGTTCGTTAATTTAGAATCCTTACTACACCTGTTACATCAATAGTATTGAATACGTTCAGAGAAAATTTCGTAAATATCTTTCATTTAAATATGATGGGGTTTATACGGCACAAAGTTATGATAACAACTTATTAATATCTAGGTTAAATTTTAATTCTTTAACAAAGAGGAGATTTATATACTCCATCAGATTTTTACACAATCTCTTGCACAATACAATTCCCCCTATATTTTATCCCAACTTACTTTTCTGGTGTCACATCCTTCGATTAGATCTCATATGACATTTTACTACCAATCTGCTAGAACTGTTAAAGTCTCCTGTATACAATATGAGATCCAATTTTAATTTATTATGTGATATGTGTGATATTAATAATATCAGTCTAAAGCAGCTGCTACTTATTGCCCATGACGTGCAGTTATAATGTTTTGCCATGGTTATTTAGTTACTTATTTATTTTTAGTGTTTGGCAACTACTTGTTGTGTGTGTTGTTTGTTTTTAATAGTAGTTCTTCATACTTTTATATTTTTTACTTATCTATTTTACCTTATGTATTTATTATTTACTTGTATCTTAGATTAGTTTGATTATATATTTTAAAGTTATTTTAGGAACAATTTCTATTATGGTCCTGTAATTGGGCTTCTGTTACTGTTGGATTATCTACATATAACATAATCGTATTTGAAGCACTAATTTTGCAGTCTTTTAAACAGTCTAGCTACATTACTGGCAAGGAACAATAACCTCAAAACAACATTAAAGGCTGTTGTTATATCAAGAAGCTTTTATAAATTTTTATACTGTATGCTTTATGAGACATCAATAACCCGAACATGTTAATCCAAGGCGGTGCCACAATTAAGTTGTCGGTTTTTTCAGACCTAATAGATTAAGCGCTATTATGGTGGTTTTTGAAAAGAAGCACACAATCAGAATATGGCGAGCAACGGTAAAACCAATTTTAAGGATGTGTACATCTAACTGGTCTAACGAGCCATGAAAAGAATTAAGCTGTTCCCAGAATATTCCATCGATCTAGATTAATGAAGTTTATTATTATCAGTGCGTGATCCAATATAGGAATAAATTATTTGCTTTCGATTGTTATTAATTTTTTATGAATCTCCTCGAAATAAATTATATGCTCGTAATGAAAAATTATTATGTTTTACGCTGTGTATGTCTAGTTTAATAAGCGAGGAAAAAACTGATACGTTTAATATTTAGTTTTTGCCTGGCATCCTGGTCTTGTAATAAATAATCTTCGTTTTATATAAGAACTCCTGTACTGTTCTACGTTTTATTTAACGTTTTGTAATATGGTATTTTCTATTCTCTCAATTCTACTCAATTTCCAATGTATTTTCTTCTTTTTGTCTAGGTACAAATTTAAAATCCACACAATCGAAGCCACTGACAATAACACAGTGGCAGTAACATTTAAAAATCAACTGTACAGTTTGGGCCATCCAAAATTTACCACCCAAGTTGCCAGTAAAGTTATATTCGTGTATGATGCGTTACCGTAAGTTTTGTAATGATGTACGTCATACATTCTTGTTTTTAAATGGCCCCACAGAAACAAGTCCAACTGAGGTAGGTACACCTAGCCAACGTGCGGGCCATTTTCCAAGCCCACTCCATTGGCGCTTTCAAATAAATCCAGGCAAAAAAAATGAACCAACATAGCAAATCTTTATAAAATTCCTGCCTACACATTCAATTTATCTGTATGCTGGATGTGTACATCACGAAATATTCTTGAAATTTTGTCTCCTAAATAATGACAGTTGTGACAGTTATCTTTGATTATTTTCTGTGGGGCCATTCAGAGAGAAAAAATTATGTCATATAGCCTAAATTTTTACAAGACTTGCGGTGGCAACAAATGCTTCACAATAATAAAGAACATTTTCAGCAAGGTCTTTTTAAACAATTGAAAAATATTAAACCGCATTGTTGAGGATTTCTATAAATTTTAATGGTGGAAATTATAGAATACATTAGTATTTAGTTTCACTAGTTTTGTAATAGCGGATTTTAGAAATGTTGCATAGTTTTGTATCAAATTTATATATTTTTTCCAAAACTTTATTTTCTTAACAAAAATACGAATAATATTGAAACGTTTTGTTCGTGTATGTGTGATGTAGATAGCTCGGAATGTATTCAGGTACAACCAGATATGTCTGGTTAGTCCTGTAGAGAAATTGTAATATTTTCAGCCAGCACTCTTTGAAAATTTGTATTACAACAGATTTATATAAGATGTGCTACACTAGTCTTTATTATTGTATTATGCGCATGAGAACCTTCCAGGAGTGGTTCAGTGAAAAAGTAACACAATGTTGAACTAAATATCTAAATCAATGAAATTTGTCTTCGGTGAAGCCGCTGATCAGCTTGTGTATTTATAGAATGAATAAATAAATAAAATATATCTACGTGAATACAATATTTTTTATATTACAAAATTCCTTAACCTACCCTATACAACCTGCGCTAATTTCTTAAATACTATAACAAAAGGTACGGAACTATACAGGTAAACCCACAAAGTGAATAAAATTCAAAATTCTTGGTAATAGTCTTTGAGCTTTGATGATTTGTTTCTACTTGTTTTGTTTGGCGATGACGTCTTTTTTTTCTTAATATTTTGAGATCTGTTCCATATATAGGATATCCTTAGCTTAAAATCACCAATTTTTTTCTCGTTTTCAGTCTTGCGGCGTGTTGTGATGTTGACCTGATACAGCTGATAGTCCTTTTTTTATACTCAACTGAATTCTGTGCAAATTGCTCGTTCCCTGTAGGATAACTTACCTCTGGGTCCTCTGGGATTTTGGAGTTGACTTGATTTTTATATCTAGCTATCGGTAAAATGTGTAAGCAATAGGTGTTTTAATAGCGCTGAACTTGTTTTCTGGCAGAAAGTACGGTTTTTGTAAGTCACGACTCTTTTATACATTTTTTATTTTATAAATTCGTAGCAACAGAAATTTTAACGTAACTTCTCCTTTGCGAGTTGAAAATCAACTAATTCGTTTATCTTTGCTCATCACTTGGACATCAAACACAGCCAAGACGATTTTATCACTTCACTGATTTACATAAACTGTAGATGGGCTTAGACAAGGATACGTTCATCATTGAGTAGCCAGTGACCACTAGATGTAGTCGGCTATGTGTATGCCAGATGCGATTAATTCTACAGGCCGATTTTTCACTATAAGACAAATCACGGTCAGATCCCAGACAAATCAAAATATATACACAGTACAAAGTAACAATAACTAACCTCAAACTCATTTATGAGTATATATATCGTGATCAGATTGTGACCCGACCGTGACTTGACCTATAGTATGAATCGGCCTTAAGGCTGACCTTTCAAGGACAAAGAATCATATCTAAACGTGTACAAAAAAATCTATCCTGTAGGTTGAGGTTATTATTAGTGTTAAAATATAATGCTGAAATTGAATCATTTCCTTTAACTTTCTGCAGGAAATATGCGCTAGAGAGTATGAATGACCGTGAATTATACCTTATCACTGTGAAAAATTCTTAATAATTTACATCAATTCAACTATTACTAGTTATTTAAAATAATTCTGTGGGGTGTGACAATTTTTATAAGGCCGTATATAGTTTTCTCAGTGTGCAGCTGACTTGTCAAAATCAAGAGATTTGATAATAAAACATATCAGTTGAAAAATGATGATTTCTCATTATAATGACTTGTCAGCCTGGAAACTTTTATACCTGCACTCTGGAGAAAACTTGGAAAATTAACGAAGTCGAAAGATATTATTTTCTAACTTACTCAGATTTTTTAGACTGTCTCAACAAACAACCATGAATTGTAATTGTATATTTTTTAAAATGATGATCACGCAATACCACTTTAATTTTCAGATTTTAAGGGTGTAGCTTAGGTGTAGAAATTTAATAAAAGGGTAGTACAATCATACAATACGTTAAATACATGTTTAGTTTAATTTTATAGAAGTAAAAAACACGCAAATTTATGCCAATAATAGATCTATGTACTACTTGATTATCTGTTTTTAAAATCCATCATACCTAAAATGGAAGGTCAATACACATAACAAAATTTCCAGTGTCTAATGGGTTATACTTTTTGCTATTGTCACGTATTTAACAAGAACTTCTGAAAAAAAACATGGATTACTATTAGTAATATATTTATACCGGCATAATTCTACAATACGGAAGCATATTTTAAAGAAACTTCCAATACTTAACAAAATTGTTTGGAAATGTTACAAAACATCAAATCAAAACATGATTATGTTGTAAATACATTTTACCAGTTTTTAACTGCTAGTTTGGAAGCAATCAAAATGAGAATAAAAATAATAAACGACTTAACGAGGTTTTTTGATACGTCCGATATATTTATAAAAGACTCATGTGGAACCTTTTTGGAATCAATAGATGTGCTCGGTCATATCTTTATCCTTTCAGCTTTTTTGAGAATTACTAATGAAACTGGAAGAAAAGAAACAATTTGTACACATGATATACACCAAAAAAAGCCACGCTATAAACGAATTTGATCAAGCAGAACTAGATCGTTATACTGGATGTTTGAAGACTTCATTGCAATACGTTTTTATACATAAAATAACGCAATCTTTCTTTTGAAGAAAGCTCACTACTTATACAGTATCTTTCCGATACCAGTGCCATACACTACAAAAATGGGTATTATTTTTCCTAATAAGTTATGTATTTGTAATAATTAGACTATTTATTTCTCCCTGTACAATTATATAGGGACAAATTTATCTAATTCGATAACGACATACTATGTAATAAATCTTATGAACAGAATAATAATCACATTCATATTACGGAAATAATAATACTGCATTTAAAGCACGTTTTTGTTTACTGCATTATTTATTAGGCAATATTTGTATCATATAGGTATGTCTTCATTAAAGTTTAGGCTAAACTTTACCTTATGTTATTAATAAAATTATTTTGTAATTAATAAAAGCGTTAAATTAATAAAATTGCACATCTACTCAACAATGGAAAGATCATTTCTTTTGCAGATGATGCTGTTATCATATTTCATGGAGATGCATATAAAAATTGTTCAACAATGGCTAAGTGACAATAAGTTAATTCTTAATTACTCCAAAACTAATTATAGTACTTTTTTTCTCATAACAATTTTCTGTCAACGTAGTTCTAATAACATTATGATACATAATGCTGTTTGTAAAAATACAGATAATACAGTTTGCTCATATTCATCTATTAAAAAAGTAAATTCTATATAATATCTAAGTGTACAGATTAATATTATAAACTTCGTAAATTGTTCTATAAATTTTTATCTCTTAAGAAACATATTGGGTATCAATAAGAGCCATAATAATAAATGTAATTCAGAAGTATTTTCTTAAAAGATCACATCTTCAAAGGAATATCTACTTATGCTCCTAAATTCTATAATTCAATTCATGTTCAATTTAAAAAATTATGAACAAGAAACATAAATATAAGAGATTAATTTAAACAATGTTAATTCAATATTATACAACATTTGATATTAAATTTAGTATAGAATGTGTCGTTGTCCTACAACACTTTAAAACAATTTATTATTATTTTTTTATATATTACATACTTAATTATAATTTAGATAGACTTTAGATTACTTGCTATTGCCTGTACAGAGAACAGAAACATTCGAACACAACCTGACTTATGAAAAAACTAATGAGAAATAATGTACATTTACAGAATTTGTTTTTAAGTGTATTTTGTAAAATATAATATATCTAGTTCTCTCAGCCAAATATTTTATTTCTTCAAAGACCGTGTAATATAATATTTTATAGAAACCGTTATATTTTTATAAACTATTTGACGTTTGACGTCTACAGAAGACAATAAAACAAAATTACTTTCAACCTTTTTTCGTCTCAGAAATTAAAACAATGAAAGAAGTTGAGAGAAAAGTTTATATATTAATGTTTTATCCACATACATATAATTTAAAGAAATATATTATCTCTAGAAAGTAACCAAAATAAAAAACTATATTTCCCGCACTTTATTTTTATTAAATAATGAGAATTTTTATACGCTTTCCTTTACAAAAAACCTGCGTAACAAGCTTAGAATTCTGCAATTTTAAACGTACTGTACAACGCTTATTTCGTTTTGTAACCAGCGTTTTTTGCAAACCGCACATTAATTTATAATAATCAATTTAACGTCTTTTGTGTTGTATGGCAGGAGAGTGTTTGGAATTACAATAAACTTTTAGGATGAGAAACCACAGAGTTGGCCGCAAGTAACTGTAAGCCTCCAGTACTGTATAACAATGAACTTTTGAGAGGAATTCGCGAATTTTGCAATAATAGAAAGCAAATATTTGATTGTATGGGTAAACAAGTCGATGAACTTATATCAATTTACATTTAAAACACACAAAATATGTTTAGATTTAAATGAAATCTAAACTTTACATATATCATTATGAATTATTTATTTTTATTGCGAATTTACACTAAAATACATACTACTGAAATAATTACTATAAATTTGTGCTTACAATTTTGTTCTAGAATAAACTACATGTAGTAATTTATACAAGCTCGTTGTTGTGATAAATGCAAACGTATTATGTGTGTATAGTGCAAAATAATAATATTTATAGATTGTATTAATACAACAATTTAAGTCATTATTAGCAAAACTACAGAGACATAATTGTAGTATTATTAACTATAATTTGTATAAAGTAGTTTTTGTGAGTCCAGCATGGAGTAAACCAGTGGCTGCTAGGTGCAGACACTTACATCTCGCGGATTCTTAACCTTCCGGCGGATATGACGATCGAACAGCCAGCTACGGCCATTTGTGTTACATTACGTGTACCCAGGTTCACTTCTATTGGGTGTGACAGACACGAACAGCAAGAGATCCAACGAGACTATCGAGAGATCCTTTGCCTGATCCTATGGCATGTCAATGAAAGCCAACAAGCTCGAATCCGGTATGTCGGATGTGCCACAGAAGAATGACTTTTAGTCCGCAGAGTAGTAGTTCATTCCTGAAATTCCTCATTTACAAGTAGCAAAAATTTTAACTACCAATGTGTGATTTTTTAAATAATTGAATGGTAGTTATTATAGTATATTAAGTATTAAGAACAGTAAGGAGGGTTTACCGATCGACAATATTAGAGGTGATTGGTAAACTCTTTACTGTTCGAGATGCTTATACTATTTTTTGTACGACTAACAAAATATCTCGAAAATATTAAAATTATTTTTGTCTCATGTCTGGTATATCCAACAAACTAAGTAGGTTTTGTCGTTATGATGGATACGCTTGTAAAATTATTTTTAAACTTCAAACGAGCGAGTATAAGCATGAGTCAATGAGAAAATGAAAATAATTCAGATATTGAAGAGGCCTGGGGTACAAAATATTCTTCACTGATTCCTGAAAAATCTAAAGAACGTTACGAAAAAATAAATAATAGCCTCAAAAGGGTGGTTTAAAGGGAATGGAAAGAGCATAAATGAAAGATTCTTATTGGCATATTTTGTGCAAAGAAACTAAAAATTAATATCTCCTGGCAGTTTATGGGCTGCGTATTCTATGTTAATACATTTTCTAGACTGATTGCATATCTTAAGATAAAAAATATTGGAGATAGGGCAAAAAAACAGTAAATTATTAGGTATTTTTCACAACAAATATAGTATCCCAACAAACAATTAAAGTTAAAATTACGTTAACTTGACCTCTGAATTGGTAAAAAACTTTTCATGACCAATTCCATATAAGGGAAGTTTAATTATATTCGTTGGCCTTTTTCCTTATGTGGGGAAAAAAACTAAAGTAATATGGAAGTTAATAATTGGTCGGCAAGAATTTTATTCCAATAAGATAATTGGACCTAAAAGAAATACGGACCAATTTTATGTTAAAATTTCGAAATATAAAAGACATTATTACCAAAATATACCCTAATTATGCCCTTTATAAATAATTAATAAAGTCTGTATTTTTGGTTTCCATCATCAAATTGTACAACCCAGGAAATTTTTTCGTATAATGTCATGACCAAACTTTCATAAAAATAACGCGCCTTATAAATATACATTTTTACTATTGCTTTTTAATAATATTACTATACTGAAAAATAACCTAAAATAAAAACTGAATGTACTTCATGATAAAATGTGTTTAATAATCTTTCGTCATAAGTGTATTAACTAATATTATCTGTATTATAATTTTAATG
Organism: Monochamus saltuarius; assembly: GCA_025584915.1. Classification (NCBI taxonomy): domain Eukaryota; kingdom Metazoa; phylum Arthropoda; class Insecta; order Coleoptera; family Cerambycidae; genus Monochamus; species Monochamus saltuarius. The sequence goes on along the minus strand of CM046723.1, from coordinate 17,055,397 downwards.
AGTAATCAATTAGAAATAATGAACAAAACATTTAGTGTTTATTACAACATGGCCGCTCAAACAAAATCAACTTTGAAGTCAATTTGTCTGTAAGTTTTAACCTATAGGGCAGATTGCCTATGTCAATGTTGACGTCACAGGAAAATATTAACTTTGTGGTTGAAATTTACTCCAACTGAAGATATTTTATGGTAATTTATTACCAATTAAATTATTACTAGGTACCTACATATAAAATTCTACTCTTTGATTTATTTGTTATTGAAAATTCAAATTAAATCCAATAATATTATGTATGTGTAATAACAAAAACAAAATAAATATTTTCTAACGGAATTCAATTTGAATTTGAATTCACGTGCACTACTGAATTCATCTGACACGATAACAGTCATAAGAATACTTATACCTATATGAAGTGTTTATCGATATATTATTAGATTGATTTAATATGCAGTGTTGGCTTAAATTCGTTTTTTACAACTCTCTAATATTGTGTAGGGCTTAGTTTTCACTGCAGATTGCCAAAACACAAAACAATTTCTACGCGCTATTACATGAAGATATGTCGGAATACATACATATAACAAGAAGCTTGTTCCCTAAAAGACCTTTATAAGACACACTTACGTCGAAGTATTATTAACAAGTAAATTTGTACCATAATATAGAACAATATTGCTATTAGGTTAATTGAAATGGTAAAATATTCTTAGAAGTTATCAACAAAGTTGAAAATAGGATTATATTGTAATAAAATTGAAGGATTTAATAGGGCAAAATAACTAGTTATTACCTTATTTTTAACCACTAGTTGAAGACAAAATAAGTTTTACAATTTCGTAATAAATATGTAAATATTTACCTATTGTGTTAATTTAAAAATTCCTTGGATATTGAAGACAGATTTCTAGGCGAAATTAAGTAAATTATAACTTCGTCTTACACGTTATTGGAATGTTAGCATTTGAAAACATAAAATATGTAAACAATTAATATGTAATTTCGAACTGTATAAATTGACATATATTTCATTTTACTTGGAAGGCATTATATTACTCTTAGTTAACAAGTTTTTGACTAAAATTTTGGTATTATAAGATTTTGTAACATTGAAGACTATTTTTATGGAGGAAAGTAGTAAATCTTGATCAATTCAGGATTATTTTTCTTGTGTAGTAGTCTATTAGGCTTAAATGTTAGTTGGGATATTACATACCTAGCGGGGAAGTAGACCATTACACCCAGGATTTATTAGAGTTCACAATGGCTTAGTTACAAGCTTTTAAAAACATTAATTTTAAGAAAATTTGTTATCATAATTTAATATTTTTTTCGACAAAGATCTCCATGAAACTGTTGCTAGGCAATAACTAGTTTATTGGTTTTGAAAATTAAGTAAAAAATATTCTTTTGTTACAAAATTTTAATTTTTTTGCTTAAACAAGTACATAATGTCTGATTTTGAATTAACCTGTACTTCTCCGGAAGTCTGAGAAGCTGCGGACACTGCGCTTCACGAAATAATTCCGGAGAAAAGCAAAGAAAGATACGAGAAAAATGTTTCGTTTTCTGACACTGCCATACTTCGGAAAAGTGACACATGCTTCTAGCCGGAAAAGTACTTTTCCGGCTAGCGTGGAAGTGAAGGTAAGTAATGAGTCATTTCCCTACCGTTTTAAAGGTAAGAAATGTCTATATTACTAACCGATTGTGAATAAATATAATTTACTTACCGTTCAGTCAGTCAAAAGCAGAACAGTAGGTAATTACTTACCGACCCGGTATTTTTATAAAATCTTATAGTGCTGGTAAACTGTTGCAGTCTTTGTATCAATAAACTCACAAAACTTTAAGTACAACAATGTATGGTATATATGGTACTTGGTAACATTTTTGTTGTAGTGTTTGGAAATTAATATAACACAATTGTAAGCATAATAATTAATATCTGAAATAATACTACAAGGTCTGCAATTGTATAAGCTATTATTTTTTTCAGTTTATTACCATTGCTACTACAGTACTACCGTTTTGAAATATATCAATGAAACTATAAAAGATAAATGATTTGGAAACGTGCTTTCCTAATCATATGTAATTGATTACAAAGCTTGTTGTATATAAAATTTCCTTGGTATGAGAAAAACCCTATCGGATCGAGGACGGAGATAGACGGTATCGAATAATTTTCGAATTTGTAAAATTCCAGAAACATTTGCATGCGGATCAATTTATTTCGACGAATATCCATCTACACGTAAGCCCCGAATAATCAAAGTTTATCCATCTTCTTTAAAGGAGTAACTTGTTTCCTTATTTACTCGAAAATCCTCATTTATAAACGTCCAGCTCCCTCTGTTGCAATACAATGGAAACTCAAGTGGACACGGTGTGCTGCTGCCATGTACGGTTGCCATGGGCGTGCTTAGTTCTTTCAAATGGGGTGTGATACATCAAAATGAAATTGAAATTCGTCATTTAAATATTATTTTCTTAAATTGATACATAGGTAAATACTTTTACACAACATTTTATCTATAAATTAAAGAGTTTTGAGAAGGAAGGAAGGCATAAGTGAGTAGTATTTAATACTGCGACTGTAAAAAGCTATTATTTGCGGACATTTACATATACAGGATGTTCCGCATAATAATCGACACAGAGCAGGTGCATGTAATTCCAAAATATTGCAATTTAGTTAAACATATTTATGTACAAAGTTGTACACAGGTGGAGTTACAGACCTTCAAAGTCGGGTCAAATATATCGAAAAAAATATATCTAAATCTTTTTAACTTGGAACCAAATTTGGTACATAATTTTAGTTTATTATTGTTCCTCTCTGCCTTCCGAATTCAAGTAAATTGAAACACTAGAAGGTGTTCACTGAGGGGGAGTCAACTGTAAAATTATACCAATTTTCTTCGATTGATTGAATTTAAAAAAAATAAATAATATCCCGCGCCAATTTAATTTAGAACACTTTTTTACTCGTTAAATTTTAAAAAACTAAGGTTTTCAAGAAAAAATGCATTCATTAAAATAAGATTTTCAGAGTGTTTATTAAAAACATCAAAAAGTCAGTAGTAGGCTTTGCCTTTAAAATGTGTGTGCGATTCTACAAATCTTCAATAAACAAAATCCTTCAATGTTCATCAAAGAAAATAATCACATTTGTTGAGGTCTGGTCATCGTGGTGACCAATTTTGAGGACAATTAATTCCTCGTCCTAATCATTTGTTTGGAAACTTAAAATTCAGTAGCGGTAAAATGAGGGGGTGCCCCATTATGCATAAACCAAAACTCTAGTCTAAATTACAATAGAAAATCTTCGATTAAATCAGGGACATTATTTTGCAGAAATCCCAAATAACTTTCGCCATTTAATCGATTTATGACTGGCCCAGTCAAAGAACGATCAATAATACCGGCCCAAACATGTATGTTAATCAAGCGTTGAAAATGTCTAGAAGTTATTACATGTGAGTTTACATCGGCATATTTATTAAAGTTGTGAACATTTGTAATTCTTCTACGAGTGAAACATGCCCCATCAGTGAAAATAATTTTCTTATGAAAATTAATATCCTGATGCAAGATAAATTCGTAAAGGGTCACTAGTGGATCCAAATCTTGAGGCTCTTGCACTTGTGATTGTGATTGTGATATGGATGTAGTAGATTACGTTTAAGTTCGGTATACAGAAGTTCTTGAAAATCCAATTTCTCGAGATAAACATTTAGTATTTATTTTCGGTTCATCTTTAGCTGTTGGAAAAATAATGTATTCATTTTGTACCTTTATTACACTAAGACGATCTCGATTATTATTGAAAAACTTTCCTATCTCTTGAACCCGTCTTTCAACATTAGAAAATATTTTTCCACACTTCTACAGTTTCTTTCACAAAAACCTAGCACAAGTAGCATGGCAACTTGTTCGCGGAATGTAAATTTTCAAGCCATTTTCAACAATAAACAGTAGGAGAAATAACGCAGTTTAATTACTAACTGTCAAATTTTAAAGACAAAGCCTACTTGACTTTTTGATTTGTTGTTTTAATTAATGCATTTTTTCTTGAAAACCTAAAAGTATTTTAAAATTTAATAAGAGTAAAAACGTGTTTTAAATTAAATTCTGCTCGGGATATCATTCTTTTTAAATTCGATCAATGGAAAGAAGTTTAGTTGGTATAATTTTAAGGGTGACTCACCCTCAATGAACACCTTGTGTTCCAATTTACTTAAACTCATAGTCTAAGAAGATCCCTAATAAACCTAAATATTGTACCTTGAATTCAATGAATTCAGAAATATTAACTTTTTTCCAAATATTTGCCCACGTTGTAGGTCTGTAACTAAAACTGTGGGAAACATTATATACAGGGTGTCTGTGAAAAGTTGGGCAATCCCGGAGCTGGAGATACTGGTGACCAAAAAAGTCGATTGAGCCAAATATGCCTTATCCGAATGTTGCTGGTTTCAAAAACACAGAGCATTCAATACTAGAATTTTATTTTGAAATATCTCAATAACTTTGAAACCTGTCGGAGTATGAAAAAAATTGGCACAATTATGTTTTTTGGCACGGCAAATAAGAATTTTTAACTAATTTTGATGTCACTAGTAGAGGGCGCCACTTATGGCACATCACATTTGTTTTAAATGGCAGAACTTTTTTGCAGCTTAGTGTATCCATCTGACTATAGAAACAATCGATTCTCCTACCTGTTGCATCTAAAAAAGGTATACCCTGTTAAAGTCGTTAGGAGTAACAGTTTTCTAAATAATCCTATTTGAAATAATCAGTGCAGCGATTGAAAACTGTTATCGTTTCAGGTAACGTGCTTTTTCTACTGAAAATACAGCAAAATGTTACTTGAAAAAGTTGTTAAATTATGGAGACGTGTGAAATTTCATGAAGATCGGCGAGGTTTGATTTTGAAAACCATTTTTCAACAAAGCACACAGATTTTATCAAAGCAGGCCTATTCTTTGAAATTTTGCACGTCTCCATAATTTACCGTTCTGAACAACTTTTTCAAGTAACATTTTGCTGTATTTTCAGTAGAGAAACGAGAACAGTTTTCAATCGCTGCACTGAATATTTCAAATACGATTATTTCAAAAATGGTTACTTCTAACGACTTCAACAAGGTATACCTTTCTCAGATATAACAGGTAGGAGAATCGATTGTTTCTATAGTCAGATGGATACACTAAGCTGCAAAAAAGTTCTGCCATTAAAAAAAATGTGATGTTCCATAATTGGCGCCCTCTACTAGTGACGTCAAAATTAGTTTAAAATTACATAATTGTGTCAATTTTTTTTTTAATAATCCGATAGGTTTCAAAGTTATTGAGATATTTCAAAATAAAATTCTAACATTGAACGCCATGTATTTTTGAAATCAGCAACATTCGGATAAGGCATATTTGGCTCAATCAACTTTTTTTAGTCACGTGTATCTCCAGCTCCGAGGTTTCCCAACCTTCCACAGACACGTATAGGTATGTTTGGTTAAATTGCAATATTTTGGGACCCCCTACGCCGACTTGCTTTGTGTTGGTTCTTATGTGAAACACCCTGTATTTCTTGTTATTTTATTCAAATTATTACTGTTCCCGATTTTGTTAATTTTACACTAATGCATTATTGATAAAATTACGTAATTGCTTTGCCTTGTTTAGAACTTGTGTCACTACTATTTTCAGGAAAATATTTAACTGATATCCCGATCTAACGATGATGAGTCAGTAGCCATGCACATAAGGGTCACTTCCAGTGACTGAATTAAATTTTTCTCATTTATACATATGAAAGTGTCAAGGGGTGCGAGGACTGGAATGACTCCGTAAAAAATGATACTCCATTGTACGGGTTTTATTTTGACTTGATGGCCAATTGTGGACGATTAATTTAGAAGAATTAATTCGACTTGGGGTGGAGTGACATAAGGTTAATAATCAATAAAACAAAAATTCCTGGCGACAGTTGCCACAGGGTCCATTACAAATGACATGGCTTCTCTCCCTTAATTTTTAGATGAAGTGTAATGTTCTCTTTTCTACGCCTATACTTTTAATTGATTTATTAGACATTTACTAATTATACTTTATTGAAAATTTTTTTTTTTATTCAGATGTAATAATTCATTAACAGTAGTTAATGTAGTAACAAATGCGACATCACAGCACTATTCGGTCAATGTTAAAAACTTTTACACAAAAAAGTCTAATCTGCATTTAAGTACAAAAATATATAATACTTAAAAGTTTAAACTTCATGCCAGTGTATTTATATTAATTAATTCAGTAATAAAGTATATTTGATATAAATATTTACATATTCTCTGACATCCAAGTATTCTTATATTTAATTCAACACTTTTATTTCTTAAAATAACACTAAATTTAAGATTTACTTAAAATATAATATTTTGCTAAATTATTATTAATTATATATTAGGTTATTCTTCCTTAAATTATAGGTTTATAGATTTGCATGAAAATTACTAATATTTTGTAATAAATGTCACATATATAATTTAAAATGCGGCTTTAGTGCAAAATAATAATATTTATAAATGATATTAATACAATACTTGTAGTGATCATTATCAAAACTATAGAGACACAATTGTAGAATTATTTACTACAAATTGTATAGGTACAGGCGGACTGCCAGGTTCAGCATGTGGCCAAAAGATGTAGTTTCATGTTGCATCACGTCTACTCAGGTTCGCTTCTGTGGGATAAATCGTCGGTTGCCTCGCTTCCTATGGCAAATTGATGAGAGCTAACAAGCTCAAAAGCGGTATATGTCTGGTGTGCCGCTAATGGTTGACTTTGAAAGTTTGCAGTATTTCTTTCTTTATATAAATAAATAAATACTAACTGAGTGCGTAGTATACAGGGTATCCCAACGAAAATTTGCCCCCCCTATAATTAGAAAACCGAATAATATTTCAAAATTCGCCGAGACCCGTCGATTTTTGTTCTTGGGGGGAGCTTTTTTGACAGTCAAGCCAACTCGATATGTTCATCCCCCGAATGCCTAGCAACCCTAATTTAAAAATTTCAAATGCAACTACCCCACTTGGCACATCATTTTAAAGCCCTTTTCATTGCGAATACAGTGACGTACCGTTTTTAGAAATCGGTTGAGATTTGACAGAATTATTGGTTACAAACGAAAAGATGACAAACCAACTTAGGCGTAGTAATTTCTACACAAATGCCCACCACTAATAAGTTTTTCATCTACTACACATGACCGCATTACCTAATTGTTATTGATGTGTCTATCAGTTTACAAAAAAGTCAGAAATGAAATAAAAAAGCTGAAGCAAATAATAAATCAGATTTATTTGATGAATTGCTATACAATCTGTTTTCAAATTCTGTTCGAACATTATTAAAGACATCCGCAGTTATTAATCGGCATTCTTCTACAATTCTCTGACGTAGCACTTGCAATGTTTCCGGCTGAGTGGCGTACACTCGTGATTTTAAATGACCCCACAGAAAAAAGTCCAAAGGGGACAGATCCGGAGATCTTGGTGGCCATTCGACGAGACCTCTTCTGCCATTCAATGCCCCGGGAAATGGTCATCCAAAAATTGTCGCACAGCAGCAGCATAGTGCGGGGGCGCATCATCTTGTTGGAAGGTTATTTCATTTTCTAGTAAATTGTCGTCACTTTCTAAAATCTCTGTTATCCTAGGATCAATGGTACTTTCCAATAATTCTAGATAGGTGTTTCCATCGAGATTACCTTGGATGAAAAATGGTCCAACAAGATGGTCGCCCAAAATGCCTGCCCAAACATTCAATTTTTGAGGTGTCTGAGTATGAAATTCCCTGATTAAATGCGGATTAGTATCACTTTAATAACGACAATTGTGTCTATTAACTTCGCCATTCAACATAAATGTGCATTCGTCGGGGAAACATGTATTGTAGAGAAGATTTGGATTCAGTAGAAGTTGTTCACTAAAGTATTCGCAAAATTGGTTACGGCGATCAAAGTCATCTTCATGTAACTCTTGAACCAGCGTCATCTTAAATGGATGAAACTTCAGAAGCTTGAGACACAGTTGTAATCGATTGCTTATTATCCATCTGTACATGACCCAAAACTGCCACTTCAACTGCTTCATTTCGAACTGGCCCAATTACTTCACGTTTCTTGTTTAAAAGCTAACCTGTTGCAACAAATTTGTCAATCAGGTGTTTAACGTACTGGTGGTTTACATTTTTTTCAGGATGATTGGCATTAAAAATTTGTGCTGTAGCTTTAGCGCAATCGTGATTTCGATAATAAATTGCAACAATTTCTACTCTTTCCGCGATAGAATAAACCATTTCGAACACACGTTAATACTTTCAATAACGGCTGAAACTAACGATTTCTTGGTCACATGCAAAAAACACCGATTTTATTGTAGTACTGATTTTTGTTATTTTGAAAAGGTCTGAATTCCTATAAACTTAAGTATCTTCTACTAATAACTATTTTGGTATCTAGTTTTATTTGCTTCAGCTTTTTTATTTCATTTCTGACTTTTTTGTAAACTGATAGACACATCAATAACAATTATTAGGTAATGCGGTCATGTGTAGTAGATGAAAGACTTATTAGTGGTGGGCATTTGTGTAGAAATTACTACGCGTAAGTTGGTTTGTCATCTTTTCGTTTGTAACCAATAATTCTGTCAAATCTCAACCAATTTCTAAAAATGGTACGTCACTGTATTCGCAATGAAAAGGGCTTTAAAATGATGTGCCACAAGTGGGGTAGTTGCATTTGAAATTTTTAAGTTGGGGTTGCTAGGCATTAGAGGCATGAACATATCGAGTTGGCTTGACTGTCAAAAAAGCTCCCCCCAAGAATTTGCAGTAATTCTTTCAAGTTACTTAAAACTTAAAATGAAGAATACAACTTTATTTTGAGAATGATAATTATTGAGTAATCATATCATCTAAATACAACAAAATAATTCTTTAAACAAACATAACTTTATCTAATATTAAATATAGCAGTTTTCTTGAATTCTAGTAATTTTTATACTTAAATGAAGAATATATAATCTTAATATACAAGAATGTGTTTAATCTTTCAGTAAGGTATTACGATACTTGAGGAATAGCGAAATTGTATAGCTTTCTTTCCGTGCAGTGAGAGTGAGAACTGAGCAGTTCGCTTGTTTATGTAAATACCAAAAAATTTTTATTTTTGGGTATGTTTCTAGAAAAAATATAATTGATGACTAATGACGTCATTAGTCGTTTCTGTCAAATCCCAAATAAAATACTTTTGATTGAAAATGGAACTTACCTCATCCCATTTAACACCACGTGTCCCTAATTTTATTTATTTTTTCTGTATCCTCACAGTAGGCCCATACTATCGAATTTGAGACACCCTGTACTGTAGTGTGGCGACTTCAGTGTTGGTGAGATATAAGTGGTCTGCTTACTTCCTGCTCTGCCTAAGCGGCTCGACTTACAGGAAGCGACCTACTTTGCAGCAGGTACTTAACGCCGACCTCTCGCCCTGGGCGACGAGCCATTAAATCTGTAAATGACACTGCAGGAAACAACTACTCCGCGGACTAATGCCCCGACCAGCATTGAATTACTCCTGCAGTATCTGGGTGAACAGCCAAGAACTCTTGTCGGCACACCGCCAGACATAGACCGATTTCGGGCTTGTTAGCCCTCATCAATATGCCATAGGTGAGATGACCGACAATTGAACTGGCTGTTCCTTCATATGTATGTTCACATATAAACTGGGTGCAGGTGAGATATAAAGCCCGAAACCGGTATATGTCTGGTGATGTGTCCGACAAGGGTTCTTGACTGTTCACACATATACTGCAGGAGTAATTCAATGCCGGTCGGGACATTAGTCCGCGGACTAGTTGTTTCCTGCATCATTTACAGATTTCAGTGTTATTACTTAGAATCATAAATGTCAGGGTCGTAGGAAATGTATTCAACATATATTTTATGTCGGTCACAATTTTTATGAAACGTCAAAATACTAGTTTAAATCATTGACAACTACGCCGACTACCTACGTCATTTGGTTACTGTAATTTAGCAACCTTTGACACTTTAGTGAAACTCTGATATAGGTTATTTTTTGTGACAATGTAAGCTCGACTGATCTCATTACGAGAATATTTTAACACAGATGGCCTATGGCAAGTCTAGAGAGATTCTGCTATACCTGATTTTAAAATATCCTAAATGCAGTACGCCAGAGAATAGCAAAATCGAACTGTTTCATACAACACTTTTTTATACCAAATATGTCAAGAAGTTTTAATTTGTATACCTTATAGACGCCACCTCTGTATAATTCAAGTTGTGAAACATAGTAAAACAGAATATAGAGATATGCTCTGACATAGATATCATCCATCCTCAAATTAAAAAACTACGTTGATATATCCAGATTTGTTCTGTCACTGCCCTCTCCAGGGGGAGCTTGATATTATAGGGACGTTGGGAGGTCAAACGACTCAAGTACCTGTTCATCAATAATTCACTGTATCCAATCTCTACATTGCTAGCATGTGAATCACTATTGTTGTCCAATGGAACGGCTCTATAGGGGTGAATAATGCGACTAGGGCCGTTTTGCTTTCATCTTTAAAAAATATGAATCACTTTGATGGACGGAGTACTTCTTAAGGTTCACCAGACTGTTTTGCTTAAAGCGTTCCTCGATATTTGATAAATTTATATTAAAACACACAGTAAACTCGGAGAATTTAAATTATACCATGTAGATATGACAGAATGCTCTGGATTTTTATCGTTTATTTATACCTAGCAAATTTAACACTGTTACAATTGTAATAACTGTACAGGGTGGGCAAATTTATAAGTATGTTTTTATGGGAAATAGAAAAAAATCACCCTCCCTCCCCACTCGCATTCTCTTGTTTTAAGAGAATATTGATGGTCAATACCAAAATGACCTATCTTCTTTTGTTTTCAATCAATAAACAAAATTTCCACTTTTCGATACATGTCTGTAAGTTGGTTGTTTGTGAAGTTAGTTGAGTAGTGTCCGTTGACGTCCATATTTTTTTTGTAACTTTATTAATTTTTGATAATCATATGCCATTTTATTGAGACAATAATGGCACATTTTGTTTTTTTCATATTCTTGAAGTAGGCATAATCTTTGACATTTTCATTTCGATTGAATGATTGATGTTGCAAATATAATCTCGTTTGAATAATACTATTACTTGTTTAGTAACTCATTCTGTCATAATTTCTTCTAAGCATCTTGTCAAAAATATTTAAAACATTAAATTGATACTCTGGAATAAACTGTGTTCAGTAAAATGGTGAATTATCATATTTAATCCCACATATTATATATTCATGGAAATTGGTTTGTATTTAAACAAACACAACTTTAAGATATAATTCAAAATTTAATAAAGTTACAAAAAAATTAGACACGTCACTGAACTCTACTCAAGAACTTATATATATTTTTTTAACTTTACAACCAAGTTACAGACATGTATCGAAAAGTAGAAAATTTGAAATTTTGTTTATTACTCGAAAACAATTGATTGATTGATTTGACGATTAATTTTCTCTTAAAAGAATAGGTCGACAGTGGGGGAGGAGGTCTAGCTCCTATAATTAACGAGAGCCTATAAACGGTGATAGATACAAAACATCTTATATCAATTCCCTGTCCTCTTTTACTTTTTAGTTTACTTCCTGGTGCCAAAAGATCTTGGTTAACTTGATTAGTTTTAGATATGCAGGTTATTTTTTTGAAAAATCGCTTATTTATATTAACCTCTCTATCTGAAGAACTGGCTACAGCAAAGAGATGCACTCAGATTTAAATTTGATTAAATGAATGAAAAGCTTCAAGTCCAGATGACAAAAAATTATTTAAGAATGGTTCATCCATACAATATACATTCAAAAAGTTTTACATTTTTTAACGAATTAGGTAATTAAAGCTGTATCATTTTAGCATATCCTGGTAACTCAATTTTCTACAGTGCGTTCCTTAAATAAGGTGTTTCGAAAATGGTTAAGGAAAATGAAAGAATGGATTCTCAGAAGATTTTAGAGAAGGTGTTTTGTATATAAAAAATATATATATTCAGTCTCCCCTAAGAACTTACATCTCTCTATAAATGGGTGTTGGAATCGAGATTCCATGGACTATTCTTATGATTTCTTACAAAATACCAGTTTAAATTGTGTTTTTGACACAACAATAAGTTTAAAAAAGGAATAGAAGTTTGATATGAGCACTTATTTGTAAAGAGTTGTATCTTCTTAGGGGATGTAAAATTTAGTTTTTATGTAAAAAAAAACCTTTAAAATTGGATACAAAATTCATTGTTTCATTTTTCAGAACTATTTTCGCAATAACCTGTACAAATATTAATACATTCAGTAACGAAATCTACTTCATTCCGTTTTCTAGGTTTAATTAATAGAAGTCATAAAATATGTAGAAGGCTAAAACCTTTTACATCAGGCACTTGAAAATAGTGAGACTATGAAGGAGCTGAGAAAACAGCCATTTAGGTAAACCTTAATGAACGCTGTTGGTAATACTGCATTTTAAATTAAGCATACCATTAAAACCAAAACGGAATATTTATATTTGTACTATAGAAATCATATGTTTCTATAAATAGGACGTAGAATTTTCATATTTTGAAATTCCCGCCCATTATTAAGGTATCCTTTCGGGCAACCAACTCATAAAAACTACGTTACTGCAATATTACCAGTCTCGCGTTTTCTCCATAGGTTGACTATTTTCAGTACCTCTTTTGGAGTTCTATATATTTTATGATTTCTATGGTTTAACTACATAGTGCTTAAATTATACATGTGAATATTTGATTTTACCTTTACATGGCCCTTATAAGTATTACCAGTTCTTATGCAAATGATTTAATGCAATTTTGATAAATTACATGGTACATAACTTTGCAAACACTCTCCACTGGGCAGACTTAAAAATAATTTAATCTACAGGGCTGCGCATCAGATCCATCCTCTTAAGGGTCAATCTGTCGAAATGGCAAGGGAGATGAATAGTGTCCCCGAGAGCCGTTGTACATATGTATAACTGTATGTATCAGTGGCGATTGTGTCTAGTGTGTGCAATCAATTTGGGCATTATGCCGAGGGGAACTTCTAGGGTGAGCTGACCGTCTGACGTTTTAAAGACGACGCTCTCCGCAGATAGGACCTTCCCACCCTGATGATTTCCTGAATATTACTTCCTTTGATATGTGAGATGGATTCTATTGAAATTCCAAACGCATGTACACGCAGAAAATGTTGCTCTCACGTCTTATTACAAGGTCTTCAAAATTTAGCTGCCATTCCAAAGTTAAGATTGCAGTATTTCTCGCCGTAAAATGATCAAATTTGTAGTGTTTTTTAGATACAGAAATCTCGAAAAATAAAACACGTAGAGCAAAAGTAATATCAAAATTAAAAATATTGAGGTTTTGTTTATCCATTTTTAGTATTTAAATTCTCCTCAAATAATAAAACAACTTTTGAAATTCACTTATATGACACATCATTTTGCTATTCTAACCCCACTTTTTAACAATTATTTTCACATACTTATCAACAACAGTGAACAATTTTATATGTAGAACTAGGTAAGTTTATGTTATAACAATATTCACATCTATAGCTGAATTTAAAAAAAATAAGTATTCTGAAAGATTTCTGTACCTAAAAATTTGTTGGTTAGACCAACAATTGTTAGTTAGTTGTAGTTGTTATGTATTTGTTTTACTTTAGTACCTTTGAATATTCGCGGGTGGCATGAGAAAACATTTTTGTTATTTGCTAAATAAAATTAGTTGTATTTTGTATAAAACGGTATTTCATGAATACGGCGCCCTTAATTAAGAAAAGAAGCATTAGACTGTATTTCTTTATTTTTATTTTTATTTATTTTTTTATGTTTACTATAGAAAGCCGTACTTAAATTTGATATATGTTTGTACTACGTTTCCAGGTATAAAATAAAAATAATGTGGCTTTTGGAAAAAACCAGTGGCGGAGTTGTATGGTTACAATCATTCAATAAAGAATCTAGTTGTTCTTGACATAAAACAAACATTTTAACAGATTAGCTAGGTTTCTTCTTATTATTGGAAGTCATTCTTCTAAGAAGTATTTAAACATTTTTGGAGAATGCACTGTAATCTTCCATTGCATTATGTATAACTGTTACAAGATGATGCAGGGGTTCATAATTCTGCAATGGTGTCCCAATATTTTAACCGGCGTTAAATAATAATTACATTGGCTTTCATAGGTCTGCTACTTGGCCTCCACGATTCTCCATGTTTCAATCAATCAACATTTTGTTCTGGAATTATCCGTAAGATAAAATTTATTACAGTTTTTGTAAAAATACTGAAGACCTACGCAACTGGACTTTTGCTGTTGTTAGGTCTATTTCACAAAGTATTTAAAACGTTATGAGCAATGCTGAATTATGGACTTAACTTTGTATGTACAAAAACGAGCGTCACTATGAGGTATTTATGTTTGATTTGTAGAATATTTCTGTATTTTGTTTGGTTAAGTATTAATTCTTGTGTTACGTCAAGAACAACTAGATTTATTATTTAAATTAATGACTTTCTGTAGTCTTATGGGTTATTCTTCAAATAAAATACTAGTGTTACATATTGACCTGTTTGTAATTTTATTCTCCACCTATTACAGTTAAGGTCTAAAAGGAAAATAACAATTGAATGTTGCATAATCGAAGCGAAATGTCGTAGAAATTTACTTTATATGAAAATCCATTTCTCGCATATTGTTTCCCTCTGTACGAAATTTCAGCTCTTTTTGTTGTGAAATAATGAGGCTTGATAGCATTTTATAAAATTGCTATTTTCTGTTTTTTTTCACAATATTTTAGCAACGGCAACAGATGTCCTGAATTTGTTTGGTTTATATTATTGGCCATGGAAAGACGTATTTTTTTCTGATGTGAGTGACCATGTATATATTACGGTTTCGTAGATACCAATGATAAACCATGAAAAACGGATCTTGTTTATCAAGTCAATCACTTTAGGCAAAATATGCTTCATAATATATGCCCAACAAACATTTCTCTGAGATGAGCAGCAACGAGCTTCCACCTAAGAGCATCCTCAAGCTTATTACCCTACCTATTCTCAAGTGTCAAGCTAAAATTATTAAAATTTATTTCGTTAACAACTCAATATTATGTTTTACAATTACATGTATACGATCAACAGTACCAACTCATGCATTATTACAACAAGTTTTAATATTTAGGTTAATGGTCAGTGGTCACGCGGTTTAAGGCGTCAGTACTTGAATCGAGGTGACTAGATCGGAGTTGATTCGCGCCCAGCTGCCGATAGACCATATATAAACTATATTCGTGGAGAGGATTAGCATACCTAGATGTTTGGTATCAGAGAACATACATATGACTTCATTGATAGGAATTGTAGGAGATTTGATACATATTAGCTTAAAATACCTTTCTTAAACAGTAAAAATGTTACAAAAGCTAATAATAAGGAATATATGGGTAGATATTGTGGGTGTAATTCAACGCAGGTTGGGGCTTTTGTCCACTGAGTAGTTAGTTTCACACAATATTGTTAATACCTGAAAATATATGAAAAAACACTATACATAAAAGGTAAAATTTTTATTAATTTTTATTTATTTTAGTAGGTTGTTATGATATTCATTGACAGTTAATCAGTTTGACGTTGTCGATATTTCATTTTGACATTCAATTTCAAATAATTTTAATTTATTGGTATAATCATCTTTATAGTTAGATATTTGACTCAAGTTAAAGGAGGCCACCTGATGAAGCGATCCTAATAAAACGTAGAAATAAGTGAGATCTCAATTATTGTGGTTGAATTTCGAGTTCCCACTCCAGAGGTTAGTAAATATATTAAATTTTTTAGATAATTATTGAATAGAGTTTTGTCTGTGGATGTTCATTAGCATACCTAGATGTTTGGTATCAGAGAACATACATATGACTTTATTGATAGGAATTGTAGGAGATTTGATACATATTAGCTTAAAATACCTTTCTTAAACAGTAAAAAATGTTACAAAAGCTAATAATAAGGAATATATGGGTAGATATTGTGGGTGTAATTCAACGCAGGTTGGGGCTTTTGTCCACTGAGTAGTTAGTTTCACACAATATTGTTAATACCTGAAAATATATGAGAAAAAACACTATACATAAAAGGTAAAATTTTTATTAATTTTTATTTATTTTAGTAGGTTGTTATGATATTCATTGACAGTTAATCAGTTTGACGTTGTCGATATTTCATTTTGACATTCAATTTCAAATAATTTTAATTTATTGGTATAACCATCTTTATAGTTAGATATTTGACTCAAGTTAAAGGAGGCCACCTGATGAAGCGATCCTAATAAAACGTAGAAATAAGTGAGATCTCAATTATTGTGGTTGAATTTCGAGTTCCCACTCCAGAGGTTAGTAAATATATTAAATTTTTTAGATAATTATTGAATAGAGTTTTGTCTGTGGATGCTCATTAGCATACCTAGATGTTTGGTATCAGAGAACATACATATGACTTCATTGATAGGAATTGTAGGAGATTTGATACATATTAGCTTAAAATACCTTTCTTAAACAGTAAAAAAAAAGGGTGGAAGAATGTTGGCTTGGGTCAATGTGAGAGATTGATACCGATTGACATTTGACTACCCCCCTAATTAATGAGGTTTTCCAGGTTTCCCTCATTCCTGCACTGAATAGTGGTTACGGCCTAACAACGTAAGTCGTTCCTGGGCGAAAATGCGGCCTGCTTAATAATAATATGCCGCCTCTCCCGCACAAATCTCCGACTTCTGGGCTATTACCTGTGATTAGAATGAGGGAAGAGATATTATTATTATTATTATTTACGTTTTTGACTACCATCTTAGAGGACTTTAACTGCTAATGATGTTTTTCATACCAAACGAAGAAAGTAATAATTTAGGTACGTAATTTTTTATATACTATTTATGTATTTTTGTCAAATTTTGTAGTTTTTTATCACTAACACACGCATAAAATAATTTTATTTATATAAAGGGTTATTCAGTATATTGAGGTCACCCCTTATGGTTCTTATTATTAGAGATACAATAAAAGTTTTGAATAAAAGTTGAAAAGGTGCAACTTGTTGTAACATAACCTTTTGCGGGGTCACCACTGAAGATGACGCTAGTGAAGAGCGGCAAAACGTTTGGAAGCATGGGATGCAACCAATAACAGAGGCGGCTACGAGACATCTCGGAAGATCGTCATTATCCGAGAAACGGTTCGGACCGTAGTAGTCGTAATACCAACAACAGCCGAATTAAAAATATGGGATCCAGGGACGCCGATAACGAGTCTGCCCACCCCCCTCCACAAAGCCTATCCCGAGAACAGCAAGGACAGGTCAAAGAATCACAGCTATTTCTATGGATATTCACTTTAATTATGTTACTGGCAGTGACCAGTTACCGAGGTCACGGCATAACAACCTGGAAGTTCACTATATATAAAATAATAGCACCGACCGTGAAAGCCTGAATTCCACTATAATACAATTTAATTTTGAAATTATTGTTATTTCATTTTTTTATGTACCTAACTGCCGTTTCATAGATAAAATAAAAATAAAACTACTAATAACTAAATGTTTCGTAACAAATTTCTAATTAAAGCCATTTTAACAACTAACGTAAATTTATTATGAATATTTGATAATGAAAACCACATAGATAGTTGCTTTATTAAAATTATCTTGTTTCATGTAAAATCTTCAATGTAAAATTCATGAGTATGGTAAATATACCTATTTGAATTTACCTAGAACTTTGAAACTGTAGTTATAAAAACCAGAATTTTTATAAAATGCTATACTTTAGTAGTTTTCTAATGTACTAATACATAGTGTCAAATTGTGTAATTAATGTAAATTTGAATATCTAGACCTCATACTATACTACTGCTACTACTACTATACTCGAACAATTGAAAATAATTGAGCATTTAATTAAACTATAAAGAGATGGCAAACTGAGAATGCAACCAGGTGACTAGAACAAGCCTTTGTTGTACATACCTACAGCTTGTGATAATCTACAAAAAATCGCAGCTTACTCTCGCCTTTAAGTGCGGTGTGTTTTTATTACTGTAGTGTCGTGCAATATAAAAGTTGTATCAAGTTAAAAGTGTAAATTTTAACAAAACCTTTTTCTCCGCGTACTCCACTAGAAAGACCGTGAATGTCACTGCCCCCACTCCGCTGCAAATAAACGCCATCAAATCCGATTACGTCCTGGGGTGCCTCGTCCCATTTTCTGAGTTATCTCCTCTTCATACTTTCCATTATCATAATTTCTTACATGCCGTCTCAAGAATTTCACAATAGACGCTATCCATTAAATTTTCATTTAATTTCCCTCGACTCGGGTATATTTGACGTAATGGCCTTGGATATTTTTATAGCGTAATAAAATTGTCTCCCGGTGTAGGGGCGGAATTTAATTTTTATTTTTCAACCGGCTTTTTCATTAACAGTTAAAGCTTATTAGGGAGGGTGGGCGAAAACAAACAAATATGGAAAGCGCGGAGCGAAATGGACGGCAGCAAACTCTGTCGAAATAAATCCGCTTATGTGCATTACAACAGAAGAAATAAATAGTTTTCATGTTCGGAATTAAAGAATGGAGCAGTCGTGTATTTTGCCTTCTTCAATTTTCAGCTTCATAAACCGTAAAGTGAAACAGAAAATCATACAATTTAAAGTGTTTTAAAGGTTTGATCTTAAATACACTCTCGTTAAATTTACTGAACTGCAGATTTAATGAAAATTTTACACCAACGTTTTCTAACCATTAAGAAGTTTGTATTTTGTTCTATTAAAATGGTAATTATCCGGAAATTTTTATTTTCATCGTATACATACATAATCCACGCGTTAATTTCAGTTTTCGCGAAGTAACCTTTGATGAAATGAGGGATATTAGATCAACTCAAAAACACATCGAGTATGGATCCATAAAAATCAACGCAAGAACTGCAAAAACTATTAAACATTTAATTGTTAGTCCTCTTACAAATTTATCTAATGAACATATCAGGAAGAATGTATTCCTAATATTTTTAAGCTAGCAAAATTTACTTCTGTTCATAAGAACTATAGACTCTCCTTGACTTAATTCTAGCTAAAACTTTGGAAAAGATTCTAAAGGAACAAATAAAACAATATTTTGAACTAAATAACCTATTTCATTTATGTCAATTTGGTTTTTGTAATAAAAGATTTTTATTTATAAATTATTTAATCACAATATTGATTGCAACTATATTATAGAAAATTTTGACTATAACATTAAACAGCAGTTAACTAGATCAACTAATCTATTTCAGTTGAAGTTCGGTTCTACAAATTATTTACTTAATTGTCCAATTTATTTAATGCAAAAAATATACAATGAATATTTTAATGACATAGATTTATTTTAGAGATCCTTAAATCAAGTGAGAAATGATGCCATATCAGTTTTTATGTTCTAGTTTCTTTTTTGCTGTCTAGTTTAATCTAGTGCTAGAATTAATTAATTTAGTTTATAAAATTCTCAATTTATGTATGAGCAGTATCTACACAGTTTTTATGTGTAATCCTATTATTGGAATTTTTGTAAGAATTCTGTTGGGTTTCCTTAACTGTATAAATAAATAAATAAAAGATCCATCTCGCTAGCAATTAACAATTTAACACACTCAGTTCTGAATGGCTTTGATAATGAAAACTTTGTTATTGGCACTTTTTACGAGCTTAGTAGCACTTTTTGCGCTATAGCTGTCAAAATAGTATACCGCTTATTGAATCACATCTGAGTGATAGATAACAATTTGTCTGTTTTAATGGGTGTAAAAAAATCATCACGCTTAACCATGAATCATGGAGTACTGCAGTGGTCGATACTTGGGCCTGTACTGTTTCTCATTTGTATTAATGATCTACCAAATAGTGATGACATTTCCACTTTTATCCTGTGTGCGGATGATATTACTATTCTAACTATTCTAGTGCACATGGAATCTTCAACAGAATGTACAAGCACAAACCAACGTAAAGTTTTTGGCAAACAAGATCTTAATCAGGATGAAACTCAGTTTTGTTTACTTTGCGTCATATAAATCGTTATATGTTTCCCAATTGCTCCTCTCAAACAAGATTTCTTGGTGTGAACACTGGCCATCAAATATCTTGGAAGCAACAAGTTGGTGAGCTGTCTAAAAAATTATCCAAAATGATGTTCTTGATTAGAAGACTTGTTAATTGTGCCTCGCTAAAAACTTTGCTGGCAGCTTATTGAATATTTCTTTATTTATTTTGGAATATTTGTAATGTATTTTTTATCCGTGTCAAACCATAATAACAAATTTAAGTACCTACTTATGTTTCAGTATCATATTTCTCTTATCATCAATAAATCATTATTATTATTGTCCCTGGAGCACGTTGCATATGATTACACTACACACTACACGATTTTTTAAATTTTTAAATAGATATGCATGTGGTTACACTGGAAATTTATTGACGTTTGTAGATAGATTATAATTTTTTGATAGAACGACATTTTTTCAAATTCTCAAAAACAACCGAAATATACGTGCATATACGTTATTAATAAAAGACAAAACTTTAGTTATTATTTTGTTTCTGGCTACAAACGATGTTCAAAATTGTCAGCGTTAATTTCGTTCAGAAATTATCGCTCTCCTAGTAGATTTTAGGCATTCCCGGCCGGTGCTATTATTTGATATATTGTGATTTTCCGGGTTGTTATGCCGCTAATTGGTTACTGCCAAGAACAGGGTTAAAGTGCACATCCTTAGCTTTAGCTGAGATTCTTTGACCTACCCTGGTTGTTCTCGGGCTAGAGTTTGCGGGACTCACCCGCTATCGGTATCTCTAGGCCCGCCTATATACTGATTTCGGCTCCTGTTGGTATTACGGCTGCTACGAGATAATGATGGTCTTCCGAAACATCCCATAGCCACCTTTGTAACTGATCGCATTCTGTAAATCATTTAAGCATATACTTTCTTACATATATTATAATTTTCCTACAAATCGTGTTATTATTATTAGCGATTTCTTTATCGAAGGTCTGGTAACAACAGCATTGTTCTACATACATTATAGTCCTAAATTAAAATTTTCATTAATTTATCTTTATCCGTGACATTTTTACGAAGCCTTGAAATTGCCGATATTATTTTGGTATGTTGTCTAGGAGGCCTTAGAATTAAATAAAAAGTATAAAAGACGATACATAGGGAAAATAATAGAAGTAAATTATCTAAAAATTATTCAGTTACCGAGTGAATAATTTTGAACTTTTGTGTTGGCAGCGTTATTTTCCTTTGGCATTCATCGAATGGGAATGAAGTGCCTATTATGTTTTTATCCGCTCTGATTGAGGGTGGGCATGCCAAAATATACAATTATTATTGAACGACAATAAGCATAATGTCATCATCGCTCTACCCGGGCATAATCGCGAGTGTTCATACATACTTGATCGTTTATTGAATGCATTTTCTTGTAACTGGGGTCGCGCCCCCAAATAATATAACGGGACAATCATTGATTCAATTTGGATTTTTTTAGGTGCGACGATTATTCTCGCCTCCACGCGCTTTTGCTAATGAAATATGGCCTCCTCGGGGACCTCAAGTGGGGGGAGGCAATATTAAATATTTTAAATGAATCAGGAAGTGTTTAAATTCGTGAATAATTCACCTCTCTATCAATTTATGGAAGTGTCAATATTTATGAGAATGATTCGAACACGTGTTCCAGCCAGGCCCGGTGATCGATGGAGGCCTCGTCTCTCTGATAGATGATGATGGACGAAGTGAAATGGAAACTGATTATGCAAATGGCAAAACGGAATAAACGACCTCTTTTCATCTTAACCGTATTTTTCATAAGATGACTTGTATCGAAAGTGGCTGGAAGAAAAACATTTTCTTTTGGGGTATACTCTCGCGCCTAATAACGTCCTCGATCTTCCAGTTTTGCGCCATCCAAATTTGCATTCGAAAAGATTGATATTCTTGCCACGGCAAACCGTCTGTACGAATTATTTTAGGGGATTTTATATCATGCGTTAAACTCGGAATTCTATTCAACTGCAGTTATTGACATTTGTTTAGCCTTGTGAATTGTTATAACGGTTTATAACAAAAATCACCATCAAACTTGGAGGAGTCTTCTACAGCACAAAACAAAAAAAAAAGTTTATGCAGTGTCTCATTGGGAAATGTACATACGTTAACAGTGAATGCAAAACATCTAGGAGGCCTAAAAAACCTGTTGCTGACGGATCTAACCATTGTATTACCGAGATACAGGGCGTTTTACCGATTTTGGCTATTTCTTTAACTTCCGCGAACCACACTTCGGTAGGGATTTTCTACTTACTTCATTCAATCCACTAAAGTTATAAATGAAACAAAAATACAGATCAGGTGACATAATTTTTTTTATTTTGTTGAATCATAAAAACAGTACCTTATATGTAGGATTTTGAGAGCAGAAATGGTAGAGTTTATGGTGAATTTGCGTATGTACTCGTATATCTTGAAATTCACAACTGCTTCTTATTTTATATGTAAATTTCTGACATTTCTGAACATCTTGGCGGCCATTAAACAGGTCCGGCCTGATCTGAACCCTCTAGATTTCTTTGTTTGGAGATATTTGAAGACATTAGTGTATGGTACTCCTGTAAATAGCCTGGAAGAGCTGCAGCTACGGATTAATCAAAAGTGTCAAGAAATCCAAACCAAGGAGGGTGTTTTCGAAAGAGTTCGAATATCGTTGAGACAAAGATGTCGTGCCTGCTTGGAAATGGACGGAGGGCACTTTGAACATATTCTGTAACTTTGTTTTTTGTTTGTTAAAAGCTTCCTTTGTCGGTTTATTCCTAATAAAATAAAATGTTTGAAGAACGAATAATGGTTCATATCTCCGCAGCCGTTACTTTGCGGACCCATGTTTATTAAGACTGTTCTGCTTATTTTGGTTCATACTATTACCTCCTGAAATATTTTACACTCTTTTTTTAACACCCTGTATATCGATAACCCAGCATTTATGGGCAATGTTTAGAGAAACTTGTTCTCTGATGTAGAATACTCCCTGCAAGATTGATGGTTATATTTTGTTGCACCCTGTAAATGTTTACATTGGGGTATAAAGCATACGACCAACAACATCTTGCTAGGAAAACCCTAAACAACGACCATATCTAAATACAAATAAAGATATATTTTGAATAATGTTTCTCTCTGCATTTTTGCGTCAATAATTTTTAATATTTCTATTCCATCTTTCTTTTCAAATGTCTTTATTAATCTACATATTACGTAATCGAAACCAAACCAAATATAAAAAATAAATGGTACAGTTTTTCATATTTGAA
The DNA here is from genome assembly GCA_025584915.1 of Monochamus saltuarius. NCBI lineage: Eukaryota > Metazoa > Arthropoda > Insecta > Coleoptera > Cerambycidae > Monochamus > Monochamus saltuarius. The sequence continues at coordinate 17,031,809 of CM046723.1, read as the reverse complement.
CAAAGGTAAAGAATTTGGTAGAGTCAGCAAAAGTATATATCAAATGGAACTTTACCTTTGTTTCCATCTTTAGAAAATATCTACATACATGAGTACCTTCGAAAAAAATTCCCTAAAGTTAGGATCTTGGCGTTACATTATTTATTATATGTCCCTATGGATATAACAACATATCAGGATCCTCCCATCCATGAGACTAGGCGATCAACATATCTGAACCAACATCAACCAACAGTTTGGTTTTAGTGCAGCTGACTCGAAGACTTCTATGTATGTATATATTTGTCAAAACTGGAGACAAAAATGAACCCTATAACTATTTGTTTAGTTTTTTCATAAAATTGATGCCTAAAAACGAGAAGGTATATACTCATCCTTGTCTTCCAAAAAGTTGTTCAAACATGGACAGATACTATTGCTTACTAAAGCGGTATTCGAAAACAGAATAGATACATTAAATCATTCAAGAGTTATTAGAAAGAAGACAGCCAACTATATTATTTTGAGATATATTATTCTCTTCGTCTTGAGTCACTGTTTTGTTACGTTTTTTTAAATTCAATACAAGTCTCTCTGTACTAAACTGTCTGCCTTTGAACGCCATAAAATGACAAATTGAACTCCAGTTGACAAATGAATAAAATATTATGTGATTAAGATTTCTTTTTCATGGGCCTCAGTTAGTTAAAAAATTAGGAGTGTTTCTTATGCACAAAACAAAATATGATCAAAAGTGCTTACAAAAACTTTTTATTTGTAATTTTAATTACGAATGATTTTACTAGGCATCTACTTACACTACTCAAATAACGTTCTCTGAAAATAATCATTAATATTACTCTCCCAAGAATTTTCCACCAGAATATTACTATGTAGTTTATTACAAACACGATATATGAATTATGTGTGCTGAAAAATTACTTGTTTGTTAATTATAATTGTAATTATTTGATTTGAATATCGATCACCACTACTTACATAACTTGACTTGATTTCTATTCAGATAGCTCTAAAATCAAGTCAAGTCGTAAGTCCCTAGAAACAAGTATTACTTTGATCATAAAAAAGTTATTAATAAAAATTGGAAAGGACCCTATTCCAAACCCAGCGCCTAATCCATAATAAACGATGGCGTGATCGACTGCAATTCTGCCTCAGCCCTAATGAAGAGTGCCTAATCAGCCGAGGAGGCTTCCGGATCAGACCGGAAGCAGACAGTTGGGTTATGACAGAGGCACGTGGGGGCGGCTATGGATGGTATCTGTAACATGTTTGGATTTGCACTATTATATGTTTCGTTTATTGTCATAACGCTGATCTGGGGCGGGGGCGCTCGCTTCCGGAGTCGATGGCCCGGAGCAACCGGAACCATTACCTCCGGAGGGACCGATATTGGGTTGTTAATGCATTTTTATTATACAGGATGTGGATGTATAAACATTATAAGGCAGCTCTTAGACAATAGTTAGGAATAATAAAGTTTTAAATAAAGAACTCCTATGTTTAACTACTTCTTAATTTTGTAGCGATGTAATAGCTGCAAAATAATATGAATTAACTAAAATAGAGATTTAAAAACTTAATATTTATTTTGGTAATAAATTATATTAAACTCTAAAGTAGGTAGCGATGTAATAGCTGCAAAATAATATGAATTAACTAAAATAGAGATTTAAAAACTTAATATTTATTTTGGTAATAAATTATATTAAACTCTAAAGTAGATTATTTGGAGACAGTAGGCAGAAAAAATGATATCTACATATACTTAGCCCTCTCTGATAAAATGAAAATCAAGCTTGTGCTGAATTGTGCCGGATTTGTGCTACATAGTACCGTAAAATTTTAAAGAAAAATAATAGCCATGTTCCTAGAAAATGAAAAATCGTGTTTTCTAGGTAGCCTCCCACTTGGAAAAATTGTATTTTAATGTCCTGTTTAAATAAATTTTATATACGCGGTGTAGAACTAACTACATCTATCGGCCGTTCGCTACTCCATGCCGGACTGAAAATGTCACAGGCGCAAAGCGTTCTACATGCAGTAGACACCATTGAAAGCTGTCGACCTTAATCGCGATCGGCGAGAAACGATATTTTGCAAACACGAAATTCCAGGAAACAACTACTCTGCGGGCTAATGCCCCGACTAGCATTGAATTACACCTGGAAAACCTATAGCAACAGCTAGAGTCATTCGTCAGACGCCCACCAGACATATACCGGTTTCGAGCTTATTAGCTCTCATCAGTATCCATAGGTGAGGTATCCGACGAATAACCTTAGCTGCTTTCGTCTGTCTAACCCGACAGAAGGGACCATGAGTACGCGGTGTAAAACTAACTACATCTATCGGCCGTTCGCTACTCCATGCCGGACTGAAAATGTCACAGGCACGAAGCGTTCTACATGCAGTAGACACCATTGAAAGCTGTCGACCTTTATCGCGATCGGCGAGAAACGATATTTTGCAAACACGGAAAACACGATAAAGGTCGACAGCTTTCAATGGTGTCTACTGCATGTAGAACGCTTCGTGTCTGTGACATTTTCAGTCCGGCATGGAGTAGCGAACGGCCGATAGATGTAGTTAGTTCTACACCGCGTACTCATGGTCCCTTCTGTCGTGTTAGACAGACGAAAGCAGCTAGGATTATTCGTCGGATACCTCACCTATGGCATACTGATGAGAGCTAATAAGCTCGAAACCGGCATATGTCTGGTGGGCATCTGACGAATGACTCTAGCTGTTGCTATAGGTTTTCCAGGTGTAATTCAATGCTGGTCGGGGCATTAGCCCGCAGAGTAGTTGTTTCCTGGAATTCCTTGTTTGCAAATTTTATATATATTTCCGTTCTCCGCAAAATCGGAAAAACCGAAAATTTTGACACGATGCTGTGCCTCCCACTTAGCCTGAAAATTATAAAACGTTTAAAGAAATTTCTATCTCCGTTCTCCGAAAAAACTAGAAATTTAATCGGGAACTTAGCCCTCCATTGTTTTCGAAAATTAAAAACGGAGTTGTGCTGAATTGGGCTAGTTATCCTTAACATTGTGGCATTTAAAGAAATTTGATATCTATTTCCCTTCTCCGGAAAATCCGGGAGGTGCAATAAGGTCTCGTCAGAATTTCCGATTTTCCCGACTTATCAAGAAGCTGTTCCATAATTTTTATAAATTATATATAATTATACATTATATGTATATACCTAAGTAAATAAATAATATTTTATTTGTTTTTGATACTCGTAATAATATACCTACCTACCTACATTAGATTGTGATAGAAAAAGCAGTTAACATTCCAGAAGATTCCAAATATTCGTAAAAGTATTATTTATATACGCAATTTTTATCAAAGGTAGTATATTTGAAAATGGTGGAATTGAAAATCTCAATCATTTTGAAATCGGCTATAGACATGTCATTAGTTTATTTAATATTCAAGCAAACAATATTATTATATTGTTAATTTGTCTTTGTGTGTGTTTGCGATAGCCCAGAGTGTGTTTCAGAAACAACCACTTACCTTGACTCCTAAGAGGTACTTGGCCTAGATTTGGGCGCAATTCTTGTAAACAGAATTAAATAATTTCAGCCAGCACTCTTTGAAGATTTGTATTAAAACTATGTGGGTTATGACACAGTTGTCATAATTATTGTATTGCTTGACGAGAAGCATTTGATTGTTTGAATTGACGATCACTTACATGTGGTGAGAATCCTTAAATGGCGTCCTTTTCCTTGCATTTTGGATGCGCTCCAATATATGAGATGGTCACATTTTCCATCATTTTTAATATTGCGGCTTGTTATGCTATTCGCAACATACAGTTGACAGCTCTTGTTTCTATACCAAACTGGATTCTGGACGAATTGCCCGTTTCCTGTAAGATAACTTGCCTCAGTATACTCTGGATTCTGAAATCGATGTGGTTTTTATATCTACCTGTAAGTAAAATGAATTACCAGTGGGTGTTTTTTTTATCGTCGAACTTGTTTCCTTGTAGAAAGGACCTTATGGAGTTCATAACTTTTATACACTTTTATTTTTTTAAATTCGTAAGAACAGAAATTTTAACGTGGCTTCTCCCTTGAAATTTCAAAATAAACTTTTTTATTTGTTTTCTATTATTAGGATACTAAATACAGGTAAGACCATATTGTGTCACTGCACTCTGTTTTAAAACTGAAAACTACCTGTTCTCTCTCTTTCTTTGATTTAACTGTTATTAATTCTCCATTATCTCTCTGGCTTGATTTTCCATTATTTTCATGTATTTTCACTTTTTGATAAAGACATATGCTCATTCACAATTTCCAATGACGCTCCAGATAACATGTCAATGTAAATTCCATTTAATTTCACATTTTATATTAATATACTTTCCTATCTTCATTATAATTTTTCAATACTTTTTTCTCTTTTGTTAAGATATGCCCCATAATCAGTGATTTCTACATTTGACTTCATTACAATACCTATGTATATTATGTTGAATATTGTTAAAGGTTTCATTGTACCACTTCATTTTCTCACAACAAATTAATTGTCATAGGTTTTATTGACCACTCTATTCGCCTACAAAATGTGATACCAATACAAATCAAAATTACTTTTTAGATCACTAAAACTTTTAAGTTAATGGTCACCGATATCTCAGCTAGACTGATTCACTCTAGCTTTTAATACTGCAGTTTTTTTGTACAAAGTACAGATCACTAGTTGCTAGGATTTCGCTGACATTTTATTGCCTTACTTTTAAGTTGGGTTTTTTCGAAATATGTAAATAAAATTTCTCTGAGCAACGACACCATCTTTTTCTCTTTATTAGGTTGGTTAGTGGCTCAGGTGGATTGATCTCTTAATGAGAGGAAGCACACAATTCCAAAATTCATATATATACCTAGATCAGCTACAATTATTCTAAAATATGAAGATATTTTAATTTGGACTCCAACGATTCAATCATTAGTGTCAGAAAAATTTCTTTACAGATAACACCTTCTTGTGTGTGGAAAATATCAAAGCAACAACTATTGCATACATATCATTACAGTAAATTATAAGAATTTTTACACATCACCTTACTGCTGCGGTACCTTTAAAACATTCTACCAAAAGTCTTACTCAGCTGTAAGTCATATATTTATTACGCAAACCCTGCTAATTTTTCAATGTTTTATCAATCCTAGCAAAACGACCTTGTCTTTTTTAAACATTCTGTAGGTATATATGTATCAAGATTTAAATTTATTTTATAAATTTATAGAAGACATATATCGAATCAGGGCTGTAGGCTGTAGGTACTTATGGAATCAAGTGTCCTAGATTATCCTGTCAAACCATGAGAAATGAATCCAAAATGTGCGCCATTTAAATGATTTATAGTCAATTTCTAAAATCCCAAGTAATATTAGACGCACGTTCCCATTGAGAGCGCAACTAGAAGAACATCATATGGTAAATGTACACACAACGGTCTCTTAGGGGACTCGGAATATTTTCCTGAATAGGACGGGGAATGGAATTGTCGCTATACAATTGAATTGTTCCTTGTTAACCCTACACCAGCCCGCCAGTCCGTTACGGGGGCTTCGAGCCCGAGCACTGCCAAGCAATAATTGCTTGGTCGGTTGCTTTTAACATACTCACTATCCATATACACGATTCATGCATATTTGATATATTTACGGGACAAATTAAGGGGGCCCTGACGGCAGAGGAATCGGGAACTGTATTGTTTAACTTACCCTTGACTGGGTGCGGAACTGCAGGGGATTTTGGGGGATAATGTCGCGTTTTCGGTAATTTGTCATACTTTGCATGGGTCCACGGACGATCGTTTCGATCTAATCGACAAACTAGTTGGGTACAGGAGTCTAAGCTCGAACCCAAAAAAATGCAAAACAGTAGAATTAGAAGCAGAGAATAATTCAAGTGAAGTCACATTCAATATTTTTCATCAATTGCAAAGACAATACGGAGCACCAATTTTCACATAGTGGAAAGAGTCTAAAATGATTAAGATATCTTATTTAAGCCTGTTGTTTCTTTTGAAAAATGATGTTTCTATGCAAGTATAAATTTTCAGTCGTGATGACACACATACCTATGTACAGGGTGTCTCAAACTCGATAGTATGGGCCTACTGGGAGCATACAAAAATTGAAATAAAATTTGGGACACGTGTTATTGAATGGGATGAGGTTTCAATAGAAAGTATTATCTTTGGGATTTAATAGAAACGACTAATGACGTCATCAATTATATTTTTTCCAAGCTGTTAAAAAGCTATCTTTTTTTATAATAAACTTTTATTAGAGAATTTTTTCTGTATTACTTCTCATTTAAAAGTTATAAGCAATATCGTCCTACAGAGTATCAAAAGAAATATTACCTAAAAATCACATTAACCCTCCGTTAGGCGCGTGGGTATTCATTACATGGATAGCCGCGTTGTACCTCACATAAAACAATTTAATGTTTACAAATATACATATACATTCTGAGGGTTGTAAAATTATTAAAATATTGTTTATCGTTTACAGTAAAACACGTACTTAGTATAAATTATAAAAATTTTATTAAAAAAAAATACACTGAAGCGACTAATGGTATACAGAGTGAGTCAGTCATAATGTCATTAATTTTAAGAGGAGATAGGGAATAATGAGTATAATGCGAATACGTGATTAAAAAAAAATCTAAATGCATATTTACGCCGAAAAAAAATATTTTCAAATCATTATTTAAACCCCCTTTTCAGACTGTCACTGACCGGTCACAGCCTTGGTTGGTTACAGCTCACAGTTCAACTCGATATCGACTTGATGCAATGTTGTCAAGTTGTAATATTTTTCTATATAGTACCTACCCACCTAGGTTTTAGACATCACAAATAAACGGTTGTACTGACTATTTTAGAATAACTTTTTTACTTGCTCAGTTAAAATTCAGCCAATAATAATTTAAAAAGTTAATACCCAATAAAATCAAATAATAATAATCAAATTATTCTATTAAAAATTGCAAGTAACGCGGTCCACTCAGGTTTTCCCGTAGAAAATACGACCCAATCAAACGATACCCGTGCACTCGCGTGTCGATTTTCCTCTGAACAAATGTAGCTGTTATGACTGCAACAAAACTCCAACGTGTCTAATAATAAACTGAGTAATAAACCATTTACGTACATTACATAAAAACCTATACCCAATGGGTAAATTATTGAGAAGCTGAAAAGTGTTTCGTGTTTAAATACTAAGTACTTAATAAAAAACCATCGTGTTGTCGACAGAAAACTGCCCAAGACCGAAATGGCACGCCGCTAATCTAAGTTATCGAGAGTTAATATTGACCTTGTCCTACCGTATTATTAGGTCAATAACCTAGTTACCTAGTTTTTGTACTGTTATTTAACGACAAGGAGTAAAAGTATTTTTTTAAATCTAGATACATGAATGAATTTTCCTTAAATATTGATTTATTTGTTAATAAAAACAAATGTAGATAATAACTAAATGTTTTCGAATGCTAGGCTATTACAGTTTAATAATTTTGATATTACGTTTTCACTACGTTTTACAAATAAATATGAATTTTTAGTATTACTCGTAAGTACAACTAACCGAACACATAACCAAATGTACAATTTGTAGTTACGTACATTAACCCTAGAAATGTATTGTCTTTTAAGTAGTATGATACTAACCTGTTTACAGTCCACATTTCAAGTAAAACTGCATTTATCCGTCCATAGCACTTTATTAATAAAATTCAGTCGCATTTCGTAAACATTCTCCGTATAACACTACCATTTCCACATAATTGGAATTTGTAAAATTATGCGTTGTGAATTTACGCCAAATACGTGAGGTTAGACCGAAATAAACAAACTACTGCTTGTATTCTCTACATGCCCCCTCCAATGTGTAGCATGATCCACAAATTTGAGGGGGAAGAAATGGAAATGCAGAGTGCTAAATAGAGGTAAATTTGAATAACACGCTGATGTGTTAGACGATATTATGTATGTAAATGTGGCATCCATGGTTAATATGGCAAGTCTATGGCATTAGAATTTTGTCGGGTGCGCCAACAGAAAGTTCGTAGCGTACCAGGAGCGTCGTGTTACTGATTTTTATAGGGTGATTTGTTTATTTTTTTAAAGGTCGAGTAAAAAATTTTTTTTTCGATTTTCTGCCTTTATTAGGCCTCCTGAATACGTGGTTAAAATTAATGACATTATGACTGACTCACCCTGTATATAAATCTAATATAAATTTCTGACTTGAGCTGGAACTTTTTATAGCAAGAGAAAAATGAAATTTCAGATTTATTTGGATGGATAACAGGATGATTTTGAATTGGGGTACTAATTTTAACTGATGAGAGTAGGCATAAAAATAAATCCTGTTAAAAATACTGCCCTAATAAATGCCTTTTAATAACCGAGATAACTGAGTTTAAAATTATTGCAAATTTTGAAACCTAACCTATCCTAATAAGTCAACGAAGTATTTCACAATACGTCATCGAGAAACAACATGAGATAAGTTGCATGTACAGTCTAATCATCTTTGTTTTATCATATTAACCTTAAATAATAACATGACATTAACCTTAAATAATAACATAACACGTACGTAAACAAATTGTGGTATTTGTATTATTTTAGGTATTTTCTAGTGTGTACGTAGTATCACTTTGTGTTACACGTAATTTACTGACGCAGTAACATAGCAGTGGCCCAGGTACATTGATAATAATGCCATGTGGATATGTTATTAGTGTAATCGCAGAGTTTAATCAAAATCGGCTGGTTCTGTTCCACGAAATACACAGAATATTTGCTTATAAATTTCGTCTCTGCAAGACGATTTGTTTATTTGCAGTTATGGGTAACAGTTAACTCTGTTGTATTTTGCATTCGTTTTTTGTTTTTCAATTCCAAACTGTCACTATTACATTTCCACATTAGAAACCCATCAGTATTACCCACTAATAGCAAAACATACTTCGCCTAGAGTTAAATAAAATGACCATTTGTATAAAAACACAACACAAAAAAATGAGTTACGTTTAAGGGGGCCGTTTTTTACGCAAACTTTCGACGAATTTCGTAGCTGCTTATTGGGACAGTTTAAAAAAATCTGAGTAAGTTAAAAAAATCTCTACTCTGTCAATTTTACTAGTGTTGTCCAGGTTGTATGACAGTTTCCAGGCTGACAAGTCATTTAAAATAGAAAAGGCATCATTTTCAACTGTTATGTTTTATCAAAAAATATCCTGTATTTTATAAGTCAACTGCACATTGAAAAAATTGTTTAACACATTATAAACAATATCATATCCCGCAGAATTCTTTTAAAAAACTAGTAACACTTGAATTGATGTAAATTATGAAATATTTTTTACGGTGTCTGGAACACAATGATAAGTTACATGTTGTGGTTTTTTATGTTCTTTAGCGCATTTTCCTCCAAAAAATTAAGGGAATAGATTCAATATCAGTGTTATATTTTAGTACCACGTTAATAAGAACATCCACCTACTGGGTGAATTTTATTTGTGCATTTGTAAATACGATTCATTATATTTGAAACGCCAGCCTTAACAATACCGTTCACAACATTACCGCTAATAATTATGGTAATGCTGAAAACGGAAAATAGACATCTGCTTGCTTTGATTCCTGATATTTTTTGCACTAGCTTAGCCCGCCCCTGTTAAACTAAAAAAGCTAAATATATGTCAAGGACTATTTTAAGAGGTCCTTACTAGTGTCCCTTCCAACGGCGTCCTTCGGGGAGACATATTTCCGTAGGGATGACCTGTAGGAAATTTTTTTATAGGAACTTCTCATCTTATTTTTTCATGTTCTATCTGCACCCGAGAGATTTTCCACATTTTCCTCAGTCGTTGATGATAATGTTATAGGAAACACTCATTATTTTTTCATGCATGCTCTATCATTTCCCTACTGACTAGTAAGACTTTCAATTAAATGATAAGTATGTATAGTCCCAATTCATCTGTGGTATAGTTGTTTACTTGGTTGATGCTTCTCATGGAAAGTGAACTAATCGTTTTATGAATTATTCTGTTTTTGATTGTATTTTGTATATTTAGAAACATCTAAGATAAGTGTAAACTCCTGCACTCATATCATATTACCTCATCTCCACCCAATTCATTCCAAATATGAAGATTCCATTCAACCTCGAGCTCAACGTCGATTGGTGCCGGCGCCGCCGCCATAATCTGCGAAGAGAGCAGGCGGAGAAGAAATCACGCTTGGTCCCGGTAAGTCAGCGCGAGCGTCGCCGTAGCGGCTGGAAAAATGCCTTGTTATTCCCCTTATCAAAGCATAAAACCGTCACCGGCGCTGGAAATGTCCATTTTTACAGTTTCTCATTATGGCAGTCTATGAATAAATTCGCACTTTGGCGCGTTCCACGCGCCCTGGGGCGCGGCGCGGGAATTACAGATAAGCCGCCGCCGTTCCCGTTCTCGCCCCACAGATGCCGGGAATAACAAACTAGGCCATGTTTTACCCCGTGCTTCATCACTTTTATGGTGCGATAACTAAGAACGCCGCCGTCCCAAACAATGCCACCTCTATCTTTCGCGGGGAAATCGCGCCCTATCTACTTATGCCCCGCCGGAGGCATTCATATGTTTGCCAGTGGCGCACCGTCACCTTTCCGATGAGGCCCTCGAAAATTAGTCGAAGAAATCATAAATTATTAATTTTTGAAATTATTTATTTATTCATTGAACCAAAATTGTCTATAGATATAATTAAAAGTTACGTTACTATCATGAATATCTATATTAAAATTGAGTCGATGAAGCAAAATTAGTCGATAAAAAAGTTTATTAAATTAAACGGTTGTACCTACATTGTAGTAATATTCAATGATATTTCTTCATTATTTCAACGATCCTGTCCTGTCTTGTAATGTAATAGTCATCAGTTATTAACCCAACAACTACTTTCATCCCATTAGTATCATTTCTACCTCATCAAAAATCTAGGAAGAAGTTGTTTCTGAACTGGTGAGTGACTATTGTAATAAAACCAATAGCCTGCCTGATACTTAGTCTTCCTTTCGAACTCAATTGCTCTGCTAAAAGTTACTGATGATATAACAAGAAACATGTGCCTGTTTCATTCTTATTGGTTTTAGTAAGACATTTGACACTTTAAATTATGTAACACTTTGTATTAAATTAAAATTATCCGTCGGGTAGACGCCAGAGGGTTATTTTCAACACTGACATATGTAGGTTTAATAATATCTCTGCTGAAGTCTCTCAACGTAGTGTTATAGGGCCCCTTATTTTTTTCATTAATATTGCCGACTTTTCGAATTACCTTCAACATTGTCAATGCCATCAATATGCTGATGATACTCAAATATACTTCTCTTTTAATCCTGCTATAGTCCAGATCAATGTAGATCTCGTTTCTATCTCTGAGGTATCTTCGACTCATAATCTTATTTTAAATTAAAACTCAATTGTTAATTTTTGGAAATAAAAGGAATGTAATCGGAGATGACCCTAATTTTACCATTATTCTGAATGGACATTCTATTGTTCAAACAACTGCAAACATTTTGGTTTATGGGTAGACAATTCTCTTAGATTTGCTAAGCAACTTCTATATTCACAAAAATTTTGGCAGGCTGAAAGTTCTTTACACGCATAAAAACTTTCTTAGTACTGAAATAAAATTAAAAATTTGTGACTCGCTGATATTATCCACCTTGGCATACTGCATGGTTGTGTATTGGCCTAGATTGGTAGGTACTCATTAAGTTGAGTTATAAGACTATGCGTAATAGTTAAAATATTTGTGTTCTAAAGCATAGAACAACTGTATTTCAGCGGCTATTTTCTTACAATGGTATCATCAAAATTATAATTCCTTGCCATGATGTCAGGTCTCTCAAGTCTTTTTACAGTTTTAAGAAGTCTTAAGGAATATGTCAGTTAAATACATACTTATAGCAGTACATTATTTCAAGTATCACCACAACCAAATATTGTTGTACCAAACATGAATTTACATTGTATAATACATACGTATTTTCTTTATGTGTATTATTTCTGTATTATCTCATTTTTACAATACCGTATGTATTGTAATACTTTCTACTTTTCCTTATTGTATTAATTTTTAAGATATGTAAAGGCACTATTATTATTGATTTAATCAATAATAATAGTGTGTATTTCGTTCATTAATAATATAACCATCACTTATTGAATCTGTGATTATTGTACTTTATTTGTTCACCAATACAATAACTGCCAGTTATTCATGGTGAATATTGAATAAAACAACTGACATTTATTATCTTCTATTATTTAAATACTTACAAAACTTATGATTCGATTTTGTTCTCTAAGTATTCTGATACTGATAAGCTTCTGTGAATCATGTATAGAAAACTTATATTTTTCTCATTATCATTTTTAGCCTGTCGAATGTTAATTGTTTAAAAACGCATTTTTATTTTCTTATGCCAAATTGAAATCCTCATAGATCTGTTTAAGATATAAAATGATTAATGTGAATATAATTAAGCAGTCAGATGGATTATAAAAAGATACGTAATATTTCATAAATTACGATGATACTGTGAAAATATAGTATCAAACTTGTTCGTAAAATCAACAAGTGTACGGTATATTAACGAATAGAATCATTTATTTAATAACACAAAAAACGGCATTCATTAATATTATGAACCTTATTCTTTTCAGTGATTATTAGAGATAGTCAAGGAAGGGAGAAACAGTGCAGTACAATTAAAACTATGTACAGGAGCATTATGGTAATAAAACTTAAGAATTTAAAAACATAGGATTCCAATAACTGCAAAAAAAACAACAAAAAATAAAAATATAATCTATAATAAAAAAATAGTCAAGTCCCAGATTTTTTAGAAAGTAAATGATAATACTGATACGTGATACGCATTCCAAACGTAAACCAATTGACATACAAAAAAACAAATGCAAAAATAAAAAATGCTTTGGTCAGTATGTCGTTTCAAACACTTTTAGTCTGAACAAACTTTTAAAATTACATAACATTCCTCAACATGGAATTGTATGCAATTGTGTACTGAAGATTTCAACAGTTTACCAGAATCAGTTCTTCAGTGGGAGGAAATGGTGGGTGTTTAATCAGTGGCAGTACTAAAGGGTGCGTGCTATCCAATATCAACGATAGAATGAGAATTCTGAAATGGGGAACTGTTCAGATTCACAAAAACTTACGTCTGCATATGATTGCCAATACTCAGTAAAACAAATTAACTAAATTTTCACTCAAAATCAACACAATTGATGAAACCATTCAATGCCCGATTTTGTTGAAATAACACAATTCGTTGAGTAATGTTCACTCATTTATTTGTTAGCTAACTAAATCTTTTATGAGGAAGACTAAATAACTTTTAAGTTATCTTACACAACTATAAGTTATTACAAACAAAATATTTAGTTATATTATTAGTTATTTCATAAATCAAGTTTCTGCAAATGGTGGGTCGCGTAGCTTTGGTCGTAATTCAACTCTACAGGGTGTCGTGAAATTGAACATAGACACAAGGCAAGAGTCGATTCCTGATGATAAAATAATTTGTTCTTAATTCTGTTTGAATAATCTTTTCAAGTTACATTTTGCTGAATTTTCAGCAAAAAAGGTATTTTACCCTAAACCAAAACAGTTTTTACTTGGTGCACTGAATATTTCATATAGGATTATTTTCAAAAACTATTACTCTTAACGACTCGCGGAGTAGTTGTTTCCTGCAGTATCATTTATAGATTTAATGGCGCATCGCCCGGGGCGAGAGGTCTGCGGTTAAGTACCTACGATATTGTAGGTCGCTTTCTGCAAGTCGAGCCGCTTAGGCCGAGCAGGAAGTAGCAGACCAGTTACATCTCACCTGCACTCGATTTATATGTGAAACTACATATGAAGGAACAGCCAGTTCAATTGTCGGTCATCTCACCTATGGCATACTGATGAGGGCTAACAAGCCCGAAACCGATCTATGTCTGGTGGAGTGGCCGACAAGGGTTCTTGGCTGTTTCACACAGATACTGCAGGTATAATTCAATGCCGGTCGGGGCATTAGCCCGCGGAGTAGTTGTTTCCTGCAGTATCATTTATAGAGAAGAATCGATTGTTTGAATAGTCAGATTTATACACCAATCCATAAAAAAATTCTGCCATATAAAAACTATGATGTGCCATAAGTGGCGTCCTCTATTGACATCAAAATTAGAAACAAATTTAAATTTCTCGCCCCCAAAAACCCCCGATCTCCAAAATAAATGCAAATATTTGAATTTTTAAAAAAGTTATTTATATATACCGAAAATAAAATTTTAACTTTGACACCCATATCTTTTTAATCATTATCTTTTGACTAAGATAAGATTGGCCACATTGCATTATTTTGTCGCCAAGAATACTCTTACTCTGTATGTCCCATTAATATCAGTAAATATCTTATTTAGGAGCAACAGATCATCCATTATAACAAAATAATCATTTTTTACCTATTTTCTAGATTTCCAATAGCTTGGTGTTTAAATGTGGTGAATATTAAAGTCACAACAAAGAAAATCTCTTATCCAAGGGCAATGTATTATTATTTTGATAGCACTGTTTCACGATTACTATTTACATTTACTGAATTTTTTGCTCACAAAGACAAAAGTACGCCAATGGTCGGCGGCATCCGCTTATATTATATGCGATAACGCAACTCATCCGTTTTTCCAAACTCCCTAAACGGTTTCCTTCGCGAATAAACAAAATTGCCATTTGCTGTGAGGCGGTACGTATACGCTACGCTCTTACTTTATGGTCGCGATATCATCGCCAAACGATAGAATTTTCTTTTTGCCGCCCGCTGAAGGATACAAATTTCATCCCCAGTTAAGAATCTGGCAAAGAAATGCCACGCTCTAGTCGTAGACAGATATTGAAGTCCAAAATGTCGCTACGTCCTCTTTTAATATTTTAATAAAGTATAAATTCACATAATAAACAAGTTATGCCTCGGTTAATGCACAATACACATACATATTTTAAACGTATTTATTGAAGTGTCATTGGTTGATAAATAGTTTTACGGTTTATTTTTGGTAAGTTATAAGTACGTATTTTTTCCATTCATAATTTTACTAGTCAGTATTTTTAATGTACAAGATATTATTCTATTGATTTTTAAATACGTGAAAAAGTAACATCTTTTACGCTTTCAATGACATGTATAGATCTAAACAAATAACAGATTGATTGGCAGAAAAGGGAACAGGTGATATTCACTGTGTTCTAGAATATTCATACTTTGGCATTTAGTTTATGTATCAGCAGCAAGCTGAAACTTTTATTATTTTTGTTATTTAAGTATACAAATTTGTTTACTATATTTTGTTAGTTTACATTTTTATATAAATATAATTAAGCTGTCTGCCACTAAAAACTGTAGATATCTAAGAGTTACGGCCGGTTTCATAATAAGACCGTTAAAGTCACTTTAACTAAAGGACATTTTAAAATAAAGTTGCCTTTAAATCTGTTTGGGTTTCATAAACGTTTCTATTAGTTACTTTAGCTAAAGACCAAAACGTCATATTTATTATGTTGTGGTAGAACTGGAGAGGTTGATTTTGCTTATTCCTTTCATAGTCCATGCACTATGCATGCCCGAAAATGACGGGCAATTTCGATGTTATGACCATGTATAGGTTAAATTTCATTAGCGTTTGTCTTTGTCCTTAGAAAAGCTCATATTCACAGATTACTGAACTCCTACTCATATTTTTAAGCGTGCTTTTTGGAACGTGTTTTTGTATCTTGTTGTCGATTTATTTTTCTTGTTACTATGAAAAGATCCAGATCTACGAATTTTACAAAATAAGAGGAACATTTGTTAGTAGAAGAGATAAGAAGAATGAAAATGAAAAATGAGATATATTTTATACATATGTTATATTTTCGACAATCTTTCTAATCAATACTATAATTATATTAGAAACAAGCAATGATGTCATCAATTTGATGTAACAAATTTTCTACAGTATTCTTTGTTAATCTCAATCGGTCAAAGAAATCTAATTCATCACTTTAAAAACAAGGATGACGTTTTGTATATAATTTTTGTCTCCGCACAAATATTTCTTTATCTTCTGAAGAACTAGAGCTTGATGATGAGAAATACATTCTTTTTACTTCTTTCTATCTCAAGTAACTACACAAACGGTTACCAAAATATTAGGTTAGATTGTACTTAAAGTCACATTACTGACGTTAAAGTCACGAAAACGGCGCTTTAACTTTAAAGTGGCTTTAAACTCTAAAGTTTTGTTATGAAACTACATTTTTAGTTTAAAGATTTTAAATTTAAAGTGACTTTAAATTTGATTATGAAACAGGCCGTAACTATGCAGATGGTCAGTGTAAGTAACCATATGCATGATCACATCAACTATTGCCACAATATTTGTATTTATGTTTACTGTCAAGTAGCAGCTTTTCACCAATTGAAAAACATATTGTTATTTATGTAGCAGATGAAGTTGAAAAGAGGGAACCTTTTTACTTTTAATGTCATGAAAAAGTTATTGGATTTAAAAAATTATCCTTGTGTTAAAATTTAACAAAAATTCTGGTTTAAGACAGTCAACAACAAGATGTCTTTTATTAACAAATTATTAGAAATGCAGTGGATTTTATCATAAAAACTTAATAATACACTATGCAAATTAAGAAATAAATAAACAGCTTTATTTTTATTTCTAAATAATTAAAAAGACCTTGCCAGGGACATAAATAATTTCTGTGTAAGAAGATTTTTTTTTAGTGGAATTTTTTATCCATTCTTTAAATGTGTATTATCCATCTCTTCCTCTAAAAGTGTATTGTTCATCCATCATCTGAAACATGAAAACAAATATTTTTAATTGCAGTTAATTTAGAATTCATGTAACTACAACTAATATTAATATCTGGCACAACGACAAATAAGTTCACAACAAACATCTAAATAACGTACCGTTTCAGTTTCTTTCTAAATATGAATTATATTTACGATTTGTATAACATTGACATAAGCTGGAGGTGAACGCGTTACGAAATATAATCTTATACTTACTCTTTTGCGAATATCCCACAAAATGTCCTTATTAATAGCCTGCACATGTTTGCATACCACACCTTAACACAATTAAAGAGCATTATGTACAGGTTAGATTAATGTGCGTCTGCTCATGTGCAACAGTTCGGGTACAAGAAACACATGATAAATTCTGTAAAACTTACTTTGTATTATCCGAGGTATTATCACATTATTTCTGAAATTTGCTAATTTAACTACGTAAAAATACATATACTTGGTTTTTCCTTAATATATGTATACTGTAAATTAAAAATTAGGTACCGGTAAATATTATGTAAAAAGGGCATAATAAGACATGGACCCATTTTTATCTGGGCAATATTGCAGGGTGCTGAATGATGAACTGTAATAAAAGAAAGTAATCTAGGCAAGCATAGAATATCTAGTTAAAGAAGGCCTTCATCTAAAGTGATGTAAAAATGTGTTATCACAATCTATTCTTTTTTTTAATTCAAAGATTAAGAAAACTGAAAACAACTCTAATATATATAAAGAGTTTTTGGAAAGCTGCGGAACGAAAATTTTCACAAGGCTATCCCGAAATTTTAGAATTCTGACTTCAAGAGTATGGTTTAAATTCTAACAAATATTTAAAAAATTACAACCAACATCAATTTTAGACGAAAATTCACATTGTATATCCCCAAATTTTCGCTTAGAACTTTTTAAAAAATTATAATTTTTCACTCGACTTGGCTGTCCGATTTTATTTTTATTACATGTTAATGATTACTTTAAAGTATCATCTGAATGTACCAAATGAGCTTAAGTGTAATTCCAAAACGTTTAAATAATGATTTTACGTTATGAGGGCACCAATTTTTGAAATGGTGAGGCCATAATGCCCGTTTTATGTAGGTACCTGTGTATGCTTTTTTATTGGGTACTTTGTGACCAATTTATAATTTTTTCTTTTTGCCATCCGCTGAAAACAAAAACTCTAATCTCTCTCTCTCTCTAATTCAAAATGGAGATTAAGAGATTAAGTTTTGAATATAAATCTTGAAACTTAATAATTTAATGAAATATATCTGTAATAATGTAATATATGAGTAATAAATATTTATATCATGGAGAGTGTTGCTTTTCCAGATCCATACTTCGTTTTGGTTTATTTTCAAAGTGATTATTTATATGATACAAATCCGCTACTTAGAACGAAATACCCTCTGAAGGGTTAACTGAGAAATCAACTGTGACGAAAATATAACATATTTACACGCAACCCATTTAAAACATCATCATAAACGTCATGCGATGAGTTAAAAGGGTAAATAAGGACACATGTTTACATAAATGAACTCGAAACGTGAGCGTTGGGATAAAGCAGGCTGCGGTAGTAGATTGCACCTAGGAACTCGACTAGAACAGTGACGGAGTTAAAGAAAGGGTTTATTTCTCTCAGGGGTCTCAAATCCACACTTTATCCTGAGATATAAAGATTTCGTACTGAATCTTACACAGAAAACAAAGACACACTATCCTTGGTCCCAAAAAGTCGCGATTTGGTAAATTTTACAAATAGGATTCAATAATATATGACAGAATTTACTTGCAATAATATAAACATGTTAAAATCTGGTGTGAATCAATTACTATACGTGTCAATTCGGGGAAAGTTTGTTTGGGAATTACATACTATCCTATTTATTAAAGGAAAAACACAACAGGATAAGTCAAAAAGTGTTCCACAAAGTAGGCTACAAAAAAATTAAAGAAATTGGTGTACAATGTTGGAAAGAAAAAATAATTTAAAAATTTGTAAGAAAAAAATTTATAATATGCTTTTTGAAAATAGCTATAGTAATATTGAATATATCCACATTAGAAAAATTCGTACTAAAAAACTTACACATTCTATTGATTGGAGAATTCTATCCAGATTGATTGAAAATTTATTGAAAAAGGGTTACGTACTCTAAAATTGCAGGGAGATACATAAAAATTAATATTAGATAAAATTAAGGGCGAGTCTATATAGCTATGGAGTATTTTATATAGGTACATCACGTCACTCAATTCACGCCGATTCTGTAAAGAAATGATATTAAATCTCTTTTTGATGATTGCTATAGAAGTCATGTTATATGCTCTAATGACTTTATAATCCAAGAATTTAAGAAACTTGTTTGGAACTGATTCAATTCTAAAAATGTAAATATTATACTTTAATTAACACACTGTGCAAGTTCATTAGGTTAATTATATACTACTTTTAAAAAATGTTGAGTAAACTTTCACTCAAAATCAACACAATTAGTTGAAACGAGTCGACACTCGATTGTGCTAAAATAATAACACAATTCGGTAAGTAATATTCACTAAGTTATTTGTCAGCTAAATAAATCTTTTGTGAGTAACATTGAATAAGTTTTAAATGAGCTTATTGAACTGTGTAACTACAAACACAAAATTGAATTATATTTCATTGTTTTTCTTCCACAAACTGTCTATCTGATCAAAAATTGTGTTGATAAGTTCATATTTCTTTGTTAAAGTTACTCAAAATTCAACACCAAAACATTTTCACTCATAAATGAGTTTGGGATTACTCAATGTTATTTTTTACTATGTAGGACTGTTAAATTGATGACATTAAGATCATTGCTAGGTTTTAGTTGGTAATAGTTTTCTTGGAAATTAAGGACATGTTTAACTACATTATTATAAATTAAAAATTTATTTATATAAAGACAGCCACATTTAATTCAGCTGGTATTTTCCAGAGCTACATCATCAGGTTGATATAGATTATATATTTAATAACAAACATTTAGTATTACACAATAAATTATACAATTTGTCATAACTACAAAAGCGAATCATGACACGTTCTTGTATGAAATATAGTAAACAACAACAAATCGGCAAGTGTTCATTTCTAGTTACTCAAAATTCAACAAAAACATTGATGGTTATAATTGGGAAGGATTACTCAATGTTACTTTCTACTCACTGTATAACTGTTAAATTGATGACATTAAGATCATTATTTTATGTTGATGTTTTGAACAAATAAATGAAATTTTAGAATTTATCCTTTAAGATTTTGATAAATATTTTTACAAATAAATTCTGTAAAATTTTGCGCCACATTATTTTACTTATTTTCAGAGTATGACAAATGTATTTACTTATTTTAATATCACAATCCTTTCATTTATTAATAATCACATCTTACTTCAGTACACTAGGTGGCAAATTACGAAATATTTGCAGTATATATTTTTTCACATATTACAGAAGATAAAATTTTAAAACGTTAATAACGTCTTCTAAGAATCGGCGATGAACTCGTACAAGATGTCATGTTGCAACTTCATAAGATATTATTAAAAATGTCTAAATGTGAATAAGACAAATTGTCCACCTACGCCAGAGAAAAAAAATCGTACTAGCAAAGTAATAAAAATAAACTTTGTTCAATTTATTATGCCTTCAACACTCAAATACAGAAATATATTTGTTGCAGATTGAATAAAACAGCAATAAAAATTGATTGACTACTTAACTTTGTGGCATCCTTTCTGTTATGTGAAATTCTATAATTTATCAGATTCTTGATATTTTACCACGTATCAAAATACTTCGACGAATAAAACTGTTTTAATACTATGACACATAATTATTTGATCTGTAATGGTTCTTCGTGACCTAACTAACTGGTCTGGTTGCTACAGGCGGAACCACCCTTCGGATAACGATGGTCTTCTAAGACGTCCAATAATAGCCTTTGTAATTGGTCGTATGCCATGCTTTAAAACATTTCGCTGCTTTTCACTGTCGGCATCTTCAATGGTGACTCCACAAAAGCTTCACCGCGACTGTCCACGGCCATGGTAAAACAATGAAGAAAACCATTATGGGTCAAATAGCACGGACCGAAAAAAACTACTTCAAAACCACTGTAGCATAATTTGGTAGCTACCAACAAGAAAGATCAATGCAAATCATTCACGACTTTCTACGAACTCACGAATTTAGTTTAATTTCCTGGTTTTACTTAATTTTCTTATCTGGTCTGCCCATAGGATCCATTTCTGTGATTGCTGGTTGAAAAATTGTTTCACAATCATAGATTCCAGGCTGTAGTAGTGGATACTCTAAAACTCACAGTCACATTTGTTGAGTACTGTAAACGTCTTCCTGGACGTTTTCCTCTTATTGCTTGAATAAACTGGTTCATTGTGCATATTTGCACTGGCATTCATTCTAGGTTTGATTTTGTACTTCGGAAAGGCCAATTTGAATTATATTTTTTCGGAAACAATTACGTTTAGGACCCTATACTGCAAAGGATTTAGATCTTTGCTAGCACGTCACATAAATGAATGATAAATCGCATTGGAAAAATAAATTTTGTTACGCCCATGTTGCGTCCCACTCATTAAATCCAGCGCCGAACAAACACGTGTTATTATGACGGGTGCGATGATTGAAAGCAGTTAACCTGCCCGTTCCACCTCTAATGACGCCCCTGCCTCTCGAACTACACCAAATTAAAACACTTTCAGCACTTAAATGTAACCAGCTGCAGCGTCGAGGTCTGAGGAGGGTCTCGTTTAGTTTATGAATTATTGTATTTGCCGGATATTAATCATCCTACCTTAAAGAAGAGGAACTGAACCACTACTATTCTCTTTTACATTATAATTTGTTGTTCTTCAAACAATGATCACATATTTCAACTCATTATCGTTAACAGTTTTTCATATCTCATTTAAATTTTGTATGACATTTATTGTTCAAGTTTCTAAAAGGTACACAAATAACAACTCCATCGGACATTATTTAAATTTGTGCTTTCATATTTTGAAAATGTGTACACTTTAGTCATAGAATTTGTCGTACTATTTTTGCAATTATACTATAACTTGTTGTTATAACTTTTACGTGTTTGATTTTTTTTTGTAATTTTTTTTTAGAAATTTATATTAAACTAAATTAGATACCAAAATTCTAAGAGACAAAAACTGCGATTTCAAAATTCCTATCAACATTCTACATTGGGTAAACTCTAAAGCTGATGGTCCTATTTCCTTTTTTGGAACTTAACTGTCATTGTTTATCGGGTTATAGGGTTGTCAGGTTATGAGGTTCTTAAGTTGTGTGATTATAATTTTGTGGGATAACCAAATTCGATGTGCATATTTATGACATTAGACGGACGGTGTCATCGATCAATATTGGCCAAAAATATATTAACCAGTATATTACAAATAAATAGCGCCATGTTCGCCATTGTATTGTCTTCACTTTTTATTTCTTTACACTTTTTGTATTCCAAACTGATTAACAGCATAATTGATTTATTTGATCAAGGGCATTTCTGCGATCCTCACTACATTACTTAAAATAATAACAAAATAAGTAATTAGCAATGGAATTACTTTACTATAATTTATTATAACAAATTTGGTTGAAAATGGCCACCTTCAACCAAAATACATGTGTAAAAATTTCAGGAGTAGCTCTTAACATATCATAATCAGCTATAATTTATTGACATAAGTGCTGCTCAGATTCAATGTGAACCTTGTAAACCAATGTCCCCAAACAAAAAAAATCAATAGTGTTAATATCAGCTGATCTGGGTGGCCAAGGTTGACCTGGTTCTTGAGTGCCTCGTTCAATCACGTTATTACCGAATCTTTCATTTAAAGATTCATGAGCAGTCAAACTAAAATGTGATGGAGGCCCGTGGTGCATAAACCGCATTATCTGTCTTAACTCATAGGGAACATAGTCAAGTAGTTTAGGTAAAACGTTTTCAAGAAAATCTCTGTAGATGGCACCGGTTATAGTTATTGGTATTGGTATCTCCAAAAAAATTAGCTTCGTTGGTAAAGAATATGCCAGCGGTAAAGTCAACATTTTGTTAATTTTTTTTGCAAAATCCAGTGGCGAAATTGTAGGCAAGTAAGACTTAAACCCTTGGTATATGATACCGATACAATTGTTGATGCTTCAGAACGGACCAAACTAATTTATGATTCACATTAAGATTTGCATTGATCTTTCTAGTAGTAGTATTTGGGTTTTCTTCAATTTCGTGTATAGAATAGCTTCTTCCAATTCAGGCGTTCTAACATTCAAAGGTATTGCCTCTGACTCCGAAAGACGTGGAATAGTATATTATAGTATATAAGTATCTATACTATAATAGTATAGAGTGTGGAATATGCCATTCTAAACGTGATTTAGACTATACTTTCTCACACAAGATTTTAGAAATCATACAAAAAAGTTGCTTATTTGTACATTTTCCATCACAGTATGCTGGAATGACAGAATAACATTCTAACACAGTATGCTGGAATGACATGTATTACGATCTAATTTTTAGTTGTGGAACGTGTACTTTCTAAAATCGTGTTAGAGAAAAATATTTCTGAACATTCTTAGATTTAGAGTTTGACGATTTAGTAATCATTCCATATAAGGCCATAAATGTTGTGGGTTTTGTGCAAAGAGCACTGACAACTTGCGTGATGTAATATAAGTTCAAGTACTGACTAACGCGGTTATTGGGTTTATTGTTTATGGGACAGTGCGTGGGGTGATTTTTTTATGGGTTGGGGGGTTAAAAGCACAAATTTTAATATCTGGCACAAAATTAATACCTTTATAAATTTATTGTTAAAGTTATTGTACAACAGTGAGATTAACACGTGGGATGAACTATCACAGCGAGCTGTGAAAACAGTAACACCTTATTAACTTGTACAACCTGTACAACCTCATGCAAGTAGAGCTACACTGTGAATTGAAATAAAAGAAAATGTTCTTTAAGGCAGCTATCGATAACACGAGTTCACATAATTTTATAGCTCGAGCATTAAATCATGTATCTAAAGTATTTTAGAACGCTGAATCCGACGTCAAAATTGCTCCATCACGTCAAGTTTTGGATATATTCCAACTTAAAAATGCAAAAAATCAAATTTTTTGATATATTAAAGGTTATTTTACGACAAAAGGTAGAATTTTGTCCGGAAAGTTGTATCTTAAGGTACAAGTCTTCTTCTTCAAAATCAAATTAGATTTGCTCGAATACCTTTTTTCCTCGAGATATCGTTCATTGAAATTTATTAGTTTTACATTTTATTGATATATTCAGAAAATAACCGAATTGTTTGTGTTCCTGTTTTCAGATATATATGTATATCATTGTTATCGACAGCGCTGGTTTCGCATGCGAGGTCGCTTATCAACACTTCTTTTCAGGGTAATTGACAGATTATTACTTTCAGTGTTCGTAGCACAAAGACTGCGGGGGAATGAGGGATGCAATTTATGGCTTTGAACTAATAAATGCCAGTGTACGATATCTCGAAGAGAAAAAAGGATATTCGAGCAAACTCAATTTAATATTAGAGGGAAAAAATGATGCTTTAAGATGCAATTTTTATTTTTGTGGTGGAATTTTATCTTTTGGCATAAAGTAAGCTTAGATATAGCAAAAAGAGCGTTTTTGCTCTTTTATGATAAAATATCTTGAAAACCTAACGTGATAGGACAATTCTAGTGTCAGATTCGAATTCACCGCACTAAAATCCTTTGGAAACATGAATTAGTATTTGTGCGATATAAAAAGTCTAAATTTTATAAGCCTGTGATAATTAAACTACCCTGGAGGACCCAACACCTTAAAAAAAGTGTCGAAGATATAACGTCTCTAATATTTATGTGCCGATTGTAATTATAGGAATTCAATAACTAGAATTTTGGAAAACAAACTTGGTTTAATGATGGCCATAAACATAAGCAAATATCTGCTACGTAGGTGTCAAACGGCACACCCGCGCCAATCTGGAGCCCATAAAAATAATTTCAAAAACATATTCTTTATTATCCTTGATCTGTTTACATGAGCACTCCATTAGCAGCACCCCCTCGGGTAGGCACCTACTTAGAATAGTTTATAGTACTTTTATTAATGCGTTTACAGCGCTCAGCGCACCGTATAAAACAAAGAATGTTTATAATAAAACATATGAAATCTACAGACAGGTGTTTCAAAGGCCGATAAAGCCGTACCCATTGAGAAACCGGCGTAAAACCCGACAAAGTATGCGAGTCTGTTTTAATTACTTATATGTAAGGTATTATGATGTATCATCTAGAATTTTAAAGCGGTGTTAATTGCTCTGATACCTAATACAGCCTCTCCAGTCTATTATAGATTTGTGTTTATTGCGTAAAATCATTTCATGCATTCAATACTGTACGGCTACTGGGAAGATTATTTATAGATGCGTACGTGTAATTCATATCTGATCGAGTCATCAAGCGGAATTTTATGTCGGAAACGTTAACGTTTTATATTTTTACATCTCACTGTGACTCATACCGGCATGGTACCATGTATTGTTGCAAGAAGTAATAGAATTATTTTACTGTTTAAGAAAGGTATTTTAAGCTAATATCTATCAAATCTCCTACAATTCCTATCAATGAAGTCATATGTATGTTCTCTGATACCAAAAAAAAATAACCTTTTATGTATAGTTAGTTTCACACAATATTGTTAATACCTGAAAATATACGAAAAAAGGTAAAAATTTTTTATTAATTTTTATTTATTTTAGTAGGTCGTTATGATATTCATTGACAGATAATCAGTTTGACGTTGTCGATATTTAATTTCATTTTGACATTTAATTTCAAATAATTTTAATTTATTGGTATAATAATCTTTATAGTTAGATATTTGACTCAAGTTAAAGGAGGCCACCTGATGAAGCAATCCTAAAAATGCAGAAATAGGTCAGATCTCATCTATTGTGGTTGAATTTCGAGTTCCCACTCCAGAGGTTAGTAAAAATAGATTAAATTCTTTAGATAATTATTTAATAGAGTTTTGTCTGTGGATGTTCATTAGCATACCTAGATGTTTGGTATCAGAGAACATACATATAACTTCATTGATAGGAATTGTAGAAGATTTGATAGATATTAGCTTAAATACCTTTCTTAAACAGTAAAAAATGTTACAAAAGCTAATAATAAGGAATATATGGGTAGATATTGTGGGTGTAATTCAACGCAGGTTGGGGCTTTTGTCCACTGAGTAGTTAGTTTCACACAATATTGTTAATACCTGAAAATATACGAAAAAATTAATAGAATGATAAAAATTTGAAATTTCAATAAAAATAAACTATCATCTGATTATTGATATAATCCTTACAATAGAAACAAGTACCAGCGTGAAGGACAGAGTGTTAGAACTGTACTCTCAACCACGGAATACACGTTGCTTTTTAATCACTGGTTTTGTCCTTGTTTTGTTCAGTTTTATATTGACGAAAATCACGAAGTGGCTGACATCTGTTGATAGATTTAAGAACTGCTGTAGGAGTGAACAACAAATTACTTGCATAACAAGAGTGCAAAGTTTTGTGTATTTTAATATTTTTTTATATTTTTTCTGTATAAATAGAACTAGAACAGTTTGAAAATAGTATAATTTTTATCTTGAATGAAGAAAAGTACAGAATTGCATAAGACAATTTGTAATAAATTGAGAGTGGGGGTGAACAAATCCGTTTTGTATGTGTAGGTAGAGTGGAAATTTTCTGTATTTTTAGTAATTTTGCAAACTTTATTGATGTAACTAAATATCGTACGATTTAGTTATAAAAAGTGTACAAAAATGCAAAATATTTGCAAGAATATTTGCATACAATCTTGAAAAATCTGTGGTTTTCTCTAGTGCTCCTCTTACTGTACCTACTTCTAATATTTCCCTGCACAAACTTCTCTGTAAGCAGTAGAACATTAAATTGAGAATCGGAAAACCGATAACTAAACACATGAAAGTATGTAGCAAAATTTTTCTTATAGAGTATTTTATCCTAGGTAATTATAACAAGGTTATATTGCATATTATGTTTTTAAACCTATATTACACTGCCAATTTTCTCCATTTGATGAAAGATTAAATCGCTGAACTTAAGCAGACACTGTAAACAATGACTTTTACAACATGGGCCTTCTCGAATTCTACCACACAGAAAATTGTATGCCTCACCTTCTTTTACAGGTCGTACACGATACGATCCCCGAAGTAGTTCAAGATATCTCGAACCGAACCATTATAT
The DNA here is from genome assembly GCA_025584915.1 of Monochamus saltuarius. Classification (NCBI taxonomy): domain Eukaryota; kingdom Metazoa; phylum Arthropoda; class Insecta; order Coleoptera; family Cerambycidae; genus Monochamus; species Monochamus saltuarius. Next base: position 17,004,484 of record CM046723.1, on the reverse strand, counting down.
ACTCGCGTCAAGAATTCAGAGGTCTTACGTCACGGCTGACGTTACACATTTGTTTTTATTGTCAACGAAATTTTCGATATTTGGTCGCGTCATTTTTGGCAATTTAGTGCAATATATAATGCAAACATTTAGTGTACTATATAGTTTTATTAATATCAGTTGCAGTTTCTTAAATATTTTGATGAAAATATAATGAATTATTTATTTGTTCGTATGACGTAAGTCGTCTGAATTCTTGTCTCGAGTATATCTGAATCTGAAAAATTACGAACATACTAGGAATTAGGGTGTTCCAGAATTATGGTCAACTATTTTACCTCTGTATTCCACAAACTATTTCAAGGGAAATTCATATAAAAATTTTCAATTTGGGTCGTTCCTGTTGAGATATTCGAGTCTCAAAATGGCGGAAAAATAGTTTTTTTTTATTTTTCTTTGAAAACGGTTACACAATTTCAATTTTGGTACACAATATCAGCTAGTCAAAATCTATTTTGTGGTGGTGTCTATTCCTTGGCTCATGTTTCTGGAGGGCGGGAATAAGCAACTTCTAGATTTATTTCTTTCAGAACTTTTTCCTTCAACAGCCCATTTCAACAAAACTTTTTTTTAAATACTACATACAATATTACTACTTTTTCCTTCTTGTAATTTTTTCATACAATCAACAGTTTGCGCGGAAGAATTTTAAATATTCCTTACTCTAAATATTTTTTTGTCACCGGTCACAAAGTCAATATTTCCTACAAGGTTGACTGATGTTTTCATGTTTATTATCGTATGCAGATACTCCCATAAGAATAAAAATAACTTAACAATAAAATATGGCATATTTATTGCATTACACACAAATATTTTGTACTTCAGTTTTGGAAATAAAATAATAGTAATAATAATAATAAATAACCGACAAGTTACATAAAATGTAAGTATTTGGCGTTACAAGTCTAAATACGTATTAGTTTTTCCTGAATTTATCCTAAGTACGGAAACAAATTCAAATTATAAATACCTACAATTATTGGAAACAGAGATCCCTTGCTAAATCTGCATTTTACAAAATAAAACATTTCATTAAATTGTATTTGTCTTGATTTGAGTATCGAATCATTTTTGATGTGTGTTAACACGCTTCTAATAATCTTAAATATCAAACTTGTATTTGTTTTCAAAATCTCAGTCAGAAAACTTTATAACCTTGGTATTTTGAAAATTTTATATTTACACAACAAGTAATAAGTAATACAGGGTGCTAAAAAACACAAGTTGTGGTCGAATCACAAAAATTAAATATATAAAAATTATCTACAATTTTTGAAAATCTCGGGGGAAGTTCACAACAATTGTGCTCCACCATTTAACCCTTGATGGTTCCCAATATATACAGCACTGTAGTCAGTATTATATTACATACATACATTACAATTATAATAACATTTGCAACTTAAAATAAATAACACTTCATAGCCTGCTATTCCTAAGAAAACAGCATTTTCTTAGCAAATTTATCATAACTAAAATATCTTGCATAGAGTGTAACACTATTGTATAACTTGTACATATTATATTTAAAGTCTCTCTCAAATAATGACGTTTTATGTTGAGGAATGGTGAGTAAACCTTTAGATCTAATATTAATATTGTGCGCATCACTACGAAATATAATTTTGTTATATAAATAATGTAATGTAATGTAATGTCTTAGTAAGAAAAGTTTAAGAAAAAACAGAGTGAGTAAAATTTTCTTCGTTTGAACATATCTAACCAATTAAGTTCATGCAACTTAAGTGATACATGATCAAATATACGTGTACCAAATATAAACATATACATGCATTTCGGACACCCTGGATTAGGTTGTTGCTGTCAAGATCTAGGCAGAGTGCATATACAGGGGCACAATATATGAACTGAGATAATGTCAATGTCTCATAAAGTATCCTCTCAGTATTTAACTTTAAAAATCTGCGATAGAGATACTGAAGTCTTAATTGTAAATATGCTCGTTGAGTCATTTTTTAAATTGTTCTCTGAATCTTAAGTTGGAATATAAGGTTAAACCTAAATTTGTTACACTTTACTTTAGCAAATGACCATTTATATTAATTTTAATTAAACTATATTGATAGTTTATATGCTTTAGATTTCATCCCAAATGAAAGCAAAGCTGGTTTTGTAGGATTAATACTAAGAGAATGCTGTAGGGAAACATCAAATTTTGCATTTGATAATCTCTAGGATAAAACGAGTAATATAGTTGGGTGCCATCCGCGTACCTACATACAAAGAGAACAATATTTAACAAATTTTATAAATTGTGATAAATTGTAAATAACAAAGGCCCTAAAATAGAACCCTGAGATACTCCTTTACAGATCTTGATTGAGAGAAGTTTTCAGAGACTTACAAATTGTAATATATTATTAAGATATGAATGTAGTAACTGTAGCATATGTTGGATAGAAGTTTGGAATGCACTGCCAGAAGCGCTGTGGTATTTTGTAGGTTGACGCAAAAAATCAGATCAATAGCGAAAATTATTTCCAAGATATAGTATGTATGTATATGTCAAAAAACACAAATTATTCATTTGCATTGCTTTTAGAACAACTCTTCCCAGTGCAATTTTTGTACAACTGGTGGAAATTGATACTCCAATCGATAAATAACAATTTAGAATAGGTCGTAGCTTTTAACCTTAGAGTGACCTCGAAACTCATATCTATAGGATGTTTGGACTTGTAAGAACTCTATTACTATAATTGGAATAAAGATGATCAAAACGAAGTAAATTAATATTTAACTAGTTGTGTTAGCTGGCTATGCCGGTATCCAGGCGGCAGGCGGTGACCGCGACGCGCCTTTGTTTAGCGATGAAAGCTGAACGCGGCAGGCCAGGCGTAAGGTGGCGCAAACCCATTACACAACTTTAATGAGACCGCCCGCTAATCTTACCTCAACCGGGGGTGAGGGGGGGCCGTTCTCATCCCTTATGAACGGTCCGCTCTGCGTCCCCCACAAATCTCCGGAGCAGCGCAATCCATCCTGCTAATTAAAACATATGTAATGGCGGAGTCGCTGGCGGCAGGACACGGCCGTCTGTCTGACTGTCCGTACGCGAACGGCATCGATTTGTGTCGCGCCACTTTCGAGTTTGCCGTGACTCGCAAAAAAATTTTAAATAAGAATCCATATAATTGGAAATTAAAAAATGTTGGGTTGTTACGGAAAGGCATATGATAAAACAATACATAATATGATAATAAAACATTAACTATGTCCTTACACCATTCCAAAAAGTGCTTTCATAACGAACAATGAATTCTAAAATAACAGATTACTCACCCAATTACATGTTTCTCACTTATTCCTAATTCACAATACTGCATAACTAAAGTACATACTTATAATAATATTTTAGACTTGAACATAGAGTAAAATCAGATCAGATCAGTTTAAAATGCATAAATGTCATTAAAAATAAATAATAGTATATTACACTATTAGGTTGGTAAGTGGGGTATCTTAATACTTAACAACCGTGTAGTGTATAACGTTTTTCGCACAATCGCATTTATCAAATAAAATAATAAAAAACATATTTTGATTGCTGCAATGGCGTGGCCTATCTAGCGTGTTTTGAGTTTATTTTGTTGGAAACCAAAACAACGATCAACTTAAATAACGGTGTCGATATATCGCAATTTAAGAAGTTAGTAGCATTTCTAAAGAAGAAAATATTGGACATCATGCGAAAAAATCAAAGGTATTTACCAGAGAAGAGAACAAATTTCTGCTGGATGCCCCTGATGAAACCTATATTACGATGCAGTGATGATAATGGGAGTCGCTGGGGCTCTTAGGCGTGATAAAGATGACAGTTGATGACATTACGGATGAAGGTTCAGTTGGCATTGCTAAAGTGCCTGATACCAAAACACATATTAGTCGAATTTTCACAATCACTGACAAGGCCAATGAGAAAGTCCCTTTTGACGATTTAGCGAAAATATACAGGCTTAATACCTAAGCAGACTAACTCTCGACGATTTTTCTATTCAGTTAGTCAGGGAAAAAGTGTAAATCAACTTGTGGGTATAAATACATTGGGACACATATCACAAAAATTGCCGAATACTTAATAATAATAATAATAATAATAATAATAATAATAGCTTTATTGCTCAACAGTTACCCATTTACAGAGCAATGACACTAAATTTCTTAAATACATAATAACAGTAGTGTATATTGTAACAGAAAATATGAGTAGCCAGTTACAGTTATATAACGAAAAATAAAACAATAAAAGATATAATTAATTAAATAACAAATTAACCGAATATATGATCCTCAGTCAGCAATTGCGTAGCAGTACTCACTATATGCTTAAAATTATCAACATATATATCACAAACACAACACAATTTATTAAAGTTAAAACACATTGAATATATAGGCGATTTTAAGCAAAGATTAGTTTTCGGCTTATTAAGAGAAAAAGTTTGAACAACTCTCAAGTTGGATCTAGGTACATTAAATTGAATTTGCGATAAAAAAGCAGGGCAGTCAATGTCATTATGCAATATTTTATATAAAAGATAGTGAAGAACACTTTCTTCTCAAATCTAAACTGGAAACATTAAATCTTTCTAATAATGTGTTGTAATCTGTATTAAATTCTGGATAAACTCCAGTTACTTTGAAATACAAAAATTTTAAAAACTTTCTCTGAATTTTTCAATAGCGATTTTGTAACATTTATAATATGGATTCCATATTACAGAACCGTATTCAGCTTAGATCTAACGAAGGAATAGTACAATGTTTTCAATGTTTGAATGTTGTCAAAGTTTCTACAGTTCCTCACGATGAAGCCATATGATCTTGCTGCCTCTTTTACTTTGTTAAATATGTGCTCTCGAAAGGATAAAGCGCAATCAAATAATATACCAAGATCCTTAACAGTTTCACAACGGACGAGTGCATTGTCATCAATAGCATAATCGAAAATAATTGGTAACTTTTTTCTGGTATAGGAAGCAATTTTACATTTCGATACATTAAGATATAATTTGTTCTTAAAACACCAACTATGCAAATTATTTAAATAATCCTGTAACATTAAACAATCATCTATGGAACAAATTGAAGAAAAATTTTCATATCATCAGCAAACAATAATTTATGGCAATCTACTACTTGACAAATGTCGTTAATAAAAGGAGAAATAATAAAGGTCCGAGGTTTGACCCTGAGGACTCCCGAGGTGGCAGAATAATTAAAAGATACAAAACCATTATAAGACACAAACTGAATTCTATCAGTTAAGTAAGATTTAAAGAGGGATAATGCATTATTGTTAAAACCAAATTCAGCAAGTTTGTTCAAAAGGACATAATGATCAAGTCTGTCAAATGCTTTGGCAAAATCTGTATAAATAGTATCCACTTGACCACCCTTATCTAAGGTATCAGAGACAAATTGTGTAAACACTGATAAATTTGTTACAGTGGATCTCTTCAGCATAAAACCGTGTTGTTCAAATGCTAACTGACCCTTAACTATGTTATATATACGATTATAAAGTATAATTTCAAAAATTTTCGAAAAATTGGAAAGAATAGATATTGGCCGATAATTTTCAATATATTCTTTATCCCCGCTTTTAAAAATTGGACATACTTTAGCTTGCTTCCAATCAAGTGGAAATGCATTTGTCTTCAAAGATAAGTTATATAATATTTTCAATGGAATAACAAACACAGATATACAATCTTTTATAATAAATGAGGGCAACTTGTCTGGTCCCGATGTCATTTTATTTTTCAATTTTCTGGAAGCTAGCAGTATTTCTGATTCAGTTATTGCTTCAAAGTTAATAAGTGGCGTATTATTATTAAAAACATTAATATGGAATTGAGAATCAGACGGAATAAACACACTTTCATATAATTCTGCAAATCCATTAACGATATGTTGAGAATTATCAAAATGACGACTCTTATCTTTCATTTTGCCAGGTATTCTAGATGATCTATTCTTTGCATGAATAAAAGACCAAAGCTTATGAGAATCCAGTGTAATTGAATTTTGCACAGTGTCTAGATAATCTCTATATGCTTCCTTAATTTGATCTTTAATTGTAATTCTTAGTTGTTTAAATTTATTGAAAATGTATGGACAGTGGGATTTTTTATATCTTTTAAACAGTTTTGCCTTACATTTAATATTCTTTATAATTTCTGGGGTATACCAAGGTGGATACTTATGACTGTAGTTTTGTATACAGGAACATGAATGTCAAATATTTTATATAAGCGCTCATAAAAAATATTCAGGGCTGTATTGACATCATCAAAGTGATTTAAAAAAGACCAATCAATTCTAGATAAATCATTATATAAACCAGGAAAGTTAGCTTTTCTAAAATTATACACAATTTGATGCACATTAGTTTGACATACACTTTCCTTGACCAGCAAACTCTCAAAATCTATAGTTAAAGCAGGATGATGTAAGTCTTCAGGAACTAGAGGTGTACAATCATGCATAACTATACATTCCGAATTGGACAATATTAAATCAAGTAAGCGGAGATTGTGATTTAATACATTACTGTACTGACAAAGGTGTAAAACATTTATTAAATTATTAATAGAATTTGTTTTTCTGTCCGAATTGTCTACATTAACAAAATTAGGGACATTAAAGTCACTTAAGATAATAATTATTCCATCATTAAAAGATTAAAAAATGTCAATAGGTACAGAAGGTGGACTATAAATAATTGAAATATAAACCGTTTTGTAGAAGAATAAACACTTACATAATAGAAAATCAATTATTGGAAAGTTATTACCGAAAAAACTAGTATCAATAATATCACAACGAATATCATTTTTACAGCTAATAAGACACCTCCCCCTCCCAATTTATTAACCAATTTAAGGTTACGATCCTTACGATACACAGTGTAAGAATCCGGAAACAATTCAGAACTATATACATCCTCACGCAAATTAGTTTCACTGAGAGCTATCACATCAAATTCTTCATTTGATACTGCTGATGAAAAATGTCAATCTTAGTATTAAGGCCACGAACATTTTGATAATAACAGTGCAAATTAAGTTCGGAACTGCTGAGCCTGTTTAGTTTTTTGTTAATAATTTGTGGAACTCCATGGATATACTTAATTACCAGATCCTTTTCACCATTAGAAATACGTTGCTTCATTTGATCCTCCAAATTTCTATATTTATCACGTTGTAGAGGGTGAGATCAACATTTACAAAAACTTTACGGTCTCGCTTTATATTAGATCGATTCTTTACAATGTTCATGACAATTTCACTATTATATAATGTTACTTTCAAAGCACGATTACCATTTTTGTTCCTCTTACCTACTCTTGTTGCACTTAAAATAGACACAGGACCAGATACAGTATCAGATATTACCTCTTGAATAATGCAAGATCCAAAATCCTATACTGAACATGCTTTTAGAAGGACGTCAGCGACTTTGTTAGCAAATTCTAGAGTTGATGTTTTGGCACTCAAACGTCATGGGGGCTGGAGGTTTTAGTGATAACATTAATGTATTATTTGGCTAACAGAAAATGTAATTTTATTTAGGTCTTCTGGTGTCTCTGAAGGATATGTTGCAGAGTCTTTAACAAAGAAAATAGAGTTTGCTGATAAGATTTTACATACCAATAACGGCAGTGACAATGAATTTGACTTCATTCCAGTGCTTGAAGATAGAACTACTGAAGTTTATTCTAATCCTAACATATCTAACTCAATAAGTAATATAGCAAATTCAATGACTGTAAAAGAAAAATATAAAAACGAGGGAAAAACTATTACGTTTAAGAATTGTACAAATTGTACCTTTAATGTTTACAATAAATGGGCCCAGCCTTTGTTGGTGAAAAGAAATAATGATTTTTACTGACCGCATTAATGCTGTTATGAACTCCAACAACACTAAGTGCATATTTCATAACGATTGTGCGAAAAAGGATTAAACGCGATAATTCCTTAATACAGTTCAAACAAAAGGTGATGATAGCAATAATTAAACTTAAAAAATGTGGCAAATGCCCTCATACTACATACATATTACAATTCTGTTCTCTATATGACCTCCACTCATTTCAAGACACATATCTAATCTTCGCCTGACTTCTTTATGGGCTGCGTTTATTAACATTTCACCATTTAACTCATTACAAGCGTTTGTGATTTTTTCTTTCAAATGATTAATAACGCGCGAAGGAACCTTATTTTTTGAAACCTCTCATAAAAAATCGAGGGTGTTAGATCTGGTGACTTTTCCGGCCACTGAATAGGTCCATTAATCCCAATCCATTTTCTGGCCTTGTGGGGAGAAGGTCCGTTGTGATGGAACCATAGGTTTCTCCTTAGCTGCAAAGGTACATTCTCCAGAAGTGCAGGAAGTTCTTCTTGTAGAAAATTTAGGTAATTCACGCTGTTAAATGTATGTTCATAAAAATAAGGCCCAATTAAATGCCTACCGATGACGCTGCACCATACATTTACTCCAAAATTGCCTTGGTTTTGGATGTGTGAATTTTTAATAAACTAGTAGCGTTCGTTGCGCCTGTTTGGCAAACTGACTTTGGTCCGTCCAAAGAACGTGCCGAAAAGAGTCCTGATCAACAGTTTCTACATTTACTACAATCTGAACTATAAAATTAAGTCTGTTTTCAATGTGACGCACAGTTAAATACTCCAAATTGTGAATTTTGTCGTCATTATACCCATTCATCATTAAAATTCATTGAATGGTTGATTTATCCAAATTCAATTCCCGGCTAGCCTACTGTATAGAATTTCACGGATTTTGCTCGAAATCCTGTAACAGTCTAACTGTATTAACATTGTTTCTTAGCCTTCGATCAATTATTTGATTCTTCCAAAAAGAAAATGCATCTTCATTTCTTCGCAAGCTCGCCTCCAAACTTGTAAAGGTTCTGTGATCAGGAATGAGGCGCTCTGGATACCTCTATCGATAGAGCTCTACAGCACTTCTTGAATTTTTTGTGACGCCGTAAATTAGAAACCTATCAACAGTTTGTGAATGAGAAAACAATTTGTAAGGACAAATATTATACGTTTGATGTTCGTATTGACATTTATGCACTTTAAACAACGAACATTCAATTATTTTAGAATTTCGTGGATTTTGTTAGAAATACTGTAACATTCTGTCTGTATTTAACAGTGTTTCTTACCCAATTATTTGATTCTTCCGAACAGAAAATGCATATTCATTTCATTGCGAGGTTGCCAAATTTGTTTGTGACTCGCTGTAAATTATCAACATATCAACTTTTTCTCAATGAGAAAATATTTTGTAAGCACAATAGTTATTCGTTTGATGTTCATATTGAATAATACAAATATTTTGTGACATTTGTGCAGTTTAAACAATGAACATTCAATTATTTTCCAACTACTACTTATATGTATTTCTTTTGAGATTTTTTGGACGATATAATAATAATAATATCTGTACCCCTCATTCTAATCACAACGATTAGCCCCGAAGTCAGAGACTACGGGAGAGGGGAGGGCATATTATTATTATGTAGGCCGCATTTGCGCCCAGGAACGACTTACGTTGGTAGGCCCTAACCACCATTCAGTGCAGGAATGAGGGAAACCTGGAAAGCCTCATTAATTAGGGGGGTAGTCAAATGTCAACCGGTATCACCTCTCACATTGACCCAAGCTAATATTCTTCCACTCTACCATACCCGCAGAGAGGGTGCTAATCCCCTCCACGAATATAGCTTACATACGGTCTACCGGCTGCGAGGGTCGAACCCACAGCGATCTAGTCACCTCGATTCAAGTACTGGCGCCTTAAACCGCGCGACCACTGACCGATGCCGATACGGGAAGTAATTCAGAAAAATGTTTGTAATAAAAGTATATTAAAAAGAAGAGCTTTTTAATAAAAACAGATTGTGGGTGTTTTTGGAAAATATATAAGTGATAACGTCATGAGTCGTTTCTCTGTAATCTCAAAGATAATACTTTCAATTGAAAATGGAGTTTACCTCATCCCATTGAACGCCACATGTCTCAAATTTAATTTATTTTTTTTGTATCCTCACAGTTGGCCCATACCATCGAGTTTGAGACACCCTGTACAGGTAACATGGTTTCTCAATCAATGAAACACATATGTGTGTTTACTGGGTACAGCATAACTTTAATAACATTGAGATACATTCTAAAAATAAGTGTTAACAAAGAGTGTTCTAAATGCTTACTATTTTAAGCGAAATCGGAATCGACGCGTGTATGACACCTAGAATTAATACCCTCTCCCTCCAAACGAAATTATTAATCCCCAAATTATCCGGGCGCTCATCCAAAGAAATAAATTACCCAGCTCTCTCCCCGTCGACGGCCGACAAAGAAGGCCGTGTTAAGCCGTGTAAAGACTATAAAGTTACACGATATTAAAACGATATTTATTATCGTTATCTGGGAGCATATTACGCGCGTCAACGTGAGTAATAACAATCATAATTCCCAGCACGCGCCGCGGCGCTGTTGGGGATTGCACCACGAGCAGACCGATAACAGCCGTTTAGGCCTGAGCGGGGGACGCCCTAGTCTGGTCCCTAATACGAGGGAAACCCGTGAGTTGATATTTTACTGAGAAATTTGCAGTGACTATTAGAAGGTGTCTAATTTTCGTCATCGCCGAAAATGAACGCCTACTTTTACTAAAAGTCATTTTTTAACTTAATACTCAAATTTAAACAGTAACGGAATTATGACAGCAAACAGGTCTCGAATATATGACAACGTCGCACACATAATATTTTAGAATTGTTATGTATTTATACATAATAATTACAAATTACACGTAAACATAGGTACTTACTGTGAATAGTTTTCTTAGAGCTCTTTTCGCAACAGAATAATAGTTACAAGTATTTAAAATGACTTCTGCAAGAAGCATTTACCGTACAAATGTCTCGTAGCCAGACAGTTATGCCTAGATTAGCCGTAAATTAGCATGCCACTGGTTACGGTTACTATAAAATGTTCAATTTTTGTTTAAGTACACTCACAAACATCAAAGAAAACTAGAATTGCACTACCTGAACCATTATGACTAATATTACTTTTAGGTTATCACCAACAGCCTGACACTGTAACGTTGTCGAACGTTACAGTTATAAAAAGTTTCTAGAAAACTTCAATTGTTTACTTACTACTGATCCAAAAATCAAATTATGAAAATTACGCTATTCTTTTACTTAACCTTAATTGTATCTTAGTTTGTAATTTAGTAACATAGTTTAGCATATAATTGCAGTTGTATTTTTATTTTTGAAATGTATTTGTAGACAAACTATTCAATTTAGACATTTTTTTCAGAAGAGTTTTATATAGCATTTAGTCAGATATATAAGCTCTTAAAATTACGGCACCCATAATCCGGACACCCTGTATGTATAATGTTGGTTGAGATTAAAAATTTTGCAAAATTTTAAAAAATCTTGTCTAGTCTTGCAAAACCAGGCAAGAGTTTCTTTAAAGTGTTGTTCTTGCTCGACCTTGCAAGAGCATCCCAACAAACATTTAAAGTTAAAATTACAGACGTTACGTAATTTGACCTCTGAATTGGTCAAAATATGTTCATGACCTATTTCGTATAGAAAAAGTTTATCTATATTTGTTGGTTGTTTTTCTTATGTGGGTAAAAAAAGTAAAATGGAAGTTAATAATTGGTCGGCAAGAGTTTGATTCCAGTAAGTTAATTGGACCAAAAAGAAATACAGACCAATTTTATGTTAAAATATAAAATACATTATTACCAAAATATACCCTAATTATACCCTTTATATGACTTATTTATGCCCGAGAAAGACAACATTATTATGTCTGATTAAATACAATCTAATAGCGAACAGGAATAAAAAGAGAGAGACTTATAAGTAGAGTAGGGGTAGTTATATGGGTACCTATTTATAGACATTTAAATTTTAATATAATATAAAGTCTGTATGTTTCGCTTCCATTCGACAAATTCTACAACCCAGGAACTTTTTTCGTATAATGTGATGTTAAACTTTCATAAAAATGACGCACCCTATAGATATAAATTCTTATTATTGCTTCGTAATAATATTACTATTCTGAAAAATAACCTAAAATGAAAACTTAATGTATTTCGTGATAAAATGTGGTTAATACTCTTTTATCATAAATTTATTAACTAATATTATCTGTATTAACGTAATTTTAATGAGTAATCAATAAGAAATAACAAACAAAAGTGGTTGTTATAATTTGAAGTAAATTTGTCTGTAAGTTTTAACCTATAGGTCAGATTGCCTATGCTAATGTTGACATCATAGCAAAATATTAACTTTGTGGTTGAAATTTCCTCCAAATCAAGATCATTTATGACCAACTAAATTATTATTAGGTACCTACATATAAAATTCTCTTCTTGGAAACAAGTAATTTAATGTGAAATCAGATGTCAATGTTTTATAAATACCTCAAGTAAAAACCCATCTATCTGGTACTTACCCAACAGCATTGTCGCCGTAATTGTCACGAGCGGATTTATATTGTGAACAAAGGAATAAGTTACGTTTAACAATACCGTAATTCCACCACATCACCACTAATAATTATGACATTACCTACACAGTATTTACACTATGTATCTACGACTCACAAATGCCACAAAAATACAAGAAACAAACGCCTGTTTACATCACCGACACCGTAACTTTCATCTGTATTGTTTACATTCTATGGCAATTTATTAATGTGAATATTTTAATTATTATGTGAATATGCCGCCTGACACATGTTCTGACCTTTCAATATGTTTGAAATATTACCCTGTAATATATTTCAATCCAATATCGAATTAATGCAACTTTCCCATTCTGATATTTATAAAAATGTCGAAATAAATTCATATTAAGTCAGACATCTGTTAAAATTCGCCCAACCGAACAACAGTGGAAAGTTAAATTGAGACAAATTAAATTGAACCTGGCTCATACGCAGGATCCGCACTAATAGGGCATTTCGGCGCTTATTCATGGCGAACGCGTTTCGGCGTATCTGCTACCCCCGTGAGTTACACTCATCAAGGATTATAACAACGAGATCGCTTTGCATATCTCGACAAGGATTATCCTCGACTTCCATCTTGTTTATGCCGCTGTTCCTCCTCCTCCTTCCTGTTATTCCTTGAAAGTGCCGCATTGTTTTGACCCAAGGAATATTTCAAAGCGCAAAGTTGTCATAGAAGATTGGCAAGTTTTAAAAGATGCATAAATAATGCTGCTAGGCTATTGCTTATTGCGTTTTGTACTTTGTTCGTAGAAATATACATATAGCTGTTTATATTGTACCCTGAAGAAAATGAATAATAATGGTTTATGCAGTTGTAGGTCTATGTAGTACAATTTGTCGTGATTATAGCTCCAAACACAATCTGTAGTATTATTCTATATACTATTATGCTTACAATTTTGTAAATCACCACCAGTATTTTACAACGTCTTATAAAAAAGTTTGTTAAATATATTAAATTAAACATTGGTGCAATCTTTACTACTCTGTTACTGCAACTATTGGCACATAGTACAGTAATTTTTTAAAAAATTTATGCTCGATTCACTATTTTAATTTACTAAAAATACTATTTCGGTTTTTAAATTTTACTAGAATATGTATTTATTGGCAGTATTAAAAGTATATTTCTGTAAAACATTGAAAAAACACTTAATAAATTCATGCCACTACACCACTTCCGTGATATTGAACTTCAAGACATTAAAACCTAATACCTATGTGGATGCATATGAGATACTTACCTCGGAATGCTATCTAACGGTGTATTGTTAATGGGTATTATCTAGGTATTTTTTTATTCACTAGGTTTATTCTTGCAACACAAACAGCTTGAAACTGTATTCTGTATTCGACCAGTTAAGCTGCAAAGAAGTTACCAGTGCATTTAATGCTAGTTAGACGGACATTTCTGACTGTTCAAACTATTCCCAACTGTAGTAGAAACAAATCTAATATGAGACACACACATGTACATACTATTAATAAACCAGTCGTAAGTCGTAAATAACAAATATATACAAAGGCAATAATTGAAAACCTACTTTCCATCTCGCTGTTCAGAAGTCTATTGCAGTATTCGAACTGTTCGATTAAGCTCTGGCACGCCTTTTTACAATTTGCACACGTCCATCTGCACACACTGCCTACTTTAATACAATTGTGTCTCTGTAGTTTTCGTAATGATGACTACATGTGGTTCGTCGATCACCTCACCTATGGCATACTGATGAAAGTTAATAAGCTCAAAAGCGGTATACGTCTCGTGAGTCGCCGACGAATGACTGCAGCTGTTGATAGAGGTTTTCAGGGTAATTTAATGCTGGTCGGGGCATTAGCCCACAGAGTAGCTGTTTCCTGGAATTCCGTGTTTGCAATGTACTACCGCCCTTAAAAAGATGAACTCTTAAAGTTACGCCCGATATAAGTTCCTTTGATGATAATTTTAAAGAAGCTTTTAAATTGAAAGTTTAATACTGATAAAACACAGTAAAAATAGAATTAGGTATTCCACAGGGGTCAACAATTGGCCTAATACATCTAATATCGGCGTATTAATGACGATTATCACATATGCGGTTCAATTTTGAACAATTGTACACCCATAAATGTTTTCTTCAAGAGTTTTTGGGTCCAATCTCATAATGACAATCAGTTTTGTCTTGTTATTTCGTGTCTGTCATTTTATATATGTCTTGGGGTTTGCGACTGAGTTTTATGGATACTTTCTCGTGGAGGAAGAGAGCCTTGTGGGCGTGAGCTGAAAAATAATTTGTTTCATCGCAGATCGCGAATACAGAAAAAGCCAGAACGAAGGCAGGGGAGAATGAAAAGCGATAGTCCAGATTATTAATGTGGGGCATTCATTACGGCAGCGCCACGTTTGGTTTCTTAAATGGGAAACTTTTCTCTCGGTACGTATATTTATAAGTCTCCTCCCCCGGCCGCGCGAGGCGAGAAGAAAGAAATAGGTGATGTCAAGACTTATGGGATGTTCGATAAGATTCATTTTGGGCCCGCCGTTCTGCTCGCTCGCCCCGGCTTAAATGGCTGAAGAGGTGTTTTTATAACCGGTCCACCTCGGCCCGCTCGATTTATTGCGCCCGATGAAGTGAAATAAAGTACTCCGCTGGATCAGGCGGCGGCGGTGACGGCGGGGGCCCTTTCGGATATATAGAATTAGCCCGCCGAAAAAAGGAGGCTCATGTGGGAACCTGACTGACCGTCACATCGATAAAATTCAAGAATACTTTCGATATAATTACAGGGTGTTAACGATCCTAGATCCACTCGGGGAGAAATGGCAATACACATTTCTTTTTCTACAAATGCTAGTAAAAATATAATTTTCAAGGCAGTGTCTGAAATGTAATTTTAAACCACTGGTGTTAAAAGTAATGACGTGATTTGCTTGAAACACTGGTGTGAAATGTACAGGTAGAGAAATTACAATTAGAATAAGTAATTAATTCCGTAATCATTCTCATTAGTAGCTGTAGTAGTAATTATTTCTATGAACCTTGTACTAAGGTACGATATCCGACGAATTTTTTGGCTCGCAATGCTCTTATTGTTTTGTGTTCTATATAACCCTCCGCTACTGTACTGGACTTCCATCCACCGTGTCTCTAATTACCAATATTCGGCTAGTTTGTTGGAGGTCGGAAGCTGCGTCTAGTTTAAAGATAAGAATCAACAAATTTAGAGCTTCAGCAATATTGGTAGGCATCTTACCAAATGTGTTGATTCCAACTGGAATCGAAGCACATCTATTCTTAATGTATTTTATGAAAACTCTTTAATGATTACCGTTCGCTGGCCGAAGGGTTATGTACTTATATAATAGTTCAAATATAATTACCGAAAGTTTATTGTGCATTTGTTTTATGTCTCACAAACTTAGCCTAATATAGGTATTTACCTATCTCTATTTGGTAATAATTTATGAATTCTTAAATTTAGCAAAATATTGTTGGTCACTGGTCACAAGCATTTTTGTACGAGTTGCATACAATATTTTTCTACCTTCATGCAAAAACCAAAAAAAATGTTTCATTAAGTCTAGGAAAATATAACGTCGATTTGAAGGTTTATGTTTGTCATGATGACAAAACGCTGTAGTAGAATGACAGATGAATGCAATAAACATTTTATTGTACTAGTGCAATAAAGAACCACTTTTTCCACTAAATATAGTTCAATAAAGTTTTGTTTTTTGCATGAACGTAGAAAAATTATCTTTAAAATATGCACCCTACATTATGAAGTAGTTATTCCATGCTGCGAACTACAATTTATTTGAATAAAAATATGGATATTAGTAAATATGCCAATGTTATTGCTTTCCTCAAAAGAAAAGCAAGTGGTTATAGACCCAGAAATTGAAATCCAGAATATTTTCCCAGGAATAGGTTTAAAGGTTTATCAAAGAAGCAGATAATGAAAAGTACTTATTTCAAAAAGTTTTCTTGATTGTTGGTATATTTGGAGCCTGTGGGAGACAAGAATTAACTTATTTACGTACAGAGTACATTAAAGATGCTAAGTCGTTCATTAAAGTGACTATTCGCAATACCAAAACCAAAACCAATGTTCCTCGATTATTTACAATAGCAGATAGATATATAGAAGGAGTCAGTGTTTTGGAAATTTTCCGCAAATATGCAATCCTACGTTCATCCACCATTGATCACAACCGATATTTTATTACGTACAGGAATTCAAAATTCAATTCCTAAAAAGATTGCCGAATTTCTTAGATTGCTTAATTTTACTGAGTATACTGGGCACTGCTTTAGACGATGTTCTGCAACCTTCCTTGCAGACGCAGAAGCTAACATCGATGCCAAGAGACACGGGAGTTGGCGATCGGCTGTGGCAGAGGGGTACATAGAAAATTCCATACAAAATAAGCTGACGACAGCAAGGAAAATTTCTCAGGAGAGAAAGGAAATACCACTTTCGTTCCAAAAACTCAGTGCATCAGCAGCACCTCGATGCAGGTGTTATCTTCTTCCAATATTGAAGTTATGCGAAGTGAAGAAAAATATATATGTTGACCAAATACCCAATTATCCGATTTGAAATATTGTGTTGTGTGACTATTTATAATAAATAAATAATTTAACATGCAGTTATTTTAATTCACTTTTACGCCGATGTTCGTAAAAAAGATTGTTTTAATTACATGTGCCTAAAAGACTGTAATTTCGATGCTGAAATGACAATCGAAATATCATTATTATACAACTATTTTCCTAAAATGATTTTATTTTGTTCGAAAGGATAAGTCCACCTCCGGCGTCTTGATTATATTATATTTATGTCTTCTGTTGTTTTTAATTTTCTAATATTATTCACAATGTAAATGGATTTTCTGTTAGCAAATCTTAGGAACTGCACATGAAAATAGATTATCTAATTGGGATATTATACCTTATATCTGGCGATACTTTTTCATTCAGAGCAATTCAAACTGAACAGCGTCACTCTGAGAGACATGAACGGCAAATATTCCGTATGTTGCCCGGCCTGCTCACCGGGGCCTAACAGGTCGCGCAATTATCTATAATTTCAGCGAAACAACGAGTCTATTAATAGTAGGCGTAGTATTATATCTGCCACGTTATCCAATAAGAGATCTTTCGCGGAAGGAAACTGTCAATCTCCCGGAGAAATCGTGATGCGCAATTTGGCGCGATATCGTGCCGGTCGGTCGGGGTACCCACGCCTCGGACTGACAGAGTAATTGTGAGCCCTTTCGACTTTATTTTTGATTTTTCTAGCGGAAGACCATAATTTGAGCGCCACGGTGTAATATTTGCCTCAGCGTGAAACGATAATGCCAGTGAGCAAGATCCCGCTTGATGGAACACGAGATGCATCCTCTGCTTAGGCGAACTTTCATAAGCCGCCTTTGTTAGGACTTGTACAACCCGCAATTAAGACAATGGGATAGAGACAATCGATTGGCACGTCTGCATGGCCGGACGTTTCACAATGGGGAAGAACTGCAGGCAGAAATCAGCCTTTGGAGCTAAGAATATCGCGGAATTTCATCAAACGACGTTCCACTCTGGTAACTAAATGGAAACAATTTAGAAATTATTATTTGTCTAAGACAAGAACGTACAAGATGTAACTGCAATGACTAGCCAAACACAATATACCAGGTGTTCCGTTAACGTTGGCGAGCAGCTGTATCTCGGATACTACTTTTCTCCACGGCCATTAGTGAATTTAATAATCCCGAAATCAATTTTAATAACAGATTGTAAAATTCTGATTTTTGAGTTAGAATATTTATTCTGGAACACTTGCTTTTTATGTGTTTTGCATGTATTCTATAAGAAGGTACAGAATTAATATTCCGTAGTCGAACTAAGCTAGATTGCCATGAATTTCAAAACTATCAGTGTCAAATGTAAATTCAATTCAATTCAATTCAATTCATTTTATTTAGCATGTGCTATTACATATTACAGTTTATAAAAAATAACACAACACAACAATAACGAATAAGCAAAATATTTAGTGCGAATACAATTTCATCAAATTTTTTACAAACATACTTATATTGACAGAATTTTTTACTTCATCTGGCAGCGAATTGAACAGTCTAAGACCATCTCCAAGCATCTGTTTCTGCATATAAGTTGTTTTCTAAAATGTTATATTATAATAATTTTGTCCAGAACGTATATTATATGAATGCAGTTCAGCACGTGTGATTAGATGTGATACTAAATAATTTGGTGACATATTTTTCCTCATTTTATGTATTAAAATCAAATTAGACTTTTCCATCTGCTTCCAAACGGGGATCCACTGCAATGTCTTTAACATTAGATCAATAAAAGTATATCGATTACAACTTAGTATAATTCTCATACACTTGTTTTGCAACTTTTGAAGCCTATCTATATTTCTCTTTGTACATGATAGTAAGAGTGATGCGCAATAAATAAAGTGGGGATTGATTAGTGTATTATAAATTAAATGTTTAGTCTCCGTAGTTAATGTGGGAGAAATCCTATTTTTTCTACATATATAATCAACATGACAACCAAATGTCAACTGAGGATCTAGAATCACTCCCAAATATTTAAATTGTGTTACTTTTTCAATTTTAGTGTCATTAATGTAAATATCTAAGTTCTTATCTAAATAATTTTTACAGTTTTGTTTTGTACCAAGTACCATACATTTAGATTTACTAGAATTTAATTTTAATTTATTAGTACATAACCAATTGTATAAAATATTCAGCTCATTATTCAGCCGGTGATGTCATCATAATCCCTACCTGATATCCCTATTAGCGTATCATCTGCAAACAGACTCACAAATGATTCATTTAATGCCTTATTCAAATCATTTATATAAATAACAAATAACAAGGGGCCCAAAACACTACCTTGCGGAACCCCTATTTTGCTAACAACGGTATCTGATAAATTATTATTAATCCTCGTTTTCTGGAACCTATAATAATAATAATAATAATAATAATAATAATAATAATAATAATAATAATAATAATAATAATAATATTATCACACATGTTTTTTAATTTAAATAAAATAATGGGTGAAAAATCGAGTGAATCATATATATAATTTGATAATACTCCACCTGAAATTGCAAATTATACAAATAATATAAGCGAGGACCTGCTGCCGCAAAAATCGAGACATGAATATGAAAAGTATTATGCACTGTTAAGGGATTGGCAATAAGAAAAAAAAACGCATTCCTTTTCAGAAAATATTTAAATTCCATTTTTCGGTGATTTATTGAAAAATGGAAATTCTAAACCCTATGGAAAATATATTCATTCCTGAGAGCAACAATTAACGTGAAACACGATATCGATATTTCAAGATACAAAACTTTGTTAAAACGCTCTTCTAAAAAGTACGTAGCTAAGAAGCCAAAGATTTTTACAAAAGAAAATGTTAAGCAATTCTTAGAAAATGATTCTGATGAGATATATTTAGCTTCAAAGGTAATAAAAATCATAATTTAAATAACAATTTTAATAAAATATAGTTTTTATTTTTAGGTCGCCCTTGTAATTGGTGATTTGGGGGCTTGTCGCAAGAGTGGGCTTTGCGACATAAAAATTTCCGACATTAAATATTTGAGATCCTCAATACCAATTGCAATTCCTAATACAAAAACAAGAGAGTTTGCAATCACGAGAGGTCTTTATAATATTTTTTTAGTACTGGACTCTTATTAATTTCCAAAAAAAAAAATGTACACGATAAGTAACTGGGATAAATAAACTGGGTAATCGGACTAAACAAATTACCACATTTCTGAATGTAGGCAACCCACAAGAGTACACTGTTTCTGCCGTAGCTCAGCGATTAAGTTAGTAAATGCAGGCGCGGTGGAAGTCTATACATAAAAAAATATCTGCAAAGTATGTTCAATTACTGGATCTAATTCGTTAGTAACCGTCCCCTCAACCTCAATTCTTCCTGCTACATGACTGTTAAGTCTGCCTCTACAAATAAATATGTTAAATTAGAGAAAATATTTCTAGTGCAGCAATTTTTAATTTCAGTAATAGCACCAACACTATAAGTATAAATATTAATACAGTGTAATAACAAATATCTCAATAAATAACTTACTTTGTTTAGATTTAGTTTAATCGTTTTTGATTTATATATTTCTTTTGATCTTGGAAAAATATAGTCTGATACTTGGCTGCAATGAAAATTCGATACTTGTTCCTTACGCTCGCGTTCGAAATCTTCCACTCGAATAGAAATTTGTATTTCTAACTTTGTTACAGAATGTATTAATCCTACAACTTTTGAAAAATATATAATAAGGAATTGAAATGTGAAATTTTCTCCACAAAATCAATAGTAAAGGTAATTTATGTGAAATTGTTTTGGACTTTCCTATTGACACTGTAAATAAACATTATTTATTTGACATTTTGCTTTAACCTCTTAAAGTAAGAAGTAAGGGGAGTGTAAAATCGTATTACAGAAAAAAATCGAAGATAGTCTTGTTTTAAAGTTGTTAGATAGCCGAATCATAATCTATAAATCTTCCTCGATCTTGGAGGCCATAAAGCAGGTCCGGCCTGATCTGAACCCTCTAGATTTCTTTGTTTGGGGATATTTGAAGACATTAGTGTATAGTACTCCTGTAAATAGCCTGGAAGAGCTGCAGCTACGGATTAATCAAAAGTGTCAAGAAATCCAAACCAAGGAGGGTGTTTTCGAAAGAGTTCGAATATCGTTAGACGAAGATGTCGTGCCTGCTTGGTAATGGTAATGGCATTTTGAACATCTTCTGTAACTTTGTTTTTCGTTTGCTTCCTTTGTCGGTTTATTCCTAATAAAATAAAATGTTTGAAAAACGAATAGTGGTCCATATCTCCGCAACCGTTACTTTGCGGACCCATGTTTATTAAGACTTTTCTGCTTATTTTGGTTCATACTATTACCTCCTGAAATATTTTCCACACTTTTTTAACACTCTGTATATGTGGAATGCAATTAAAGGTATTAATTTACTACTTATTAAAAGGACAATTAGGTAGTCATGGAATTAATTTTTTTTTTGTTTTACTTTAGATGGATTTAAATTTAATAATAAATATTTTTTCTGTCAATTATTTGGTGTATTTTATTTCTTCAATTGAATTTTTTAATTAGTATCATATAACTACGTTGGAGCCGTTTTCAGTAAGAAATATTGAAACATTTTCAGATCCAAGCATTTAACCACCTTCTACATGCCACGGAACAAGACAGTGATGGCAGCAGAACAATTCAAGATGCGGTTTATTCAATTTTTATGTGTAGGAGCCAGACTAGTTGAAATTCAGCGTGTGGTCGAGCGAAATTTACATTTGCTTGTTATTAGCCATAACCCGGAGTGCAGTTACGGGGAAAATTAGCATATTAGACGATGAACCGGAGCCGGGGCCGCGAGACGAACGCGGGGGTGGGGTCCAGGCTCCGGAGGCAGCAGGTATCATCGAAAGATTCGCACCAATCAGCGGCATCTGCGGCCCGTATTCCCGTCACGTCCCGGCCCGTACGATATTACATTCGCGAAGGAAAAATTAACATCACTCGTTTTATGACTGCTTAAAATTCAAACGGGGCGACCTGTCGAACTCTAGAAGGTGCCGAAAGCAATATAACCAAACGGCAGCCTAATTTTAATACAAATCAAGGACCGCCGCCGACTTTTTAGTCCTTGCAATACATTTAACAGTATGTTACACAGGGCGTTCTAATATTTCGTCTACAACATATCACTGACCGCCATTACAGGTAAATGCCGTTATTTTTGTAATGTCTGTTTTTAATTAAGGAAAAATAACTTTAGTTTTTATTGAAGAAACTAGTATGACTGTGTCTTGTAACCAATCAAATTATGTTATTTTAAAGTTTTTCCACGAAATAAAAATAAAACGAAGACAAATTCGATGATTTTTCTCTTGATTGGTACCGAAGTTGTTGATAATTTTTGTCGTTTAAAATATATGTAAAAGAATAAATGTAATTTAATTTTGTACGAGCATGTGCCGTAAAACATGTAGCGCTATTGCGTTGCTATGGAGTTTCACAGTACTTCAACTATGTTTTCCATATTATGTTTATAATTATTCTTTCTCATAATCTTCCAAAATATTTAAATGTTGCTAAACACTCAACGAATGTGATTTGTTTTTATGACTTTTCATTGCTATACTGATTAAACTGTTTTCGTATACTTATTTTGAACTTTTTCTTAGAAAATTCTTAAAAACTTAATATTGTCTTAACTTTCTAGTTAAAATTGATAATCCTACGTATGGGTACGGGCTTATCTGGTCAACTACAGATTATTTTACATTTTTTCATTTAGAAGGGGCGATTTTAAACGTGTTTTTTTTTGCTAGAACCTTTAGAATAGAACCCCTATATTTTTTCATCGGACACTTGTAGAGTTCAACTTGCTGAATTCAAAAATGTATAATTTCAACACTTTATTCCTTCAATTTTAGCAATAGTGCAGCTGTTGAAAACTGTTATCGTTTCAGGTAAAGTGCCTTTTCTACTGAAAATACAGCAAAATGTTACTTGAAAAAGTTGTTCAGAACGGTAAACTATGAGAACGTGCAAAATTTTAAGAAGATCGGCAACTTATATCTAACTTTCCATTTCTGTTGTATTATTATCCCAGGTTTTACTAACATTACTATGTAAATTTTTTTTTATATTTGTTTCTCCAATTTCTTTGTGTTATTAACCTGTAATGGTTCTCAATCTGCCTTGTAATGCGGATGCATAATTAATATCAATAAGAAGCTTACTCACTAGCTTACTGGCTATGTTACAAAAATAGGAACTTTGCATTCGTACAAATGTTTTAGGTATTATTTTTTACAAGAAACATAAGAAGACCACTGAAACTAAACTTTATTAATAAAATTTATAAGTAACTAAAGCAATTTACTAAGAGACCTAGATAGCTTTGAAAATACCAAGATATATTTACAGAAAACATTTATGTTCTTTATTTTGTCTAAACTAACGTAAAATAACATCCAACTACATATTGCTAATACAGTAAATTCGAGATGGATATAGAATGGAAACGTGGTAGCATTTGCAGCGTTACTGCTACCTCATTGAGGAATTTCAACATAAAATAAAAGCGTAGCAATGCCTGTCTGAGACACTATTACATGCTGCAACGTTGTTTTATTTCTTATGTATTTTTCAAAACCACTATTTTCTAAAATAGTGACTAAATATATAAAATAAGGTATATAGGTTAGATCAGTTGTATATACAATATAAAATGTATAAAAAACGATCACGTATATGTCCTTGAGGATAACATTCAGTTTGTCTCAAAAATCATGAGCATTTTGAAAATTGCAATTTTTGGAAAAATCGCTCAGACAGATCAGCTTTTCTTTAAGGAGCAAGAACTTTGGTAAAGTTCAGTTCTCCAAAATGTAACCAGTGGCTTCCGGAGAGGGATGAGGTTATTTTTTTATATTGTACGCACAGTAGATTCTTTACATCAAAATAATGCGATTAAGCCAAACTTACCTTGGTTCATTTGTGGCTAATAAAAAAGTTACAGGGCGTTAAAGTTCAAATTTTGAATTCGAAATTCTTAAAATTCTTAGAAAGTTTTCAAAGGATTCTTTTGAAAATTTGGATTATGGGGTTTTCTGGGACGAGAAAAATGAATCCGTACTTAATTTTGCAGTACACGCTAGAGGGCGCTACAAAATGTACTCTTGGTTGATAGAAACTGGTTACAACGTTATTATCAGTGTGTGTGCGAAAGTTTTAATAGAAAAATATTGTTCTCCTATATAAATTTAACCGTTCTCGATTTATTTCTTGTTTTTCTATTGGATGCAATAAAGTAAAATAAAAGTTACATTTAGTTGGATACATTAAATTCTCAATATGACGCCCTTTTACATTAATACACAATCGTATTTGTTTGATAAATGACTGGCTAATATTAAATAGTGTTTCTTCATTTCTTAATAAACTCCTAGCATTTAAAATTGCTTGCCACAGCTCATCACCTGTATTAATAGGGTCACTGTAAACTTTTGATTTTTAAATACCCCAAATACTGAAATCCATGGGGTTTAAATCTGGGCTTCGTGCGAGCCATGAAAACTTGCTACCGCGACCTCTCCACCGTTGGGGAAATTGTGCGTTAATATGTTCCGCACCTCTAAAGAAAAATGAGCAGGGTCTTGCATAAGAAAACATATTGTGTCTCACAATTAATGGTAAATCATCAATAAGTTCCTCAAAATCATTTTCTAAGAAATGTAAGTAAGAACGGCCATTCAGATTACCTATATGGCAATTCAACAACACATGATTTCCAACAATTTAACACCAAATGTTCATCTTAAATTCTTGTTGGAAATGACGTTCTCTTAATATATGCGGGTTTTCATTATCCCAAACATGTTTATTTCTGAAGTTGAAAACGCACCGATGAGTAAATGTGGCTTCGTCTGTAAACAGCATCTTACTTAAAAAGTGTGGGTCATCATTGTGCCGGTCTAAGAATCCAAGACAAAATTGTTCCCTATCTGGAAAATCTGCAGGTAGTAAATTCTGCACTGGGCTAAAGTGATACGGGTACAGTTTTTTATTATGAAATAATCTATGACTAGATGATTTAGGTTAGTACCACTACAGCCGCAGACATTCGTTGTAAACTTGTTTCAGGATTGTCTGTTACACGAAGCAAAATATCCTCCTCTTGTTCTGGAGTAACAGTTGTTGGACGGCCATCATCTCGTCTTTTAGGACGAAACGATCCAGTATCTTCTAACCGGTCATAAAGATTTTTAAATAATTTGTGATTTGGTTGCATTATTTTGATGTTCTGTATACCTATTATTTTTCACGCCAACTTTTAATTTAAACCGCCAGTTTCACATGCAAATCACGCGTGTGCTTAACGGCGTCGGGGGCGCCGAGACGCCGATGCCGAATCGATGGGCCAGAATGGGGGGCTGATGGAGCCGAGCGCCGACACCTGGGCCCCGCGGCAATACCATAAAACAGAAGCAATTCATTTCTATAGCACGCACTGGGGATCTTATTACTATTCAATGATGCAGCATCCGCAGCAGCGTTATGGCCGGATCGAGAAAGAAGGCGTAAGGAGTATTCCAGAAAATGCATGGCCTCCTATAAAGCACCAAGAGAGGGTACATTTTATTGCAGGGAGGTGTTTTTTAGGTCGCGAAATAAAATAATTCAATTCTAGACTAGAAGTTTTCTAATTTGAAGCAACGGTAGGTCGCAATATGGTACTGAGTTATTCATTGGTATAGGATTTAATTTGTATTATTAATATTGCCTTCAAGTTTCTAAATGTTTAATTAAACCAAGACAAAAAGAAACCAATCGAAGAAAAACTGTATATTAATTTTTGTGTTCGAACTAAAGGCCCTCGCACAAATTATATGCAATGTGAATTTCAGTCAAATTTAAGCCAGTTAAAAGTATATCACAAAAAATATAAATTGTTTCTTTCTACGACCGTGCAAAAGGTTACTACTTTCTGCACTATCTACTGTGCCAAAAATAAACTTGTACTAGTGCAAAGAGTAACTTATTTGGATATGAGGAATTAGACCAATATTCTTAATATTTGATTCTTGATTAATAAATTGGATTGCTTGTTAACCTTCAAGTAACTTTGGGAAAGAGATTCTGAGTCAAATTTAATTTTCTCATTTTCTGGTAGGCTGTAGGCCTGAAAGTATTCAAATAAACTATTGATAGTTGATTTTTTGATCGACGTAAGGATGTTTTTGGACTTGATGATGACTTTTGTTCAAGGTGTTCAGAACTACCTATGCCGGAGTTTCATACAATTTGACCGAAATTCAAATTATTGAATGTTTATGCGGGGATATCTTTTATGAAAAATAACCATTAAATTTGTACTGCCTATAGTCATTCAAATGCAATAATTTTTAATTATTGTTAAATCTACCTATCTAGGTACTATTAGCTTCCTTGCCTATACCTAAATTTAAAAAATAGCAGCCACAACTTCAGCACAGTTCTTTGTATAAGGCATAAGGATAGGAATTAAGTACCTCACATTGTAATCTGATGTAATGTCAAGCAGGGTTGGTATGGAATACAAACCAGGACAGTTCTGCGTCCCCACTCCTTAAATGAAATTGTTAATTTATGCACGGAATATTATTCAGTTAGTTTGCATAAATACGCAGTAAAGGGGCTCTTTGTATCTTATATATATTCTGAGACTCCTACCATAGGCCCCTCTGCTCGCATT
This sequence comes from Monochamus saltuarius, assembly GCA_025584915.1. Classification (NCBI taxonomy): domain Eukaryota; kingdom Metazoa; phylum Arthropoda; class Insecta; order Coleoptera; family Cerambycidae; genus Monochamus; species Monochamus saltuarius. The sequence continues at coordinate 16,977,491 of CM046723.1, read as the reverse complement.
AAGATAAGTAATATAGGTAACTAGATAATTATACCCTTGTCCCTAAATAAAGCAAAGTTCTTCTTTGACGGTAGGCCCTGAAAGAGATATCTAGTGTGAGCTTCATAATAGGGTCGTTTCCCAAGTTTTCAAATATATCTTTTGTCCAAAATATTTAAGTATGTTTCTATAAAATGGGCATGTATTAAGAAACAGCTATTTTTTAATTCCAAATCCAAATAAAACTGTTCAGTTGTATAATTAGAACTTTATCTAAAAACCTGTCGTAAAGAAAGTTAAGGCATGCTGTAATAGTCCATTACCACACACCATAAAGTAATGTAAATAATAAATAAAATCATACAGAATTTAACTTTTTTTATTATGTAAATGATGTTACGTTTTCTTGTGTTTGACATGAGATTAACAGATAATAGAACAAATTCTAGTTCATCATCAAAAAATCTTTGCCCGATGCTTCAGTACACTGTAAAGAAAGTTGGTATATTAGTGAGATTTTCTAATGTGTAATTTAGAACTTGTAAAATTTCCGTGTTAATAGTTTTACCCACTATGGCTTTTTGTATATTTTATACAAAAAGTGTTAAAATTACTACTGTTATAATAATTTATATTGAATTTGTGTAACATTTACCAGTGATGTATTAAAATTACACCATTTTTTGTAAACTTAACCCACTGTGTTCTATATCCCTACTCCTGACTGGTTGAGCAGAACTCCGCAGCAGCTGCAGTATATCAGCTGTTCCAACACACGTCACTATGCCATGTTGGTCGTGTAGCGTTGTTGTGTTCAGTTCAGTACGTCTCGTTCGCTGTGTTCAAAAGGAGAACATTTAAATTTAAATTGAGGTTTTATCAAAGCAAGTGGTAACTTACCTAACTCTAACAAATATTGCTGTCAATTGTGATAAAACTAACCAGGACTATAACTCTTAAAAATATTAGGAGTTTACTTTGACGTTTTAGATTACTCCATATTCTGATTTTCTTAATACCTACTTTACATAAAGAAAATATGTTCAGATCATTACTAATTAATTATTTGTAAACTCATGTAGTGCCTAAATACATCTTTGTTTAATGTTTGCTGTTTCGTTGTTTATTATTTACTAGAACGGTATTAGTTTATAAGTCTCTTATTCAAATATATTGTAACCTCAAAATTAAGTTATCGTTGAAACACGCCACGTAGACAATCTTTATTGTCACTCTTGATAATACAAGAAATATCCTTCAAACCAATTTAACAACTGTCATTCGCGTTTGGCTGCTCAATATAAACTGACTACAGCGGCGAAAATGATCTGGTTATATCGGTTTTTAGAATTCTGGAAGTTTCTGAGATCTCGAGAACGTGTCGAGAAACAAATAGAATAGAGTCTGGAATATTCCGGAAAACGTCAAAATAAAGGCATCACCAAAATTATAAATTCAAATATAAACAGAAACGTAATTTACAAACTAATGAGGTAGGTGAGCTTCAATTATAAGTTCTAACGTAAACAGGAACATAATTAAAAACTAAAAAGGTAGGTGAGCTTTCGTAACAATATATTACTAGGTACTAACTTTATCTAAGGTATTCGGTAATACATTTTTTACAAACAAAATAAATAAATCCTCAATCTGACATTAGCTGATTTTCAACTAGCTTCAGAAAATATTTTAATACATAATCACGTCATCTTTGCTGAAACTACTCCATAGGCTATTATTGTTGTAATCATTTGGTAATAGGATGAATGTTGTTACATGACCTGAAGTACAGGAATTTGATTGCAAGACATACCTTACTCTAGACTTCTTCAGTAGTAAATCTTCTTCAGTTTTCTTCAAAAATTTAGCATCTGTACTTACTATATTCGTTCTGAAAATCATTTATTCATTATACAAGGCATCTCTTTTCTTTTTCATAAATTTAGCTACATTAACTTTTATTTTAGATATTTATTGAATTCAATCATGTGTCTTAACATACTCACATATACAGTATCAAAGAACATATTAATGACTTCATTAATAGGAAGTTTGGGGACATCTCAAGACATTAGTTTACGACATCAACAAATTATAGCTGGTTCTGATGTGATAAGAGGACTTCTGGAATTTTTGCACGTGTTTGAGGTGCAATTTCAAGAATATCTGAAGCATGTATTTTGGCTAAAGGTGGTTATAATAAATCATAGTAAGTAATACCATTGTTAATTATTTTGTTATTATTTTAAGTATTGTAATGCTATCGTAAAAATGCACTTGATCAAATACATCAATTCTATTTTTGAAATACAAAAAAGTGTAAAGATACAAAAAGTGAATATACTTATTTTATTTGTAATATTATAAAGGGTGATATGTTTTTTTTGGCAAATAGTAATCGATGATATCCACACCTGCTCCACTAGTTCTAAAGCTGGTATTTTTTTGTTTTGCATCTACCTACTGTCATACAAAATATGTACACCGTACACAATTTGGTTAAATTAAAGCGGTTTATAAATTAAATATTGAAACCTGATTTTTTAAAATTTTTGACACTGTAGCTGGACAATGGCTATTCTAAAACCCCACATTTATATAACAAAAACCCTGGATTGTTGACCTCTACTTAAGAAACAAACTGGATAACATTTTGTGCAAAATTTTTTTTATGGTATAAAAACAATCGTATTTGTATTTTCGTTGTATTGTTAAAATTGGATTTAAAAAAACTGTCATATTTTATAATTCGAATCCCATTTTCCTTTTACTAGACATACATGTCTACTGTTTCTGAATGACCCTGTATGTGTTGTTCATGAAACAGTAAATCGAAACTCGAGCAAAATCTGTAGGAATAATATTTAAGCCGATAAAAGGCACAGGTTTTCAACCCGGGTACACTTTTGTCCGAACATTAAAAAAATAAAAACTGTGGAGCTTTAAAACCCCTTATCGATTGGCTCTCTCCTTGCCGACCTATCAATAATTGTCGTGAATAAAAGAGCGCGCCGTGGAGAGGCAAGAAGGATCGAGGAGGAATCCGCCCTGGATGACCCCCTAAACTGGGGCGAGCCGGAGGTATTGCAGTAATACGGCAAGTCTTAGAAAATATTGATTGCCGGCTCAAAAGTCCATTACATCGGGCCAAACACACGGATGCGAGCCCATTAATTAACGGTTAATTGAATTAATTACTCTCATTATTTCACATCGGGCATTGTATGGGTCGCATCGCAAGACACGGCTAAGCTCTGATTGAGACAAACGGCCCCGGGGGTCATTCCGCCAAATTGGTTTTTATTCGTGACGTTATCTAAACCGCCACTGTCAAGGTGGCCCGGCCTCTCCAGCTCTCTGCTCTCCGCTCTCGGCTCTTCCGCGTTCTGCACTTTTAATGAAGACACTCGAAGCGAATTCAAGAGACGACCTTTGTACTTTCAATATACCTAATTAGATAGAACTGAAATGTTTTCCGATTCTAATGGAAAGTCTGCCCTTGGTAGGTGAGAAGAGAGGGTGTATTAAAACATATGCAACATGAACAAGCAGGGAAATTCCATGATTTTTCAGAATACGTGTAAAAGAAATATTTATTTATTCTACGGGCTAAAGTCCATTTACAAGAAGACAATGTAATACATGTACGTGTACTTAAAACTAAAGTAAATAATATTTATACAATTATGCAATATTGAAAATAACACAAAAGGGAGAGAAAATAAATATGTATAATATTAGTAGGCATGTAAGAACAAAACCAAAAGTACTTAGTAACCAAATGAACACCTATTCAGTTGACATTGAAATTGTTTATACCACCAAACAATTCAAGATGGTTTACATTATTGTTAGCCAGCCTGGATACCCTAGAGATAAATGAATTATATCCATAGTTTGTTCTATGAGTTGGCTCATGGAAGGCTTGAATTGAACGAGTAGCTCGAGGTGGCATATATAGTAAAACCTTTGCAGTAAGTGAGGGCATGAAATATTTGAATTAATTAAATTAAACAGCAACTTGAGATCTTTGTGCAAACGACGAGTTCTTAGTGTTTTAATATTAAGACTTTCTAAATTTGCATAATCCAAATTATAATCCAATTTAAAGGCCACATAGCGTAGAAACTTGTGCTGAACTTGTTCAAGACCCTGTATATGTAACATATAGTAAAGATTCCAGACACAGAAAGTCAACTCCAAGCCTCTTAATAAAACCTAACATTTTAATGATTTATTTATTATCATATCAATATGAGGCTTAAAACTTAGTGACGAATCGAAAAGAACACCCAAGTCAGTAATAGTGGACACAGAATCCAGAGGTGTTTTGTCTATATAATAAATGTATCTCAGAGGCTCTCTACTGCGACAGTAGATCATTGAATGACATTTTTTAACGTTTAATTCCGTGCCATTTCTTAGACACCATTGCTACAGTCTGTCCAGGTCACTTTGTAATCGAATACAGTCGTCAGAAGTAGTTATTTCTGAGAAAAACTTCAAGTCGTCCGCAAACAATAGAAAGTTACTATTTAAAACATTCTTGTATATCATTAATAAAAACATTGAAAAACAATGGTCCAAGGTGTGACCCTTGGGGAACCCCTGACGTTATCAGAATTTCGCTCGACTTGAAATTATTATAACGAACAATCTGCTTTCTTTGTACCAAATAACTTTCCGTCCATTTTAGCAATGAACCAGCAATTCCTTTAATTATTTTATTTATTATTGGTGTCTGACGTCAATAATATGTTGCATAATATAATGTAGAAAATATTTAAGCAGTTGTAGCATTTTTAGAAAGCGTTTTGGAAACTGTAAAGATAGTTAAATATCTGAAGACGACCCTATTGTGTACAATGCACGAAGCAAATTCAAGGACGAGGACCCGCAACGTTTTTTACTAGTCCAAATGTTTACTTTTACAGACTTTTGAAGCGGATCTGTGAGTTAATAAGTGTTAAAATGTCACTGGAACTGAGATTATGAAAAAATTTTTCGTTTCTTGTTTTTCTGTATATGTGTAGTTGTATTTTGTAAGCTTACTTATTCTTTGAATGATACTGATCCAAAGTGTATGTTTGACCTTACGTTGCTCACGCATTTTAAACGCATCCTATGTATATGAAACATTTTAGAGAACGTCTATATTTTACTACAAACTGTAACTACAAACAAAGTATACATATTATAAACGTAAATATGTGCTGGTAAGATTGATTTCTCTAAAAATTTATATGTATACCTATGTATTTAAACTCGTATGTGTTTCAATTATTGTTTTCACGTTATGACTACAAACTCATTTTATAAGTAGCCAAATAGACATTAAATTGTTAATTATTTATGAGATGTTCCATATTAAAAGCATGGGTCCATGTTACCACATTTTTTCTAGTAATATTTTTAACCAAATTAGTTTTTTTAGAGTAGAAACGTTAAAATAATATTTGGTATAGTAATTCGGGATCGGATCGGTCAGTGGTCGCGCGGTTTAAGGCATCAGTTCTTAAATCGAGGTGACTAGATCGCTGTGGGTTCGACCCCCGCAACCGGTAGACCGTATATAAGCTACATTCGTGGAGAGGATTGGCACCCTCTCCGTGGGTACTGTACGGTGGAAGAATGTTGGCGTGGGTCAATATGAGAGGTTGACGTTTGACTACCCCCTTAATTAATGAGATTTTCCAGGTTTCTCTTATTCCTGCACTGAATGATGGTTAGGGTCTACCAACGTAAGTCATTCCTGGGCGCAAGTGCAGCCTGCTTAATAATAATATGTCGCCTCCTCTCCCGCACAAGTCTGCGACTTATTGTATTATTATTATTACTCGTATTAATGATCGCACGTTACTCAACTGTTCTTATTGTCAACATAATTTTCAAAATTTAGTGTAATATGCAGGGTGCCCGTTTTTTTCGAGCCTCACTATAAGTATAGGAAGCCGGTGGATCAAAGTTGAAGAATTTAATGCTGAACAATATACGAAAAAAATTGACTTGTCTCATTTGGTTTTGAAGATATTTTAGAAAAACTATAATTTGCAATTTTATTATTTTTTAATCAAGAGCGATAGGCATTTTTAAATTGAACAATTTTAAGACACTTTTTTGAGGGATGTTGTTGATTTTTACTGGACTTGTTCGTAAAAAATAAATTTTCTAAATTTTCATTTTTATGGACGTCATACTAAGTTTTTAAATATTTAAAATAAACTTTTTTTGATTCTATAAATTAAAATCAACTCAAGTATCAAAAACTTTATTTACAAATTTAGATAGTATTTTGTTTCCATGTCAGCCAACTTCATCAAAATTATAATTTTGTAACCCATTTAAGCCAAAATAAAAAAGTGTAGTATAAAATATAGTGCTATAATTAAAAAATATTTATTTTAAATATTTAGAAATTCAGTATGACGCCCATAAGAAAATAAAAGTTGAATAATATTTTCCAATCACGCACAAGCGAGGTAAAAACCAATAACATTTTAAATTCACAACAAAAAAGTATCCTAATAATGCTCATTTAGAAATTCCTATAGTCCTTAGTTTTTCTAAAAAACTTTGTCCCAATTTAACCGACTGCGTATCTCTAAAGACAACTGTGTGTCGCCCATGGTGACACTCGAAAAACAAGCACCCTGTATAGTGTAAACATTTAGTGTTATATATAGTTTTATTATTTTGGGTTGCAGTTTCTTAAATATTTTGATAAAAATATACCTTCTAAAAATTTCTTTGCTGGGAAAAGTATAATGTTTATTCACATGACGTGCAATCATTGAATGCCTGACGCTACTATACATATTTTACTTTGAATAACTACCTAAACATTATCAAATTGCACGTTTTTTATAAGATTATTAACTAAGAAATTATAAACATTATCATTAAATATGCCTGCTTTACTTAATTACTGTAAACAGTAGATGCAAATAAAATCCGAATCACTTTTAACCTCACACGACTGAGGGTTCGTGTGTCCGTCCATTTTCCACTAGCATTTCCGGGTTCCTTAAATCAAATGGACTCAATTAAATGGAAAAAGCGCCTTTAAAGCCGTCCGAGCGTTTTTCGGCGTGTCTTCGGTTTTTGCGTGGCCTGCTGCCAGGGCCCCTGGCAACCCCGATCGCTTTTTTCTGGGGTGTAATGAGGACGGGTGGCGCAGCAGTACCTGTTGCAGTCTTGCCAACCACCGGATGTTTATCGTCGCCATCAGTGTCGAGTTAACTTGAGCATACATTCGACTAACCCCACACGATCTGCTGGTGTGCCAGATTACTTGTTTTAATTGAGTTTTCAGCTGGTTTATTGATTTTAAGGAAGTCTGCTCTTAAAATTTTATTAATCAAATTAGATCAGGGTTATGAAAAACAGTTTGATCATTTTCGAGAACAGAACTAATAAAACAGAAGCAATTATAAAAATAAATTAGGTAATGTCTCAAAAACTAGCCTGTCCGATGGACTAGACTTCAGCCTTGTCCTCATGGACGCGAAATTTCACGCGAATGTCGCAGTTTTTGATTGAATTATTAATGGCGGAAAAGTCTCACTTGTGTGAATATCCCAAAACAATAATGAATATTATTAGTATTGTTATCATTATATGGAGTTAGTAAGATTGATTTGAGCTTCTGATAATTTACCATGACAGTCAATGATATATGATCAAAATTTGCGAAAAGTTGAGACTTTTTCTGCCATTAAATAATTCGGGCGAATATTTGAGATTGTCACGTCCCTGAAGATAATGTTACCATATTACGTTTATATTTTCAATATTGCTGAAAATGCTAATGAAGCCACATTATATCTCACCTGCACTCAGTTAATATGTATATACATATTGTTACGAAAGCTCACCTACCTTTTTAGTTGGTTAATTATGTTCCTGTTTTCGTTAGAATTTATAATTGAAGCTCACCTACCTCGTTAGTTTGCAAATTACGTTTCTGTTTATGTTAGAATTTATGATTTTTGTGATGCCTTTATTTTGACGTTTTCCGGAATATTCCAGGCTATATTCTATTTGTTTCTCGACACGTTCTCGAGATCTCAGAAACTTCGAGAACTTTAAAAACCTATATATAAGCAGACCATTTTCGGCCGGGGGAGTCAGTTTGTATTGAGCAGCCAAACGCGAGTGACAAACGTCAAAGTAAAGCGTTGACAGTTGCGAAATTTGTTGAAGGATATTTCTTGTATTATCAAGAGTGATAATAAAGATTGTTTGTCTACGTGACGTGTTTCAACGATAACCTAATTTCGAGGTTACAATATGAAGGAACAGCCAGTTCAATTGTCGGTCATCTCACCTATGGCATACTAATGAGGGCTAACAAGCCCGAAACCGGTCTATGTCTGGTGGTGTATCCAACAAGGGTTCTTAGCTGTTCACATAGATTTACTCATTTACAGAAGCCACATCAACGGTTTATCAAAAGAGAAGCAACAAATTCTCGAAACATTTTTTAGAGGGTCAACCGCTTCAACTGAACAAACTCCAATTGGATGAAATAAGTCTAATGAATGAAAAAAGTGTTTATCGATTCTTTGAAAAGAGATTTGAAAACTGTCCTTCTTTCTTCAAGCATATTCAGTTGTTATGAAAGAAGAGTATACAAACATGAAGTCAATCCGTAAAAATATTATCTACGAAGAAAGCATTTGGATGGCTTTCTAAGTATTTTCAGATTCTCACTATTTTATTGGGGTGACAATCGAATTCCACAAAAATATGTGCTTGTTATGTGAATGGAATAATAGATACAGAAAAGAAGAACTTCATTTCAACCAAGTACCAACAACATCAGAGAAGCATTAGTTGGTCCTAAAGTTCTGCTGCCACAACTACACATCAAGTTGGGTGAAAGCTCTTAATAAAGAAGAATGATATATATATCTAGTAAAATTCTTTCTCAATATTTATACAGAACATACAGAACTGCTGAGAAGGAATTTTCAATGCATCTCAGACTGGTAAAATGATAAGAGATGACAATTTTGTCACCAGAATGAGAAAGATATAAAACGGAGTTGCTGAATGAATCTAAATTTACATTTTATGGATGGAGTTGGCTACTTTCCACAAAACTTGCTATTTCCGTAAAGAACAAGGTAAAAGATTTCATCAAAACTTGAAATTAATAATAGGAGTATGTATGTCAAAGTAAAAAATAGATATGTACGGCGTATATTTTATAATTTTGAGTCCGAAAGTGAAATTCAAAAGTTGTATAGTATGCTCCAATAATTAATAAAAACGTCAGCACAAGTATGTTTCGTATACACTTCTAATTCGTTATCTAAGTTTTGTGTGATTTATAATTTTATTTCCATCGTTCAATAATGTAACAAATAACATACATCTATGTTTTTGGAAAAATATGCCGTTTTAGCTTTATAAATGACAAATCTTTTGCTCTGAGTACGTATACTAAAAAGGCTTTACTCATGAAAAACTCGAAACAAAATAACGTGGATCCGTACGAATTAAGTGACGTCAGCAAGTTACTTTTGACATACAGAAATAACATTAAAGGACAAAAACCTGAATTTTACCGCAGGGTGTTTTGAAATTAGGCAAAGAAAGCATACTTTTGAGTTTTCCTGTAAAATACATATAATTTCAGCATTACTAAAGAAATTGGATGAAATTTATTAAACTGCAAGAATCATCAGAAACGGGTAAAATATAAAAAAATATACAAGATCAAATTTTGTCAAAATAGTGCCCGTTTTTATGCACAGGAATATAAATTGTGTATTAGAAATATGACTTGTGCTGCGGCAATTTAATCGCTTTGAGCTGGCTGTATTACTCCACTGGCATCGACAATTTATCAATCCGACCCCATTCAGCTTATGAAAAAACCATTTACATTATTTCATTTCCGCTGAGGGATATAAATGACGGAGGCGATTGTCTTCGCGCACCGAGTGAGACTCGAAATCGGCCGATATTGTGCAGGTAACCCTTCAAAGTGCAGCCGGAGAGCGACAGGCCCATTCACGCCAGCAGGATACAAATCGCCTACACCGATTCGTACTCCGCGAATCAAACCCCATAGATGACTAATGGCCCCGGCGCCGCCGCCGCCACCGCCGCCTCATAACCCACCACCGTAGTGGATATCTATGTAAATCCGAATGAAATTTATAGCCCTTATTGTGGCGAAAGTGTTGAGGCGTTATTAATTTTCCTGGATTCCTGCGACTCCTGGTCCCGGTTTCAAGCCGAACGGGAGACAATAATTCATGGAATATAAAATGTATCCCACCCTATACATCTCAGATTTCCAACACAGAAATAAGTACACAAAGAAGTCGAAAATATTTTTCAACAGCACTATAAACCTATAATAAAAATAATAATAATAATGTGTCTTTATTAAGTTAAAAAAAATTAAATAAAAAATATTAGAGGAGTGACGAAATTCACCATTATTTTTGCCCTGCATCTAATCACTAATCAGTCCATTTAAAAAAATGCATTACAAAGTAACTATAAGATAAAGTACACACTTTATATTGTCAGTATTGTCTATCGGTCAGTGGTCGCGCGGTTTAAGGCGTCAGTACTTGAATTGAGGTGACTGTATCGCTGTGGGTTTGACCCCCGCAGCCGGTAGACCGTATATACGCTATATTCGTGGAGAGATTGACACCCTCTCTGCGGGTATGGTAGAAGAATGTTGGCTTGGGTCAATGTGAGAGATTGATACTGGTTGACATTTGACTACCTCCCTAATTAATGAGGTTTTCCAGGTTTCCCTCATTCCTGCACTGAATGGTGGTTAGGGCCTACCAACGTAAGTCGTTCCTGGGCGCAAATGCGGCCTGCTTAATAATAATATGCCGCTTTGAGCAAGAAGCATAAATACGTGCAGATTTAATTTAAGTTGGTAACATAAGATTTGACCTGTTTTTCAGAACTTTCACAACTAGAAGCAGAGGGGAGCTTATCATAAATGTTAATGGCATCATAACTAAATAATTTGAGCAGAGTACTATGACATAGGACAGCGTACATATAGATTACAAAATTTGGTAGATCATGCCGATCTTTGACGAGTTGCGGAAATGGCGAACATAGTTTACATTTATGGCCTTGCAAGTGTAAATGGTACTGAGGCTAGGCGAATTTATATGGAAATTTCTAAATCACCCAGCTCCAGATCGAAGAATGTTCAAAAATATGTTTCAACGTCTTTTGAAGTCAGATTCATTTCAGAGAGATCAAATTTCTTTAAGTTCTTTGAGTGTTAAAACGCCTAAGTTGGAAGAAGTTATGTGAATCATAAATTAGTTTGGTTCGTTCTGAAACATCAATAGTTATACCTTTATCACATACGAAGGGTTCAAACCTTACTGCCGCAAGACTATTCTACTCACCTACAATTTTGCCACTGTGTTTTGCCAAAAATTGAACAAAATCGGGATGGATTTTTGACCTCGGCTTGTGAAACACCCTGTGTAGAAGGCGTTTTAGTTTTAAATTGGCTAAAAAGTAAGCTTTGACGTGGCATCATTACTCCCAAAAGCAGCAGACAAGGAAGCTTTGTAAGAACTTCATCAGAGCTCTTCGCAGGGGGCAAATATGAGCATTTAGTAGATTTGGCAAAAGTATGCATTAAATGGACTTTGTTCTACGACAAAATACGAAGCAGCTATTGTAGGTTCACCCTTGTCTTGACTTGGAGTTAGCAGTACTAAAACCAAAATGTCGTCGACATATCTGAATATGTCCACGACACATTTATTATATGACCTCATAGATATATCTGGACATCAGCGTCACTATGGAGTAGGAAGAAAACGTTTCTAAATGTATTTGCAAATAATACATTGAAACATAACGTAGATAATCTTTTTGACATTGATACGTATTTGAATGCCTCGTGGAGCAGGAACTATATTATCTATGATCTGATACTATCTAGCAACAACCTATTTATCCTGTATATGTATATGTACTGATAAGGCAGGCGATATCTAAAAAAAATATATTATCAACAGCTCGAAATAGGGGCCAGCCTTTCCTAGGACCAACTGCATAAGTAGTTTACTCCAGAGTCCTGATTCATACACCCTCAACATTTATTATAATGTTTAGTTACCTATAACAAATCATATATTAGGTGGGTCAAAAACAAGTAATAAAGTCTTATTCGCGTTAATATTTAGTGAATGTCGTTTAGATACAGTAACAGTAGCAAAAATATAACTGTTTATTTGATTTAAAGGCTCAAAATAGTCACATAAAAATGTATTCAATAATGTTGTGATATTTTTACTCAAAACAAGATATTATGTAGAAAGGAGATCCCAAAATAAAACTTTCTGGTACGCCAGAAGATATTTTTAGTGGTTTTACATATCAATATATTTTAATATAGACAATAGTATTTCATGATTAGTCTTAGAATAATCAAAAAGAACGAGTACTGTGATTTCTTTTGCATTTATTGCCTTTAAAATATAATCAACTATATTTAGTAAAGCGGTTTCACAACTATAGAAAGGATGAAAACCAGACTGACCTTCTTTCATGATGTTAAACGTAGACACAAACTCAAATTTGAAAATATATTATTCTTTCTTATTTATCGCTAAATGACAAGTCAGTAACCTAAGAAAAATATCTGTTAGTGATTTTATTAGTCTTAGGTGCATGTATGTCAAAAACCATGTCATCTAACGAATAATAACTAAGAAGTCAGTAGTTGCTGAACATAGAGCAGATACAGGGCATTTGATAGACCTGGACAAAACCCAGATTTTAGTGAAAGAAAGAAGATTCTGAATTCGAAAAATCGAAATAATTTCAATCATAATGAAGGTTTGGGGCTTGTATATTCAACCAAACACAACAAAAATAAAAACATGAAGAAAATGTCTAAAACGAATAGTTTTCCTGCAAATAAATTTGAAAAATAAAAATATAACTACAATACAATGCAAAGCTGTATTAGAGAATTACAAACTAAGGTACAATTAAGGTTAAGTAAAAGCTCCTCATAAGTAATTTGTGTTTTTTTTTCGATATTAATGAAGTAAACCATTGAAGTTTTCCAGAAAATCTTTAAAACTTTAACGTTCGACAGCATTGCAATCTGTTAGCTGCTACTGTTAACCTAAAAGTATTATTAGTAGTCTTGTGGTTAGTTAATACATATCGTTTTTCTATAGTACTTTCTTGAGATTTATATCATTATACATAAAACCAAAATGGAACAATTTATAGTAACCACGACCAGTTGCATGACTTGTTAATTTATGGCGAATCTGAGCAAAGCTCTCTGACTACGAAACGTTTGAATGGTAAACGCTTTCGTAAGCAACTTAAGTCGTTCTGAACACTTGTAACTATTTCGAATTTTCTTGTCCTGTAATAAAAAAACTCTAAGAAAACCATTCACAGCAAGCATATTTAGATGTAAGTATAAACACCTGATAATCCTGACATGGTCTGTGAACAACGTTATCATATATTCAAGACCTGTTTGCTTTCATAATTTTGTTGCCGTGTCTTGAAACGTTAAGACACCAAAACTGACCATGTGTAGAAGTTGTTCAACAATTTTGTACAGAACATCAATTATGGAAGGCACTACGTAAAAATCAATGATTATCTAATTACATTGTATAAAAGTGATGCAATAAATATGGTGTTTGAATTTGTGTTCCGCCCTGATATTAACCACCTAGCCGCGAAATGAAAACTGGTCCGAAAATAAAGGATCCCATCGGAAATTGCTCAGGTCCCTGTAAGGACAATGGCCATTGATGGAGTTTTCCGGGCGGAAGAGCAAAGGAGGGCAAGTAGCCGGCATAACTGGCGGCGGGCTGGAAATTCAGAGGCATCCCGGGGTTGGGGGCGCGGGCGGCCGTACCTCTCAATATCACCGCGAGGTGGAGGAGTTTTATCACGATTGGGTAAAACATTTTTATCCCTCTCTGTTTATTTTATTGCATTTCGCCCTAGGTTTGGCGAGGCCATTACTCAGTGGCGTAGGAGAGGGTATGCCGAGGCAGCAATATTGGTGAAATATTTACGAAATCACACTGTAAGAAATAGCTTGGTAGAATTTCTGTATGTTCTATGTAGAAATGTTAGTGCCTACAAATCATAAGAAAATTTTAGAGCAGTCAAAATTAAAATTAACGTAAATAGTAACAATTTAATTTGTACAAAGGTTGAAATTTATAGTCTTTAAGTTCAGTATAATATATACAGTACAGTATAAAGTTTTTTATTAATCATACCAGTTTCGGCTTTTGAAGCCATTCTCAGAGAAGACACTTCAAAGTTAAAAACAAAACCAGAACCAACGTTAAAATTTCAAAAAATTATTTTTCAGTTCTGTTCAGTATTCTCAAAAAAAAAATAATCTGAACATACAAATTTATATAAATCGTACCAAAGGTAGACAAACAAAGTTTGTGTATTTTTCTGTAATGTGATACGGTTCATTTTGATACAGTATCTAGTCTATACTCTCTGTGCTTATTATTGTTACAGATAGTGCTGAGAAGGTTTATATGACTATGAAAGTAACATAAGTTGATATCCCAACTCCTGTATGTACAATTGTTTGCAATAATAGCACTTTTTAAAATTAATTTTGCTATTTCTTTTCAACTGCTGAAGTATTGGAAAAGAAATCTAAGAACTTTTAACATTATTTCTTAGTTGTTTCACTCACCAATAGATATTTAATGAAATTTCTACTCAGAACTTCCAGAGGTTCAAAAACTGCTTTGAGGGGTGCAATTATTATCGCAAAATCATGTATATATAGATAGATCTTTATTCTTTCTGAAATTAGACCAGGTACATATTACAGACAAATGGCAATTGTGGGAATGATATATATCCATCACCCTGCTGTTATTATTCTCCAATTATAAATATTAAACAATTTCATAGAGAAATATATACAAATTGTATGCAGAAACTAAAATATAAGGCAAGTTATGCTATTTTTTTTACAAAAAAAAAAGACACAATTTTCACAGAATTATGTTGCATATTGTCCCTAGAATGTATAGATAAAAATTTATTTTTATACCGATATACATAAACATATTTTTTGTATAACATATTCAATTGTTCTGTAATGTTAGATAATTTACATTACATAATAGACATTTAGACATTTAGACATTTAGACATTTATTAGTGTTAAATACACATAAAGTGTTTACACGTCAGAAAAAAGAGAATATGGTAGTACATTCAGGTAAGATACAAAATATAAATATTTAATACTAAGATAGTCATAAAAATACGCATAAAAAACATACATAATAAAAGACAAACAGTTGATACATATTAAAATAAGAAATAAAGACATACATAAACGTCATAATTTATTGAATTTAAATATTGCAAATAAAATATGCACAGTCTTAGTCAAGATTTCATAAAACGGTGAGATCACTATCTAAAATTGTTGTACAGTGTAAAATGCATTGTTCAATAGAAATTTTTATTCTTCTCTTAAACAATGTAGGGCTTAAATTTCGCACTGAAGAGGGCAATGCATTAAAAAACTGAATTCCCAGATAAGATACCGTTGCGTGTTTTATTTAGACGATGAAAGTTGGTGTTTATGTTATATTTATTTCTTGTGTCATGGCAATGGATTTGGCTACGGACGGTGTATATATTATCATGTTCTTTAATATACAAAATGCATTGGAGTATATAAGTACATGGCACAGTTAAGATGCCTAGTTTTACAAACTGGTCTCTACAGTCATCTCTATATCTCAAACCCGATATTATACGAATGGCCTTCCTTTGCATTGAAAAGACGGTCTCAGAAGAATAAAATAAAATTGCTTAACTTTGCATAGAAGCAGTAAAAACTGTAGGTATAAAATATAAACAATTCTGCATAATATAATGCGGAAAATAAGTATACATTTAATTTGGAAGATTCAAAGACACAATTCATGTAGAAAAAATCAACATTAGTTTAGTTATTCGGCACGGAGTTTTAATAAAACACCCTAAAAATAATTGAAAATCAATGTTTTGTTTTTTTTGGAAAATTTACAACTGTATTTGACCTGTCCAAACAAATGACATTTTAAAAAACATATGCATAAAATTAAATTTGACATAAGACATTGCGACTATATACGAAAAGTTGTATCTAAAGCCAGTTACAATGACTAAATGAACTAGATGCAGAACTATTATTATTCTTCTTGGACCTCTGAATTAAATATTGCAAAGAAAACCTAAAAGAACATTGTAAAGATAATTGTTTTTGAGTTATTTTATCCGTACTGTACGCCACTGGCCCACGGTGTTCGCTTCTAATCCTTATTCCGCCCTTACTGTTGCGTCAGCAAAATACAACATATAAGCTGGAAGAAACCTGACTTGATTATGAAAAGAGGACCCGAAATGAGATAGGACACACGCAGATTCCAAACGATGGCGCTTAGATTGCTATTTTTATTTAACGAAAACCAAGCTCCAAATCCCTTGATTTAGTCCACTAAATCACAGTGTCGTATAAATAAATCTGTTTCTTTGGTAGGGTCATAGAAATACCGCTGGCATATTAATATATGTATGTCTTACACTAAATTTTAGTTTCGATTATATGGAAAGCTTTTAGGTTGAAATTTGATATTTATGTGTTTTTGTTTAAAAAAATTACATTGGTGTTTTGTTACCAAAATGTGCAATACTGAAATTTTAATAATCTATTATGCAAAATTTTAATAATAACTTTACATAAAAATAATTGTTTTTTTTTTTGCTGGAAGAATTATGATATATCTACAACGTGAATCAAAATGAACTGTTTGAACCATATTTACCTAGATATCAAAATGTGGGTACTTCAATTTAAAATTTAAAAAAAAAATGTAAATACCTATACAAATTTCTCCCAAAAATCTGAAGATATTTTGAAATTTGGCATAAACTAGCCATATTTGGAAGTGTGTATCAATACTATCAATTGGCACTATGGGGGTAATGTGGGGCCTCTCTTTGTACCCTGTATTTTCCTATACTTCATATTTTGATGGTTTGTATCAGTATCAATGGATAGATAATTTAATTCTAGATTTTTTTTCATTGGACATTTTTGTGATATGACTAATATTAAAAAAGGAAAATAGAGCGGATTCATTATACATCATTTAATATTGTTAATTAACATTGTTATTAAGTATTTCAGAAATATTAAATACAGCTGAATTATGTAGCGGAAATTGAATTCCAAAATAGATTGTTTGAACTTAATTTATCTAGATACTAAAATGCATTTCTAAATAATTAAAGGCTATACGAATGAATTTAGTATCTAGCTAAATTAAGTTCAATCTAATTTGACCTCTAGTTCCCACCATATAAGTTTTATTACATATTTTAGAATTACCCTGTATAACGCTAAAATATTTATATTAGTTTTGTAACAATTTAAAATAAATTAAAAGTAAA
This sequence comes from Monochamus saltuarius, assembly GCA_025584915.1. Taxonomy (NCBI): domain Eukaryota; kingdom Metazoa; phylum Arthropoda; class Insecta; order Coleoptera; family Cerambycidae; genus Monochamus; species Monochamus saltuarius. The sequence continues at coordinate 16,960,028 of CM046723.1, read as the reverse complement.
TTGAAATAACTTGTAATGTATAACTTATGACACATTGTCAAAATCAAACAATACGTAAATTAAATGGTCTTGTAATATCTCCATAATATTGATGTGATATTATAATAAATGCTATGTTACTATTTGATTATTAAAATATAAAAATATTTATTAAATTATAAACAAATTTAAGAAACTCTAATATATGTACTAGACTATATACGACGAAATATTGTGAATTTACAATATACATATACCGGGTGTCCCAGAATTTTTAGAATTAAGTAGAAAATATATATTTTTGAAGACGATGTCCTTATTTTTCAGTCCAACAAATAATTTACTAAAATTAACGCCTCTTAAAGATTTATCGTAAAATGCGTGATTTCCAAGAATAAAACAGTAATAAAATAACAACATTATGCCAGAAGATTAGAATTTTGTGAATTAGATCAACGCTAATCGTCAACTAGTTACAATGATGATTTTTCCTGACGAAGCTTAATGCAAAGAAACCTTCGCGCACAAAATTTCATGATTTTAACTCAAAGTACACGAGAGTTATTAAAGAAAATGTAATGTAATTTTTTAAATTTGACATTCTGTATACCCTAAACTAAGCGTTTCCAGACCCAAGTTCATAAAAAAAATTTTTACTTAAAATTGAACGTAGAAATACTGAAGTATGTACATCTCCTCCTGAAACACCCTGTATAACGATGTCTCGCATGCATGCACGTATTGTAACAATATTTTCTGAGGTGTGCTCTTCTACCATGCAGATTTTCCGGTCGAATTATTTACTTCGTCATTATATCACAAGATGGAGTTTCGACAATTATAACAACTAGTACTTGAGTCAACCAACCCTCTCCTCCCCTAAGCTAAGGATTTTCTTCTAGTTTTGTTGATATCCTCTGCGCTTTAGAAAATAGAAACATAAACAAATCACCATAAACAACCTCAAACGTTGGAACTGCCTGACTTCCTAAAAAAACCTCATAAATCCGTCATCTCAAGCAGCCCGTTACGGTTAAACGTATAATTTACAGACAATGAAACCGTCCAGTTAAAAACAAATAAAGCGGGAGCGGCCGCCGCCACCCCCGGCCCCGCGTCATACACACACGCCGCGCTCTCATCTCGTCCTCATCCCGCCGAAGAAACGTGTATCGACAGCCGAGGCCGGCGCTTGAGATTGCGTGATGGCGGCCGCCGCCGCCGCCGCCGCTACCTGCTGACCGGCCCTGCCCAGTGCCCGCCGTCGCCATGGCGACCACCTCGTCATTAAACCATCGCCTTATCATAACCGCTACGCCGACCCCGGCCATCTTTGGTCATCGCCGCCCCACGTAAACGTTTGTCATCCTCTGACCCGGCCGGCCGGCCGCAAGAATGCCCCCACCGCTCCCCACCGCGCCCGAAACAAAGAAAAAATCCGTTTTATTAAAAACGGGGGCCACTCTCAGGGGCTGTGAGGATTTGGGAGGGTGGGGGTGAGATAATGATCTCTAGGGGTCGTTATTGGGATGATTTTTAGTTTCTTGAGTCCTGAGAAAGGACTGTCCGGTGTTCCTTCAAAAGTTTTTTTAGATTCCAGGAAAAGTCTTGTTAAAGTTAAAACACAATATTATTGTGATTGATACTAAGTCATGCATAAGTCATATTTATCAAACTGTTAAAAATATATCCAAAAATTATATATGTTGTCAACATTCTAATACTTCTTTATATTACAATATTGCAAACATGAAAAATTAACTGTTATGACAAAAAGAAGAATTCTTAAGGAACAAATCTGATTTTCTGATTCATTTCTTACTTCGCCCTTTTAGGAAATATCAAAACAAAACCGTTTACAAAACGATAGTTAAAAATTTTTGAGGTTTTCATAATTTGATTAAAATGAAAAGTATTAGCATTATAGTAGTTAATAATAAGTTGTCTAATAATAAGTCTCTAAAGGATAATACTTTAACGAAATACAAGCAGATCAATTGTTTTTAACCAATAAATTGAGGTGCAAGTGTAAAAATTTTGGGTATATACCTTGATGAGAGATTAAACTGGGCGTCTCATATTGACCATTTAAACTATAGGTTAGCAAGCTTCCTGCTTAGAAGGCTAGTTGTTCTCGGGCTAGGTTCTGTGGGGACAGATCCACTATCGGCGGACCCAGACATACCGATGTCTGGGTCCGCCCATATATTGATTTCGGCTCCTATTGTTGACATTACGACTGTTACAGTCGGAACCGTTCCTCGGATAATGGTGGTATTTCGAGACGTCCCATAGTCGCCTCTGTAACTGGTCCCATCCCATGCTTCCAAACGCTTCGCCGCTCTTCACTGTCAGTCATAATACTAACAATAGGCGCCGAAATCAATATGTCACTGATTTAAAAATGTGTAAATGCTGCTGCTGCAATGTAGGTCGCTTCCTGTAAGTCGAGCCGCTTAGGCCGAGCAGGAAGTAAGCAGACCACTTATATCTCACCTGCACTCGATTTAAAATTGTTTAACCAAACCTTATCCTTTAAAGATAATCCATTCAAATTCGGTACATTAACTATTTTTGAGTCATCAGAATGTATAAATTATTATTCAAAACAACATTCATGATAATATTTTCTCAAATTCACGACCTAGCCAGTCAAATTGTTCGATGCAACAATGTCGACTCTTGAAATGAGACTTTTTTTTTCTTCTAACTTTTTGATATCATAATTGTTTATACCTTTTTATAATTTTTAGACACCATACACTTTGTTCATAAAGAAAATGTTACCAGCCACAATTTATTTTATTATTACATTCCATTTCCATTCAATTATTGCGAATAAACATTATAACATATGTAAATAGAAATGAAAGTTGTATCAGAAATGCTACAATATTATTTTAAAATGTGGCAACAATCTACTACTATAATTGTAGTAAATGCTTCTACGCCTGTAAACGTTCATAGTTTAAAATAAAATTGACGCTGGATTAATTTTTGTTTCAATAAATGTTCATGACAATATTTTTCCATGAACAATGGTATAATACTCCCAGGTATTTTCAAAGACAGACCTAGTAAATTTATTTTGCAATGGTCACTGGTAAACATACATTTCACAAATTAACCAGAACGGTCATTAAAACATGTCACATCGGCCAAACTTGGAGCCTCTTCGAATTAAATACCTGCACAAAAGAATAGAAATCGCTGAAATATTTAAAATCCCTTTACTGACACTGGAGTAAATCTGCTAAAATCGCAGACTTATATGGAAGCGCATTTGGTGTAAGATGAGAGTCTCAGGCGAGCGTCAGCCGCATCCATACGGCAGCGACTGAAATTTATGGGACGGTTTATTAGTTTTTATTCGAAAATTTCATTGTACGTATGCAAATGGAACAACGAGACGACGTCTTCGCATCACGGGCTATTGTTTCGAGATTTCTTGAATAAATGGATGTGCAGCTGAAATGCACCTCCATTGCTATAAAATTTAAAGAAATATATAAATAAGAATGTCTCAGGCTGCACCAAAATACATACAGGGGGCTGCATAGCATAATGTACAGCGTTCTACCGGCAGGGCAGATATGGCTCATTTGAGTACTACAAAAAACCTAATATTTTAGGGTTTTGCGTACCTCATGCAGGACAAATTTTACAACAGGATAAATCTACACATTATGAGCTTGCAGCGCAAAGTTACAACTTGTTGAAGAGCTTCCATTTTAGTCGCAGAAATGATACGCGTGTGTCAGTCTTAGCTGTTGTATTCAAGTCATACAGTTTTCAAATGTATATCTCTAGATCCTGAGTCAGGTAGACCATAGACCAACTATATTTGCGGGGAGGATTGGATGCGCAAAGCTCTCTGTTGGTGACAGGATCCAAGAATCCATGTTGGCTTGAGTCAATGTGAGAGATTGATACCGTTCAACATTTGATCATCCTTCTAAGTAATGAGGTTTTCCAGGTTTCCCTCATTCCAGCACTGAAAGGCCTACCAACGTAAGTCGTTCTTGGATGCAAATGCCACCTGCATAATAATAATATGCCTCCCCCTCACCTGCACAAGTCTCCGACAGGTGATTCTTGAGATTAAAATGAGGGGTAGAGGTATTATTATTTAGATACAATTAGCCTAAAGTCGTTGTGAATGACTGTATGGCTAAATTTTTTCAGTCTCATATTAATCTAATTGGCATAGCTAAGCAGAAATGAGTTCAATAGATAGATAGATAGATACTAATTTTTATACAAAATACAATTGTAGTCAAGTCAAGCAAACACGATATAATAAAACACTAATAATACATACATAATCATTAAAAGAGAGGAAGAAAGTAGCTTAGAATATAAAAAAATGTAAACAAGATAAAAATGTTAAAGTAAAAATAAGTTTTATTTTACTCTACGGGCTTAAATAATTACAATATTCCTTATACCTAGTAGACATTAACTATAAAACTCAAAACAAACTTAAACTGTTTTGCCTGGTCCTCGATTCTCTGACTTCCTTAACTATCTTCATCCATTCTAAACCTCTTCTGTCCTCGTTCAAAATTTGCTTTCTACTTTCATGTCTTTCCCTCATTTCTTCACAATCGCGCAATAGATGTTTTATCGTTCTCTCTCTTCTCAACAAACCCTACATCTTATCTCACTTTCATCTATCCACCATTTATTATTTTTTCCTCATTGCCGCACCTGAATCTTGCTAATATTAACTTATTACTCTCTCTCTATCTCTCTCAGTATCTTCTCTGTTATTAACCTCTCATATTTTGCATTGTATCTTGAGTCCTTTATTTTTGTCCTTTCTTGCCTATCTATATCTTTGTCTCTTAGCTGTAATTCTTTTCTCATCTGTTTGCCAGTTCCAGTTTTTAAGCGTTCTATTTCTGTAGTTGCATATCCATTTCGTCGGTACAATTTGTCTCTATCTGTCCCTATATTCTCTCCTCCTTCCTTTTTTTTCTAACCAGCACTGTTAGTGCAGTCTTCCAGTCTTTCCTTCTCATTATATTTTCTTCATATTTTACTGCTAGATAAAATTAGTAAACATAATGGCAGGTACTTTTGCGAGAATAATAGCAGTTTCTAATACTTCTTTATATTTTTTTCTTAGTTGACAACATTAATCGAAATTGTGGCAGCCGCCAATAGTTCATATTCTGATTGGCATGACTATGTACGCTGGTGTCACTTATATTGGCATTTTTATTATGTATTTATAAGAGCAGATAGTATATAAAACAGTTGGCAAAATTGGAACATAAGTTTCTGTGTTCGGAATTTTAACACTAATAGATGACAACCTTTTATGGTATCTACTGTCAAATGTGATTTCTTTCCTCCTACATGCTCCAAATACTCCAAGGATTAAAACAGCTTCAGTTAACAGGAATTCATTATCATCGGCTTGTTTCATAAAGCGTTCTATTTCCAGCTTGATTTCTTTGTCTGATATCCGAAAGCTTTGCGTTTAAAAAATACAATTAGGTTTGTAAATTTGCTAATATCTACGTTTTTGTTCAGATAAATCATAGTGCGAAGCATGAATATTTACTCCACAATGTTGATGGCCTTTACGTACTGGATAGCTTCAGGAAATAGGCTAGTTTAAAAGTTGTTATTGCAGAAGTTTTCGAATAAATTTTTCGGGCACTAACATGGATCGCGCAGCTTTAGCAGCTTATTCAATATAAGAGTAGTCATTATCACTCATTTTTGGCGATTTTTTCACAAAACTTTGTAGGAAATACGGTAACGTTTGAATTTGACATTAAAGAATGCATAAACAATGCCTAAAGCCGGCCACAGACCTCGTGATTTTTCATCGGTTATTCTCGTCTCGACATTTTCTCCTGACCTTGTTCCATTAGTTTTTTATCTCATTCACAAATCTCATTCAATGACAACTTAAAGCTTCAAAATTGACTTCTTGAATTCCTCACTTCCAAACCACCGAAATTCTTCAGACGTGAAATAGAAAAACTTCCAGAAACGTTGGAGACAACGGTAAACAGTGGGAAAAAGGAACTAAATTAGCTCAGAGAGCGAATAAGTATTTATATTTTGCAAACCACCCGTTAGCTTTATTTTCTATTACATTAGCTCAAGATTGTAAAGAGATTACATTGTTATTACTGCTAACAAAAGAATTATCGTCAGCGTAAAGCATACATTTTTTGGAGGAGACAAATAAAGTGGAAAGTTATTTATAAAAATTATGAAAAGTAAGGGTCTCAAAACGGAACATTGAGGCATTCCACAGACGTCAAATGAGATGTTATTTCAGATTCAAGAGATGTTTATGAGAGCCATACATAAGATATGAAAATTGCACCCGTCTAATGCCATACTGGAAAAGTGTTTCAATAAGGCTATGATAAATGCAATTAAAGGCCTTGCTGACAATTTAATAAAGAAGTTAGACATAGAATCTCGCTAGAAGCACTGTTATTGCCAGAAACAAAAAAACGGGGAAGATACCGGAAAAGCAATTTTTGAGCACATTACAAGAGCGGCTATTCACTATCTCGATTCAGAGGTTATTCCAGTTCCGCCTTGTTCTCCTGACCTTGTCCCATTAGATTTTTATCTCAGTCACAAGTCTCATTCAATGACAACTTGAGGCTACAAAACTGACTTTGTGAATTCTTCACTTCCAAACCACCGAATTTGTTCAGGCATGAAATAAAAAGATTTCTAGATTGTTGGAAACAACCGTAAATAGCGGGAAAAAATAATTCAATCCTTTAGCTCACAAAGTATGTGTCACAAATCTACCGTACTATTACTTACAGATTCTTGCAAATCGACCGCACTATCGGCCGTAGCGATAGGGCCGTAATGCAATATTGATTTAAAGAATTCGCTCGGGCAGCGAGTGCCGAGACGAAAAACAACAACTCTTGTAATGCATTATCGCTATGTTTCAGCGTTGGCTAATATTATTTTTAGCGAACAAACTGGAAAAGGAAGAAATACCTCACATTGTTTTGATGCCAAGCTTTTAAAACTGCGCTGCCTGCTCCTGCTCCTCCTCGGCATTACTGATAATGTTGCCTCTGCCCTTTTTGCTGAGATGTTCCAGAATTAACTGCTATATATTTCACGGTTTTCCTTAGTCTCGGAAAGCATTCGGCTGCATAAATTTGGGAAATAAAACTTGGCGGTGCCGGCGAGATTACTACCTTGGAAATATTTTCATAAAAATGGATAACCTGCACAGATTTTTGAAATTTCTGTTAACTTCAAAAATAATCATAATTGGATATTTATATGTGTAAGAGGGTCAATATAAAATGCCTAATAAATAATTGTCAGCAAACGCGGAGTTTACAAGAATTAACTCGTAATGCTCTGAACATACGACCAAAATGGCGTGATCCTGACGTATTGCAACTATCCAACTAGTCAATAGCAGAACATATTGAACACAAACGTGTGTTAAGTTAACACTCAATGGAGTACCTTTAACACATCAATAAATATTACATAAAATCATTTTATTTTATTACTTTATTACTAATTATAATACGTTGTGTAAAATACATAAAATAACAAGGGTGTGTTAACACGGACATTTTACATATCCTGAATTATACACTAGAAAATCTCATTTAACGCATGTTAACTATTGCATATGGGGTGATTCAATCATAATGTAATAAATTTTTAGGGAAGAAAAGGATAATGAAGTTTCAATGCATACATGGCCTGAAAATAATTATTTTATAATCATTATTTGAACCCCCTCTTCAGACTGTTACTGACATCTAGCGGATTCGATTCATTCACAGCTCCCAAATCAACGCGGTATCGGCCTGCTTCGACGCTCTCACGTACCAGGAGCGCTGTGTTACCGGGAGCTATGGGTTGATTTGCTTCTCTTTGGTATCAAAAAGCATACATGATTTCATTTTATAACAGCCAAGACAAAATGATAGTAATAAATCATAATCACATTACATCAAATACAATAAACAATGTTTTCTTTTAATTGTGTCAAACTTGGTTATGGACAGAATAAAACAATCTGGAATTGTTTGCAATACGAGAACAACCTACAGAAAATACAGAACAATTAACGGTAAAAAAATATATATTGAAGCAATATTACAGAACTAACAAATTATCTTAATGACAACAAAAGAAAAAAAAGTTAGTTAACTCAAAGTTTTAATAGATCACTGAATTTTAAAATAAATGTGCGTCCTACTGTATACATACATTTTTCTCCCGTAGATCGTATGTATTACCCTTGATCATATTTGTGCAGTTATAGTTTTATGATTTAGATACTACTCTTCTTTATGTCATGACTGTTGTGACAATGTTACAAAAATTAAAAATCAGAAGAAAACGCTTAATTGCACAACTAACCTAATATTTCTAAAAATATTGAGTGATGATATACAGGATGTGTCATTAAAAAAATTTGTTTATTTTTTTAAATTTGTCACCATTTTGAAAACTTAGTAAGTGCCAATTGAAATTTAATTTCATTGTATTCTCAGGTAACTTTTATAGCAACTTAGTACAATTTTTTTTTAAATAATCGCAATAATACAGGTGCAAGAATGCATTGTTTTTTGTTTATCACCTATTTCTTTAGCAATTCGGAGTAAGTATGCTTTAATTGTAAATACAACCTGTGCATGGCGAACTTTAGATGTAGAATGACTAGGTTGATGTTGTGCATCTAGTGAAATGAAAAACGTATATAATAAAAACCCAATATTTTGGTTTATACACATTATGCTGCTGTAGTTAATGGATTCTTTAGGTCAAGATTTTAAAATTCCAGGATATGATAAACATCTTTATTTTTGAATATGCGAAATGTAGCAAAGCTACATCTATTGGCCATTAGCTACTCCATACCAGACTCGAACTTTGGGATATTGTAGGACTCTAATTATTTTCAAAGAAACCATTCTCTTTAAAAATATTGCCTTATTGAAAAACACCGATTTGCATAAAATATCTCATAATGTCGAGTATTGACTAGGAGGACTTTCATATTTGAGCATAAAATTTAATTCCAAGCAACTTTTCTGCATTACTTTTCTACGTAGCGTTAAGATTTAAAGTACCTTACTCTTCACTGTGTTTAACTTTTTCATATTTTTGAACACCCTGTATATTAAATTAAACAAATCACTATTTTATCGAGGGTTTCAAGACAAGCAAAAACCATTGTGGGGATGATTTTTGACAAATTTTTATGCATTTCAGGTATAGGCAACCTGACCTGGGGACACCCCGTGACATTAAATTTACTACTTCTATGGGCTCCTAAATTTATGGACCCCCTGTAGAGTAGTTTAAACAATAATATAAACTTTTTTAATTACCGTTGACTTACTAAGCAAAACGGCAATCCCAAACCGGGTCCCCATCTGCCTGTGTTTGCCCTGACAGAGCAATTTCGCGGGCCAACGGCCTTTTGTGCCCGACATTTTCTGTTTTGATTTTTGATAAAGACTGTTGCAATCCAAACTACGCGATTACACGCTCACTGCAGTTGTACCAATTTTAATCCGCAAAGAATAAAGATCCGTCCGTGTCCCTGCGGGGATCAGACCATCCGTGTGGAAGAATGTCGTCGATCGAGGTCGCGTTATCATAATAATAGAGGCATATTGGGCATGTGTGTTTATCCTTGTGGTACCCCGGGGGAATATTTCATGCTTCGATGATCGCATTCATTGGACATGTCGCTTAATCTGAAAGTAATGGGCGAGGTACGACGTTTGTGTTGATATTATTACGATTTAAGAGGAATTCTGGATTCTTGTTCCCTGAACCTGTGGGAACTACAGGAAAAGTTGGACTGAGTTATTTATGCAGAACAATTCTTAGCTAAATCTTTAATAATAAATGCAATATAGGGTGATACATTTAACTGCGTTTTCTAGACCTCAAAATAAGACAAATAGTCTATATAAACGTGTATCCCAAAACGTCTCATTTTCGACATACACGGTGTGAAATGTTAGTGTTTGATGGCGGTTTTTAATTAGTGTTAGTATTTCCCAAAGCCGTAAAGATAAAATAATAAAATGGCACAGTCCCATAACTTTTTATGCTCTTTTTAAAAATCTAAAAAACAATCAATACAGTTTGTCCAGGAGCGAGTAAAGACTTCAAAAATACCCAAACTTTTTTGTATATATTTTTTTGATAATTTCATAGCAAAAATTAAAATTCTATGGATTTTTACATAAACTAGGCACTTTTGATGAAATTTAGCGACAGTTTCTGAGAAAAATGGATTTTAATATCTGGGCGCATGTTAAATCTCATTGTAAAAATCTATGGAACTTCAAGCATTGCCTTTTAAATTAAAGATGAGAAACAATTTTGACATCAACCAATACTTATATACAGGGTTAACTATGACTAAGTACAAAATTGAACCACGTGCCCAGGGAGCCCTAAAGACAATAAAAAATTATTCCAGAATTTTAGCTAGATATTTAAAAATGGGGCAAAACCCTTTTTCCTCCGGAGAGTGGGTGCCTATGATAAGAACCGACTGAGATGGCTTAGATTCATAGAAAAAGCTTACATCTGTCAACAATGTCAACTACCATGCGGTCGTCCTTTTGTAGCGTTCCTAAATGCAGAAACGACAAAAATTTACATTCTTATTAGTAATAATACCTGATAGATAGGTAACAGTTAATCCAGTTGCCTCCAGTTTTTGCATTCGTTTTTCATTATTTCGTTATAAACTGGTACATATTCGCTCATTACAGCCACTCACTACCGATAAAATACACTTTCCGTAGGTACAATTAGATAAAATGCCAATTTATTATAAGCAAATCAGACGAAAGGAATCGGTGGTACTAATAAGTAGGTACATAATAGAAAACTTTTAATGCACCCGCGGCAGTCTTGTCCCATAACCTAGAAAAACACACCGACGAACTATATTGTGGAAAAATATATGTACCCGACACATATTCCTTTATTCAATAACAAAATAAAACGTCTAAAATGAAAATAAAGCACTAAAAACTGAAGAAGAACACAAAATTACAACGTAAACACAGGAACTGAATTATGACATGACAGCGATACCGACTGAGCGACTGTTGCATGACTTGCTTGTTGGTTGCTCACTCTACATTGGCGGCGTTAAATAAGAATTTAAAATAATATTTTTTTGGCTTTATAATTAAGTTTGGAATTTTTTTGAAGGGTGATTCCGTTAATTCTTATTTTTCCCTATACCCTCTTAAAATATTTGTACTAAGTCATAGTTAACCCTGTATATATAAATATTTACTTCTAGTAAACTAATTTTAGTTCTAGTTTAAATAATCAAAAAATTTGATCTGGTAAATTTTTATAAACTTCCGAAACTAAAAATGGTTTACAAAAATTTTTGTCACTATTCGAAATTATTTGTATAATTTTCCAAGTTTATGCATATAGGTTAAAAATTTCCCTGTGCCGATTGCATGCTTTGCCTTGTCAAATTGTATTTGTAAAAAACGTATAGAAAAAATTCGTGAAATAGTTGTCTCTTTATTATTAATATAACAGAAAAATATTATAACGTTATGTAAACAAAAAGCCAGGTATACCTTTCAAGTATTCCAACCTAAACATTAATTTTATTTTTAGAATAATAAATAGTACAAAAAAAATAAAACGCTTATGTAAAACGCTTAGCTAATCTGTCATTAAATTGTATTCAACTGTCTCGTTGTTTATTTACTTAAATTAATTCAGCATTAAGTACTATCGAAATAAGTTAAAATACTATTTTTAATAAAAATCCATAATGGTCATATCGGGACTGCAAGATGGACAAAGTCCATTTTTTTTTGCATTTATTGCCAAAGTATCAGAGGTCTGTTACAACACAAACTAAACATTTGCCAAATAATAAATTGTTTTTCAACATTTCCAGGTCAAGGGGTTACCCATTAATTTCCATTTCCATATTGACAGAAAAAAATCAAAATAAGGCAACTGATTGCGTTCCGACTGTCCTCCGAGGAGTTCATTGAGCCGCGAAACACAACCAGATGAAGTAAACAGAGCACAGCTGGGGATGATCTGCTAGCTGCCGCTCGGTTTCACTTACATCCATATATTCGATACCCCGGCCGCTTCCCTATTTACACGCGCGACATCCGAGCAATTAAAACATCCAACTCACCCCATCGGCCACGAATGACGGTCACACGAGGCCCTATGCGACGCTCCCAGGGCCGAGACCCTCGAGAGAGACGTTTCGGACTAAAGTTTCTATTTGGCGTGCTATAGAGGGGTTCTTTAAATAACTCTATAAATTAAACTTCTTCACACTTGGTTCTTTAAAAGTAATATTGCATACCAAACTACAAAAGTTATCTTTTTTGTTGAAATTTTTAAAATGTGTAGATATTTATACAGGGTGTCCGGGAAAATAGAAATCATGTTCCTTTTATTAAAAATAAAACATGAATCCGTTTATTATTCTTTTTCTCGTAAACGGTTCATTTTGTCAACAATAAACAAGAGTATCTTTTTAGTCTAAGGTTGAATCTACTCAGATTTTAAAGTCTTACCTACACTATACCTATACCTATTTCCACCGGCGTCCTTCAAGGACACAAATTTTATAGGCACTTATCATCTTATTTTTTCATGTTCCATCTGCATCCGAGAGATTTCCCACATTTTCTCAATCACCGTATATACTTGAAAATGCTCTTGTACACAATTGTATTTATATATTTCAAAGTGCCCTTATACAGTTGCTAGTGTACTTATACAGTCCAAGGTAAACTTCTACTTTTAAAAGTGTATGTGAAATTGTATATTAGAATGAGTTTTATACACTTGAAGTTGACTTATACCCTTAAAAGTGTATCTTTACACTTAATTGCATTAAACTTTTACTCTTAAAAGTGAACTTGAATGGTTATTTATAGGCTGGAAAGCGTGCTTTTAACGTTGGAAGCTGACTGGTACATACAAGCGTATCTGTACACTTAATAATATATTTGATATTTAAATTGAAAGAGGTATGCCTGCTGTTTTAAAATATATAGTACTTTTAAAAATATTTAGAACGTGTATATTTGAAAGTGCTCTTTTATACTTTTAAGTATACTTCATTTAAAAGTCTACTTATATAGTTGAAACTGAACTTGTACAATTGAATTACATTTGAATGTAAATCTATACATATACTTGAATACTTTTACGGCTGGTAAATCATTTATACACTTAAATGTGTATCTACACATTTAATATATTTTTATATTGATTACCTATTGAAAATTGGGATTTTGTTTTATTTCACATCCTTATACAAAAATTAGATCATGAAACTCTTACACGATTTGAAATTGAAACATGCTCAAACGAAATTCCATCTTTCTCAGATTTAAAAACTTAACTTCTCAAACAATGCACCGGTCTAGAATCCGCTCATCTTTCTTTCAGTATAGAAAACTTAGGATTAGTCATTGACCCAACCTTAAAATTCAAGCTTCACATAAATAACTGCATACGTAATGCATATGGAAACTTAAAAATGTTATATAACAACAGGCACTATATCAGTAAGAAAGTTAAAACCTTGTTATGTGAATCTTTAGTTTTGTCGAAATTCAATTTCAGTGATACAATTTATGGACCTTGTATCGACTTTGAGGATTCTAGAAGAATTCAAGTAGTTTAGAACGCATGTCTTCGATTAATATTTGGAATTAGGAAAAGGCAAAGTATTTCTCATAAACTCAAAGAGCTTGGGTGGCTTAATATGGCCGACAGGCGGCTGCTGCATGCTGCTTGTTTCATAAAATAATTACTAGTAAAGCCCCGACATATTTATATCATAAAATATCATTTAGAAGTGATGTCCATAATATCAATGTAAGATTCAGAGGCAGGCTGTCTCCTCCTGCTCGACGTACTGAATTATTTAAATGTTCATTTACTTATCAGATAACGAAGATATATAATAACCTGCCTAAATCTATAAAATCCCTAACCTTATATGCTTTCAAAAGAGCTCTAAAAGAAATTGTTGGACAATGCTAAACAGTAACTGTTCTCTCGTTTACTTATTTTATCGTAGTGCTCTCCTTCTCTTTTCTCCGTCTGTGTATACTAATTTCTCTACAATGTAATATTTGCTATACCTCTCAATTATTAGTTATTGTATAATTAGTTAGTGCTTAAAATTAATAATCATGTTCGCATGATCAGCTGATCTTTGGCATTTTTTTCCAGATTCATGTACCTATCTACCTGTATTTCTCTTATGTGTAATAATCTGTAAATTTTGTGTAATGTGAATCGGAAAAGAAATAAAGTCATTATTATTATTATTATTATTATTATTATTATTATTATTATTATTATTATTGACAACAACAAGTTTAAAATTGATACTCTATTGGTGCAGAGACTGATTATGTAGAATACAACTTAATAGTATTTATAGTCTCTTTACAAGGGAATAATCTTCTTGACATTTCGATTTTGTTATTAATGGAATCATCGGCATAACTCGTAGCAATTTCACTGGATTTCCGTATCGTTCAATCTATTATTTAGTTAAAACCTTCTCCTCTTTGGAATATAACGCACATTCATTCGTTTGAAAGATGCAGTTGCCTTTAGAAATCTATAAATATCAACTAAACGTCACATTTTACCATATAATTTTAAGTAAAAAAAAACAGCATAGACTATTTTACCCGTAATGTATCTAGACTGAATCTCAACATATAGTTGATTCATGTCAACCGATAGAACATCTTCTGTCACCCCAATCACACCATTTGTTTCTGCTAGTTTTTGATGCAAATGCAAATAATTAACGAATTAAATTGCAAGTTTAGCGTTTTTTGGTCATTGCTTACAAACAAAGAATCACTGTCGTAGCGTGACATTTTGACAAATTAGTACGTTATTAATCTTCGCAAATTTTTCACTGAATTTTTTGGAGCTTAGAATCTTAACGATGGTTGGATATGGTGATGAGCTACGAATTTGTTCGGAAGCATGTGAGCTGCTTAATCAAACACATGCTTACAGACCACCAATAGCACGATCTACGGTGAGTAAATTGGTCGTCAAGTTTAGAGAGACTGGGTGTGTAGGAGATAAGACACGACAAGGTTGACCTCAAATAGCTGAAGAAACCAAGTTAAATGTATTGCTGGGACATTGAAAAAAATCCCCAACAGTCAACAAGACAACTAACCTTAAACAATAATATGGAGACCAATCATATGTTGTTGTAAAGTCCAGCTGATACACAAATTAAATTAGGATGACACAGACTGCCGGTTGCACTTTTGTGAACAATTAATGTTACAGTGTGATGGAAAACCAAACTTTTTAAATGACATATTTTTTTCTGCCAAGGCCACATTTTACTTAAATGGCTCACTACATCGCCATAATTGTAGATATTGGCCAATTGACAATCCCCATTGGACTTTCTATGGGGTTATTTAAAATCTAGGGTACACTTCAATCGACCAAAAAATTTAGCAGACTTACAACTGAGAATTCGTGCTAAAATGGAAAGAATCAACCCAGAAATTATTGAGCGTAGTGTGCAAAGTGTTTACACTCGCGCCGGCCAATGCCAAATTGTCAAGTACATTTTTTTTTTATAAAAAATGACGATAAATAATTGTTTTAAATAAATGTCATTTTTTCGCATGATCTCGCTTATTATTTTAGATAGACCCATCAAATCCTACATCCCTGTATTCGTAAGTAAAATATATATCTGAATATGAAAAAATATACAGGGTTTTCCTTAAGAAAAAACAAATTCACCCTATATACAACTGAATCATCTTAAAAGATGCCCCTCCCGAGAATAAAATGAACCTATCTCGGCCCTTATTCAAAAACCATTCAATATAAAAGTTATGAATTTTGTTCCAAACTTTATCATCACGCTGTATTTAAATTAATGCATGTCTATTACTCGAAAATGTTTTCATTGTTTTCTACAGAATATCCAGTTCAATAAATAGGTATTTATTTAGATCGTATGAACCATGACTTCCAAAAAGCAGATATTTGGTCTATCTATCAAAGCCGGATAGCAGCCCGACGTTTCCGATAAAGCGACCGGACTAAGGCGTCCTATGGAAATGGGAGACGGCGGGCGTCTTCCATCACGAAAATTAATGTTCCCCAAAGTATAATTTGTGGAGACGAGTTGGCCGGGACGTGGCTGTATTGCAAAGACGCTCCACTGACTATAATATGCCGCTTAATTGTCTCGAAATGAGAAATTCGTCGGGAAGTTATAATTGGATACGCGCCACCCACCGGCCCACTAGATGTCTTGGGAAAATCTTACATATCCACCCTATGCAATTTAAGTTCCGCTAGTTTTTCACCAGACGGTTGCGTCTTGTCGCTCTCAACGCTTGCGCAACTAGAATGGAGATGTCTGCCTGAAAAGTATTAACCAACAATGAAGTTAATGGTAGTTTTTCAAAAATTGCTATTAGTATATCTTCTTACTAATAAAATGTATCATCACTTAATAGCATTCCATCTACTTTATATAGGGTCAATCATATGATCACGAACATAGGCAACCAGACTTACACATCTATAAATGATACTGCACGATACAACTACTCCACGGGCTAATGCCCTGACCGGCATTGAATTACACCTGCAGTATCTGTGTGAACAGCCACGAACCCTTGTCGGTCACTCCACCAGACATAGACCGGTTTCGGGCTTGTTAGCCTTCATCAGTATGCTCTAGGTGAGATGACCGACAATTGATGGCATACTGATGAGGGCTAACAAGCCCGAAACCGGTCTATGTCTGGTGGAGTGGCCGACACGGGTTCTTGGCTGTTCATACAGATACTGCAGGTGTAATTCAAGCCGGTCGGGGCATTAGCTCGCGAAGTAGTTGTATCCTGCAGTATCATTTATAGATTTAATGGCGCATCGCCCAGGGCGAGAGGTCTGCGGTTAAGTACCTACGACAATGTAGGTCGCTTCCTGCAAGTCGAGCCACTTAGGCCGAGCAGGAAGTAGCAGACCAGTTACATCTCACCTGCACTCGATTTATATGTGAACCTACATATGAAGGAACAGCCAATTCAATTGTCGGTCATCTCACCTATGGCATACTGATGAGGGCTAACAAACCCGAAACCGGTCTATGTCTGGTGGAGCGGTCGACAAGATTTCTTGGCTGTTCACACAGATACTGCAGGTGTAATTCAATGCCGGTCTGGGCATTAGTCCGCGGAGTAGTTGTATCCTGCAGTATCATTTATAGATTTAAAGGCGCATCGCCCAGGGCGAGAGGTCTGCGGTTAAGTACCTACGACAATGTAGGTCGCTTCCTGCAAGTTGAGCCACTTAGTCCAAACAGGAAGTAGCAGACCAGTTACATCTCAGACTTACACATGTTGTCAATCTTGACTCAAAATTCACTAAAGAAAGACATAAAACTTTCCAATGCATACATATTACATTTTTACATGTAGTTCTACTTACAAAATTATCCATCATTGAATCATTTATTTTGTTTTAAAATTTTTCTTTAACTCTACAGTACTCTGTTTTCTTGGATATAAAATAGATTTGACTATCACCATAACAAGATACATGTACTTGTCAAAATAAAACGTCAGGTCTAATCAATTATTAATTTTTATATACCCTGGAAAACATAAATCTTATGTAAGGAGGACTGAATTATTGTCAATGTCATATGTAACATTGCAATAAGCTGCAAAGTTCTATTATGCAAAAATGGAATTCCAGAAAACAACTACTCTGCGGGCTAATGACCCGACTAGCATTAAATTATACCTAAAAAATCTATAGCAAACAGCCAAAGCGAAGGCAGCCGGAAATCAGTATATGTCTGGTTGGCAGCTAACGAATGACTATAGAGTTTTCAGTTGTAATCCAATGCTGATCAGCGCATTAGCCCGCATGACTTGTTTCCTGGAATGCCTGTTTTGCGAATATCGTTATCGCCGAAGGCAATAGATGTCGAAGGTTTTCAATGATACTAAAGCATGCATGTAGGATGCTTTATGTATATTGGTTGCTCAAGTTCAGCATGGAGTAGCTAATGACCACTAGATATAGTTGCTACAAGTCGCTTACTGCAAAGTTCTAAGTTTTTATTCATCAAATTGTCATAACATACATTAAGTGTATCTTCAATGATTTTTTCTGTTAAAATAGTAAGAAATGTAATGATTTGCCCCATTTCTTTGAATAAGAATTTATTTGTAATTTTAAAATATAATCAAGGGTGCCGTTTTTAAACGCAATTTTCGACAAATTCATAGCTGTTTTTAGAGGCAATCTAAAGAAAATTAAGTAAGTTGAACCGCTTAGACTTGAGAGTTTCTTGTGTCGTGCAGCAAAAATGAAACGCTCTCACAACGGTAAAAATATTATATTTATTTAAAACAAAGAAACAGAGGATGTATCAGACTAGATGTTGTCGACGCGAAGCTTTGTTGGAGTGTGTGTCCTGTGTTGCGTCGTACTCTATCTATATTTTCTCCTTGGCGCCACCCTGACGGTTTCGGTGGATGTTTCTAGAATCCCAGTTTGGGTGGTCGTTCTTGGAAAGGACGGCTTCTGGTCACTGTCCCAGCTGGAGTCCATTGCCGAATCGTTCTGGCGCCACGATGGCGCTTCCTAAGTGGGTCGATACAAAATGTAGTGCAAGTGTATTTGGCCCACAAGTTCTTTTAACAATCCATTAGAAGTCACGCTAGATGCAAGTGATCTCAACTGCTTCACTAAGCGCACTGCAACCGTATGACTTCTCTTACATCTTCCATATTTGCCTGTGTAACTGGTGCACATGGCATCGAAAGATATCTAAAGAGGTCTCTTAAAACTGGAATTGATATAAATGATCAAGTATTTTTGACAAACTGCACTACAAAACGGTATAATTCACTGTCTTTGAATGAGTATCCATGCTTTCTAACATGATTTCTTCCAAAAGTTAAACGAAATAATTCAGTTTCAATTTTTAATTAAAAAAATGTTATATTACTAGATCAGCATGGATTTATAGAAGAACGATAGACAATTACTAACTTAGTATGTATTACTCACTATTAATCGGGGAAACCAAACAGATGTAGTCTATAAGGATTTTTCGATGGCATTAGACCCTCTCCATTATGGATTATTACCAACTAAACTGAGTTCTTTTGAACTCCGTAAAACTTAGTCGAATTTGTATATTCGTATTTATCTGATAGAACTTATTTTCTTTAGATATATGGAGTTCAATCTACTGAGTTTGCTAAAAGGTCAGGTGTTCCACAGGATTATATTGTCACAGAATTTGCCCCGCTCGCACCCGATTCGACGACTGTGGTGTCGCGAAACGCTAGATTGCCCCGATCGCCCCTACGCGATGCTGGTAAACAAATAATGCCGGGTATCGAGACGCGACTGGAAATATGGGAATCGACGAGAAGCGTTTGAGTCATTCGATAAAATGGATCTAGAGATGCTAGAAAATACCTGGAATATTCGTTTGGTCTATAAAAGAAGAATAAACGTCCGAGTTAGTCAGTATTGAATTACAGTCTTGAGTTGAAGTGTTTAGTTGGAAATTTCCTGGAGTTTCAAAGTGAAATGGTGTTTAGTCAAGTTGTAATTAGTATTCAGCTGTGTACAGAGTAATTAATAAAAATAAGTGGTTAATTAACGGATTATTTTTCTGGTAAAAGAAAAAGACGGGTTTGGAAATCTGTGACAATATCCTCGGAACGCAGATGTTTACATTATACATCAATGGTGTTACTTCTCAGTTAAATGCGAGATATTTATTGAACGCCGATGATATAAAAATATTTTGTTCCATCAATAATGTTTTAGATGCCATGAATAGACAAACAGATTTATATTTAATAAACTCCTGGTGCACTATTAATAAACTCCGTTGAATTCGACCATGTAATGTAATGACTTTTAGTCGACGCTGTGATCAAAGATAGTATGATAATAGGCTACATAGGTTTGTTCTTCAACGACCAAACCTTGTAAAAATTTGGAGTTATATTTTAGTTCTGAACGTTAGAGATTATCGCACTAATTTATATAATGGGTCTCCAGTTCACCAGATTATCAATAATTCCTAAATTGAATTCTGCGTAGATACAGTGGACCGGAGCAAAACGGAATTCGGAGAAAAACAGCCACACAAAGGTCGCCCGAATTACTGAAATTTAATACCTGTTATATGTACTTTATAATTTCTCAATAAAACCCCTTGTTGGTTATGTTATGTAATAGTACAGGATGGGGTGTTAAAAATATGCACAAGATGTCCGTATTACTCCATTAAAATGAATTGGTAAAATTTATTTAACAACGTGTCATAATCTAAATTAATTTTATAAGTATAATAAGTTTAAATGAGGTGATGAAGGGAGGGTTCAGTAAAGGAAAGCATGGTGATGGAAAAGAAGAGTAACTCAAGAAAGATATGGGGAAGGGAAGGACTACTGAAATCAGTGGCTCGTCGCCTGATCATCTCAAAACATATTAAACTAATAAAGGTAGCAGAGAAAAAAGCCAGGGAAAAGGTGTTGCTAGTCAAGAAGAAGGCTGAAAGTCAAGAAAAGAAAAACAAGGAAAAACTAAAATTGCTGCTTTTTTCAAAACTACTACTAACAAATTCTCCAGATCCACCAACGACAAAAAAAGCAATCATAATCATCCAGTCGTTCTGATTGCGGTATTTGTGGAGATGATTTTTATGATGATGACATGACAACCTAGCAACAATTTAGTGTTCAGGTTGTAGAATATGGTTCCTTAAAAATTGCGCTGGAGTGCTCAATAGTGTCAAAGATACTAGATATTGTCAAAAAGACACATAATTAGTTTTTTGAAAAATCGATCAGGTGGAAATAATTTTAAAAAATTGTAGATTCAGCAAGTCCGACAAATGTGATGACAAAATTGTTAGCATCGAGTAAATGTATTACGCAATATTGTTACGAATTTTTTCAGCTTCAGAACCTCTTATGGGTTAATGCGAATAAAGTGTTATTCTGAATTTTTATTACTTTGATGTGTAGTATGTAATATTTACGTTTATATTTATGCAGGTATGTGTGGGTATTTTTTGTTGTGTTTCTCTTATTTATATTCATAAGCATTTTTACTATTTTGGCTTGGATATTGTAACTAAATAAGAAAAAACGGGGAACCTGAGCGATTTTTTTTCTATTACTCGCCAGCCTTAAAACTTTCGTTTCACTAACGTAAAAACCGCCCGAATTTTCGTACTTCCAAAAGAAACTTTTTCCAATTGAAAAGAAACAAAATTAATTTTAAGAAGAAATAATAGAACATTGTCTCACGGGAATAATAAATTATTCTGACCTTTCAATCCTCAAAAATTAACCGTGTCCAACCGGAGTACAACAGGAGAACCCGCATCCAATATTTCGCGAACTCCAGGAAGTTGTGGTCTGTATTGTAGCATATTACTGGTCCAGCGGAACAGGAGGCTGCATTTCCTTCAGGACGTGTCCGGCATGAAATCGGGCCGCAATCAGCGAAGGCCGTGACGGCAATGACAACCCGGGGGTGAGGGTATGAGGATGATATCTGCAGCGGCCAAGGAGGCCCTCCACAGTACGTGACTGTGGCCGGAATTGTAAACTGGGAGGCAGCGGCATCACAAGGTTTTGGTTTTGCTGTGGTTTATGCTTACGGGTAATCTCCAAGGATTTGGAATGTAGAAAACAAAATAGTGACAAATTTGTTAACGTTAGATGAAGGAGATAGAATGTAATATATATTATTATAATGTAATATAATATATCTATAACTAACTTATTTTAAATTTTTCGCAAAAGTCTGTGACGTTGATGACGCTAAATTTCTATTACATCGCTACGTGTTGGCACGATAAAACGCAATAATTATTTTTGGTGGTAGATTGCAAAATGGATGATATTTTTCAGTCGAGAATGAAATTTTTTACAAGTAATATTAATCATTTCTTTTAGAATATTTGATATGAAAATATGTGCTATAAATTGTAAATGATATACGTGTCAAATAAATTAATTCTAAATGCCTAAATCTGTACATTTTTAATAATTTTTAAATTGTAGGATACAGATTTCGAAAAAAAATTGATATTAGACTACGAAATTCTTTTGCATTCTAGTATGATTTTCATTCTAATGTAAAACTACCATTTTCAATCTAATACTAAAAATAACTACTTTTAAGTAACTACTAATGAGATTTTATTCTTTACAGTTATCAAGTTTCTACTTCTGCTGGTATAAAACTTTATGTAGATTCCGAATACTTTGTTATTACTATTTAGTTTTATTTATATTTAACTCGGTCAACCTCTTGTTTTGAGCACATTTTTATTCTACCTTTAAATTTTGACAGCTGAAGAACATCAAGATGATTACAGAAGAATTTAAAAAATTGCTTGTCTTTTCAAAAATTAATGTGGTGTGCCATTCTGTTACGTGATGATTTAAATAAAACATCCAAGATGAATCCACTGAATGTGACATATTTGTTGCTTAACAAGTTTTGTTTACGACATTTTTTCGAAATAAAAAATATGCTAGTTTTAGTTAGGTACATTACTTTTGTTATTATTCATCATTGATGAAAACTAAAGTTCTTTTGAAGATATTATCCTTAAATCTTTATATGACACTGCAGAAAACAACTACTCCGCGGACTAATGCCCCGACCGGCATTAAATTACTCTTAAAATATTATTATAATGGCTTTACTCACACCATATAATAATAATATCTCTACCCCTCGTTCTATCACAAAGATTAGCCCAGAAGTCGGAGACTTGTGCGGGAGAGGGGCCCTAACCACTATTTAGTGCAGGAATGAGGGAAACCTGGAAAACCTCAATAATTAGGGGGTAGTCAAATGTCAACCGGTATCAATCTCTCACATTGACCCAAGCCAACGTTCTTCCACCCTATCATATCCGCAGAGAGGGTGTCAATCCTTTCCACGAATATAGCTTATATACGGTCTAGCGGTAGCGGGGTGCAAACCCACACCAATCTAGTCACCTCGATTCAAGTACTGACGCCTTTACCCGCACGACCAGTGACCTGTATATACTAACAAATAATAAATTACAAAAGAAAGCAAATGACGAATAACGATCATTTAGATTAACCGCATTTCCACATTTCAGGAACCAACAACTTATTATCGCTACACCATTTATACAGAAAGATTTGAACTAACAATTCTAACTGCAATTTGAAGCTATTATTTGAGGGACCTAACAACCCCGGCTTCCGAAACTAAAATAAATTTCTTCATTTCCGAAATATTGACAGCGATAGTGTTAAATGGTACACCCTGTATATTAATGTTTCAAAAAAGAGATGTCATATTCAACAAAAACATTTCAACGCATTTCCTAATGCTAATGATAGTGAAATATCTTGCAATACATTTTTAGATAATGAATGAACAACACACTTAGAGAAAGGGATAGATATTTCACATTTAGAGGATAAATGGACAAACTTCCTACACAAAAGTTATTTCTGCTCCTGGCAAATCCTTCTTAACTATTAATATATAAAAATCTCGCGTAGTGTATTTATTATTTAATTCCAATAACAAACTCTACTGGATCTCTAAAAATTTATTTTCAACTAGCTATTTAATTGTTCCATTTTCTCGGTTAAATTCTCTTCCATAGCGGGATCGTCCGCCCCACCCCGCAGCCCCTGTTTGTTTTCTTTATTACATTTTGCCGGCGTTCAATTGTTCCACTGTCAATATCCGCTCCCTGGCCGTCTTTGAGAGATTTCTTCGACCCGTTTTATCTGCCAAAATTCAATTTCTGTTATTCGACCGAGCATTGCGGGCTATTCGCAGTGGTAACACGTAAGTGGCGGCTGGGATGCTCTCCGATTCCCGGAGTGGATAAGGGTTGTTTGAAATAATTTCATACGAGGGTTTAGGACGCGAACAGACGACGTCCTCCTCGCTTCTATAGAGGAAGAATATCGAATCACACACCAGAAGAATATATTTTTCCGCTTTCTCTTAAAGCAGTCGAAAATTATATTATCTGCTAGGCAAAGGCTTCCGTTATATTTTGGTTATACAGGGTGATTCAACTTATCTAAAATAAAATTTTGAATGTACAGGGGACTTATAAATACAATTTTGTACAAATAAAAATCAAAAAGTGCATATAAAAAATTATTTAAATATGCACTGGCACACGGCACTGGTCTAAACTTTGTTATTAATTATTAATAGAATTAATTTGTGGTTTTAATTAGTAAAATAATGTGACATACCATATGTTACAAGAAAATTTTGGATCTTACCCAGTGTCTACAAACCAACACTAATGTTTCTGCTTTTTGTCCGCTTTGAACTTATAAGTTATTGACAGCAGCTATGATACGTTTGCGAAAATCATCAATAGTGTTCATTTCGGTAAGATACACTTCATTTCTTAAATATTCCTACAAAAAGAATTCCTTCCAATTGATTTAAAGTCGGGAGATCGTGGCAGCCATGGTACTGGTCCTCCTCGTCCAATCCTTTGGTATTAATGCTTGGACACGCTGTACATGGTACGGATATAATTGAACTTCGCACCACACTGCTGCAATACGCCGTGGACGCCCTGGACCTCCTTCTCTTCCACGATTCGGTTACAAACGTCTGCGTTTGTACTACACTTACACTCACTGCACACCATTGTTGAAGTAGCTGCATTTGGTACATGTTTACCTACCGGTCAATCGTTCTGCTAATCATTTTCACTTCACCTAAATTAAAACTATATCCACTCACTGCGAGTTGCTATAAACGTATACCTTTTTGATATTTGAAAAACTAATGTAAATACTTGTATCACAAAAAATTTAATAAGATAAATAATATGATATTTGAAATCGCCTGGCTAGAGACTACAGTGGCTCAGCGATATAAAGGTTGAAACTACTAGAACTACTAGAATTATAATAATATTTTTTTCTCGGAAACTATAAGGATTTTACAAAAAATGTTTCTACGATATTGACTCGATTTTTCATGACGCACTTATCCTCAAATTTTTTCCCACTTGACATCTGTCGTTTAGTCTGTTTGAATTATTTTCGCAGGCACCTTTCATCTTTTATTAATTTTCAAAATTGTTAATGACAGTACTAAGTACAACTTTAATGATGTTTTCTATTAAACTAACCCTTAAATAAAAAAAGAGTATCTGTTTTGTAGTACAAAACATACTTATGTGCTTCAAATCAATTGTAGTAATCAGAAATGTGTAGGTGCTGCTCACATTGACTTAATATTTTTAATTTCTTCATTCTATAATAAATGCACTTCAACAACACTCAATTCTGATGTTATACTCGTAATAATCAAAATGTTAGACATGCATCTTAGCTATGCAACCATCAGCACGATAATTTTCATATGTCTTGTCATCTGTAGTAATGAATGTGTTTTCCGTGCTGTCAAAATTGTCAAACCATCGGCAGAAATATATTTATAATGTTTGGTGACAAACTAATAAGATAAAAGTACGTGCAAAATTTCTAGTGTGTATCTTACAAAACAATGGAATTATTAACAGAAATAGTTTTTTAAACTGCAACTTTAACACCCTGTATATTGAAACAGGGACGTCCAAATAAAAAATAGCATAAGGAAAGTCGCATTATTTTTGTCCAAAGAATATGTGGTTAATGGTATGGCCTTCTATTTTGGGACACCCTGTATAATGTCATTTTTAAATATTATTTTCTTTTAACGATTTCAAGTAGATATTGTATTTTCTGTGGTATATATCTATATATTTTTTTAATAGGGACATCTGAGATACATGGATAGCCTATAGCCCGCAGAGTAGTTGTTTTCTTCTAATCCTTGCAATTCCGTGTTTGCAACATATCGTTATCGCCGTTTCGCGATAGAGGTCGCTAGCTTTCAATGGTTTCTATGACGATGTAGCACGCTTCTTGTATGTGGCTTTCGCATGTGGGCAGTTCGCATGCGCATTACTCATGGTCCCTACTGTCAGGCTCAAAACAGCTCACAAAGTTTTTCGTGGGTCACCTCACCTATGGCATACTGATGAGAGCCAATAAGCTCAAAATTAGTATATGTCTGGTACTGGTGGGCTCTCAACGAATGACTTTAGCTGTGGGTTTTTCAGGTGGTCGGGGTATTAGCCCGCAGAATAGTTGTTTCCTCGTGTTTGTAAGTTGTTAAGATGTTCGTACTTAGTGATACTTAACCTTATATTTCTAAAAAATTAAATTTTAATTAATTTTAAAAATATTTTCCCTCACAATATCACTAGTGGTTCAATTAGCTCCGGAAATTAGTTCAAGATCTGAATATTTCGAAAAATTTGCTGGCGTCGAACATGACTGTAAAACAACTCCATCTTTAGTGCTAAATCACTATTAGCAACTTTTTTTTGTTAGAAGGCCTTTTTAAAAATATAATAATAATAATAATAAAATGTCAAAAGGTCAGACTTTAATATAATGTCACATAATTTGCCCCGCTTGCACCCAATTCGATGACTGTGGTATCGCAAAACACTAGATTGCCCCGATCGCCCCTACGCGATACTTATAAACAAACAAAATAATGCCGTGTATCGCGGCGCGACTAGAATATTGAGAATCGACGAGAATAATTCGAGAAATGGATCTCGAGCTGCTAGAAAATACCTGGAATATTCGTTTGGTCTATAAAAGAAGAATAAAGGGCCGAGTCAGTCAGTCTTGAATTAGAGTTTTCATTTGGATGGTTCAGTGAGATCAATTGAATATTCAGAGCGATTTAGATAGTGATTAATTAAATACTGTTTAGTTGAGTTGTAATTATTAGTATTCAGTAGTGTACAGAGTAGTTAATAAATATCAGTAAAAAAAAATAACTGTTTGTTTTTCTGGTAAAAGAAAAAGGTTTTGTGTCCCAACCCGTGATAATAATTTGTTAGGTATACTAACAAAAACAAAAAATATTGTCCCAATTATTTATTCTGCAAGGGCTCTTACATTTAACGTTGTAATCAGAAATTTCCGTTTTTCAGCAGTCATCGGTGGAGCCGCATCAGACATAATTCGGTCTGATTTTTTGCGGAACCCCAGTAATTGAGGGGAACACCTGGATTCGCATGAGAGCGAGAGCTTCAAAGGTAAATTAATTCTGTCAGAAACAGAGGATCCGGGAGACAGGCGGGCACATCTCGGCATCATGATTTTATTAATAGATGGCGTATCAGGTGAACACGGCCGATTTGTATAAGCGGGTGTTCTCAGACCGTCAGTTCCAGCCTTTCAATTTTTAAACTCATTTCAATTATTTCACCCTCATGAACGAAGTGCCGCCGCTCCGGGCTACACTCCTTATTTTCCGGTTATCCTTTTTTGATTGCGCTTTACGTGCTCTCTTCCCCTAAAGCTGTAACCCTGAAAAATGTAATTTTGCTCCCGACAACCTTAATATATAAACTAGATTATATTAAAATATACTAAAAATAATATCCACATCCTGCTGAGTTTAAAATTACATCCTTAGAAGTGGCTAAGCAGAATTTCTGCATACGTAGAAATTTGCATAAAAATCTTACAATAGTGTACTAATTTGATATACTACGCTTAATGAGACCAATTTCTTTCATTACTGTTTAATAGGTTTAAAAGTCACAAAATGGTTAAAAATAGACTTCCCTTACATGAACAAATTTTTACAAAAATTTGTAAAAAATTCAAGAGAAATATAAAAATTTATCCGAACGCGCAAAAAGATATGTGACGTCACACTGCGGAACAGGTTAGCGCGCGAAAACTAGTGAATAGGTTAGATTTTCATATAATAGTTTGCCAGGTCTGCCTCTTGGGCTTGTGTTACCCAGTTCCTAAGAACTAACATAAATGTTTCTGGTTCTTATCCGTTTTAAACTTGTAAATTACTGGCATAATTTAGCCTCGTGTAAAATACGCCACTCTATTGAGCGAAACATTCTTTGTATTTGTTGAGCGGTTTTCCTGGTATGTATTTGAGAATTCTTTTCAATAATTTTTTAAATATGTTTCTCAACTGATGCAATACGCTGGTGAGAACCTGGAACTCCATTCCTTCTACGATTCGGTTGAAAATGTCCCGTGTCACGCCCACGTCGCATTTATGCGGTAAAAGTAGCTGCATTTGGCATAAGTCTATCGGGAAATCGTTCTGCGTACAGATGAGAAGCTGCTAAAGCATTTTGTCTCACTTCACTATAAATTAAAACAGTATCCATCAACTCTGAGTTACTATACACGTAAATAATATTTTTCACTTGAAAGACTAATGTAAACACTATCTTAGAAACGTTAATATTACAATCTGATTTCAGTATTCGTGCTAGTGTTCTAACGTCATCGGAATGCCGCTTGCATTCCGATGCAGGTTGAAAAGACTACAACTTTAATCTTTTTTTTCTCGAAAACCATATAAATTTTACAAAAATTTTCTGTGACGATATTGACTCCATTTTCCATGACGCATCTATTACCGAATTTTTTTAGTTAAGTTGTGAATCGCCCTGTAAATTTAGAATTGAGTATGAAGTAAAGTAAAATTGATATAACAGGGAGAAATTTGAATTATTAGAAAAAAAAGTATTGTAAATAGTTCGAGCCCCGCAGCCGGTAGATCGCATACCAGCTGTATTCGTGGAGAGGATTGGCACTCTTTCTGTGGGTGTGATAGGGTGGAAGAATGTCAGCTTGAGTCAATGTGAGCGATTGATACCAGTCGACATTTGACCTCATTCCTGCATTGAATGGTGGTTCGGGTCTACCAGCGTAGGTCGTTTCTCACACCTCGCCTGAAGTACAAACAGGTTGACCTAAAATGCCAATAAAAACAGAATGCGGCGTTTTGTTGGCGGTTAATAGTACATTAAAAGTCCGCTTGATTTAAATCCTAGCTGATGCTTTTTTCAAGATGAGCGGATTTTCGCTTTTTTGTAATTTTTGATCATAATTAAGCGATATTGTTTCCACCCCATCTAGCGAGATAAATATCATAGCGCGTTTTGTTTAAAGTGGTATCCCTTGTAGGCCTAATCCACTGCAAAAATACTTACTTTTTGTTATAAAATTGATGTAGAAATGAAATGAAAACTAACTACGGCATGTTTCTATAAATGTTGTGAACAAAAATTAACTACCGCTTTTTTTAAACGGATGGAATATGATGAATCATTTATTAAATTTATTTTGAAATTTTGGGAAAGATTCAACTCCAAGGGGACCTCCAAGCACCCAGTAAGTACAAAAATCTTTGTAATGATAAGTTTTAACATAGTAAGTAAGAATACAGAAAATGATTTAATATTCTTAAAATATATTCAAATAACAATTCCGGAAATAAATATCAGTAAGTTAGGTGCTACCTCCCTGTGCTACCATATCATGTTTCTCATTAAATAATCATCTACATTTTGTAAATAATTGTTTTCTTTCAAAGAGGCGTAAATCGACACACCTGAGAACGCGGTGCCCTGTCACTACCTTTGACACCTTTGACTTAATCTGGCAGCTGGCAGAAATCCATAGTCGGCGATAAAGGGTTTAATATAGATTCGAAAAAAATTTCTTCGTCTTATAAATAACTTTGGAATTTTTTTGATGGGAGATTTCGTTAATTCTTATTTTTCTCTATTCCCTCTTAAAACATCTGTACTTAGTCATAGTTAACCCTGTATATTATGGAAAAAATGAAATTTGGCGACTAGTTGCCAAGATAATAGCAATTATACGCTCCCACCTATGCTGATTATAAGCTGCTTAATAGCAGCATACGAGAAAACACCACTTTGAGATAGCATACATTCAGCTGTATTCTGTATCTTATAGGTTAAAAATAACCATCTGGTTAAAATATTAGTATTAACCCTAGCGCTAAAAATAATAACTCCAATTGGTATTCTGTATAGGTTTTTTTAACGGCCCAGTTAAAATTATTTTATCAACCGTATGTTAATATTTCAGTTTTAGTGAAGTTAGCAGTAAGCAGTAAGGTAAAAACATGGAATATATTTATATTTTTGTATGGGTAAAAGATGTCGATTTGTGATCATAGATAAATTAGAATATATACATTTGTGATAACATAAGCTCGATTACTGGATTAGTACAAATTTGTTTGTGTTTTAGTAAGCAATTTACAAGATTCTTGTTATTTAAGTATGGGGGATGAAAAAAAAACGATCACCGCGCAAGACAAAAACACAGATCCAGTTAATTGTTGACATTTTGAAAGTAAGCAATATTTTACTAAACAACAAATTGCAGCCACATGAAATTATGATTGATTAAATAAATGAAGAAGTCCAGAGTTACTTAAAAGTACAATCAGTTAATTCAAACAGATTGCTTTGCTCCCTCAAAATTTTATGAAAACGTCTAAAATGTAGTTGAAAGTAAATAAGAGGTAAATATAAAACTATCAATCAACAAATACAAATAATACACTTTATTTACGTCTATTCCAATTTGTCAGCTGCATCCAACACAATATAATTAATTTGAAGTGCCATTATAACATTTATGTGGAAATTAATAATTTAGATTAATTATTATACCAATCGTGATTTATACTGGTATTCGATATGTTAAATTTTAACAGCATCTATTTTGGTCCCGTTAAATTTTAACATATTTGGTTAAAATAAACCTATTAAAATTTTTACAGAATTTAGTATCGGGTTAAATAATTGAAGGTTAAAATTTTAACTTTGGCCTTGACGTTAAAATTTAACCAGAAGCATTACAGAATAGACCCAATTGGCGGACACGATTTCCTATGCGAAAATCAAAGTAATACCAACATGCAATAAATAAATATATGATTAAATTGAAATTATTGAAGTTGTGCTTCTCTGGCATACATAATAAACACGCCACAGCATTTTTTAATTTGACTCATGAGCACGCCATATATAAAATAATGGCTTTCCTTCCACTGAAAGTCGAATTTCCATTATTAACAGTCGCTGTCATGTGTGCTTTCATATGAAAAGTTCGACCGTGGTACACGCGAGCTGTCCAACGTTCTATTCATATGAATATTGTGTATTTATCGAAATGAACGTAAAATCTATTTAATCACGTCAATTATTCGGTTCGCTTTGCTGGTATGCTATGGGAAATTGAAAATATAGAGCCATAAACCAATTCCGCTTCACTGTCGCTGAATATTTTATTAACATGGCTTGTTCTATTAACTGTCGCCAAACGGAATATGAAATAATTAATTTGTAAGCGAGATTCTACAAAAATTGTCCGTTTCATAGCCGCAGACGCTGTTTCTCAAAACTATAGCGAATTTTTGGTACTTCAGGTATAATAAAATGATCACTTGGTACTTTTGAAAGTCCTTCCACGACATGTGCTTATAACATTTGTGAAATATATAACAGAAAAATAAAAATGTGCGTCAATTTTTGAAGTGAGGTGAGTTTATTTACTACAGGTCACAAAGCATTTTACAGTTACATTTTATTTATTTCAAGTCTTACACATACATACATAAACAAATGTATACACAAGAGGAATCTAAGTGATTAAACACTTGTATTGTGCTATATAAAACCAGAAAAAATACGTAAAACATAAGAACAAGTGAGCAAATTAAACAAATGTTAAAAATACTGTCAGAATAAACACTTAATAATATTTGCAGAAATAGTTTTGTGATAGCTTTTCTTCGTTGTTCTTTTGTCAAGCATCAGGTTAATAGTTATTGTTTCAAGCAAAAATTACCACTCGTAAATATTAGATGCTACTATTTTTTTCGATTTCGATTAAAATACTACTTTCTTTTTTCTGCACGTATTTGAAAATATCATGCAATTTGCCTATTGTTCTGTAATGTTCTAAACAAATTTTTGTTAAATATTCTTGAGAATGTACAGAACGATAAAAATTTGGGTAAATTTCAGTCCCAAAGGGCATTTATTGGGCTCAAGAGTTATTAAATTTACAAGTTATTGTCCTGATCTGCATATTGATTAGTCCTGCGAGACGAGAAGAGACAAAACTGCTCCGTCTTTGTGTAAGAATGCCGAGCATCTCGGAATTAAAATATTTACATCTCATCCCTGTTGATTACATTTCCAATTCTGAAATTAATTTTCCCCGGGCAAAATGCAAAATCACAAGCAATCTCGAGTTCTAAAAACGAAATTATTTTCCCCCATTCACTTTGTCTGGGAGCGGAGTCGAATCCAAATACTCAATCATTTGTGGAAATGACGTATTTTAATGTTACAAAGTTTTAATTCGTTGCAAGGGGCGGCCGACATCGGCAGTATCCTCACATTTCCATTTAAATGTATTCGAGGACCGCTTTGGTCTGGCGGAGCGGAATTACCCCGGTTTTTATATCTCCGCGGAGAACAGTATCAAAAGTTAATTTGTGGTAAAATCTGAGGAACTGCCTGCTATTTACTCTCTAATGATGGAAGTGCGCACTTCTTTGCCTCTCCGCTCTTCCTCCACGCTTTATATTTACTGGTACTGGTGTTCTTTTAAATTAAACATAAACTCGAATTAGTTCTTCTGAGAGCCGACTACTTCAGGGTGTTTACACCTGCACTTCATCGCAGTAGTTTAACGCCAGCCGCACAGAACAAAATCGTTATACATATTTTCAACGCACGTTATGCAATCATTTTTGTGCATAAAATTCGCACGATTATGTTACATTATTTAATAAGAATATTTTTAAATTTTACAGTGAATTGTAAATCTCAATATTATATACAGGGTGATTCAGAACTTATCTAAAAGAATTTGGGAATAGATGCGCCATGAAAAATGAAGTCAATATCGTGACACAAATTTTTGTAAAATTCTTAGTTTCCTAGTAAAACATTATTGAAATTGAAGAATTTACAACCTTTACATCGCTGGGCTACTGTAGCCTCTAGACAGGCGATTCCAAATAATGAAATCCAATTACTTTTTTTAGGCACTAAAGTTTTTGTGACGCCAGTCTTTACATTAATTCATTAACTCGGAGTTGATGGATATCGTTTTAATTTATGAGGTGTGCAGTGAGTGCAAGTGTAGTGCAACTCGAGGGAAATTTGAAACCGAATGGTGGAAGAGATGGAGGTCCAGGGCATATCATACACGAGGCACAATTATATCCGTACCATATACAGCGTGTCCAAGGGATTGGACGAGGAAGACCGGTACCATGGCCGCCACGATCTCATTTCACTTCTTTTTGTGGTGATATTTAAAAAATTAAGAGTATCGCACCGAAGTGGATACCTACTATTGATGATTTACGCAAACGTATCATAGTTGTTGCCAATAACTTATGAGTTCAAAACGGACAAGAAGCAGAAACATTTGTGATAGTTTGTAGAAACTGGGTAAGACGAGCCAAAAATGTTGTTGTAACGTCAGGTATCTCAAACTATTTTATTAATTAAAATCACAAATTAAAGGTATTAATAATTAACAACAATAGCGCGAAACAATTAAATTTGCTGAACAAAATCGGCGTTATAAAATGCTATTTATTCCTTTCCTTGAGTATTTCTTTCCATTTTTTGTCCGCCTTATCAGTTTCCAGTGCCGTGCAGAAGTATGTTTTTAAATAATTTTTAAACTGGCCTTTTTGATTTTTATTTACAAAATTGTATTTGTAAGAGTTCCCTGTAGGCTCAAAATTGTTTTTGGATAAGTTCTGATTCACCCCGTATAACTAAACCTATAACTGCTGCAGTTGCTGGAATATTGTAAAAAAAACCGAAAATAGCAATTTTTGAAAAAGCGATCTAACGTAAATATTTCTCAACATAAGGTGCCTCAATTTAATGAAATGAAAATGTAAGAAAAATCAATTTTCATCAAAAGATAAATTCTATGGCCACTAGTTTCAGTTATGCAAATTATTTATATATATATATATATATTGTAGAATAAAATTACGAACACCACAATATGTAAAACTACTATTTTATTTGAAGAATAACCCACAAATTAGAAAATTATAATAATTTAAATAAAAATCTAGTTGTTCTTGTCGTAGAACAAGATTCAATACTTAAAAAAACAAAAGACACAAATATTCTACAAATACTTTTAAGTGACGCCCATCTTCGCACACACAAAGCTTAGTTTTTAATCAATGTCGTTCTCAACGTTTTAAATACTTTGTGAAATAAACCTAAAATCAGCAGAAATTCTATCGTAGGTCTTCTATATTGGATTGTAATAAATTTTATCTTTCGGACCAAAGAAAAAAATTAATGGATTGAAACGTAGACACCGTGACTTCTTATAATATTTCAGCAACGACAGCAGATAGATCGGATCTGTTTGTTTATCATAATATAAATCAAAACTTTTTTCTAATTTAAGCCATCTTGTATACTTTACGGTTTTCGAGATGTCAATGGTGAGCCATTGCTCTAAACGCTACGGATAAAAATTGGTCATAACTTTTTTCTCACTGTACGTATCAAAGTTTTAAAAGAAAATTATGATCATACTAATTTTATGTTATCACATAACTTACTGAATAAGTCTAAACTTGAAATGTAATAGTAAGTAAAATAATTTTACATACTTACTTATCTTCAACATTAAATTACATAAAATGGAAAAATAGCGAATAAATTGAGAACGGTTAAATTTAGCGACATGAAAATAATATATATATATCATATGTGTGTACAAAAGCTAAAAGAATAATATTATTCTACTTTGATAGATAGAATGACAAAAATGTTAGTTTATCCACCCTCTTGGTGGTAACATTTTGTAGCGGCCACTAGCGTTTAGAACAAATTCATTTATCTTGTCTCAGATAATCCCCGAATCCAAATTTTCAAAGTAATTCACTGAGAACTTAAACATACAAGATTTGCGTCATGAAATACTGTCACTGGCGTATAGCTTTCAATTTAGTTAGACGTACAG
This sequence comes from Monochamus saltuarius, assembly GCA_025584915.1. Lineage (NCBI taxonomy): Eukaryota > Metazoa > Arthropoda > Insecta > Coleoptera > Cerambycidae > Monochamus > Monochamus saltuarius. Next base: position 16,925,022 of record CM046723.1, on the reverse strand, counting down.
TGCCACTGACGGAAAATGCCGTCGAAATTAAAATTACAGTCCAGTCAGCAAAGTCGCTATTACAACTCAAACAGACATAATTTAGATAGCTTCTATCAAATCTCAAATTTTATGGAAAAAAACACTTTCATGGACAACATGTTATCGAAACTGCCATCAGCAGCGAACCTGTTAAAGAATTCCGAATTTTTAGCCTAATCTAACACAAACTAAAATTTTTATCACATAATTAAAGAGATAATAAAATTTCGGAACAAAACTAAATCAAATTTTTACAACAGCGAAAAATATAAGAAAATAACTACTTTACCTTAAAATACTACCCTTTAACCATAGGCGCCAAGGGCAGATTGGTACGATCGCCTCCATTCTCCTGCTTGCAGTCCAATTTTTTTTTGCGAATTTAATTTTATAAATAGTGATAATACCGTATCATGGACTTTATTGTTGTGTCGATAGTTGTAAAACTAATGTTTGTCATTTTATTTCATAGCAGCAGTCACAGCATAAATATTCACTTCCATGGTCTTAATTACAAATTTTTGATCTGTCCTTGTTGTTCTCGGACAAGTTATTATTGAGAAACTTTATAAAATGTTAACAAATTATTGCCAAATAAATAATCTGTAGTTAGTGGCTTCAGCTAACAATTTATGTCACTTTGTATATTTAAATGTATCTTTTTTTACTGTATTAGTAAGGTATTTTAAGCTAATATATATCAAATCTCCTACAATTCCTATCAATGAAGTCATATGTATGTTCTCTGATACCAAACATATAGGTATGCTAATGAACAATTCCACAGACAAAGCTCTATTCAATAATTATCTAAAAAAATTAATCTATCTAAATTTACTAACCTGGTTTAATGAAAACACTCTATAAATATCTAGATTCACTCTTGAAAATGTGGGAACTCGAATATTCAACCACAGCAGAAGAGCTCTGACCTATTTCTGCATTTTTAGGATTGCTTCATCAGGTGGCCTCCTTTAAGTTGACTCAAATATCTAACTATAAATATTATTATATAAATTAAAATTATTTGAAATTAAATGTCGACAATGTTAAAACTGATTATTCTGTCAATGAATTTAAACATCATAACGACCTACTAAATTAATTACAAAATTTTACCCTTTATGTAATCGTTTTTTTATATATTTTTTGGTATTAACAATATTGTGTGAAACTAACTACTCTGTGGACTAAAGCCCCAACCAGCGTTGAATTACACCCACAATATTAAAATACCTTTCTAATACAGTAAATATGTTACAAAAACTAATAATAAAAAATATATGGGTATATATTGTGGGTGTAATTCAACGCTGGTTGGGGCTTTAGTCCACAGAGTAGTTAGTTTCACACAATATTGTTAATACCTAAAAATATTTAAATGTATCCTTGTACGTCCTGAAAGAAATGAAAATATTTAGTGTAATTCTTGAGAAAGGTTGTGTTTGAATCTCAAAAATTTTAAAATGTTTGTTTTCTATATTGTTACTCAAGAAACTATCAATTGTTTGTAGTGGAGAACTTCACAATTTTGAAGATTTCCTATGCGCCGGTGGATTTTTCTCCTAGCGGACGAGATATCCATCAAGTCCAGACGTGCCCAATGACCATTACGCGTTTCAACAACATCTCCCATTACGATTAATCACAGTAAACGTCAAAGTTACAACAATAACTGGCATAACTGCGAGCAATATCGGTCGGACAGGGAATATTTGTTAATGACATATTCCGTGTTCAGTTCTCCGATGTTATTAGACTGTAAGCCGAGAGATTAAGCAATAACTCGAAGGGGAGCCGTTAAATAGGGAGGAACTGACCACCGGTCAGTTACGGATTCTGCAGAATATCACTTCGTCCCATACGTAGCTAGCCCCACGTCTTCTAATGGTCTGAACGCGTATTCACTTACTCATACGAGGGCGCATCATACAGAGTACTTCTCGCCACAACAAAGTTTCGTTCAGATTCGAAACAGTAGTAAAAAGTTGAATATTTGTGTAATAAAGTCAAAAAATAAGATTTAAAAACGAATAACATATAAGTTATTCCTTCACGTATTCTAACATTAATTCGACAACTAAAAGAATAATCATATCAATAAAATTGTTAGTGCAATTATTAAAAAGGAACCTTCTCTTTTTGCAGTTCCTATGAAAGCAAAACCTGTGTCGCATTAGGTGAAACAAAAGTTCATACTTACTGATGACATCAACGAAATGATTGTCCCTCGTATTTCGTCATATTGGACGACGTGGTGAACGAACCGAACTGACCAGGCTGCAGTAAATTCCTGAAATAAAGGACAATGTGCCCTTAATTCTTCTGCCTTTTGCAGGCTGGCACAGATGTTGGATATATATTATTCATTATATTACCCTTGTTGCAGGAATGGAAAATGTATAATTGGATTTTGGAACCATTTGCAAAACTGCAGCATCGGTTGGGCGACTTCAGACAAAGCTGGAAAAATACTTTTTTGCGATTTATCGAATTTAAAAGGAATGAAATACATGTGATAAGAGGTAGGTACATGAAATTTTAAGAATGCACATAAATATTGAATGTAATAAATTTCATTTTCAAAATGATATAGATATACAATGTGTGATATTTATAACGTATAAAAATTGTAGAACAAGACAGCTTCTTAACAATATTTAAAATAAATAAACTGTTGAATGAAAAAGTTCAACGTGTAAGTAAATTCTTGTAAATTAACTACAACATTTAAAAGATCCAAAATACAATTAGTATTGTGCTAATTTATTAGAAATGTAGGAAGCGACCATTTTCTGGCGTGATTAGCATTCCTTAAAAAAAAATACTTTAGAACTCGTCAACGACCGGTTTCATAAGTCACAACTATCCTTAGCTAATTTTAACGTGATATAATAATTAAAGAGTCATAATCATAAGGTGTTTGACGATGTTTAATTACGTTGTGTCTGAATTTATAAAAATGTTCAAACAAAAAAGTTCTAATCCATTATTTGAAGGTCAAGGATAGTTTAGACCCTTTGGCGTTGGAACATATGCGTTAAATTAAGAACGTGGATACAAAGTAACACTAGTGGTACGTATACAAAATTAGAAAAGAATCGGTAGACTCTCAAATTTTTATTGGAATCCCGAAAATTTGACGCATCATTTCCAGACCCCTTAGTTACAATTCAGTAAAGGAGAACAATTATTGGATTTAATTCATTCCAAACAGATGTAAACCAATATTTGAAATATCATTTTAATATATATTAATAAATATGTGCAGTTACTATAATTAGCATTTTTATGAGTTTCATAAATCTATCTATATACAAGGGTTAACTACCACTAAGTACAAAAATTTTAACCTACTGCTCTGGGAGGCCTAAACAACAATAGAAGGAAGTTTAGCTCGATGTTTAAAAATGTAACAAAACCCTCTTTTTCCTTCGGAAAATCAGCGCCTATGACACCTATGATTACCATCGTCTGAGATGGCTTAGATCTGTGAACTACCACGCGGTCGTTTTTTATAGCCTTTTCAATCTAGGAACGACGTAAATAAACATTTTTATTAATATTTATCACTGAATAGACAACAGTTAATTCGGTAAGCTACAATATTTTGCATTCCTTTTCCTTTGCATCGTTGCAAACTGCTGAAACTACATTTACACTCATTACAAGTCCGTTAGAATTATCCACTAGCAGAACACACAGTCCGTGTAGATACAGTTAAATAAAATGTGCATTTATTTCAGAAATTTGTTCGTAGAAAATCGCCTAGGGCGAACCATAGTATCGGGATATGGCTGCACCCGACATAAATTCCTTTATTTAATTAGTCTTTTTGTCAAAGAACACGTCAATGAAAGGTTTTTTACAGAATACTGTAAACATGTGTTTGAAATAAACAATAGGTGTAGCAGCGTAACACCAAAGACATTTTCCGAATAGACAAAATATGCGGAATCCTTGTTGAACCATGTTGGATAACTGCTGTAGTGTCTTGGCAGTAAACATGTGAAGTGTTCATTTGTGTACACTTGCGTGTGATTTTGAGTTGATCCACCTGGTCGTGATCGTCGGGCTGAGTACTTACCTACTTCTCTTTAAACAAAAAATAGTTGAGGGAAACCAAGTGAATACAAAAATCTTTACAATGAGATGTTTTATTGAAAACAAATAAGAAAACATAAAATTGTTCAGAATTCTTGAAATCTCTCCACAAGTCAAACCTAGAAATATTACTAAAGTAGGTGCTGCTACCTTAAGTATCTTGTTTTCCATCAAATAATCATATACAATTTATAAATAAAAGTTTTTATTTAAAAGTGCGTAAATCGATACATATACGCAACACAATGCCCTTTGACTAGAACCTCACGGCTGACGGACAACCATTGGCGTAGATTTAATATGATTTCGAAAAAAAATTATTCCGTTTGTTCCTATATTTCTCTATAATATCTTTAAATATGTGTACTTGGTTATAGCAAAGTTTACAGAATTAAAATATGTTACTGCACTCAGAGCGGCGCGCCTTTGAAAGAGCGAGATCTAAGCAATGCTGCCAAACGGTTCGAGGAGCGGCGTATACGAGGGTAATCCAGTATTGAATATTGTTCCTGGCGTTACGAGGATAAATTGACAAGCATCGATATTAATATTAATGAAATTCAAAATAAATACATTTTTGTAACTATATCCCGTAATATCGGTCAGTGGTCGCGCGGTTTAAGGCGTCAGTACTTGAATCGAGGTGACTGGATCGCTGTGGGTTCGACCCCTGCAGCCGGTAGACCGTATATAAGCTATATTCGTGGAGAGATTGGCACCCTCTCTGCGGGTATGGTAGGGTGGAAGAATGTTGGCTTGGGTCAATGTGAGAGATTGATACCGGTTGACATTTGACTACCCCTAATTAATGAGGTTTTCCAGGTTTCCCTCATTCCTGCACTGAATGGTGGTTAGGGCCTACCAACGTAAGTCGTTCCTGGGCGCAAATGCGGCCTGCTTAATAATAATATGCCGCCCCCTCTCCCGCACAAGTCTTCGACTTCTGGGCTAATCCTCGTGATTAGAATGAGGGGTAGAGATATTATATGACGTGAGAAATAATGATTAATTGCTCTGCAGTGTCATTTAATAATAAACTGGATACCTACCCATTAATACAAATTTGTTGAACAATTTTATTTCAATTGCAATAATTACATAATTGTATGAAGTCACGAAAAGTATTGTAAGAATGGTTTTTTGAAAAATAAAATACAAACAAAATTTCTTAAACATAGGTATATTAATACACGTAACTCATGTAAGGCATAGTAAACTAACTACTAGTAACTTAATATTTCTTTATAAATTCTTAAGAATATTAAGTTTTGCAATAACTTACATCTTTTATTATATTTTAAGACTTAATTGATGAATTTTGAAAAAATAAAATAAATGCGTATTCCTGTGTATAATGAAATACCTATAAAATAGTCAATAAAAGTCATTACAGGGGTGATATATTATTTTAAAAATTCACTTTTTAATTGTTTGCCAAGTGACTCCTGACATGCTAATTTGTTTAACATGTCGACGAAAACATTCTCCATTGCTATTATGTAGTACAGTTAGACCACCAAATGATTTTTCTGTCTCAAATGCTTTTGATTTGCAAAATAAAACTTCCTGACTCGTCAAATCAGAGCACAGATGTTTTAGTCAAAGGTTATTTTGTTTTCAGTTTAATTTTCATGCGTAATAATATATGATATATATAGTTTCCTCCAAAGAAATCATGCGGATTTCTATTTTGCTAACTCACCTAAAATAGTTATATTTAGAGAAGGAACGGCAGATTTGTGTATGCGATTTCGTTTAGAATTTGCAAAGCTTGTTTCATCAAAATTCAAGCTATATATTCTTACTAGTTTGTAACATTGATCTGCTGAAATATCGGCATATGTATGTGTTTCTCTAAAGCCTAAAGCTTGTTTCCAAGCATTATTTCTGCAAGAAAGTTCTTATAAAAATATTTGCAGGAAGCTTTCCTTTTTAGAGGAGACAAATCTGAGTCGTAAACTATTTTTGAGAATTTATTATTATATTGTGTTTACCGCTTTGGACACCAGAAAAATTGTAGTTTATCATCGTATACAGTAAAATACCCATCCACAGAACAACGATGTCTGGATATTATTAAATATACTAAGTCTACTACGAATTGTTTGAGACACTCTATAAACTCAAAATAATGTGTTGTGCGCGACAAACCGAGACACTGAGTATCGTATTGTGTACCAACGCGTAACCAAATGATAGACGGGGTAGGGGGTACTGGAAACACCGATCATGTGATCGAGTGCGGTAACTTATATTTTAATTCTGTAAACTGGTTATAGTTAGCCCTATATAACATTATTATTATTGTTTGCCTGTTGCAGTTATTGTAGTTTTCTTCCTTTCGAATTGTCTTTCACTTAATAGTTCACATTTCATCAAACAACGCTGCATGCCTCTCTGAAAGGAGCATATAAAAACCAAAACTTAACAGTTTCCTATGAAACTGCTTCTGAAATAACCGTTCCACCGGCAATTTCAGCCATCGTCGCCTCCTACGGCCGCGGCATAATCTAATTGAGAGAAATTCGAGAGTACGGATGTCAATAGTAGTTATATATCGATTGGGGCGAGCATTTGTCATAGTGTGGCGGGTGGTTCGACTGGGCCTGACCGGCGGTCAGCCGCCCCCGGGGCGGCGGGGGCGACGGGGGCGGCTGCGAGGGGAAACTCTCTGATCAATACCCAGGTCTACCGCCGTAGTGCCAACAAAGCAACTATAACGGATCCTGGAGTATTGTTCATCAGGAGATAAAATGGGAAAATGGATTTTCTCCGCGCTCGCTCTCTCTCGCCCCGTCCGTTCTTGTTTCGCAGTTTTATGAGGCGGCTTCGCGCGGCCACGGTCCTCCATGCCCTATAAAAAGTAATGGAAACACGTTCTCTGATTAACTGCCTGATTATTCTCATTAGCCGAACGTTCGGTCGTCCCAGAACTTATCCCGGGTTTATTGCTTCTCTTGGAAACATCCTTACACATGTTGCCCCAAATCATTCCTTTGCGAATTGCGCGAATGCGTACCAAGTCGGCAGATTTCCCATTCATCACATCTGGGAAATCCAAGGCTTTTACCAAGGATTGAATGAATTGGAATGAACTATACAGGGTGATTGCGAATAACGTGCAAAAAAAATTGAGAGGAAGAAGTGAAATTTGACAGGTATTTAGGCTGATACAACTTTTTCTGGACGAGTCCTTCTTATTTTCCCGCCTGTCGTGCCATAAGGCGATGAAAAAGAAATACAACCTGTATCATTATATTTTTAGAGTAAACTTTTTCGATTGCAAATAATAGTTTTTGAATGCCTGAATAAATTCAGATTTTTTTTGTCAAGTACTACAGTTTTAAAAAAAATAATGTTCATGATCCTACAAATACATAGTTTTCAATATCTAATTTACACATCCATCTCTAGTAGGTTTCCATAATTTTGCATTTGATGCCAGTAGATGGTTCTTTGATATCAAATATTGCCGTGTATTAAACCAACCCATCACCCATTTTTGCGTCCCATCCCATTGTTTTGCACATTATTCCAGATCACCCTGTAATTTTTGAAGATAAATATTCATCACAATTGGCCATGATTTACCTACTAGTAGAAATATTGGTATGATTATTTTATACTTTTCAGTGATACAGAATACTTGTAGAATAAAACAAATTATAAGTTCTACAAAATTTTTTCGAGAAAAATTATTATATACAGGATGTGCCTTCATGATATATGAAAATTACAAAACAATTTCTTGACTATATTTGGAATGAAAAAGTTATATGAGAAAGTTCCATCGTTATGAATTTTCATATAAATCAACTTGTTTTGCAAGACAGAACTTTTTCACATTTTTGTTTTTTACTTATATACAGTGTTAAATATGACTTAGTACAAATATTTTAAGAGGGGATAGGGCAAAATAAGAATTAACGGATTCACCCTTCAAAAAAATTCCAAACTTATTTATAAAGGCAAAAAAAATTTTTTCGATCTTATTTTAAATCTTTATTTAACGCCGCCAATGTTAACTTGCTTATTGGTTGCCTACTCTACAAGCATGCAACAGTCGCTCAGTCGGTATCGCTGTCATGTCATAATTCAATTCCTGTGTTTACGTTGTAATTTTGTGTTCTTCTTCAGTTTTTAGTGCCTTTTTTATGTTTAAACGTTTTATAGTTATTAAATAAAGACATTTGTGTTGGGTGCAGATACTTTCCCACAATATAGTTCGCCGGTTTTGTTTTCTAGGTTATGGGACAAGACTGCCGATTACTTGTCGACTTGTCTATTATCTATTCCTTTCTTTCGATTTTGTTGTAATAAATAGGCAGTTTATCTGATTGTACCTACGGGAAGTGTCTTTTATCTGCAGTTAGTGGCTGTAATGAGCGAATATGTAGTTTTACCAGTTTATAACGAAATAATGAAAAACAAATGCAAAATACTGGAGCTAACTGGATTAACTGTTACCTATCTATCAGGTATTATTACTAATAAGAATGTTAATTTTTGTCGTTTCTACATTTAGAAACGCTACAAAAAGACGACCGCATGGTAGTTGACATTGTTGACAGATGTAAGCTTTATCTGTGAATCTAAGCCATCTCAGTCGATTCTTATCATAGGCGCCGACTTTCCGGAGGAAAAAAGGGTTTTGCCCCATTTTTTAAATATCGAACTAAAAGTCTGGAATAATTTTTTATTGCCTTTTAGGCCTCCCTGAGCACGTGGTTAAATTTTTTGTACTTAGTCATAGTTAACCCTGTATAAAATACAGAAAATTTAGAAAATCAATAAAATATTAAATTAAGGTTTAAAAAAAGAAAATTACATAAATATCAGTAAAAACATAAAACTGTTCTACATCGCAATAGAAACCATTGAAAGCCAGCGACCTCTATCGCGATTCGTCGATAACGATACGTTGCAGACACAGAATTCCAGGAAACAACTACTCTGTGGGCTGATATCCCTACCAGCATTGAACTATACCTGGAAAACCTATAGCAAACAAAGTCACTTGTCAGCATCCTACTAGACAAATACCAGTTTTGAGCTTATTAGCTCTTATCAGTATGCCATAGGCGAGGTATAACCCTAGCTGTTTATTAATCCTAGCTGTGACATCAGTCCGGCATGGAGTAGCGAATTGCCACTAGATGTAGCTTGTCTACACCGGGTACTTATGGTCCCTTCTGTCGGGTTAGACAGACTAAAACAGCTAGGATTATTCGGCAGATATCTCACCTATGTCATACTAATGAGAGTTAATAAACTCGAAATCGTTATATGTCTGGTAGGTTGCTGACGAGGGACAGCTGTTTGCTGTAGGTTTTCCAGGTGTAATTCAATGCTGGTCGGGGCATTAGCCCGCAGGGTAGTTGTCTCCTGAGAGTCTGTGTTTGCAGTTTTTAGATTATACTTTATAAGTCATTCCTTGTGGAATTTTTGTGCAATTTAAATGTCAACTAAAACTCTCGTTCGTATATCAGAAGGGGAAGCAGTTTTTAACGCAAGCCATGTAGGAAAATTGGGCAAAATGATTCAAATTTTGAACTTGATTCATTATGTCTGCAAGCTGGTGCTCTTACTAATAAGTAACAACCCTCATGAAATTTAGGGAGATTTTCTATCGACAATAATATAACATTGATTCAATGGTATGCAGTTGTGAGAGATTAACTCATGTACATTATACACATTACATTAATTTTCATTATTACAGAATTTTATCAGTAAAAATTTAACTGAAAAACACAACTGCACTAGTAATTATTACATAGCACAAGGAAGTCTAATTACCGAAGTAATCATGTTTCTTAAAATAACGGCAGCGGATACACAAGTTTTTGACACGGAGTTTCCCAATTTTAAGACTTAATATTCATATTTTCCTCACATCTGTAAGTTTTTGGTTACTAGATTTTGTTCTCCAGAGAACTTTATTTCTACCAGCTAGCGGAAAAAAAATCTGGATTTTTCTTATACGATGAAGAGCATCCATGAACTGAGCAATAATGGTTCGACAGTTTCTTATTTTTGCCCATAACTGCTGCAATTTTTTTTCATACTATTTTTTTAAAATAGTAGTATTCAAAAGACAAACACTAAGTTTTAAATAAAATACAACGGAATGTCTCACACTTTCAGCTACAACACCAAACAAAACACACGTTGCAGCAATGTTATCTTCTTTTGCTAGTATTACTTGACATCACCAGAGGGCGAGTGCTTAGCTGCATTTGTAGATGGAACAGTTTTTACTTTAATTCTAGCTCAGTGGTAGATATACAAAGGGAGAATGTTAAGAAAATAAAACAGTCCCACAAAAAAAAATTGTTCTCGGATGTGGAAATCAGACCATGCTTACTATATGTTTTTGAGGTACCTAAATCCTAATCCGGGGTCCGCTTAACCTCATCACGTCAGGGTTTTGCCATAACTTCAAAAGCCTCAATAATTTATGCTTTTGAGCACTATTAAACGCATATAACCTTTTAAGTCAAACTTTAAGAGTTTCATATGTATTAGATAATCAGGGACAGGTAGATACTCTGTATACTGATTTTGCTAAATTCTTGGATCCTATAGATCATAGCTTATTATTAACAAAATTATCTAACTTTGGCATTAGCAAAAACTTGTTGCAATATTTTAGATCATATTAACAAACAGACCACAATTTGTATCTTATAATGGCCATAGATCGGTAGTATACACAGCATCATCTGGAGTTCCGCAGGGATTCAACCTAGGTCCCTTATTATTTTTGATGTTTATTAATGATCTGTGTGGTGAGCTACAGTGTGAATTTTTTGGGGAGGGGGGGGCTGTAGAATTATCACTTCTGTGTATAATAGAAAATGATTGTCATCAGCATTTTTATCTTCACCTTCTAAGATATCCTCAGTGATTCATGTCATGACAGTTTTCCAACCCATCTCGTAACTCCAAAATTCAAAGTAATCACAATTTTCCATTAACCGATTCTTTTAATTATGATCTTATCTCAAATTTTATCATCAATATTTCTCTAGTCGTGCTCAGATTTAATTATAAATTAAATCTGCGCACTACATCGGCTTTATCAGTGGCTGTGTGCCGTGTAATACGCCACTCTCTCAAATTACTGCTTTATGTGTCCCATTCCTATTAAGGAACCGAACAGGGGGAGTTAACAATAAAGCCAGTTCACAGTGTACATTAAAATGTATTTTAATTTCTATTTTAATCTGAGCGTGCGAACATCTGCACCTATTGACAGAAATAAAGCTCATAAGGATACATTGTTGACTTAAGAGATTATACGCGTTTATGAAAGCTTCCTGCGTCGCTTTGTTCGGACAAGCGTCAGGCGCCTGTGGAATATAATCACTTCGTAATTGTTTGTGTAACGTAAACTTAAATAATAATTAAAGAGAAACTAATAATATTACTTACTTATATTATTCTGAATAAATGTAGATTAAAAATATAATTGTCTTAAAATCTTATATGAAGTTTTTGTACTTAGTATATTCCATAGTGTTCTTAAATTTTAGTTTTGTGCTTATTTGTCCACGTCAGTAGAAACTTTTCATAGTTAAGATATTGAGGAGTTCTCTATTGTTTTCATATAATTGAAAAAAAAAACTATATTATTAATACTCAATAAATTATTTTTATTATTGTGTTTAATAGTTACAATCTAACTTTGCTCACGGAAAAATTAAAAAGTTTAATAACAGAAAAGACTGTAAATTAGTTACTGAAACAATAATTATTAAGAATCGACTCAGAAATGACGCGATACATTTTATTCATAAAAAAACTATATTCAAGCCCCGACAATAAATAACTTTTAGATATTTGTTAAAAAATATAAAACACATATTTTACAGATAAAAATTTAAAATTAACCTCATAATAGATTAAATATGGAGTTATAAGAAGGCATTTACATGCTAAGGTAGTGCATTGGTAGCTATGTTCGCTACGTTTACTATATAGGTAGGTACGTTACAAACAGCTAATATAACGGCCACATGGAACACATAGCTGTATTTGCTATACGAGTTTTGTAGGTACCGAAAATAGTAGCGAGCTTTATGCTAAGACTGCTCAAGGTGCTACAGTAGGTTGCTATGTTTGCTATGTTTGCTGTACACACACAAATTCAGGACAAAAGTTTGGACCACCCATCTATGTTCCCTGTGTGTATTAAAAATACCCACTGCTAATTTGTACTAAAGTTACTTAAAATGTTATAGTAGCTATTTGGCTATTTTAATTCCACATGGTATTATACCAACTTTGCTTGCTATGTGTCTTAAAAATAGCCACCACTGATTTGTACTATTCTGAACTACGTTTTCTATATATACACATAAAAGCAGACAATATTTTGGCCGCACACATATTGCTAGCTTTGTTTGCTAAGTATCCTAATATAACCTTATAATAAGGCTAGTCGAAGCGCTACAATTCGCTATCTTCGCTACATTTGCTATATATACACATATTCAGGCGTCCAGTATTTTTATCACAAATGGCATTATGCACTATTAATAATAACCATCACTAATTTGTGGTAAGACTACTCGAGGCGCTACATTAGCTATATTTGCTACATTCGCTATACCGGATATAACTATAATATATTTTTATGAATTTTTAGCTCATTGAACTACTAAAGGTGAGCGGAATCGTCACTACTGCTACCCATATGTATTATATTGATTTTTATTCACTTTTATCGCCTTAAAATCAAATAAATTATTGAATATTATGTTGCTTTAACATTACAGACGTAGAAATGTGCAATAAAATACGATATTCTGAAGTATCAATGCTTTGGTGTTTGATACTCGATATTTTATAACGATATTTTTAAAGGGATACATTCGCAATATCTATGCATACGATCCGGAATGAATTTTTAGGAGAAATAAATGAAGGACTGCGAAATTTGCCAATTTTACCAACTTATAGCAAGATGTTTTTTATTATCAATGTGGGCTTTTCACCCCGTATCGAAAAGGTGTCGATATTTCAGATATCGATAACGATTTTTACTGTATCGATATCTCTGCTTACGATCCGGATTGATTCCAAATATCGATACTTTTAAGTGAATCGCCCATTTCTAGACTTACGTATTTAGAATATTTAAATCAAAACAACGCACAATGGACTAATTTGCTAGATGCTTCTGCATTTATCTTGCACAGCTTATTTCGACAAATTTAAAACTCGATGCATCACACGTTGTACCCGTATATTTCACAGGATTTTATGGAATTGGTATTGATATTACTGCTGGGGTTAATACAAAGATAATGTGTTTTTTAATTACAAAGTTGAAATTAGCGGAATAAGCTATTTAAAGAGTTATGCGTAGTAGCAAAGCTATCTCGCGGCAAAACGGCAATAACGATATGTTGAAAACACGGAATTCCAGGAAACAACTACTCTGCAGGCTAATGCCCCGACCAGCATTGAATTACATCTGAAAAACCACTCGCAACAGCTAAACTTATTAGCTCTCATCATTATACCATAGATAGAACAACGAACAACTTCAGCTATTGTAAGTCTGTCTAACTCGACAGAAGGTACCATGAGTAACGTGCAGTAGCAGAGCTCCTCTAGCACCCATTCGCTACTCCATGCCGAGTAAAAAGCTACAGTCCAGAAGCGTTCTCCGTTGCAAACACGGAATTTTCTCTAGCTGTTGCTAGAGGTATTTAGGTGTAATTCAATGTTGGTCGGGGCATTAGCCCGCAGAGTATTTATTTCCTGGAATTCCGTGTTTGTATTTAAAGAGTTGTTATTAAAACATACATAAATTTAAATTTATGGTATTGTACCACAAAGATGTGACAGTGACAGCTGTGAGTTATTTTCGTAACGCACGTATGTGTTAGCAGCTGTTTAGCACCTACTGTGATTAACTGTTAAGCTTTCTGTCTAATATCTGCTTTGCCGTAATAAAAAAGTACCACGTTTATAATTTCCCCTGATAAATTTTAGAGAAAATTCGTTTCTTTAAAAAATATCGTCCCGTTCGCGATCAATATCGAAGGAAATATTTCCCGGTGCCGAAACCCTGCCAATATATTTAGTTAAGAGCACTCGGAACTTTCATTTGGCGGGGAAAATTTCCTCCGTTCGACCGGCTAGATTCTCCTTTTTTGTTCATCTTTCGTGTACATCAATCTTATTTATGTGGCAACAAAGCGGGCGAATGGCGGTAGACCGAAGCCATTCTCTTAGCCGGGGGCAGAAACACCTGCAAATAATATCCCACCGCCCGCCGTCCTTAACAATATCTTCAAAGTTCCATTAAAGAAATCCAGTTAGGGTTTTATAAGTTTTTCTTCTCCGTTCCGTTCCGCACTTTCTTTTAGGCTTCATTTATTCCGGCTATTGTCATAATGACCTGTATAGACCACTAAAACTGGATAGTATCGGAGCCGATCGATTTCCTTTATGGCCTTTCTTTCAACTTCTAATGCCGCTACAAATGGACTCGTTATGTTTTATGCCGTCTTCTCGTTGGTTAAATACAGATTTTGAACGGAGCGGGTTAAAAGTTACCTACATTTGGCACTAAACTGCGCATACATATACAGGGTTAACTATGACTAAGTACAAAAATTTTAACCAGGTGCTCAGGGAGGCCTAAAAAAAATAAAAAATTGATTTCGGAATTCTAGCTCGATGTTAAAAAATGGGGCAAAACCCTCTTTTCCTACGGAAAGTCGGCGCCTATGTCGATCAGTCATGATCCAAGATGGCTACATATGTCAACTACCATGCGGTCGTTTCTCACACCGTTGCCAAATGTATAAACAACGAAGATAAACATTTTTATTAATAATAATACCTAATTACCTGATAGATAACAGTTAATCCGGTTAGCTACAGTATTTTGCATTCGTTTTTCGTTCCTTCGTTCCAAACTGCCAAAACTTCAGTTTCACTCATTACAGATCCGTCAGAATTACTCACCACAAAATACACACTTCGCGTAGATAGAGCTAATAAAATTGCCCATTTATTTTTAAGAAAATTGATTGAAAGAAATACTAACAGAAAACTTCGAATACACCCCTGGCAGTTTTTAATTTATAAAATTTTGTTCGATAACGGTCACTCTACTGCATTGATCTCAGCTCTCACATGTCCCAATATATCGCAACCATCCATTATTTAGTGAATAACATGTTTAAAACTGAAATTGCCACTAAAAACGGAAAACGGAAAAATTACACTGTCAACGCAACGCAACCGTTTAGTCTTCGGTCCGCCACCACCGAAAACCAAATAATCTTCAGATAAATATTCTTATGGCAATCAATTTAATCAATATTATCTTTTTTTATATACGATCGTGGGTTTCTTCATCCTAGTATTGTTTTGACACTTCCTCCGTCACACGGGGTTACACGCACATAGCACTTGTCACTCGATATAAACCTATGCTGTGTTGTTGGTTGCATTGTTTCGAATACTCTCCAAATGTCAAACAGCACTAGTGGTCAGAAAAGTAGCATTACAGAGCACTGTAAACTCCTCGGAAAATTTAATATTATAATACTACAATATTATTATATTCAGACATGATCGATTATTGTTAATATCGTTATTATTATTATTTAATTCTATAATAAGTTTAAAAATGGAACGAGCTTTAGTGCACCTTACGCTAATGACCTACAGATGGCGCCAGCATTGGGAAATCCGGCAAAAATATCGCAAACGCTTTTGAAATTAGTTTTCAGCGTTTGCTTTTCGCTTATTCAAATTCGTGTAATCGCGTATTTTTTGTATATTTACAATATCGGTCCTGGAAGTATCAGTAAGGTAGGTTTTACTCTCAGTGCTACCATATCGTGTTTCTCATTACATAATTTAATATTCTGTAAATAAAACTTTTTCTTTAAAAGCGCCGTAAATCGTTACACGTGGCAACTCGGTGCTCTGTCACTACCTTTGACAACTTTGACTTTGGCAGAATGTACCTAACCTCGCAGCTGACAGGCGGCATAGTCGCCGAGAAATTAGGGGTTAATAAGGTTGTGAAAAAAAAATGTATCGCTTTATAAATAAGTTTGGAATTACTTTGAAGGGTGATTCTGTTAATTATGAATTTTCCCTATCCCCTCTTAAAATATTTGTACCAAGTCATAGTTAACCCTGTATTCAGTGTGTTTCACTTTGATATTTCCGGTTATTTTGTAGTTTTTTGTTATGTTCAGTTAAATTTTTTTTCTAAAAGTAAAAACGAAAAAATCGATATTTCCTTAAATTTGATTTTTTATTACGAATACCCTGTATTAACTAGGCCAATAAAAATAGTATAATTTCAAAGCTATAGTACACCTCTATCGAAAGAAAAAAATCACGAAAATATTTTATCCTATTAATGCCCCCAAACATTTGTATTTTTCGAAATTTGCGCTTAAATTGTAAACACTGTATAAGATACAACTTTGAAACTTGGTACTTGGTTTTGGAGCATGGCTAAATCAATTGGACAATTAGTTTTTTGTTAAAAAAATGCTAAATACGATTTTGCTATTTTTGGGGTTACCACAGCAGGCCATGCAAAGTGCCTAAATAAAAAAAAATGCACATCACTGTGTAGAGCTTTTTAAGTGCAATATATTTAATAAAAGAAAAAATTTAATCGGATGTTCCATTAGAAAATACTGATTTTTCAAGTATCAAAGAGAAACACACTGTATGTTGTTTGCAAAAATTACAACAATAGAAAAATTATTTGTCCAAACGTCTGACTACATATTTCAATCCAATTTTTCTGCAATAAAAATAAGTACGCTTTAGTATGTACTTGTTCCTATTACCGCACAATCCGAAAGTGTGCTGAAAAGAAATTGAAAAATCCAATAAAAGATATGGATCTCTAACAATAACTTTTATGACAACAAATTAAATTATTTCTAATATGACATGTTGTGTACTACCACACATACAGTATGCGCCAAAAATATGGAATAAATTCAATAAAAACGAAACAATTATTTTTTTGGGAAAAATCCTCGAACAGGTCGATTTTTAATTTAAAAAATACATATTTTAGCGTAAAATGCGATTTTCAAATGTCATTTGTTTTCGAGTAATGACGTCATCGATTTTTTTAAATGGCAACACCATATTTTTTTTCTTGATTCTGAAAGATCGTTTAATTCTCTATCAGACAGTACTAAAATTTTGCCCTCTTACATAAGAAAGTTTTCGAGTAAATGACGATTGAATGTTAGAAAACGTAAATTTTATCCATAAAAAAGTAACAATTCTGAGGTATGTAAAATAAAATACAATTGATTAAATTTTATACTTAAATTAAATGTTCGAATTGCCATCCACCAACTTCTTGACAATGCGCAAGTCTGTGAAGAAATTCTTCTTGCACATTATGAATGATTTCTGGGGTAACTCTGCGTATTTCGTCCCGAATGCGATATTGAAGTTCTTCTAAATTACGTGGTTTATTAATGTACACTTTTGACTTCAAGTATCCCCATAAAAAATAGTCAAGAGGTGTAAGATCTGGCGATCTTGCAGGCCATTCTATCGGTCCGCGTCTGCCGATCCACCTCTCAGGAAAACAGTTGTCCAAAAAATCTCGTACAGGGCGCGCATAGTGCGGAGGTGCACCGTCTTGCTGAAACCATATGGTATCGTCAGGAATGTCAGGGTCATTATCGTTGGGAAAATTACTGCAAGGGCTGGAACAAGGTCATTTTCTAGAAACTCTTTCTCTCTAGGCATTGAAACAAGTAGGTAACTGCCAACATCCTGTAGGTCAGTAATTTTGTCAATTCGCAACATCGACAGGCACCAGAGACATTGTTAATGCAACCTAAAATAATACAAAGTTCACTATATACCTAACAACATGTAAAAGGTAAAGATACCTATATTACCTTAATCATTAAATATTCTTTATCGGAAGCCCCAGTCAAAAATTCTTCAGTATGCTCTTTCTAATACTGCAGCTCTTTTTGCTTTCTATTCTCTTGATTCACTCTTCAAATAAGCAGAAAGCTTGTTATATTTTCCAATATCTATATTTTGTAAACCTTTAGGTATAGATGTAGATCACATAGATGAAATTGTATATATATATATATATTTCAAATTTAAAAATACGATAGCATGACTTCTCATTTATTGTAATTACTTTCCCTTTTTCCCTCCATTCGTTAAATTCTGTGAACACTGTTTTGTCATGTTTCCTGGATTTCGCTAGCAATAAATAGAAAATTGCTTCTTGAGCTTCTTCAAAAACAGCCACAGGAACGCAATTACATTCTCGCATTTTTACCAAATTCCGGTAGAACTCTTTATTAAATAATTGATTAGATACAACGTACCATAGCAATCAGTAGGTACAACAAAACTTACCACGTTTCATTGACTAAGACATATCAAGTTGGGCGATTTTTTTTATTAAATTCCAATAATTCTGACTCCCAAATATGATTGTGATGTGATTATGGATAAAACGTTGTATTGCATTCGTGTCTTAATTACCTTTTATAACTTATTAATCGCTCGAACTACGTTTAAACAATCTTTCGTGGAGAAAATGCTATTGAAAACACTACAACATGCAGGGTTAACTATGACTTAGTACAAATATTTTAAGAGGGGATAGGGAAAAATAAGAATAAACGGAATCACCCTTCAAGAAAATTCCAAACTTATTTATAAAGCCAAAAAAATTTTGTTTCGATATTATTTTAAATTCTTATTTAACGCCGCCAGTGTAGAGTAGGCAACTAATAAGCAAGTCATGCAACAGTCGCTCAGTCGGTGTCGCTGTCATGTCATAATTCAATTCCTGTGTTTACGTTGCAATTTTGTGTTCTTCTTCAGTTTTTAGTGCCTTACTTTAATTTTAAACGTTTTATTGTTATTAAATAATGGAATTTTTTAATAAATAGGCATTTTTTCTAATTGTATCTACGGGAAGTGTTTTTTATCGGTAGTGAGTGGCTATAATGAGCGAATATGTAGTTTTACCAGTCTATAACTAAATAATGAAAAACGAATGCAAAATACTGAAGCTAACTGGATTAACCTATCTATCAGGTATTATTACTAATAAGAATGTTAATTTTTGTCGTCTACATTTAGAAACGCTACAAAAAGACTAGCGCATGGTAGTTGACATTATTGACAGATGTAAGCTTTATCTATGAATCTAAGCCATCTCAGTTCAGTCGATGATTATCATAGGCGCCGACTTTCCGTAGGAAAAAAGGGTTTTGCCCCATTTTTTAAATATCAAGCTAAAATTCTAGAATAATTTTTTTATTGTCCTTTAGGCCTCAATGAGCACGGGGTTAAATTTTTTGTACTTAGTCATAGTTAACCCTATGTAACTATTATTACACTAGATCTTTAATAATAAAGCGTATTTATATCGGTACATATACTTGTTATGATATTTTCTCCTTTGTATTACCGCAAACATAATTACAACAATTATATACAAATTCAAAGGTGTGACGAATAATACAAAAATCAATGCAATTCTGTTAACTTGCATAGGTATAAATAATCTATGTTTATTCTATGGGTTTTATATAACTAATCAATGTGTTGCCCCATATATGAATTGCTTTTCATGTTACTCATATTTTTTTAGTTCTACCGGTACGTATCGAACGCATAAAAGGAACTTTATCTACTACAGAGAGCGAAGAGTTAGTGTTTGTCGATACATTAATGTTTTATTCCGCCTTTTTCCATCCCGAGAAGTTGGTGATATATCCCGGCGTTTTATTCGAGACGGGCGGTGCTCTGTTTGGTCAATACGCTGCACCACTGTCCAGCTGAACTTTTATCGCAAGCTCTCCTGAAATCCCTGAAACTTTGTTGTTAGTTTGTTCGGCTCGAGGCAGAGACGTAACTCCAAAATCGTAGTCCTCCGGCACTTTTCGTCTGGAAAAGTGCGGTACATCTTGAAATTCAGTTCAAAAGAAACTAATAAAATGAGATTTTAGCATACTGCTATGATATATTTATCAGAAAAGCAAATGCGCAGAAATAAATTAACTGTAATATTATTCTCAAATTTCTATCCTAAATTATACCAAACCGTCAAAAATTCAATAAAAAAACAAGGTTAAGAGTGTCAATATATGATATATGATATATGATATATGATATATGATATATGCTATATGATATATGATATGATATATGATATATGATATATGATATATGATATATGATATATGATATATGATATATGATATATGATATATGATATATGATATATGATATATGATATATGATATATGATATATGATATATGATATATGATATATGATATATGATATATGATATATGATATATGATATATGATATATGATATATGATATATGATATATGATATGTGATATATGATATGTGATATAATTACAAAATGAAAAGTTTACTTTTTATATTTTCCTACGATCGTACGGACATGCATATCGTATTGTTGTGACAATGCTTGTATCCAACGTCATATTTAAGTAGAAGAGATCAAAAACTAAAGTAAATGATAATATTTTGTCTTGAAAAAGGATAGTGACTAATGGTGTACCACAGGGTAGTGTACTTGGTGCAATGCTGTTTATATGTTTTATTAATGATTTATTACTTGAAGATTGGGAGACTGTAAAATACATCTATTTGCTGATGACACTATTATCTACATCATTGGTAAAAATATTAACGAATTAATAATATCCATTCATTCATATAACACTCGTCAAAAAAATCATATAAATATAAAACAGTGTAACCTAAAGTGTACTAAGAAAAGTATTTTTGATGCTGGAATAGCTGAATATAACAGTTTCCCGTGTAACATAAAAAAGAGAAAAATGTTGGGTAATTTAGGATAATATTTTTAGGTGGTGTATATTGCAGTTGCGGTTATATTGTACAATTGTATCTTATATTGTGTATTTTTTTGTGCATTGTATTTCTTACATCTATAATTTTATATATTTTTTTATAGTATTATTTTATTTTATTTTAGTCACATATCTATGTACTAATACTTATGTTAGCGATGCTAAATAAACAATAAATACATAAAGTAATTGATACAGTGAATGAAGCAAAAAAGTTTGCGCTAGATTATTCTCAAAGTGCTTATGAGTACTGCCCATGCAGCTTACCATCTAACAGTAAATAGCAGTAAGCTGCTGCTGATACGTACAGTATTGATTGTTAATATTTTTGACAACTTTCAAATTTTCAATCATTTTAGTTTGAAGGTTGAATTTGATTTATTATTCATTACTCTTCGTCGTAAACTACCCAAAATGAGTGATTAGTCTCTCAATGATGTTCCGACAGAGATATTGGAGGTCGCTAATGATGCAAGTAATGCATTAATTCCTGCAACGTCAAGAATTCGCTGTGAAAAAGAGCTTATTGCCTTCGACCAATGGCGCATGGAGAATAACACTTTATCTTTAAAAGAAATGGTATTTTTGGCCTATTTCCACGATATTGCAAAACGTAACTCTCCGTCAACTAGGTACATGGTCGAAGTATTTGATGTTGCAACTATGCTTCAGAGTAAAGAAGGACATTGAAACTGGTACCTCAAACTAACGGCATATTTGAAAAATTCAAATGCTACAAGTCAGAAAAATCAAAGGTATTAGAAATAAAGAGAATAGAAGAGTGTCTTTTAAATGCCCCATACAACGTATATCTTATGACCAAAGTAGCCACGATATTTGGAATTGCCGGTGCCTCTCGCCGCTAAGAAATAGCAAATATGACGATCCACGATATAAAAGACAAAGGGGTTATAATGTGCTTATTATTACCATACCAAACACGAAAACCAATGTTTCAAGAAAATTTGTGGTGAACAACGAAGAAACAATTCAATATATCGATATCTATTGAAATTATGCTATCCTCACGATCACTTTTTCGTATTCTATAAAGGAGATAAATGTACTAAGCAATGTGTGGATATCAACAGCTTCGAGAAAATGCCATCTAACATTGAGACATTTCAAGTGTGTAAACGGTTTAGTTGTGCTGTAAAATAGTGTATGAGGTGATTTAAAATATTCAACATGTTTAAATGCACATTTTGTGGTGCTGCATTTTTAGCTGCCCGCAAATACATCAGAGAAATTTTCAAAATATATGTAAATGTTTCATACTTTCTATATATTAAATATATAGGTATATTTGTTAGATCTACCTACTTGAAAATATTCTATATACCTATTAATTGTCTTCAACTAACTTCTGCTATATCTTGTAAGCTTTAATAATTTAATACAAAAAAACTAGTAAATTTACTTATTATGAAGTGTACGCAATTTTCATGGTAAAAATACATATACATGTACTATCTATTTAATCACATTAAAATTTTATAGAGCATTACAAATAGTAAGTAAAATTACTAAGATAGTTATGGGCATAAAAAAGCCAATGATTATGGTAAATTTACATAAATCATTATTTCATTGTAGGCCTATTTTTGGAACACAATGAGCAACACGTTATTTCTTTTCTGCCAATCAAACTATTATTCATTTGTTATAGAAACAAATAACATTATTTAAATGTAAAAAAACTTATCTAGTAACATTTTGAAATGATAAAATATTTATAATTTTTACAATACAGTAATTCAGAATTTATCTAATCAAAAATTTTTGAATGTACAGAGGATACAATTTTGTAAAAATAAAATAAAAAAACAATTCAAAATTGATTTGAAAACACACTTCTGCATGGCACTGAAAACTGGTCCCCTGCAAAACCTGATAAGGAAAGAAATAAATTACATTTTACAACACTTATTTGAATGCAGCAAATCAACTGCTTTTGCCACTATTGTTATTAATTATTGGTTTGTGGTTTTAATTAGTAAAATAGTTTGACATACGTGATGTTACAACAAACTTTTGGGCCCATCTTACCCAGTTTCTTCAAACTAACACAAATGTTTCTGATTCTTATCCATTTTGAACTTGTAAGTTATTGGCTGCAGCTATGATACGTTTGCGTAAATCATCAATAGTGTCCACTTCGGTGCAATATCTTTCATTTTTCAAATATCCTCACAAAAATAAGTCGAAATGATTTAAAGTCAGGAGATCATATCGTCATGAGACCGGTCCTCCTCGTCCAATGGTATTGAGCCACGTGTATACGCCACACTGCTGCAATACGTCGTGGACCTCCATCTCTTTCACGATTCAGTTGCAACTTTCCCGCACCACGCCTGCGTTTGCACTACACTTGCACTCACTGTACACCGTTGTAAAAGTAGCTGCATTTGGCACATGTTTCACCATAAATTAAAACGATACCCATCAGCTGCGAGTTGATATTTGAAAAACTAATGTCACAAAAAATGAATACGATAAGTAATCGGATACTTAAAATCGCCTGGCTAGAGACTACAGTAGCTCAGTAATGTAAAGGTTGAAACTACTAGAACTTCAACAATTTTTTCTCGCATCTATCCCAAATTTTGTTAGATAAGTTCTGAATTACCCTGAATAATGGTATTTTTGTTTTACCAATCTCAATTTCTTAACACAATTTTTCAGTAAATGACATGTCGATAATAAGAGGAGATATGTGTGTTTATTGGACACATATTTTCGTGTAACCGACCTTCGAAGTAACCTTTAGCGGACAAAGGAAAACTCCCTCGACCCGCCCCTGGCCCCAGTCGAGTCGAAAGCAAGGTAAATACGAAAGCGGGGGACGAGAAGGAGCGTTTGCGGATGAGATTTGCCAGGAATCTGCGGGGCATAGCGCTGTCGTCTTAAATAATCCAAGGCGGACGTCGGCTGCATATTCCACGCCGAGGCCACCGAATCCAGCCGCGACTTCCGCACCAGGAACTATAACTTACTTCAAACAATACTTCAGCATATATTATTCATGCCCGGGAGTTGGGAACTAGTTATAAGACAGACCGAGACTTATTCGCCCGAGTACCGAGTCGAAGATTTGGCGGAGGAGCCGGGTTAGATACGAAAGTAGAAAATTAAACTTACGATTTAACTGTTGCAGACAAAGACGGCAAATAAAGTCCGTACGTATAAAAGAGTACCACAAAGTTTAAAATAAACTACATTTGCCTATTTCACAGCATTCAACACAATAACAGAATATGGATAGACAAAACACACCATGAGGTCGCGGTCTAGACGCATCGCGGACATATCTGTGCCGAGCTGATTACGGATTTTTTAAAAATCAGTCGCATATGTCGTTTTCTACGCGCTTTCGACTTGTTCTAGTGTGATATATAAATATCAAAATATGTTCTGTGAAAGACATATCTTTCTTAGCTCTTTTATTTGACGGGACTGACCGAAATTCTCCAAAAAATGTTCGGCAAGTCCAGCTCCTGACCTACTAATACAAGCGTGTACATTTAAAATTATTAGAAGATTTTTTACTAGATGAGAACGAGACTAGTGACTAGTATGGAAATAGTGCATTTCCTCCTTAAGTGATTATTTATAGCTCCCATAGTATACTTAGGTATACAATTATACGAGTGTAAAAATGGAAATAAGAAGTTATTTTAGAAAACCAGAAGTGGCATAACATATATTTTAAGAGCTAACAATCTCGAAAGCGGTATATGTCTAGTGTGCCGTTAATTAATGATTTAGCATTTCTAAGTCTTTTGAGTGTTTACACATTTTATTTTATAGATATCTGTTTTCTGTGACTGAACTTATATAAATAATTACCAACTGCTCTTAAAGGGGTGCACAATATATATTTAAATTAAAGTAAAAATACTGATGAAACTGGAGTACATAGATACAGTTTTATTTTTTTTTAATGCAATGTTATTATTTATTTTATTCAAAAATAATTTATTATAAATAATTAACATTATTTCAAATATTTGCAGTAATTGTTTCAAATCACTTAAAAGATCAAATAAAGATAACATAATTTTACTTTGAGAATAACAATAATTGCTGCCTCAAGTAGTTCTTATTGTCTAAATAAAAACAAACGGAACTTCATCTCGTATTAAGTATATTAGTTTTCTTGATTTCAAGTAATTTTTATTCTTAAAAGAAGAATATTATGTTCTTGTTATACAAGAATAAGTTAATCTTCCAATGCAGTTATTTATTGTACTTGAGAAATAATGAAGCTAGGCTAGTGTTGGAATAAGTGTATTATTAAGGCTGGGATTTTCTATGCATATTTTTACCGTCTAACAACGCTTCAAGCGAGGACACAGAACTCCAATAAAATTGAAATAATTGTTTATTATTATATATCAACGTATTCACAAAGGTTCCCGCTAGTGCGTGAGATAATTTTCATTGCTCATAAAATCACAAGAAATAAATGTTAAAATACCTCAATCTTAGCCACACAGTTACTACGCCAATATGTCGCAATTACGGCAAAATTATCACAGCCACAGCCACCAAATTACTTCACTCACTAGCCAAGACATATAGGACAATATGCGTTTCACTTTCAGATTAACATTTATTACTAATTTTACATTTTGTGTCCTCGAGTAAAATCATAACATATATCACGGCTTCCATTTTTATGTGCGTCAAAATGCACGATAAATTTCAGGAACCGTGCGGTTCGGGCCTAGACTGTTTGTCGCCGTTTCGCTCACTCAGGCTGTGCAATTCCTTTTCTACAAAATCCCCGCCTTAAGTGTATATAGCTTTTTTCCGTGTACGATCATACAAAATGAGCCACAATAGATGAGATCTGGCCTATTTCTGCATTTGAACGATAGCTTCTTCAGATTACCTCCTTTATTTAAAATTGAATCAAATATCTAAAATAAAGGAAGCCACCTGAAAAGCAATCTCAAAAATACAGAAATAGGTCGTGTCAGTGCGGAGTTCTATACATTTTAATTGTATAAACTACTTATTAATAGTATAATTCGTACATTTGGTTTCACCAGTTCTTTTTTATATAAACGGTTTTTAATACTAATAATTTTGCAAGTTTTGTGTTAAACTGATATAAACATTTATTTTATAAATTATTAATTTATTCAAGGCAATTGTATGAGTTTGAGGTAGGTGTAAATTCAATACTTGTCGTGGCATTAGCTCACAGATTAGTTGTTTTCTGAAATCCCGCTTTTGCAAATATCGTAATCGCCGATGGCGATGCAGCTACGAGATTTTTATATTACCACTATATAGTGGATCGCTCTCTGCTTATGACTTTATTTTGGTCCAGCTTTGATTAGACACAGTTTTACAGAATAATGTTAGGAAAGTCTAAGGGCAGGTTCTATGTTTAAAAATAAGAAAACATATTATAATAATGTACCTATAAACATGGGTCCGGAAATGCTTCGTTTTCGACAAACAGTTGTTTAAAATTTTCTGTATTTATTACTACTTCATTTATCGAAAACCGATCGAGATATTGAGATGAGATTTGGTACACAACAGTGTGTAGTGAAGGGCTACTTTTACCTGTATAAATTTCTCTTGGAATATACTAGCATCAGTTTAGCGTTTGTGCCGTTTAATACTCATTTTTAGCAAAAAAATTATATGCCACTGATTTTTGGACATGCTGATTCTACTTAAAAAGTGTCTCTTGGACTTTTTCCTTATTTTGCGCCATTTTCGAGATAAACATTTATTTATTAATCATTACAGACCAACTCTGGAATACTCATTAAAAAACAATAGTCTAATTGGCATGTGTCAATTTGTCATGGATTCCATGCCAGACTTAAACAGAAAAAGATAGCACAAAGTGTCAAGCGACTTGCTTTTGAAATAGTTAAGTTTTTAATATTTTTTTTTTGACAAAATATCATATCATATAAATTTAATAATCCATAAAGAAATATAAATACATACATATATCCTAACCTAAAAAACCTAGTCTACAGTATCTAATAAAATTGCCTAACAAATGTACACAACTATGCAAGAACTATAGAAAGTATCAAGTAACCCCTTGTAAACACACATATATGAAGAAACGACTAAAATAAAAATAATAATATAAAATAAGTCATTGTGATAAAAATTCTTCCACAGAATAAAAAGCATTTAATACTAAAAACTTTTTTAACTTAGTCAAGAACAATTTTACACTCAAACAAATAAATAAATATGGTCAATTATTCCTTTGAAGAATGCATCTGCATAGAGACGTCTTGCTTTATTAGAATTTTCGTTTGTTTTTCCATAGGTACCTAAAATGTATGTCGGCCAATTCTTCAATTATAGAGTCAAATTTTACATACTTTTCTCTGTGTGTAGGATTTAAGTCCTGAGCAGGTTTAGCATTGTTTACGTACTACGTAATTCTTTGAAGCAACGCATTTAAATCGTTTAAGGTCCACTTTAGCGCTAAGTAGATGTACGATTGGGTCTTAGCAAAGCATGTTCTTATGTTGGCAACCTGAATTCAAATTTCAAGAATTGCTAACTAATCCAGAAGTACCCTATACGCGATTATATAAAATGATATTTAGTTAAACTTAAATATAAAGCAATGTTCTTCGCTTCGGCAGTCTGTGGGACGTAGGACCAAGCCGGTGAATCCTCTTCGAATTATGAGGCGCATTACACGCCAATACGATTTCCCGAAATCGCCCCCATTAGTTCGGTCACAGCGTGGCAGTTCAAACATTTAACTTCCGCTCCGCAAACAGTTACGTTAACGTCGTTTGCCCGAGTCAGTTAAATCTTGGGAAGTGGATTAGGACGGGAGAGCGCCGCGGGCGTCGGTATGCAGATCATGCGGACGGGACAGGGCGATCGGGCCGAGGAGTTTCTTACTTCCGACCGAACGGACGGCGTCTTTGACAGGCGGCGATCCGGTGGCTGGAGTTGGTCGCAGGTGGGAGACGGCTTAGTTCTGCGAGAGTGACCGAAATTAGTGAGGAAATAAATTTAAGATCTTTACTATACGGAATTTAGATGTTTTCTCTTGGCCAATTATGTGACAATTTAGTTAAACGGGGTTTCAGGAAAAATGCTTTTATCAGCGTTCACCTTATAATCGGCCTTTTATCTACATATATGAACCGTCCAAAACGATACTTTATCCACTAGTGGAATAAAGTAACATTATTTCAGTAGTAGAATAATAAAAAAGTAATAAACCTATAATAAATCAGATTTAATTTACTTACTTATTAACATTTACAGTAATAAATCTATAAATGATACTGCAGGAAACAACGACTCCGCGGGCTAATGCCCCGACCGGCATTGAATTATACCTGCAGTATGCTTATATGTGAAACTACATATGAAGGAACAGCCAGTTCAATTCAATGCCGGTCGGGGCATTAGCCCGCGGAGTAGTTGTTTCCTGCAGTATCATTTATAGATTTAATGGCTCATCGCCCGGGGCGAGAGGTCTGCGGTTAAGTACCTACGATATTGTAGGTCGCTTTCTACAAGTCGAGCCGCTTAGGCCGAGCAGGAAGTAGCAGACCAGTTACATCTCATTTACAGTAATAGTTTTTTGTTTTAACACATTTAATTTCCATTCCGTTAATAACAGAATTATTGCCATCACTTTTGGAACGCATAACATCTATCGAAGTTTGTGAAGAATTTACACAAGTTACGGATGTTTCTGCTTGTAAGAATCAGCTATATTTTCCTTGCAATATTAGATAGTTTGTTAGATATGGACTCCTAAACATAACTTTCTGCTGCAGGGAACTCTTCCATCCACCATGCCGTTTAATGGTTGTAAGAACAGCACATTTATTGGCACATAAGTTGTTGAAGTGCGCCTCATACATAGGCCTGTATATTGGATTCTGGATTTGTGATTTTCAGGAATGAAGCAACTATTTAAGGTACCTTCGCCAATTTGTTGATTCCAACAGGATGAGAAGTACATTTTTGATTGATGTATCTTAAGAAGAAGCTGTCTTATGTAAAGAGAATTGGGCGCAGAGAAATATATTTCAACATCATTCACGCAAAATCTGTAAATTTTCTTGAAACGCTCGTCTTGGTGTAAGGTATTGAAACAAGTAGGTAACTGCCAACATCCTGTAGGTCAGTAATTTTCAAATTTGTCAATTTGCAGCATCGACAGGCACCAGAATCCCCCATTATTAGTGCGACCTAAAATAACTCAAAATTCACTATATATCTACTAACAACATGTAAAAGGTAAATATTACTTTAATCATTATCGGAAACCATAGTCAAAAATTCTTCAATTTGTGCCATTTCCAATACTGCCGCTTTTTTTACTTTGTATCCTCTCAATTCACTCTTCAAACAAGCACTAAGCTTATTGTTATTCCAATAACTGTTTTTTTGTAGACCTTTATAGTAGCCTTTAACATCAAATACTTCGACCACATAGATAAAATTGCATATTTTTTCTTCGAACTTAAAAGAAATGGATAACAAGACTACTTCATATATTGTTATTATTCTCCGTTTTTTCCTCCATGAATTAATTTCGGGGAACACATTTTCGTAAGTTTTCCTGGATTTCGCTGGCAATAAATGGAAAATTGCTTCTTGAGCTTTTCCGAAAACAGCCACAGGAACACAATTACTTTCTGGCATTTTTACCCCAGATAGAACTATTTATTAAATAATTGACAATAAACAATGTACAAGCAACCAGTAGGTATACCTAACAAAACCACGTTTCATTGAGTACCTACCTACTAAAAATATCAAGACGTGCGAATATTTTTTTATTAAATTCCAATAATTGTGACTACAAATAAGATTGTGATGTGATTATGGATTACGTTACACATTTGTTTTCAATGTCAACGTAGTTTTCGATATTTGGTCGTAAAAACTATAATTTTTAGCAATTTAGTACAATATATAATGCAAATTTTTAGTGTAATATATAGTTTTATTACTCTTAGTTGCAGTTTCTTAAGTATTTTGATGAAAATATGATGAATTATTCAGTTATTCGTATGACGTAAGTCGTCTGAATTCTTGCCGCGAGTATATTAAACGCTCGAACTACGTTCTCGCGCCTAAACATTCTTGCCTGGATAAAATGCTACTTGAAACAATAAATATTATTTTACTGTATAATATGCTACTTCAAGAATATACATAATTTACTCAATTTTTTTTCTCTTACACAGTATTAGAGGTATGAGCTCAAACAGGTTTTAAATATGTGATAACGTCGCAGACATATCAAGTGTTACTACATAATAATCACAAGTACTGTAAACATACTGTGAATGATTTTGTAACAGAATAAAATTTAAAAGTGTCCAAAATGACTGCCGTTGCTTGCAGAATATGTTCACCGTCAAACGTCTAGTCCAGTTTCAATGTACTCGTAAATTAACATGTCGTGCATATACATGTCATAAAATGTTTCATTTTTGTTTATGTATGTTCACAAACATAAATCAAACACTAGGTACAAAACAAAACCCACAAAATGAAGAAAGCATGTACGAGTCACAACTAGTTTGAGATTAGCTTTTACATGTAATGGATTGCAAAGTTGTCGCACGTTGCAGTACGTTACAGCTACAATCTAGCTGTATTAACATTGTTACTGTCAATTATTTGATTCTAAAGATTCTATGGTCAGGAATGAGGCGCTTTGGATACCTTTCTCAAAATAACTCTACAGCTCTTCTTGAATTGGTTTGTGACTCGTCGGATATTAGCAAAATATTGTTACGGAAGCTCACCTACCTTTTTAATTTATTAAGTATGTTTCTTTTTACGTTAGAATTTATAATTTAAGCTCACCTACTTGTTTAGTTTGTTAATTATGTTAGAATTTATAATTTTTGTGATGCCTTTATTTTGACGTTTTCTGGAATATTCTCGGCCACATTCTATTTGATTTTCGAGACCGCCGAAAACTTCTACAAGCTTAAAAAACCTATATAAGCGTCTTTCCACGCTAAGGCAATTTCAAGGTTACAATATCAACTTTTTCTGAATGAAAAAACATTTTGTAAGCACAAAAGTTATACGATTAACGTTCGTATTGAGTAATGACAAGTATTGCGTGACATTTATGCACTTTAAACAACGAACATTTTCAATTATATTCCAACAACTAGCTACTTGATCCTTCCAACGCTAATGTGATTTTTAGGTGATATTTCTTTTGAGACTCTGAGAGCTTTTTAACAGGAAAAAATTTGGATATGTTTCTGGAACAAATATAATTGATAACGTCATTAGTAGTTTCTGTCAAATCCCAAATATTTTCAATTGAAAATGGAGCTGTTTAACAACGCGTGTCCCAAATTTTATTTACATTTTTGTATCCTCATAGGCCCATACTATCGAGTTTGAGACACCCTGTACAAATTTACTAGACAGATCTTTTACACTTAGTCATCTAGTTGGCATAGTAGTCAAAATAGTAAGGAAGTATAAATTGTAAAAAGAACGAGATCCATAATAAGTTTGCAATGTCTTTGAAATTTGAGAGGTATAAAGATTACGCAATGTCAGTTACAAAAACGTTTAACTTATTGTGCAAACTCATTAGAAATTCGTAACCATACCGTAGAAACATGTGCAGTTTCAGTAATGATTTCCAAAATCCAGGATATTTAGGATAAATAGAGTTGTTGACCCTGTTTCATATTTACCCAAATAATTTCATGTTTCACTTTTGACCCTATGTAAAATGCGTAATGATTCACCCTGTATATTGACTCGACATTATGAGACTTGAAGAAATGACTGTTGTCTGACAAAGCAGACGTTTTCCGGGAATAACGCCCAGGAAGGGTAATTTTCTCCAGCGGGGGCACTTGCCACAAAACGAAAGCCGCTCGCTCACCTGCCGCCGAGTCGCAGGAAGGGTTGAGACGGCCCGACCAATGGCCGGCCCGGCGCTTATTACTTCCATAAATCCATCATATTCATAGCTCGCGGGCCGCAGCCGCCGCCATTGGTGGGTCTGGCGCAATGCGGGCTTCTTTCCCCGCCCCGGCAGCGATATTAATATCGGATTTTTGCGTCTGAAGTCGCGGGCTGCGCGCGCGCCCTCCGCCGGACAACGCCGGACCTCATTACGGAAGGCGGGCGGGCGAGGAGCGTGTTTACTTGCGGGGGTGAGGGGCGGCGGGGCGCGGAGGGGCGGCGGCGGGAGCGGCAGGGGAAACGGTGGAAGCGGCACATCTGAAAGATTTCAATTTAGCGCGCTGATGGGATGTGTGTGTGTGCGAGCGGTGGACAATCCAGGGGCGGACGTCGGGGGTGCTTATTTATTTCGGCGGAATGCATCGCATACGCGATGGTCTTTTTCTTCGAAAACCTTTATCAGTCTATTGTCCAATGATAAATTTGTCTGCATACGCTCATTGTACAAAGTGTCTCAAACTCGATAGTATGCCTACTCTGAGGATACAAAAAACCTCCTCCCATTTCAAAACACATATCCAATCTTCTCCTGAATTCTTTGTGAGCTGCGTTTATTAACATTTTCTCGTTTAACTCATTACAAGCGTTTGTGATTTTTTCTTTGAAATGATTAATATCTCGCGAAGCCCTTATTTTTTAAAACCCCCCATAAAAAAATCGACCGCTGTAATATCTGAAGACTCTCAGGGCCACTGAATAGGTCCAGTAATTCCAATCCTTTTTTCTGGGATATTGCTGTACAATCCTGGCCTTGTGGAGTAGAGCTCCTTCATACTGAAATCATAGGTTTCTTATTAGCTGCATAGGCAGGTGGAAAAAGTTCTTGTAGGTAACTCACGCTTTTCAATATATGTTCATAAAAATAAGGCCCAGTTAAATGCGTGCCGATGATGCCGCGCCATTCGAAATGGACTTGGTTTTGGATTGGATTTGCAGTATGGGGATTTTGAATGGGCCAGTAGTGTTCGTTGAGCCTGTTTGGCAAACCATTACTGACAAACCGACTTTCGTCCGTTCAAGGAACATGCAGAAAAAGGTTCTGCATTTACTACAGTTTGAGCTATAAAATTAAGTATGTTTTCAATGTGACGCTCAGACAAATACTCCAAATTGTGAATTTTGTAGGCATGATACCCAATGGTAGGTATTTAAAATTCGTTAAATGGTTGATTTATCCAAATTCTGTTCCTAACCTGCCGTAGGTATAGAATTTCGTGAATTTTGTTCGAAATACTATAACAGTCTAACTGTTTTAACATTATTTTTATCCTTCAGTCAATTATTTGATTCTTCCGAACAGAAAATGCATCTTCGTTTTGTCGCAAATTTTTTGTGACTCGCCGTAAATTAGCAACATATCGACTTTTTCTTAATGAAAAAACATTTTGTAAGCACAAAAGTTATAAATTTGACGTTCGTATTAAGTAATGATTAGTATTTTGTGACATTTATGCACTTTAAACAACGAACATTTTCAATTATTTTCCAAATACTATACTACTTGATCCTTCCACCGATTGTTTTATTTTTAATAGATATTTCTTTTGATACATAATACAAAAGTTATAATAAATTCATTAAAATTTTTCACTTTCTAAGAATTTCTGACTAAATAACTCTATATCAACTCTCAAATACCTCAAAATGTTAGGCAATGGTTACCAAATTTTCAATTAATTAAAAAGTCCTAATAAGAAAATAAATACTATGCGTGAAAATAATATTAAAAATAATAGGTATGTACATACCTTTTCTAGTCTTTATTCTGTAACCTCAAGCAATTAGTTGTAAGTATTGATAGATATAATAAATAAATGTATTTGAATATAAATATCATTATATAAAAGAAATTCTGGCCAAATAATTCTCAAACGTTGAGTTGTCTTAAACAAATGTCTCATTTTTTTACAAATGTACAATGTGTAACAATCACCTGGATGAAGCACAAAACAATTGTAAGTCAACTCTGTACAGCTGGTATTTAAATAATCATTTAAATCTGTTATGGTTTATCTTTTATACTTCCACGCTATGGTGGGCTGACGGTAGCCGAGCGGCCAAGGCGGCAACGAATAGTTGCTGCCAGGGAAGCACGAGCGGCCGGAAGTTGGTTCGAATCCAACACGGAGCAGAATTTTTCTGTCCTACCCATGGATGTTTGTGATTGTAAAGGTGGAAGATAGCGTAGGTTAGTAGGTAAAAGGGGCCAAATATGGCCTAATTACCAATAAGCTTCAGTACCTTTACCTTCCATGTTATGGTTACACAATTAATACTACAAAACGTTCTCATTTTTTCTCAACGGTCAACGAAACTGTAAATATATTAAGGTTAGGAAGTTAGGAAAGTTTTCTGATATTTGATTAAAACAATTGCCACATGATTTTAATCACTCTGAGGTGGTACACTGATAAAAAAGATTGTAAATTTACACGTTGCTCACATACATCAATATAAAAAATACTAAATACATACTATACAAAAATATCCATATGCAGACCGTACATTTACATCTTTCACGTAAAATTACATTTTTTGTAAAATACATAACGTTGTGAAATTACTTTTCATGTGTACAAATACACGGTTTTACTGAAAAATGCATAGTCATATACAGTAATTTTACATTACAGTTGTAACATTACATTCTGGTGTGTAATTTCACACTATTGACTTAGGCAATAAATAACCATTCACCGTATAATATTGCTAATAAGTTTTATCAGCGTAGGAATTCACCTCATCCAAAAATTACAGTAATTCCTGAAGGATTCTGAAGTTACGACCAATTTTTTTTAAATTAAATTTTATGGCAAACTGATGAGGGCTAACAAGCCCGAAACCGATCTATGTCTTGTGGCGTGACCGACAGGTACTGATGGTGTAATGCAATGCCCGTCGGGGCATTAGTCCGCGGAGTAGTTATGTTACCTGCAATATCATTTATAGATTTAATTTAGTAACTTTTTTAATATGCCAAATTCGCCCGCAGCCGCCCCCGACGAGCCGCCCCTGCGTCCAGAAACGGACGGGCCACCGTGCGCTCGGCCGCACAACTTGAAAATCAATAACATCTTTGAGCAAACACTTGGCAGTGCACACACGCATCGCTTTCCCAGGGGTACCGGCCGTCCCTAGACGGACCGGACTTGGAGTTTCGGCCGCCGCCGCCCGCTGTCCACCCCGCTCCCCCAGGGGTCGGCGCGCCCGCTGAAGACGACGCTCGGGTGTTGCAGGAGCGGAAGGCGGGATTGAGGAAGGAAAGGTCCGAGCGCAAAGCTTGATGAGTTTATTGTACTGGCAAAATGGATTGTTACAAACTCTTTATTTATTTTTCGATAAACGTGCAAGAAATGTGACTGTTTATCTTCGAAGTTCATATTCATTTAATTAATCTTTTTAAATATCAATCTTTAAAAGACCTTTTACAACATTAAAAGGCCCAGAACAATACTATATTGTGTAATAAATTGTTGTAACTCATTATTGAGTAGTATAGTAAGGTCACAATAATTCAAGAATTATCTTAAACTTAACTTAAAATTAAACTTTTCTGTTGTTTCAATGGCTTTCGTATCATAGCACTTTATTGTCGAGATAAAAAATAGTAGCACTTTTTATTAAAAATAAAACATGAATTCGTTCATTATATTATTATGTTTCTCGTAAACGAATCATTTTATCGACCATAAACAAGAGTATCTTTTTTTTAGTTTAAGGTTGAAATTTGTTATTTAAAAGTCTTTTTCATATAGGTTGTAGGAAAAAATGTTAGGAACTTGTCATCCTATTTTTTCATGTTACATCTGCCCCCTAGAGATTTCCCACATTTTCCCGGACGCCCTGTATAATTAATAATATTTTATTTATATTTTACCAAAATATTATTCTTTAAGTAAATCTTAAATTTAGTGTCATTATAAAAAAGAAACGGTTGAATTAATTATAAAATTGCTTGGATGTCAAAAAAATATAAATATTTGTATCAAATATACTTTATTGCTGAATTAATACATATATATTTGAAATAAGTTTAAAATTTTAAGTACATTATACTTAAATACAGACTATATTTTTTCCGTGTTTAAATATGTCGTATTTAGTCTTAAACATGCTCACCGATGTCGAGGTCACTATGTCACTGTGTAGATGGTTTAATTGGTTGAACACTCTACTTGAGAAAAAGTTCTGCCTAATTGTTGATTTAAAGTTCTCTTTGTGGAGTTTGAACAGGTGGCCACGGAGTCATTCATTTAAACATGTAAGTACGGAAGAGATGGAGGACATGCAATAAGCCAAATGTGTAAGAAAACGACTCTCTGAGCCACACTGAAGAAATGATTTATGTAAATTGACCATGTCCATAACTGTGGTAATTTTGTTTAAGACGTAAAGTTAAAAATGCTCTGAACAGTATACAGTATAATTCAACTAATTCTGCGTAAAACTACAATGCAATTAAAAAACGGCATTCTGCTGATGATTAATTTCTATAAACATGAGTTCTCAAATATTTCGTTACCAAGATGCAGAGCTTTAAAATATTTATTGAACATAACAAATATATATTTAACATGTTGAAAGTTGCATAAAGCATGAAACATATTTTTTGAGAATTTTTGTGACAATATTGATGTAGGTTGCATTTTCGGGCAGTTATAAATGCATTTAAACGTGTATATTTTAAATCACCTTCAGAGAGCTTCTCATACACTATTTTACAGCGCAATTAAATCATACACACTTGGAATGTCCCATACCAATTTAATTTCAAGTGCACTACAATAGAGAGTTATTGGACGTGTCATAAGGTTAAGCAGTATTTAGGTTTTCCTTACATTGATATCTAAGCATGCGCATATGTGCTGTATTATTAAGGCAGCAATAATAAGGATAGTGATCGACCATATTTATGCATGATAAAGGTAACGTTGAGCAATCCTTTATTTGATAGATCGGGTCGTTCGGCCGTAATCGGTCATACCCATCCTAACCTAAACTAAAAATAAAATGTTTTTCGTTTTTTTTAAGTAAGTTCCGTCGCATGTTTCAAGATAAATGAAATATAGATAAGTAAACTTATTTTAATTTTTTCAAAATATTGACTTCTATTTCTTTTCTCATTCACCATTAAAATGGCAATAATTGAGAAATATAAACAAAAGATAAGGGAATTCCATCCGTCAAATTATTAACCAATAACTATATTTTTCTGAACAAAATAAGGGCAAACAGTATTTAAATAAAGTCGTTCCTAATACCGTTTGGCAGTCTTAAAGGGCATTCCAATAATTCTTTAATATCTATAACGCAGAGACAAGCCAACCGTTACTGGTTCAGGACGTTGAAGGCACCTTGGAATGAGTTTACCACAACTATATCTGTAAAAATACATAATATTGCTAATTCTTATTAAATTTACAAAACTTTACACGATTTGCTGCTAAAATTACAAACTGAAATAGTACTATTACAATATAATCTGTGAGTAACAGGACTATTATACGTTTTAGATCATTTCAATGAATATTGTAATTTTACTTAATGTTTATAAAAGTTTAAAGCACACGCCTCTACAAGAGTGTGACAATAGAATTATATGAAATTGTACGTTCGGTTCGTATAATTAATATGTTACAATAATTTTGAATATTTTGTAACTTTCAGTGGACATAATCAGAATTTTAATTTTTGTTTTCATTAAATTTCAGGCATGTGAAATGTGAAATGGCAAAGCCAGAAACCTCAAGTTCAAGTACCATTGACTCTAATAGCCGGAAAACGGGAAAACGTGAATAATACTAAAGATATTACTAACTATTTAATAAAAAAACGAGCTTTCTCAACGTTTACATGTAATGACAATTCATGTGTGAAATTTAAGTAAAACGTGGCATCGCGAAATTAAATAAAAATGTTTGACAGTAATATATTTCATTTACCCATAAAGTGATGACACAACTTGGTAAAAATGAGTATTCCAATTTAGAAATTTGTTGCAAAGAAAACTTTTCATAATAAAATTATTCATCATTTTTTTCAATTGCATATTTACTGTATTTATAAAAGCAGTTTCTGTAAAATTTCAAATAAAAAATCAGCCGGGAAAATCTTTTGAACAATATTTCTTTGTTTATCCGGCTCTAAAATATCTTTTCCCAGAACAAATAAATAATATCAAAATGGAAGAATTATTACACTTGGCGTCGACGACACGTTGTAGGCATAAATTTCAATTGGACGAGATATTTGCGTTGGCTATGAAACATTTGAAAGAGCCTGGGACAAACGACCTTAATTTGTCATAACGCGCTTTGAGGCGAGCAGTTGTTTATTGCCAGACGTTTTAATTGGAGCCTGCTATTCTGCAAGGCGGCGACCATTATTTTAAAAGCGTCGTTGTTTTAGAGGAATCACGATGGCTGGAGTAGCACTGACCCCTTGGCCTTTGTTTATACAATTTAAAAATAAGGCTGATGGGGTCAATGTTATTAACAAATTGGAAGGACGAACTATTTTAGAATAATCTACTGGATGCTGAAACTATTGATTCAGACCAAATATGTTCTATTTTTAGTATGGTACATTAATAGGTTGTTTCATTGACCTACATTTTTTTAGAAATATTGAGTTCTAATGTTATTTTGTGGAATGACATTTAAGTAAAGGACTATATCTCGTTAGGCGCTGACATTTAAATTGAGTTAAGTTTGTCTTAATAGTAAAAATATTATACTACAGCTACAACTATATGTAGTTGTAAAGTTGAAAGTCAGTTTTCTATTGAAGGGGAAATAAATGATATCAGTGCACGCGGTATCTGGAATATTATGCTTTTGGAAAAACGATCATCATTTTCATTTTATACTAAAGGAATGCAACCTTATTATGTTTTTTTGCTACGTTTTCAACCTATGATGACTAGTTCTCTAACAATACCAGCAAATATTTCTTTTTTATTTCAAGTGACTTGTTTAGCCACTACTAAGATATTTTATTCACGACTACTATATTTAGAATATTTTGTACGTCTGTTGCCTGTGGATTAAAGGCCTTTTAACGCACTAGTGGATTAGAATTCATATTACCACGCTTTGATTTTATAGCAATTTATTTAGAATCATTATTATTGAAATTAACATTTATCTCATTTTGACCGGGATTATTTAAATTCACTCGATAAGGAGTTTCTGAAAGACTGGAAAGGCTCACAACTTTGCCGGCCAGGACCTGGATTTTTCCGCAATTGTCATCTTGCTGGACAGTGAATCTTCAATATAACTTTCCGCTACCGTAGTCTATTTCCAACCACCCTGTCGCTTCATAGTAATATCACCGCCAGCATTGGCCAGTAATGTTGTCGAAGGACGCCTCATTCCATGCTCGGTAAAACTTTCTGGTTTAGGGAGCCCAAGAAATGCAGCCACTTTTGGAAACGTTTTCAAAATTGTGTTGATGCCTACATGTTGTGTGGTACATTTCCCAGCCACACATCGCAAAAAAAATCTCCCACCGGCATTTTTAGGTCGAGAGTGATGTATTTTTTACAGCATTGACTGAAAAACTTAACTTCCTCCATGATCATGAAACTTCTTGAAATATTTGTTTTCGCATCCGGAATGAGTACGTATAGGCAACTGCTTTTGTCTTGGACATGGCTGATATCAAAAAAGGTTAACTCATTGCATCGGCAAGCAACTGTAACTCCCATGATCATTGCAACCTGTAAATATTTCAAAATAAAAGACTCAATGTGTAAATTGAAATATTAAGATCGTGTATTTTCTACCTTAACTTGTAAATATTCCTCATCCGGTGCTGTCGTCAAAAATTCTTCGATTCAGTTTCTCTCCAGTATCTTTACGTTCTTTGGTTTATAATTTCTTGATTCTACTTTCAAATATTAAGTAAATCTACCATACTTCGAAATAGCAAACCGTTTCTTCGCGTTGAAAAAGTAGGATAGTAGTACCTCTTCTGTAATCGCTCCTTCTCCTATGCCCCTTTTTTCACCAGTTATCGAATTCCACCAATTCCTTCTCGTACACACTTTTGCTTTTCGATGGTAACAGACGTAGTTTTGCTTCTTGGGCTTCTTGCTGGATTTCAGCCGGAATGAAGAAGTTCTCAGCATTCTCAATCATTTTTTTTATCAATTTTACATATATTTTCACTCTTGCTGACAAATAAACAAACGTATATCATAGTAACGATTCCAAGACAATCTAGTATTCAGCTGACAATCTATATTCTTAATTAAAATAAATTTGTTAAATATGACGTTTTTCAAAGCCATAATTTTTAACCTGCTCTCACACGGCTTTCACTCCTACCGGCTTTGGCCATGGTCGTAGATAAAACGTTAAATTTAACGCTGGTGTGAAAATCTATTAAGAAATTTTAAATCAAAGTAATATTTATTTATTAAATTAAACTTACAGGAAACTACAATTAGATTAAGTAATTTGATGACTAATTGTATTATCGGTCAGTGGTCGCGCGGTTTAAGGCGTCAGTACTTGAATCGAGGTGACTGGATCGCTGTGGGTTCGACCCCTGCAGCCGGTAGACCGTATATAAGCTATATTCGTGGAGAGATTGGCACCCTCTCTGCAGGTATGGTAGGGTGGAAGAATGTTGACTTGGATCAATGTGAGAGATTGATACCGGTTGGCATTTAACTACCCCCCTAATTAATGAAGTTTTCCAGGTTTCCCTCATTCCTGCACTGAATGGTGGTTAGGGCCTACCAACGTAAGTCGTTCCTGGGCGCAAATGCGGCCTGCTTAATAATAATATGCCGCCCCCTCTCCCGCACAAGTCTTCGACTTCTGGGCTAATCCTCGTGATTAGAATGAGGGGTAGAGATATTATTATTATTATTATTATTATTTTTTTTTTTTTTTTTTTTTTTCCAGTAAACACCTTCCGAGGCTCCGACACACTCGGAGATGTTCTGGAGAGTCAAGCAATGACCACTCTCCACTCCGTGGAGTCAGTAATCATTGCGCCCGTAAATCGTGTGTTCTGAGCAGACGTAGCGAACCAAGGACGATTGCCTTCTGCATTCTGCCGGCTAAGATCTCTGCCGAATTTCGACAAGCCGGTATGATCTTTAACTCAGAAAGCAACGTATGTCTCATTCCACCCAGGACGCCTATAATTAGCACCACAATCTTAACAGAGTGGTCTGGATACAGCCTGCGGAGCTCGGAGAGAAGATCTCGATACTTCCTCCGTTTTCCTCCTCTTTTAGGACGATGTTGTTCTCTGCGGGAGCCGAGAACTCAATCACAAACATCGTCCTAAGCTGGTGGTCGAGGAGGACTACATCAGGCTTATTGGCTTGGATTTGCCTGAGGGTGGGAATGAATAGTTCCAATAAATTCGGCACTTCTCATTCCCCACTACGGATTCTATATCCCCCGGAGCATAAGGCAGCACTGGCGTCTCGTCTATCTCATACGAGTGTCGTAAATGATAATACAACACCCGTAAGGCTGAATCGTGTCTTTGGATATACGCTGTGGCATATACCGGACAGGCAGACAGGAGATGCATAAGCGTCTCCGGCGCTTGGCGGCAGGCCCTGCAGCTGGTATCAGGAACCTCGATACCCAAGACACGACTACGATAGACGAGTGTGTTAATTACACCATCTTGGCAAGCCATTATGAATCC
The DNA here is from genome assembly GCA_025584915.1 of Monochamus saltuarius. Lineage (NCBI taxonomy): Eukaryota > Metazoa > Arthropoda > Insecta > Coleoptera > Cerambycidae > Monochamus > Monochamus saltuarius. The sequence goes on along the minus strand of CM046723.1, from coordinate 16,883,305 downwards.
CTCGGTCTCAGAGTTCAGCCCCGCTGACCTCAAAAAGCAAAGGTCAGCCTTTCAGATAAGCCAAGCCCCTCGAGATGACGGTAGAAGAGACCATGCATTGGCTTATCCTTATGTAGCTGCAGAAGATGACGAGTTTCTGCAGCTTTAATTAGGTCTTTTAACTGAGCAGGATCCGACTCGGTGACAGAGTCTGGATTTTCCCGCTCAGTATCGAACACGAGACCAAGTTCATCGGCTGCTCTTCTCGCTGCCTTATACACAAACGCTCCTATCCCTGCTGCTTCATGGTCTTGGACCATGCAGAGAAGTGGATCCGAGCTCCTGATGACTTTGCAGGCCTCCTCCAAAACCACTCTGCCCTGGAGACACTCCAAACTCAAGAGTCCACGGCCTCCCCGATTTCTTGGGAAGTATAGCCGCGGAACGGACGATCTTGGATGCAAACTCCGATGGAGATGCATCATTTTACGGGTCCCTACATCGAGTTGCCTCAGCTCTTCTTGTGTCCATTTCACTACTCCAAAGGAGTAGAGAAGGATCGGAACGGCAAGCATATTTGTGGCACTCACCTTGTTCTTACCCGACAGCTCCGAAGACCAGATCTGTCGGAGGCGGTGCCGATACCTGCCGCGGAGAGCGTTTTTACCGTAGCCACCTCATGAGTGCCCCGCTGTGGGACACCCAAATAGGTGTACGACTCTCCGGCATCTAGATAGTGAAAGATGCTTCCGTCTATGAGCTGGGCGTCCTCTCCGTATGGACCGCATCGTCCTCTCTTGAGATGAACCAGTGCACATTTGTCACGCCCGAACTCCATCCCAACCGCCTGCGTGTACTCATGTACCACTCTGAGGGACTGATTTAAATCCCTCTCTCCGGAGGCATAGAGTTTAAGGTCATCCATATAGAACAAATGGGTGACCTTATGCCTCCAGTCTCCTGGGGTACCGCAGTTGTAACCCGGGTACGACGAAGTGCAACGGATAATGGCAGCAGTGAGATGCAAAACAAGAGGGGACTCAGGAAACTCCCTGGAACACTCCCCTCCTGAACAAAACCGGCTCTGTCTGGACCCTTGCATTAGCCGATGTTATGGTAAAGCGGGTCCTCCAGAGCGGCATGAGTTGTTCAATACATCTCACTATGGGGTCGGCCACCGCAAGACATTGGAGCAAGTGGACTATTAGCTCATGGGATGTCATATCAAATGCCTTGCGGTAATCTATCCAGGCCATTGAGAGGTTTCGCTTGTACTGCACGGAGTCCTGCGTAATACATCTGTCGATGAGCAGGTTCTCCTTACAGCCAGCTACACCCCTCTTGGACCCTCGCTGCTCGTATATCCGTTGATAAACGGGGTTCACTGCGTGGAGCACACGCGCGTACAAGATGCGGGTAAACACCTTGTAACACGCATTCAGGCAGGTTATTGGACGGTAGTTCTTTGGCTGGGACAAATCTCCGCTCTTAGGGATAAGCACGGTTCTCCCTCGACAAACCACGCCGGAATTTGCTGCTCTCCATTTAGCCAGGACGTGAATATTCTGGCCAAATGGCGGTGGACACTGGTGAATTTTTCCACCAGAAGTTGCAGATCCCATCGGGACCAGGAGCAGCGAAGTTCTTCGATCTAATAAATGATCCCCGAACTTCATCCGGGGTTATCGGTGGGCACACCTCTTGTGGCTCTCGAAGCCTTTGACAAAAGGCCTCGAAGTGTGCCAGGGCTGGAGTGTCTCTATCCAGTGGAATCCTGCGGCCATAAAGATCTCTCCAGAAGGCTTCTACCTGATCTACAGTCGGCGGATTGTCCGCAACACGCTGAGGCTGTTCAAAAGTCGAGAAGGCCTTACACGGAACAAATTATTTTGCTCCAACCTCCTCGACCGCCTCACTAGGGACTTTTTTGCAGCCACTAGCATCCGTATCCTGTCGAGAGAATGCTGCTTGATGTTGAGCAGCACCCCCCTATTCAGAGTATGATTATTATTATTATTATTATTATTATTATTATTATTATTATTATTATTATTATTATTATTATTATTATTATTATTATTATTATTATTATTATTATTATTATTATTATTATTATTATTATTATTATTATTATTATTATTATTATTATTATTATTATTATTATTATTATTATTATTATTATTATTATTATTATTATTATTATTATTATTATTATTATTATTATTATTATTATTATTATTATTATTATTATTATTATTATTATTATTATTATTATTATTATTATTATTATTATTATTATTATTATTATTATTATTATTATTATTATTATTATTATTATTATTATTATTATTATTATTATTATTATTATTATTATTATTATTATTATTATTATTATTATTATTATTATTATTATTATTATTATTATTATTATTATTATTATTATTATTATTATTATTATTATTATTATTATTATTATTATTATTATTATTATTATTATTATTATTATTATTATTATTATTATTATTATTATTATTATTATTATTATTATTATTATTATTATTATTATTATTATTATTATTATTATTATTATTATTATTATTATTATTATTATTATTATTATTATTATTATTATTATTATTATTATTATTATTATTATTATTATTATTATTATTATTATTATTATTATTATTATTATTATTATTATTATTATTATTATTATTATTATTATTATTATTATTATTATTATTATTATTATTATTATTATTATTATTATTATTATTATTATTATTATTATTATTATTATTATTATTATTATTATTATTATTATTATTATTATTATTATTATTATTATTATTATTATTATTATTATTATTATTATTATTATTATTATTATTATTATTATTATTATTATTATTATTATTATTATTATTATTATTATTATTATTATTATTATTATTATTATTATTATTATTATTATTATTATTATTATTATTATTATTATTATTATTATTATTATTATTATTATTATTATTATTATTATTATTATTATTATTATTATTATTATTATTATTATTATTATTATTATTATTATTATTATTATTATTATTATTATTATTATTATTATTATTATTATTATTATTATTATTATTATTATTATTATTATTATTATTATTATTATTATTATTATTATTATTATTATTATTATTATTATTATTATTATTATTATTATTATTATTATTATTATTATTATTATTATTATTATTATTATTATTATTATTATTATTATTATTATTATTATTATTATTATTATTATTATTATTATTATTATTATTATTATTATTATTATTATTATTATTATTATTATTATTATTATTATTATTATTATTATTATTATTATTATTATTATTATTATTATTATTATTATTATTATTATTATTATTATTATTATTATTATTATTATTATTATTATTATTATTATTATTATTATTATTATTATTATTATTATTATTATTATTATTATTATTATTATTATTATTATTATTATTATTATTATTATTATTATTATTATTATTATTATTATTATTATTATTATTATTATTATTATTATTATTATTATTATTATTATTATTATTATTATTATTATTATTATTATTATTATTATTATTATTATTATTATTATTATTATTATTATTATTATTATTATTATTATTATTATTATTATTATTATTATTATTATTATTATTATTATTATTATTATTATTATTAGTAACTGTAGTAGTAATTATTTCTGTAAAACTTGTACCAAGGTAAGGAACAATGTTGTCCTTCAAAGTTTTGGACAAAATTTGGCCAGTGATGCTCTTCTTGCTTTGTAATGAGTTAAATAACTTTTCACTATTGTACTGGACTTCCATTCTCCGTGTCCCTTAGTTGTAGTAAGATTAGTACCAGAGTCTGCCAACAAACTAACCGAAGATCGTCGGAAGCAATGTCCAGTACCTATAAAGACGATAATCAGGCCGATTTAGAAATTCAGCAGTATTGACAGGCATCTTTGTCAGGGACATAGTTGAAGGTTTTGAAGAGAGGTGTCAGACAGCAATCACACTTGTTGATCGAAGTAAAGCATTTGATTGTGTATCGCACGACTTACTAATTAAAAAACTTGATTTTTATGGAGTACGCGGTTTGCCATTGAATTTGTTGCAGTCGTATTTATATAATCGAAGGCAGTGTGTGCATGGTGACGGAGTCATGTCAAAATTTAGAGCACTCGAATACGGCGTGCCACAAGGATCAGTCCTGGGGCCACTGTTGTTTATTATTTTTATAAATGACCTTTTTTTCTACCTATCTCCTTACAAGATAGTTATGTATGCCGATGACGCCACCTTAATCAACACACTTAACGACACTACTTTACTTAATATAGCAATCAATGATTCACAGGATATCGCCGAGCAATGGTATAATAGCAATGGTTTAAAACTAAATAGAGATAAAACTCAAAAATTAATTCTGTCTTCTAATAACTTGACTGCACAGGGTAATGACGTTAAGTTGCTTGGTATTACTATTGACGATACATTAAATTGGTCGTCACACATTAACGCACTTTCCAGTAAGATCTCTAAATACATATATCTGCTACGTAAACTTAAAGTGACTGTCAATCTGGATGACATATTATTCATTTATTCACTCAAATTTGAGTTACGGCATTATCCTTTGGGGAAACGCCACTAATGTTGGGAAGGAATTTGTATTACAAAAGATGTATCAGGAAAATTGCAGGTGTCAATCCTCGTGAACATTGTAAACCTTTTGATACATGGTGATTTTCCGGGTTGTTATGCCTAAAAACCACTATTGTAAACCTTTATTCATTTGGTTCAAAATAATGCCAGTACCGGCGATGTATTTATTACAATATCTTGCGCATTCATAGTGACAGACACGTTTACTGCAAATATACAGACTGTCATAATTACAATATCAGAACAAAAGATCTGTTGAAGCCACCTAAATTCCGCTTAAACAAATCTGCTAAAAATTCGCCTAACCTTATGTTATACAATAAATTGCCAGAAGATATAAAGAAATTAGAATACAATCACTTTAAAACAAGAATAAAAATACATTCTTCAATACGGTTTTTACTCTACCAATGAATTCTTGGATAACCTGTATCTGATCTAACTGCATTGATGTGTGAACATGCCCACATTTGATTCTGTTCTCTGTTTTATTTATTTATTTGTTTTTTTTTATCAGTGTACACATGTGTATATTACTGTACTATTCAACTATATTCCATTTTATGGTTTATTAGTGATCTTGTCTTTTACCTTTTGCTATGTATATGCTATTTTAAATTGTTTTGCATGTCGTTTTTTTTTTGTCAATGTTACTCTGACTTGCTACAAACAATATTTATTTGTAATGTGGTTAAATAAACTTCTATCTATATATATCTATCTTATATGATTAGTGTTTGCTGGACCAACGACTATATACTTTTTATAATAGTTCAAATATAATGTACCTACCAGTAATAACAAAATCTCGTTGCACATTTGATATTATTGTATGTCAAGTTGCACAATTCTTCATAACGATAGGCTACAAATACACGGAAAATTACGACAACATTCTGCATGAGATATGTTTCATCCTACACTTCTGCGAGAAATTCGATTTGTTCCCTGTTCAACATTTTCGACTTTTTCGGTGGATATCCTTCGTCCTGTCGCTTCAAAAGTGTATAACAAGCTTGTAATATTTGCTTGTCATAATTCTTCATAATTGCCCTCAATATGGAGTCATTTAACCAAAGCGCTGACGATTTTCATATTTTGGACTTTTCTTCAAAGTATGCCAAAAACACTGGCTACCACTAAAATTTTTCAAATCATACACATCTCAAGAAACGATTGTATGAAAACTCGTACTGTTGCTTGGCCCTGCTAGGGCTATAACACTCCGAGAGCAATTTCTTCAATTTTCGCCAGGAGAAATCACTTTCTTGATAACTATCCATGTCATGAGATTTGAAGTTACTGAAGAAACGATCGAACTTTCTTTACCTCAACAACAATAAACTTCATGGACAATTGAAATTCAAAATGAAATATAATGACGTAAAAAATGCATTGATTTGTACTTTCAATGGCGTTAGTAGAAAAAATAGTGTATTATACAGGATGTTCCGAATAAAAAACCGATATAGAGCAGGTGCATGTAGGGAGTCTCAAAATATTGCAATTTAACCTCTGAATTACTTTAACTTGGAATAACCACATTTGGTACCTGCATTATTTAGGCTTATTATTGGTATTTTTTGACTATGAGTTCAAGTAAATTGAAACATTACAAAGGTGTTCATTGAGATTGAGTCAGCTCTAAAATTATACCAATTATAACATTGATCGAATTTAAAAAGAATGATACTAATGTTGAAAGACGGGTTTGAGAGACCGAAATAATATCCGAGAACGTTCTAGTGTAATAAAAGTACAAGATGAAGACAATTGGACAATTTGGAAAACTGCTACGATATTCTTCCATACTTATTCTACAGTTTCCTTTACAGAAACATGTTAGCTGAATGTAAATTTTCAACAACAAGCAGTAGCAGTAGTTACTACTAACTGTCAAATTTTAAAGGCTTACTACTGACTTTTTAATATCTTTTAATAATAGTATATTAAACAACAAGGTTCGGTTCACCAATATGTCTCGCTCGTGTGCAAAGAGTCGTTTTCAAACGAGTTTTTTACGGTACTTTTTATACGACTGCAAACAGAGACCACAAAAATCAAATTTTAATTTAAACTCAGCCAACTTGAAATATTGTATAATTTGGGTGACATCAAACATAAATCACAATCTGGAGACGCGTGTGCAAAGATGGCATAACCGTATGCAAAATGTTTAGCATACGGCGTGTGCAAAATACCGGTTTCAGAGCGTGATTTCCGTGTGCAAAACCTCCTTTTGCAAGGCAGTCGTATAAAAACACTATTAAAATCTTACTTTATTTAATGCATTTTTTCTTGAAAACCTTAAAGTTTTTTAAAATTTAACAAGAGTAAAAATTAAATTCTGCGTAGGATATTATCATTCTTTTTAAATTCTATCAATGGAAAAAAAGTTTGGTATAATGTTAGGGGTTCAACTAAAACCTTGTAGCGTTTTAATTTACTTGAATTCATAGTCAACGAAGACCAACAATAACCTAAATATAAATATTTGATTCGAAACACAAAATTTATACAGTCCTGAAGATGTTGAAATAATGCAGCAAAACGTCGATGATCACAAAATTTATTTATTTATTATAATTTTTTTAAGTTATATTAAAAAATTGTTCTTAACGAACTACCTATAGAAAAATTCCACATTGTAATTGAAGAAATAACAAAAATTCTCCTCTAAAATGAAACATCTTGTACCCATTTGTCAATGTTTAACCACTTTTATACTATCTATGGCGTCATTCAATCAGTAATGTTCACATATTTATTTTTATGATTGTTCCAGGCGGATTCACCAAAACTCGAGCCTCGTTCCGGTCCCGAACTCGCCGCCCCCAAGACGGATTCTCCTGTTGCATTATAAAGAATGAGAAATGCAATATCAACATCTTATCCCGGAGTCCATCTCGGACAATCCCTTTGACCGGACGTAGCATCTAAAGCGGCCCATTTTTCTCGAGCTTTGTAGGGTCCCCGGGGGGAGGGCCAACAGAGAGACGTTAAGTGCTTTCGACAACTTTACTTTACTTTATTACTGCCTCCTACGGCCGAATACTAGGATGGGATTATAAAATAACACCAGCCAAGACGGTTTTTCGCTCCCGAACTTGAATGTGTCATCATTGTCCACTTTATAAGGGATTGCCATAGAAACTAAAAATGTTATTTGAAGTATAACTATCGTTCAAAATACGGATGCAGATGATTTAATTCATTGATACACTTGTTATATATGTATTAGCTTTTTTTACTGTTTAAGAAAGGTATTTTAAGCTAATATGTATCAAATCTCCTACAATTCCTATCAATGAAGTCATATGTATGTTCTCTGATACCAAACATCTAGGTATGCTAATGAACATCCACAGACAAAACTCTATTCAATAATTATCTAAAGAATTTAATATATTTACTAACCTCTGGAGTGGGAACTCGAAATTCAACCACAATAGATGAGATCTCACTTATTTCTGCATTTATTAGGATTGCTTCATCAGGTGGCCTCCTTTAACTTGAGTCAAATATCTAACTATAAAGATGATTATACCAATAAATTAAAATTATTTGAAATTGAATGTCAAAATGAAATATCGACAACGTCAAACTGATTAACTGTCAATGAATATCATAACAACCTACTAAAATAAATAAAAATTAATAAAAAATTTTTACCTTTTATGTATAGTTTTTTCATATATTTTCAGGTATTAACAATATTGTGTGAAACTAACTACTCAGGAATTGTAGGAGATTTGATACATATTAGCTTAAAATACCTTTCTTAAACAGTAAAAAATGTTACAAAAGCTAATAATAAGGAATATTGTGGGTGTAATTCAACGCAGGTTGGGGCTTTTGTCCACTGAGTAGTTAGTTTCACACAATATTGTTAATACCTGAAAATATAAAAAAAACTATACATAAAAGGTAAAAATTTTTTATTAATTTTTATTTATTTTAGTAGGTTGTTATGATATTCATTGACAGTTAATCAGTTTGACGTTGTCGATATTTCATTTTGACATTCAATTTCAAATAATTTTAATTTATTGGTATAATCATCTTTATAGTTAGATATTTGACTCAAGTTAAAGGAGGCCACCTGATGAAGCAATCCTAATAAAATGCAGAAATAAGTGAGATCTCATCTATTGTGGTTGAATTTCGAGTTCCCACTCCAGAGGTTAGTAAATATATTAAATTCTTTAGATAATTATTGAATAGAGTTTTGTCTGTGGATGTTCATTAGCATACCTAGATGTTTGGTATCAGAGAACATACATATGACTTCATTGATAGGAATTGTATGAGATTTGATACATATTAGCTTAAAATACCTTTCTTAAACAGTAAAAAAATGTTACAAAAGCTAATAATAAGGAATATATGGGTAGATATTGTGGGTGTAATTCAACGCAGGGTGGGGCTTTTGTCCACTGAGTAGTTAGTTTCACACAATATTGTTAATACCTGAAAATATATGAAAAATGTATTAGCTTGTTGTGGAATTCAAACACATTACTGCGACCACCAATATGACAACATAACTGTACAGGGTGTTCGAGAAAATGTGGGAAATCTTTCGGGTGCAGAACATAAAAAAATAAGATGACAAGTTCCTATAAAATGTTTTGCTAAAGACCTTCCCCACAGTGATATGTGTCCCTGAGCGACGCCGCTGAAAGTCGGTTTTTTTAATAACTTTGAAAGTACTCAATATAATTTAATACAAATTTAATGTGATGGACACTAGTAAGGACCTCTTAAAATAGTATCCTTGGAATATATTTAGCTTTTTTAGTTTATCAGAGGCGGCCAAGCTTTACAATTTACAACATAATGCCCAAATTTTTAACACCCTGTATGATAAAGATTTGGTCAAAGGTTGAAGTTACACAGATTTATTATTTTATTGTCTTTATCATACAGGGTGTTACAAATTTAAGCATTAAGCTGTAAAGCTTAGCCCGCCTGGTAAACTAAAAGCTAAATATGTTTCAAGGACATTACATATTTTAAGAAGCCCTTACTAGTGCCCATTACGTTAAATTTTATAAATTATATTGAGTACTTTAAAAGTTATTCAAGATAAACCGATTTCCAGCGGTTACAGGAACTTTGCAACTTATTTTTTCATGTTCTATCTGCATCCAATTTCCACATTTTTCCGGACCCTATAGATGACAAAAAAATTAAACACAAAGCCTATACCAAAGTTACAAAGACTATATTTTGGAAAGTACCAATGAAATATGATAAGTAATAGAATCATTCTGCTTTCTTTAACATTTTATAAACTATGGAGACTCAACACAACAATACTTGATACGTCAAGGCAATTTTGTTCTTTTTGAAATGTTTATATTCATGGCAAATTTGATAACATTCCAGATATGAAGAAAACTGCAAAATAGTAGAAGAAAGTTTCAAATATGTCTAAAAATAGTAATCGCGATCCTAACAATGCTCATATGGGTTGAAAGAAATAAAATGCTTGATATAATATTTTTAAATTTACGGATGTGCATTGTGCAATAGTTTGGTGTTATCTAAGTTGGTTATGAATACCAAAAATGAACTTGATATTATGTTTCCAGAAAAAACACTTTGCGTTCACTAGCATGCGTCAATTATTTTCTTAATAATATCACAAAATTTATAACTCCTAGCTGTAAGGAATGTTATACAAGGCTGCCCTAAAATTTTCTGTAGAATCCAAAAATTCAATAATATACAGAGAGGCTGATTTAAAATAACAAAGTGGTGCCTACTTTCAGTATATTTTTATGTGTTAGAGTATTTTAGTTGTGCCCTGACCCAGGAATTTTGCCGTGTTACCATTTTCAAATTTTATATTCGGAATATTTTTCCAGATAACGACCCACGCAGTTGCTGCTAAGACACCCTGTATGAGATTCTTTAAAACATACCCTTGTAGTCAGAATTTCGATAACAGTATTGAAAAAATTTCGTTTTTGTGGCAGTCTCGAAAAATTTACTCTATATATTTTTTCTACAAGTTCATATATGTATACAATTTTTATACATCACAAATAGAAAGTACAAAAACATAAACTTGAGTTTTTGTCACACATTCCTTAACCATTCAAACTATTGAATAAAAATCAAATTTTGATATCACAACTTTTTAATATAAGAGATTAAGACATTCTTTGTTTACCTATGTTACCTACTTCTTTATTACACCACGTGAAGTTCATAGAATTTCTTGCAAAATATACCATAGCTTTCTTCTCTTTTAATTGATATTTTAAGTATGTGTGTTAAGTCATCTTTTAGAAATAGTACCTTTGATTTTGCATATTTCAACTTGCTACGTGGCAAGTAATATGAGTACATTATAATATAATATTATGTATATTACAAAAACAGAGAAAAGCTATATTCAGCTCTTGTTGTACAAATTAACTGATGTAAGTAAGTATCTATTCTAGAACACAGTATTCTATCAGCCAAACTGTTATTCGTTTAGATATATATTTAATGAAACTTTTATGAAACGTTTATTTCGGCCTATTGGTATTCTTTTTTACATGTCATTAATGCAGAGAATTCCGTCACAAATTCCCGTTTTCAGCTATATCTAGTGGCAAGTAAAATGATACTGATATTTTATAGCACGTGCTATTTCGGAGGGTCGTAAAAATTCTTGATATGTGCCTCTGTTATATCCAAGGTAATAAAAATAGTTGCTTAGAGTTTACGCCGTCTATTCTGGTGCATTATAAGTACCAGACGCATTAAGACATTGTAGAAGGTTGCATTTAATTTCCTCAGCATATATATCGAATTTATAGGCATCCACAATTTGAAAACCCAAAACAAAACTTTACGCCATCGTATATCAGAGCAGTATATGTAATATTAGTCTCAGAACTACATAAATTTCTGTAAAAGCGCTCTAACAAATACAACAGCTGCAAACTTAAATCAAGCAATTGATTATAAGGAAAAATCTCTGTGTATTGTACTAATAGATGTTGTTCATATATTTAAGACATAAAAGCCCACAACTTGTTTTAACATGTTGCTGTAATGTACAGGGTGTAACAAAAAACGGGTTATCCCTTTATAAGTACGTAGTTTGGGTGACAAAATATGATGATTTAATCGTAGTTACCTATATACAAAAATGCCTCTCTTGAAAGACACAGGATGTTAAAGTTGAACTTTTAAAATTGTTTTTCGCTATAATTATATATGGGGTGGCGAATATTGGTATTAACGGACAAACAGGGTGTATGTATTTTTATTCGAAAAATCTTAATAACTTATACAGTTGTTTCTGGGGGCGCCAGATTTAAATATCGTATCACTTTTGAGCTATATTATAGGAACACATAATGTATCTTTGATGTAAGAACATGCTATAACTCTTTTTTACCTAACGAAAGAGTAAAACTTATTTAAAATTATAATAGTTTGGACTTTTTTAGTGAAAAATGTTATACCTTGTGGAAAGTTATACTTTTGACCGTTTTGCTTTTGAAAGATTCGATACACAATTTTTCATTTTACTAAAAGGTAAAAGGGAATGAGGTAAATACAAGCTATCTTATTTTAACAAGTAGGCTAGGAATTAAAATATAGATTTAGGTGAGTCAGTTATATAATATAGTATAGGATGTCTCTTACTAACAAATTATTATAAATGCAGTGGATTTTATTACTACGTCAAATAATAAATTAACTACGCAAGTTACAGTTTTATTTTTAAATAGTTAAGGTCTTCTTAGGAGCAGAAATAAGTTCTGTGTAGGAAGAATTTTTTTGTGGAATTTCTCCATCCATTCTGTAAATGTAAACTAGCCATGTATTTCTATAAATTGTATTGTTATCCATTATCTAAAAAAGTATTGCAATGTATTTCCTTCACATTAGAAAATATATTGAAATGTTTTCGTTGAAAATTACATCTTTTTCTTGAAACATTATTTAATATCCTTGACTCTTACAAATACACAAACCTAGAAAAAATATAGACATCGTCGGTTCATGATATAGGTCACGTGACAGGTGCCGCGTTTTCTAGGGACCTAAGGTCCAGAAAATGGATATTTTATTTGATTTATGTTGGCGGTTGTGCAAATATGATGGCTGCATTGCAATATGAAATTAACTAACTTGCTGTCATTTTAAATGTCATTAAAGAATGTGACATTAATGTGACCAATCACAGTAAACAAATGAACTTCATGCTACAATACAACCAACGTAAATTGGCATAAAAACCAAGTTTTAGCGATTCTGTACCTTCTAGGGCAGCCATGAATTTGCGGTCGCTGGCAATATGACACTGGCACAGTCTATATTTTTTCTAGGTTTGTGTACAAATATATGTAGGTATATCTGTGCAGAAATAACTATTTTTAGCTCTATTTTTAGTTTTATTTACAGTTCAAACGTAACTACAATTAATGTTAACATATGCTGTAAGCTATTACTATTTTTACTGTCAAAAGGTAAATATGTTGTTTGAAATAAATGTTGTTGTATAGTTTAGAGACACAGGTAATGGCGCAGTTTTGATGTAAGCGTCTAAACAATATACCGTTTCTATTATATCTATGTATAACATTTAAATTGGCATGCATAAGCTGCAAATGCACACGTAACAAAATATAATCCTATACTTACCATTTTCCAAATATCCGAAAAAGTTTCTTATTAATGAGCCGTATATATTTATCTACCACACCTTAACAGAACTAAAACGCAACAGAAGTCACATGAAAAATTCTGTAAAATTTTATAATAAATTGAGTTTAAACGTAAATATTCTAAAGTAGTACATTGTATTATCACACTATTCCTGAAATTTCCTAATTTTATTACGTAAAAACACATAATAATATACTTGATTTTTCCTTAATATATAATGTAAATTAATAATTACGACTAAGTATTATGTGAAAAGAGCATAACAAAACATGGAAATTTCCACACTTTTCTATCAGTGTTATGAATCTTTTTTTAAATTGATGACATTTAATTTCCACAAATCAAGACACAGCAAGCCGCAAAGATACATCACCGTCTTGCCCATAATAAGCGTTTAAGAACCCCATAAATTCTTCTAAAAAAATTGGTAAACAAAACCAGCTGCACCGGCCTAAAATAGCCCACGCTTCAAGGTTAGGCGTCCGCGACGCTTCTACATCCATCGCGACGCCTGATTGCTATGGCGGTTCTCTCGAGTTATGATATCGGGCGTGTCCTCATAAAGTATAGATAATTGTAAAGCGGCACAGATAAATCTCATACAAGAAGACATGCAAAACCTTTCAATGTTAATCAATCAATCAATAAAATAATAACAAGCTTTTGGCTAAGAAGTGTATAAACTGTATTAAAGAAATACGTCACTTTTATACACATTAATATACAGGGTGTTTTTAAAAGACACAATTTGTAAAATAAATACAGTGTGTCTAGAATATGGGTTTCTTAATTTTGCCATATGATTTTTTCTCTGACAAACCATAACAGAATTATGACAGATGTTGAATATGTGGCAACTTTACACCTGCCAGCCGTTTCTATTTACACTTGTTTCGTGTGCAATTTGTCTAATACTGCTTGTGAGATGTTTTTCAATGCTATTTAACTTTTCAACCAAATTTGTTCTTCAGTATCTAAGTTTTCTAGACGTCTATGTTTACCATGAGTTTCAATGCATTTTCAAGCACTGCCAATGCTTATAAACGTCTAGTAGCCATAGAATTTTACCCAGCTTCCAACTAAATTATCAACATGTAACTTACACGGCTATTAAAATATTCCATTTTCGTTTACACACTCAACATCAAACAAGCACTAGAAAGTTACAAAAATAATAGTTCAATATGACAACGAAATCAATATTCACGGTACCAAGTACATGCCTGCATCAAATGACATTACGATCGATAATTCAGAGCACAACTGTTTCGCCAAATGAAAAGGTGACTAACCGCAATGTTGTCGCAGGTTACAGAAATAATATTGAAAGTTTTGCTATATATTTCATTAAGATTGATGCAATTACAAACAAATTAAGTTAATAGAGCTTCTGTTTGGTTTTTATTGTAACTTAGTTTGAATTTCGTAACATAATTTAGTATCTATTTGTATTGCATATTTATTTATTTGTACATATGTTTGAATGCATTTGTGGAAAAACTATTTGTTTTAAACATTCTCTTTCATAAGAGTTGTTTGTTGCTTTTGATCACATTTATATATTTGACCTTAATATTACTGTACCCATATTTCAAACACCCTGTATATTCTGGTAGTGCTTTATGAAGCACACTTATTAGTAAACGGAAATTAAAAAATGTTATGAAACTGAAATTTATCGTTCTCTCCATTAAAAATGTGGTCTCTATCGCCGTCTTATAATAAAATCCGTAAGGAAATAATACCAGCTCGCGTATAGGTGAGCGTCGTCGCCAGTATCGCGCGTCGCGTCGCGACGGCCGTCCGCCATGGCGTTCTCGTCGAGTTATGATATCAAGGCGTGCCCTACCAATCATATCTGGCACTTATGAAATATCATAACTCCTCCAGGATTGGCCGTCGCGACGCCAATCCCCCGAAATATGAAATAATATGCGCCGGGGTTGGCCGAGGGCGCCGCGACGGCGCGCCGATCGATACCACGTGGGGCTCATATCATATCGCATATCGTCATTGGCTCATAAGCGGCAGCGCTGCACTCTGGGCACTTACCGGACTCCAAAGGGGCCCTCCGATGGAGATGGGGCGACGGTCCACCGAAAACGACGCACTTGCACACTGTCCTCGGCCGGCATTAGCATGCACACTGTAATCGATAGCACAACGGCGGGCGCCGCGGCGCTCAGTTGGACTTTGCGTTTGGAGAGCAGCCGTCGCACTATTGGAACAGCTGGTGGTTCAAAAAATTTGTTTTTAAATACTTTTAGAATTATATGTGAGTGGGAAAAACCACTAAAATTAATGTGGAAACCGTTTGCTTCGTACAAGTGTGACAAATAAAACAAAGAAAAATCGTAAATATTTAAATTTTTATTATATCTATTAAATTAAACATGATACAGTTAATAACAAGAAAACTATGCAATTGCTACAATTTATTAAATCAATCCCTTATGTTGATTGTCAATTTTATTATACAGGATGTCCCACTGGGAACTGCGTCGATCATTATCTGGAAAAGTACTGATTCGTATAATTGGACAATTTGACATAGTCACTGGGGCGAATACAACTGAAATACATATATAACTCTTTAGCACTTCCAGTTATATTGGAAGTTGACACCAACATCTATATTTTAAATGAGACGCCCTGTATATTATTGGATTCTATGGAAAATTTTAGGGTCGCCTTGTATAACATTGCCTATAACTAGAAGTAATAGATTTTGTGATAATAAGTAAAGAACTTAGATGGCGCTAAATTATGTTATATCCGTAAATTTCAAAATTATTAAGCCAAGCCTTTTATTCTTGCTGTTACATTTTGACAATGTGAAACAACTATAATTTTTTTATTTCAAGTTAAACATCTTGTATTTTTTTATTTCAAGTTAAACATCTTGTATTTTTTCACTCTGTCTTGTGCACATTGAAATTGTCTTTCAACCTCTACAAACAATGTTAGGGTTACAATTCCTGCTTTTGGAGATATTTGCAAATTTCTACTATTTTGGCAGTTTTTGTCACATCTGATTTGTTATCAAATTTGCCATGTAAGCTCGCGTTTCAAAAACAACAATCTGGCTTGTCATGTATCAGATATTGTTGTGTTGTCTCCATATCTACGGCACCTTTATCTGCTAAAATGAGTGAATATTTGTCTGAAACAGTAGGTAATATACAATTCAGGGTTGGATGATTTTAGAAAAATTGTAGTGTTTTTCAGGTATAGTCGCGGCAAGAATTCAGACGACTCACGTCATGAGAACAAAAGAAAATATGGGAAATCTCTCGGATGCAGATAGAACATGAAAAAATAAGATGAAAAGTTCCTATAATTTTTTTTCCTACAGACCCTCCCTATGGAGATATGTGTCCCTGAAAGACGCCGCAGGAAGTCAGTTTTTCTTGAATAACTTAATATAATTTAATAAAAATTTAATGTGATGGACACTAGTAAGGACCTCTTAAAATAAATAGTGTCCTTGAAACATAGCTTTTTTAAGGCGGGCTAAGCTTTACAACTTAATGCCAAAATTTCTAACACCCTGACTTTAAAATAATAAATCTGGGGATTTTTCAATCTTATTTTTTTTATTTGAATAATTCTTCAAAAATTGTTACTGTAAATTTTCTGTTATATTTTCATAGACAACCATCACCTTCTGGAAATATATATTGACGCATAGTTTTCTCTAGCTAAATTTAGACTACATCGCTCTCTAATTTTATTTACTATAAATAAAATCTGCTCTCGAAATTACTTACCTACTAAGCGTTCTGTTATTCATTCTATCATCTTATCTATTTTTGTGCACGACAATTTAAGCGGTAATGACTTAAAACTTGTATTTACATTTACCAATTTTTTATTTAAAAAAATCGGTCAAAAAACTGGTCAACACGTAATACGGATATTATAACATATATTAAAGTTAAAAATTTATTATGATACATTTTTAACTTCTATAAATTAATCAAGAATTAAAGAGTTAGATTGTTAGTGACATAATAATAAATAATTTTCATTACCAAAGATTGTAAAGGGACTAATAAATCGCCCTGTGTATACGTACCTATAAGTAAACACAGTTATACAGGGTGATTTTTAACCTATACCTACGCATAAATTTAACTGCGTTTTCTATAATTCAAAATAATTCGAAAATTCTATACAAAGGTTTTGTTTTTGGCATACAAGGTGTGAAGGGGATCTTAATGATGATTTTATTAGTATTTCCACGCGCATAGAGATAAATTAATCAAATTTGTTACAATCCCGTAACTTCGTATGCTTTTGAAAATCTAAAAGGAATCAATCAGCTTAACCAGAGACGGGTAAAGCAAGCGGGGTAGTGGTTCAAAAATATTCAAACATTTTTATGTATATTTTTTTGATAATTTCATAGCAAAAAAATTAAAACTAAGGATTTTTACATAAAAAAGGTACTCTTGTTAACATTCGATGTAGGCAACAGTTTTCGAGAAAACTGGAATTTAATATGTGGACACATGCCTAATTTCATTAAAAATCTATGGAACTTGAAACATACTTGATTTTTAAATGAAAGAAAAGAAACAATTTTGACATCAATCAATACTTATATGCTCGCTTATATGTATCTACTTCTTAGTTTTTATAAACAAAAATTTGACCTAATAAATTTTTGCAAACTTTTAAAATTAAATATATAAAGACACACTGAAGAAGTAATCCTAAAAATGCAGAAATAGGTCAGATCTCATCTATTGTTGAATTTTCGTGTTCCCACTGCCAAAAGTGAAGATTTATAGAGTGTTTTCATTATAGCAGGTTAGTAAATTTAGATAGATTAATTTCTTTAGATAATAATTATTGAATAGAGTTTTGTCTGTGAAATTGTTCATTAGCATACCTAGATGTTTGGTATCAGAGAACATACATATGACTTCATTGATAGGAATCTGGATTCTAATCCAGTAAAAATGTTACAAAAGCTAATAATAAGGAATATATGGGTAGATATTGTGGGTGTAATTCAACGCTGGTTGGGGCTTTTGTCCACAGAGTAGTTAGAGATAAACAAACTTTCTGTGCTATTTATAGCTTTATACGATGTAAAAATATGTTATATTAATTAGTCAATATGTTTGTGAAAACGAATAAATTATTTAAAAATATATATCTATATTGCACGTCATTAGTCGTGTTTTTTTAAGTACGATTGAAGATGTATTACTGACGGTTGTAGGCGGAGGTACATAAACTGTTACTGACTCTGAACAATTTTTACTAATTAATGAACATTTTTACTTTATATTTGCTTTAATTGTTTGTTTCTTATACATATAAAAATAAAAAATCTTAATATTACATATTATACAAGGTAATTCACAACATCCCAAAAAAAATAGGAATAGATGGATCATGTAAATTGGAGTCAGTATCGTAAAAAAAATTGTAAAATCCTTATAGTTTTCGAGAAAGACGCTAAGTATTTTCAATCTTTACATTGCTGGGTTATTGTAATCTCTAGCGTCATCGGAACGCATTCCATCGCGTTGTGCGCTGTCCGCGGTGCGCTCTCTCTCTCCTTCTCTCTCTCTCTCTCACTTTTTCTCACACACACGATTCCAAATACTATATAGCAATTCAGAGTTGATATCGTTTTAGTTTATAGTGAAATAAGGCAAAATGTTTTAGAAGTTTCTAGTCTGTACGCAGAACGATCTCCCGGTGGATATGTGCCAAATGCAGCTACTTTTACCACGGTAGTGCAACGCGGGCATGACAAGGGAAATTTGCAACCGAATAGTGGAAGAGATAGAAGTCCACACCGTGGATGCTGGAATGTGCAACGCAATACTAGCTGACGAACACATTTTAGAGATTTTTGAAGAGTATCCCCAAGTAAGTACCAGGTCAGTATAAGGAATGTCCCAATCAACAGTGTGGCTATCGTACATGAGGCTTAATTATGCCTCAGTACCAGAAACATTTCTGTTAGTTCGTAGAAACTAAGGATAAGACAGGCAAATTTATGAACATCAAATATGTCAAATTATTCTATTAATTAAAACCACAAATTAATTATACTTAATATTTCTTTCCTTGGGCAATTGTTTCAATGTTTTGTCCTTTTATTTTTTATTACACTTTGCCGCCGTTCCGATCGCCGAATGAATGCTTTGCCTTGCGCAAGATCAGGTTTTACGGTGGACCAATTTCCAATGCCGTGTATAAGTGTATTTTTGTATCATTGTATTTGTAAGGTCCCCTGTTCATTTATTTTTTTTTAATAAGTTCTGAGTCACCATGTATTGTTTTATAGTCATCTTTACATCTGTCTCTATTACCACAGAACAATGTTGGATAAGTTTAAGATATGGTAGATACAGAGAACTCTACATAAAATACCATTAATTGATGAAAAAGTATAACAATAAGAATAAAGAATTAAATTTCTGCTCAATTATATATAATCATATGCAGTTCTGAACAGCACGGAAAGTTGTAATTTTACCCACACCTTATCCACGTCAATAGCTTACTTCGCAACGATGCAACCCTATTAATAACATAATTTATAAATAGCGTACGGAAGACTTAAGTTCCTATGCCTGGTGTCATTTTACTTGTTTACCAAACGTCGTCTACAGCTTGTCATTGTCAGCGGCCCGTAGCTTCCCCGGAGGTCGGTGACGGACACCCCAGCCGCCGGCAGAGGGAGAAGCGGCGGCTACAGAGATGATCAAAATGAAAACCTATCTGGATTGTGTAATTTCGATGGAACGTAGTAATTCTGTTGGAAAATTGGCAGCCGCACGCACGTGCAAATTCCGAAGGGATTGAGCGAAACCGCGCAACTGGAAATTATATTAAAGTGCTCCGGCTACGTGTTATATCTAACTCTAAATTAGCGCGGTCGATTGCGAGCCTCTTGTCAGGAGATCGAGCGGTTTGAGTGCCGAATGCTTGACAGTTGGCTGAAATAGGTGCTTGTGTGATGAAACTACGTTTTTCCTGTCAAGTTCTCTCATATTTGGAGTTTATTCTTTGGCAATTTAACAATATTGACAATATTTTTAAATGAGTTTTTAACAGAAACGGCAGCTCCTAGAGACTTTAATAATATACATTTCTCAAGGAGAAGAGGTAGGGGTAAATGTTTTTCTACTCCAAAATGACATACACAAAAAAGTTGAAGCGATTTAAAAGGATCCTAGTGGTCGCGTATGACGCTCTCTTGGAGATACATGCAATTGTGCATAAAATTTGAATTTCCCGTCCCAAAAAACCTCCGCATACAGAATTTCACGAATTGAACTTAAAGTAGTCGAGAGTTATTAAAGAAAATGTAATTATTTTTTTAAAATTTAATATTCTGTATAATATCCTAAACGAAGCGTTTCCAGACCTAAGTTCATAGGAAATTTTTTGCTTAAAATTGAACGTAGGATAATATATAGAAGTACGTACATCTCCTCCTGAAACACACTGTATATAAAAGGCCCACATGCCACAGTGTAATTGTCACTTTGAGAGCGGCAAAAGTTACCTGCAACTTTTAAAACGACAAATGCAGTGGTTTTTTCACTTATTCATTTTTCAATCAATTATTGCGGTGTCCGTTGTCGAAATAAATAGTTTGACATTTTTGTCAACAATTAATTGAATTATTAAACACTATAACAATGAGTCGATTCGGTAAGTCTACGAACAACGAAATTAGTCAAATTGTTAATACATGTGTGCCTGCTAATACATTTGAGACTCAATTATCAGTCTGGCGATTTTCTACTTTTTGCGATGCGAAAGGATATAAATTTGAGCCAGATACTTCCATCGAGATATTGAATGTAATATTGCAAGAATGGGCTTTTAATATGCGAAAATGTGACGGAAAAGACTACATAGTAGCAGTAGTTAAAACAATTTTTCACCGGACAGAGAAAAAAAAGTAAACTATTTTTTTTAAATCAAAATACAGCTATTAGTTTTTACTTCTATACGAAATATATTAATGAAAACTGTTGCTTTGTTTTAATAAAGTTCCATTTGAAACACTACAAAAACTTGTTGAGCAAATTTCCGTTTCAATAATTTTAAATTACTTGCATTATAATAAAATATACTAAATCTGTGCAATATTTACATGTGTTAAAAGTACACATCTCTGTGTACTATATTCAGGAGTCCTGACTGGTTATGCATAACTGCACAGCTGCAATAGGCAGCGGTTCCAGCTCAGTGTAAGCCATTTTGGACGTGTCGCGTTGTTGTGTCAAGTTAATTCTCATTCGCGGTGTTCAAATGGAAAATATTTAAATTCAAGCTGAGGTTTCATCAAATAAAATATTAAGTATCTACATATCTAAATATATCAAATATTATTATTATACTGTATATTTTTTTGTAATTTAAGAGTAAGAAAGTGATATGTTCAGATCATTGCTAAATATTTAATTTTAGTTAACTCTTATTATGATTATAGTACCTAAATACATCTCTGTTCATTGTTACGTTATTCATATTTTGCTAGATTGATATTTGTTGTCCTGTATTATTATTTATTTATTATATGTGTATTGTGTATTAATGTTACTGCTACTCTACCTACTGCTAATTTTGTTGCACAACTTAGTTATTTTATTTTATTATTACTGCTACTGCAGTCTCTAGCCAGGCGATTCCGAATATTGAAATCTGATTACTTTTTGAAGGTATTAAACGTTTCTGTGATGCAGTCTTTACATTCGTTTTTCAAGTGTCAAAATTAGATCACGTGTATAGCAATTCGGAGTTGATGGATTACGTTTTAATTTATAGCGATGCGAAAATACTTTAGCAGAACGATTTCCCGGTAAACATGTGCCAAATGCAGCTACTTTTACCACGATATGCAGTGTGCAAGTGTAGTGCAACACGATGGAAATTTGAAACGGAATCGTGAAGATGGAAGTCCAGGACGTCCACGGCGTATTGCTGCAGTGTGGCGTATCATATACGAGGCTTAATTATTTTCCGTGTCATCTATAGCGTGTGTAGCATTACTACCAAGGGATTGGACGAGGAGGACGGGTACCATTGCTGCCACGATCTCCTGACTTTAAATCATTTGGACTTTTTGTGGGGATATTTAAAAAATAAAGTATATTGCACCAAAGTGGACACTATTGATGATTTACGCAAACGTATCATAAAGAACAAAAAGCAGAAACATTTGTGTTCGTTGTAAAAACTGAGTAAAACCAACCTAAAATTTTGCTGTAACGTCAGATATGTTAAACTATTTTATTAATAAAAACCACAAATTAATTATATCAATAATTAATAACAATAGCGGCAAAAGCAGTTGGATTATCTGTATAAAATAGGTGTTATTATAAAAAGTTATTAATTATATAAGGGAATTAAAAAGCCTTTAATCCTGTCAAAAATATGTAACTCTCGGCTGCGCCTCGAGTGTCCATTTCTTCTCGTGTTCGTTGGTTTCCCGCATATAACTCAATGTTTTATCCACGACCACGGCCTAAACCAGTCAATTAGGAGAGTGAAAATTAAGGTTTTGGAAAACATCATATTTGACAAATATATTTTAATCAAGAATATTGATTGTCAGCTGAATACTATAGAAAGTCTAAGTCCTACCTCGCGAAGTTGTGGGCCCCTCCAGTCCTTCAGAAACTCCTTATCGAGTGAATTTAAATAATCCCGGGCAAAATGATAAGATCGTTCTTGAGATAAATGTTAATGTTAATAATAATAATTCTATTAAAATGCTATAAAATCGAAGTGTGGTATTACCAATTCTAATCCACTAGTGTGTTAAATGGCCTTTAATCCACGGAAAACAGGCGTTGGGAATTTCCTTCCATTTTGTCTGGTTGCCGAATACATGTTTTGCCTTGCGCAAGGTCACGTTTTACAGTGAACCAATTTTCAACGCCGAGCAAAAATGTATTTTTAATTATTTTCGAGCTGCCTTTTTTGATTTTCTTACAAAATTGTATTTGTAAGTCTCGTGTTCCTTTTTTTTTGTAGATAAGTTCTTAATCACCCTGTCTAGTAACAACTAACAATGCCAATAACTAAAACCAACCCTATTTTCCACACACCCGCCTCCTATTGGAAAAACGAAGAGTCCATTAGTGCGCCTTGAAAGGGATGATGTGACCGTACTAAATGTATATGTAGTTGCGAATCATCTCCCGGCGGCATAGCGCGCAAAACAAAGTTACGTTTCGTCGGCACAAATTAAATTTTAACGGGAACGTAATTGAACGCCGGATGGCGGTGCGCAGCGCCCTCTATCCCACTTACTTCCAGCTTAATACGCTAACCGCAAATGAATAGGCCCGTCATTTTCCGCTAACAACAAATTCATACACCCCACGTCGGATACTTACACAAGAAACACGCACATTTACATTGCTCACCGCCAACTACGACCAACTATGTAGGTAGTCGGGAAATGGCTTCAGTGGCTCTTCGTGTAGCCCCAGCAGACAAATTGGACTGGAATAATCGGTTGCGGTAGAGATGCCGGGATCGATGCCGATCGCCTGACTTTTGCTTGGCTTGTGACTGATTTTGACAGTGTTGTTTGCGAAACTAAAATCTTTATTAGTATTTTTCGTTTTCATTCTTTTTTCTTCATATTATTTCATTCTAACAGTCAACAGTATACTGCACAACAAGCACAGAATGATATTTTTACCATTATGAACGTTTGTAGTACGAGACTTGCCGAAATAATACTTTTCCGGTGCAGGAATGAACATTACCGCACTGTTTATCATAGTAACGGATGCTAGAATGAAACATTGTTGACAATGTACTACGTTGTGAATTACACATATACCCTTTTTTCACCCTATATATATTTTTGCTTGTATTCTATTTCTCTGCTGTAACATATAGTTACCATATTAGTCATTTTATCTTATGCTGAGACTTGCATTTATTTCCTTATATATAGAGTTCCAGATCCAGCTTAGCTTCAGTGTGAACTATACATCTGTACCGCTTACTTTGAATAAAGGTCGTTCGATATTATAAATGTATTAAGTTATTTACAACGTTCTCGTTCGGTACATACTTAATTGGCGCAGTCGGTAGGATCTACAAACAAGTCTCTGAATTCTCGTGAGTGAGTGAGTGAGATCCTTGGTGTACTCCTGTACTTTGTTGAAGATCCAGAACCTGTCCAGCTCTCAGGTGAAATTTATTGGATTCGGAACTTCAAGTGGTTGGTTAACTTGACGCCGAGATCCCTGGACCGTCAGCGACGATTCAAAGTAAGTCCCTCTTGTATTTTCCACTCCTTTCCTCGCTAAGTTGATATAAACTGGTTTTTATATACTTGTGTGGCGAAAAGACATTTTGATCTACACTTGCTTGTGTACGTTCAAAATTAGTTAGGGTCAAAATTTTAGGAAGTGATTAAGTGAATTTAATTGTTCTGAATTCGTTTTATATTTTTCTCTGTCCAAAGTGCTTCTTTGTCGAGTGACTATTAAAAACAATTTGTTTATGAGTCAACTCGACTGAAAACGAAGTGCTTGTTCAGATGCCAAAGGATAGTAATTCTCAAGCTAGATTACGTGTAGAAAATCCATACCAGGTCCCTGTCGGTGTTGGACTCTCCGTAAATCAGAACGAGATAGATAGTTTAGTAAATCAGTTATCTAGTACATTTAACAGTGAAAATATGACTACTATCTCAAATATAAATGAAGCAAAAGCTTTCCTTGATGTGATACCAGTTTTTGATGGTTCACAAACAAAACTACAAACATTTTGCAAATTATGTGACGAACTAATTAGAATATTTAATATCCCGGAAAGAACTGACCGTATGGTATATTTACTTGCGGGAATTAGATCTAAAGTCACAGGCCAAGCCGAAATTATTTTAAACCAACGTTTAGAAATTCAAACGTGGACACAAATTAAAAATTTATTACAACAAAATTTCGAGATTGTAGAGATCTCCCATGCCTTCAACAGGACTTAATTCATATGCGATATAACTCGAAAACGAAACCTTGCAGGAATTCTCAAATAGAATCCAACACCTGAGGTCAATTTTATCTCAGAAACTAGTGAACTTGAATATCACAGCTGTTGAAAAACAAGCTTACCAAGACATTTATGCCAGACTCGCGCTCGACACGTACGTCGCGAACTTGCCAGATAATTTACAGTCAATGATACGGACAGCTGACAAAACTACATTAGAAGACGCGATATCTTTCGTAAACAGAGAACTACAGTTTAATCAGTACAAAGAACAACTTAAGAGAAACATGTCTTATACACATTCGCCGTCAGTCCCACCTAAAATTCCCCAAAGAAACCATAATCCTAATATGAATTTTAAAACTAACCAAAATTTTAAACCGAATTTCCAAAATCAAAATTTTGCAAGACCACCTCTTCCACCAAGAAATCCAAATTTTAATCAAAATTTCAACCAAAATTATAATCAAAACCGAAATCAACAAGCTTCGGGAACTTATCAAAATTACAGACCAAATCATCCCACTCCGATGTCAGGAGTTCAGTCATTTGTAAACCAAACACATAACACTAGAAGTAATCATCAAAATTTTAGACAAAATTTTAGACAAAACTGAATAGGCAAAATTTCCTAGAACTAACGAAAATTTTAACATTGAAGAACGAAACTTTGAACAAAACTTTGATCCAAATTTCGACCCTAGTCAAGAATGTCAAAATGACAATCTACCTTTTAAACAAAATTTTGAAACAGATTATAACGATGAAGATTTTAATCAAAATTGTAACCAGGATTTTTATAACTGTGAAAATAACCAAAAATTTCCTGTAACCACTCATCAAGACAACCAAACGTAATAGAAAATAATATTCAATTAGCTGCCCAGTTACCATATATAGAAATTTCACAACATCCTTATCCCTCTTTGAAACTTTTAGTAGATACAGGCGCCTCATATTCTATGTTACGACCTGACATAATAGAAAAAATCTGTCCAAATCAAATTTTTAATTTTTCGACTCAAGTAAAAACTATTTTAGGAAAATGTACCATTAAACAAAAAGCTCATGTACCCGCTTTTTCAGAATTTAATTCAAATCAAAATTTAGAAGTATTATCTTATGATTTTCATAACTATTTTGACGGACTTATTGGCTACCATGATATGAAAAAATTTAACATGATAATTGACTTACCTAATAATAGACTTATAGGACAAAATTTTAATATTCCCTTTATTTACGTGATCCCTATGACATAACAAGACGAGTGACACTTGCCCCAAATGAGTATTTAAAACAACCATCCCTGTAGAAGCAAACTTTGGCGATATTTTAATACCTTTTCAAAATTTAAACAATTTAATAATTAGAGAAACATTAACAACCAGCGAAGACGGATATGCCCCGGTAGAACTATTTAATCCCTCTAGTGAAACAAAAACTTTATTTTCAAAAACCTATTCCTTGTCAAAATATAGAAAATTTCGAATTATACAATTTCCAAATTTCTTCAAATGCAAGTAAATGTAAAAAGGAACAAATTCCAAATTTATTAAGAACGGAACATTTATCTAAAGAAGAAAAACAACATTTAATACCCCTTTGCGAAAATTATTATGTTTTTTATTTTCCTGGCGATCCTTTGACTTTCACTAATCAAGTTAAACATCAAATAAAAACTGAAGACGAAATTCCTGTTCATACAAAAACATATAGATATCCAGAAATACATAAACAAGAAGTGAAATCACAAATTCAATCCTTATTACAAAATAATATAATCCGACCTTCAGATTCACCATGGTCCAGTCCCATATGGATTGTACCCAAAAATTAGACGCTTCCGGAAATAAAAATGGCGACTCGTAGTAGACTACCGAAAAGTTAACGAAAAGACAGTTACTGACAGATATCCTATTCCAAACATCACAGACATATTAGACAAACTAGGACGATCCCAATATTTCACTACCCTTGACCTAGCATCCGGTTTTCATCAAATAGAAATGTCCCCAGAATCAATACAAAACCGCTTTTAACACTAACAATGGACATTACGAATATTTAAGGGTTCCTTTTGGCCTAAAAAACGCCCCCGCAACTTTTCAGAGAGTCATGGACAATGTCCTTAGAGATTTACAAAATAAAATTTGCCTCGTATATATGGACGACATTGTAATTTTTAGCACTTCCCTTCAGGAACATATTCAAAATTTAAAACTAGTATTTGAAGCTTTAAGAAAAGCAAATCTGAAAATTCAATTAGACAAATCTGAATTTTTAAAAGAGAAACAACATTTTTAGGACATATTATTACCCCTTCAGGAATAAAACCAAATCCAGACAAGGTAAAAGCCATTCAAAAATTTCCTATACCTAAAACACCTAAAGATATAAAATCATTTCTTGGACTTGTAGGATTTTATCGAAAATTTATAAATAATTTCGCAAAATAACAAAACCGCTAACTCGATGTTTAAAAAGGGAAATAAAATTGAACACTCCCCTGAATTTCTAGAATCAGTAAATTTATGTAAAAATATTTTATCTTTCCCAGATTTTTCAAAAACTTTTGTATTAACCACCGACGCATCTAACTTTGCGATCGGAGCTGTTTTATCCCAAAACGGTCATCCAATTTCATAAGCGAGTAGAACCTTAAATCCGGCGGAAATAAATTATTCAACAATCGAAAAGGAATTGTTAGCAATCGTTTGGGCAACCAAATATTTTAGACCTTACCTATATGGAAGAAAATTTATAATAAATACAGACCATAAACCCCTTCAGTGGCTTTTCTCCTTAAAAGACCCTCAGTCTAGATTAGTCCGTTGGAGACTAAAATTAGAAGAATTTGAATACGAAGTAAAATATATTAAAGGAAAAGAAAACAATGTTGCAGATGCATTATCCCGATTTCCCCCAGACATTAACATTCACCAACTTCAACCCTCTACTTCTCAAGCGTTAGACTTACCTATTCTAGATGACGATACTCTCTCCATGTTAGTAAACGTGGATAGAACTAACACACCTATTGACGAAGAATTACTTAATGATATTTTACGACAGCTTCCAGAACCTTCTCCTCCAGTATTACACATTCCAGAACCCTCTCCTCCAGTATTACATATTCCAGAACCTGACGACAATGAAACAATACATACTTCAATAGAAAATCCAGTAGCAGAATTACCCATAACAGATCAACCAATAAATCAATTTAAATATCAAATATCTATCGCTCTAAATCCAAATCTTGTTCAACCTTATTGGCACAGACTAACCAGACCTGATGATAAAAATTCAATTTTTATAGTATTCAATCCTCAACTTTCAGACCAAAATAAAGCTAAAATATTACGAAACTTTCTAAAACCAAAAGAAATAAACTGTTTATATTTTTATGATCAAAAAGCTAGACAATGTTTTGAACGTCTAATACCAAAATTCTTTAATAATACAATTAAATTTAGAATCTCCACACTAAAAACTCAAGATGTAGAAAAACTAGAATCCCAAATCAGATTAATAATGAAACAACATGAAGTAAATACAGTACACAGAGGCATTGACACTGTTTATAATTCTTTAGCAAAACTTACTATTGGCCTAATATGAAAGAAACTATAACAACCTATATAAATAATTGTGAAACATGTAATCGAGCGAAATATGATAGACACCCACAAAATCCACCAATCCAAAAACGGAAACGCCTACTAAACCTTTCCGACATTATACACATAGATATACTATTCTTTGATAAAAATCAATTCTTAACTGTTTTTGACACATTTTCAAAATTAGGACAAGCTTATCCTATACCTAGTAGAAATGCTATAACAACGACTAATACTATTCTAAATTACATCTCCCATTACGGAAAACCAGTCAAAATAATCTGTGGATCAAGGCAGTGAATTTAATAATAAAATATTTTCAGAATTTTGTCAACTACATAAAATAATTTTGCATTTCACTAGCGTCAGTAATTCAAATTCTAATAGTCCAGTCGAACGCTTCCACTCAACAATTTTAGACTCCATCAGAGCTTTGAAATTAGATAACCCTACTTTAAATCAAGAAACGCTAATTAAATTAGCAACCATTGGATATAATAATTCCGTACACTCTGTAACTCAAAAAACACCCTTAGAGATAATATTAGGTTCACCCCAAAACATAGAAATAGATGAAAGAATAATTACCACAAATTTTATAGAAAAACAAAAACAAATTTATTCAAAATTATACGAGGACGTACAAAACAAAATTGAAGTGACAAAACAAAAAACTTTAGACCGGGTAAATAAAAATAAAACCGAACCACAAAAGTCAAAATTCTACAAGACATACTAATAAAAGACAATTTAGCAAACAGACATAAAACAAGACCAAAATTTAAGAAAGCCATAGTTATGGGAGACAACGGCCCTACAATTCAAACAAAACAAGGAAAGATTCATAAAAAAACATGTCAAGAAATTAAAATCCCCTGATACTTCTCCTCTGTCGAAGGACGAAGATTTTACTGATAGTGACGACAATATTCCATTGGCACGCCTCTTCCGAAATACTTAAACTCATCAAACACTATTCGAAATCTGACTTGTAGAAAAATTCTAAATCTTATTAGTACAAGATATAATAAAACTCTTTGGCCTCATGAACAATCAAAACAGAGAACAAATAGAAAGTAAATTAGAAATTTTAGAAATCAATTTATTTTATAAACTCAATTAAAGGAACAATTAAGTTACTTAACCTCTTTCATCAAAATTAGTAATAATCAGTCAAATATATGTTCAAAATTATAAAATTTATATCAACTTTCAAATTCCCATGTTCCAAATACAAACCTATGAATATTTCCAAGTCTTACCTGTACCCTCGAATCAAACCCTACTTATTCCTACCTCAACCTACTTACTTAAGAATCAACAAGAAATCTTCAAC
This sequence comes from Monochamus saltuarius, assembly GCA_025584915.1. Classification (NCBI taxonomy): domain Eukaryota; kingdom Metazoa; phylum Arthropoda; class Insecta; order Coleoptera; family Cerambycidae; genus Monochamus; species Monochamus saltuarius. The sequence goes on along the minus strand of CM046723.1, from coordinate 16,852,919 downwards.
CAAAAGGAGGAATGTACCCAAATCCCAGGCCTGTACTTATGTAACAACATCAACCTCAGAGACAACTGCATAAATTCATTAATTCAGCGACAGAATCCTATCGACTGTAGCACATCCCAAATTCAAGGAAATTCCATTCACCAAATTCAAAATCGTTATATAGTTTACAACTCACAAGAAACTTTAGGAAACATAAAATGCCATGACGAACAAATCATCCAATTCAACCAATATAAATCATACCTCGTGTCCATTGAAGACACATGCACCTTGCAAATAAAAGATGAAAAATTTTACGGAGCAATGACCCAGTTAAGCCAAGTTACATTACTACCACAAATTAGTCTGCCTTTTAATGACAGCAAAATTAAAATAAATTTGGAAAATATACAGCTAGATGAATTGAGTAGTTTAGCGGAGAGTATATCCAAGTATAAGATCCAACCCCTGGAACTGTTTGACCAAGATCCATATCAACAAACATACTATTTCATTTATATTATCATATTCGTAATTTTAATATCAATAATATATATTATTTTCAAGAAAAGAAACTCAATTACAAAAATAACAATACCTAGAATTTTCCTACGAAGGTCAAACCCAAATGAGAAGACGACGACGTCACAAGAAAACCCTGATACACCAGGAATATTATAAATTCAACGACTGGAATCACGTTTACTTCGATGATCTCCAGTCACCACACCAGGAACAGCGACTCCCTGCTGTTTCCTTATTACCCTCCGCGAAGATGAGCATCAAATGAAGAAGCACCCTGAGCCTTGGTTTCAGATGAGGACTTTGCTGCCTTAGATGTCTCAATCCCAGAAGGAGCGACTACCGCCCACTAGGACCCTGGTCGCTTCACCCCGTGAGCTCCTCTACGACGGGAGGAATTACATATACCCTTTTTACACCCTATATATATTTTTGCTTGTATTCTATTTCTCTGCTGTAACATATAGTTACCATATTAGTCATTTTATCTTATGCTGAGACTTGCATTTATTTCCTTATATATAGAGTTCCAGATCCAGCTTAGCTTCAGTGTGAACTATACATCTGTACCGCTTACTTTGAATAAACGTCGTTCGATATTATAAATGTATTAAGTTATTTACAACGTTCTCGTTCGGTACATACTTAATTTGTGTTGCTACTAAGAGGCACTGAATTAAGACGGAATAAACTTAATAATTAACAAGCAATAATACTAAACTAATATACCGTAAAACTTGTAAATATTTGATAAAGAATTTGTTTTGAAAAAAAACATCGGTATGTCATTAAACATCGATAACCACTTCCTAACATCGATGTTTAACAAGTATTTTGTAATCGTCAATCGTCCCCTACATTGCTGGACGCTTGGTGTAGTCAATGTATACTAGCTGTAGCTAGCCAGGCGGGTTAGTTGTCGATAGCCGCAGTTATGAAATACTAATGAGAACTAGAAGCTCGAAACCGGTATACATCTGGTGACGCCGTTGACGAATGACTTTCGCTGTTTGCTATAGATCTTTCAAGTACAGTTCCATGCTGGTTGGGGCATTAGCCCGCAGAGTGGTAGGAGACTTTCATTGGCACCTAAAGTATGACAGAGCGCTTTGTATTGGGACTGTTCAGATAGATATTACTACCCTATACGACACTGAAGTGAAGTGAAGCGACTGGATATGCATGCGTTTTACGATACACAAATCATACACAAATTTAGTAATTGACGGATATTCTTTAACTAAAGCACAAGGACCGGCGGATAATTCTTTAGATAAGAATCTCTTCATTGCTTTCATTAAAGCGTATCTCTTGTAATGTGCTCTAACCTCGGCCTCGGAGGTGTTGGCACATATTGTTTACAAATTCGTCGCAATGAGAATTTACAGTGAAATTTCTCTAAAAAACTTGCCATGAAAAAGTGTTTTCAGATTTTAATAATTCCTCTAAATAAGAATGCCAGATTTACTATTTTCAAAAAAACCTGAAGAGCTAGAATCGATCTGCAAATGCCATTAAGTTGACAGCAGAACTATCTAAAGCTTTCCCTATTTAGCCATTTTCCTATATCTCATAGTTTCTAAGATACCAATACATGTGTCACCAAAATGGGTCACACTATATACCATTATCTAGAAATTCATATTTACTTCACTACTACAATATATTAGGGTAGTGACACCTAAAAGTACGTATTCCTTGAGAGTACGCATTTGTTTTTTTTCTTCAGTAATTGGTAAAAATTGCAAAGGGTGTTGATGCAGTCTTTAGATTGGTATGACTTTGACAGTTGCTGGCTAGAATTGGAAGTCGGTGCGTGTGTGCTATCCAAAGTGACAGCACAAAGTTTACTTATAGTCTATCATAATATTTTCAACTTCATTGATAAGCTATTACAGTTCCTTAGTTGTTGTTCAGTAAGTAATGCGGTGTCTAACTAAGAACCCTGTATTTAACCTATCAAATCATATATTGGAGGTTATGTGACGGCTGCACTATAGGTCTGCTATGACGTGCTTTCATTTTATGGTTTACTTATGTGTATCCGATAGCGGGTCTGTCCCCTCAGAGCCTAGCCCATGAACAACCAGGGCAGGTCAAAAAATCCCAGCTAAAGCTAGGGATGTGCATTTTAATTCTGTTACTGAGAGCGACCAGTTACCGAGGTCACATCATAACAACCCGGAAAATCACTATATATCAAATACATTTATATTTATATGTGTTGTGTTCAATAAATATTACCTTACCTAGTAATCGTGTATAAAATTAGCATAAAAAAGCATTTCTTATAAATCATTTCATGTCATCATTTTTTCAATGTATATACTCGAATCAAGAATTCAGACGTCTTACACATTTGTTTTTATTGTCAACGTAATTTTCGATATTTGGTCGCGTTAAAAACAATGTTTTATTGCAATTTAGTGCAATATATTATGCAAACTTTTAGTGTAGTATATAGTTTTATTACTATCAGTTGCAGTTTCTTAAATATTTTGACGAAAATATAATGAATTGTTCATTTGTTCATATGACGTAAGTCGTCTGAATTCTTGTCACGAGTATACCTAGAAATTTTGGAACCACTATTTTTTATAATCTGACATTGACATTCATGACATTTTAAACACACTTTCTAATAATGCTCAAGCCTATGCAGATGACACGCAAATTTACATGCATTTCGACATCAAAGACATGGTTCGTGCTGCTGAATTTTTTAATTCAGAATTGACAAATATTAAAAATATATCTGAAAAACATAATTTAAAATTAAATTCAAATAAATGTTATTTGTCTTGGCAGTAAAGAAAGGACTAAACTTGTAACAGATAATTTATTTATTAATATCGATGATGCACCCTTAGTTTATGCAAATACAGCTAGAATTTTAGGTCTTATAATTGATTCAAATTTGAAATTTGACCAGCACATTAAATATTTGCTTCAAAATGCTTACTCATCATTAAAATTATTATTATACTTCAATCGTAATATTTTAAATATATCACTAAAGAAACACTCACTCATTTATGGACCCTGTCTTACTTCTGCTAACATATATAGAATTCAAAGAGTTCAAAATTCATATTATCGAATTACAGTTTAAAAATGTTTGATCATATATCGCATAAAATTAATTAAACTTATTGGTTGACTATGGAAATCGCAGACTACATCATCTAGGAAATTTTGTACATGGCCTTGTTATAGATAACAATACTTCCTCTTTACTCTTAAATGCATTGCTAGAGGCGCGTTATTCGTATTAAGAATAGGTTTACTATACCCCTTCATAAGACTACCTTGTTTCAAATATCTTTTATATACAATGCTATTTGTTTATATAATTGCTTACCTGATCAGTTTACAGTTTATAATATTTACAAATTTAAATATAAGTAGGTATAGATTATTTTTATTTAGTGAATCACTAAATCACTGATTTATTTATAATGGTATATTCACAACTTTAAAGTCTTAAATATAGATCATTATATTCGTTATTGTAATAGTAATTTTTGTTGAACCTGCCTTATACCTTTACATTGTACTATTTTGTATATTCTATTTATTACACTGTTACCGATACCGATTATAATTATTATCTGTATCTAGTAATTTTGTTCTGTTGGATTATATCCACATTACCTTATCATATAGGGTTGAGTATGAACAGCTTATCCTAGACTTCGCTCTTTTGGTATTGTTATTTACTTTTAGTTATATAAGTTTGTACAATTATTTCTGAAAACAGTCCATTTATTATTATTGTTTTATTAATACAAATTATTCTAATAAATGGCGAAGGCTCCGGGCATAGTAATTACAATTTTTAATATTACGGCAAGCTAATTTTTAAAGAAGTTGGGCGCTAATGCGTAAATGCGGCTAATCGCCGATTCAGGCAAATTGTAGTGACCTACCATCAATTTAGGTGTTAAGATGAGCTACTACCCCCATTAACTTTCATTAATTACACTCAAGCCAGGCCATTCGTTATAAACCTGATCAAGTGATCATATATGACGATTGATAGGCAAACTTAGGGCGGCATTAGACTGTAAAGATGTTTGTCAAGTACCAAACCTACTCCAGCTTCCATTTCCCGAAGAAAATAGGCCTACAGAGTAGAATTCCTACCCAACAAAATATTGCAACAAAATTTCCATATTAAAAACATTGATAAACTTTCAAGAACTATATTTCGAAAGCTATTAGGTTTACAGAGACGATTCTGGACTCAAATTGTAGAGAATTTACTGTGCTTTGAAAACATACAACGCAGCTATAATCGTAACTAATGCATCTATACTTTTACAAAGAACGAAAAACTTGGGAAACTCTGAGTATACTAGGTACGTGTTTTAAGGGCCGGCATTAGACTATAAAGATGTTTGTCAAGTACCATTTATCATAATTTTTATAAAATTTATTTTATAATATTTATTCCTTGCCTGTGGCGCGACAGTTATTGCAGTTATAGTAATGAATTTAATACTGAAAAAGAACAAAAAGCAAAGCTTATGGGCAAGACCATTCAATGAAAAACGCGGTCTAAGAGGTATCCGTCAAAATTTACTTCGAGAACTATTCCAATTTACATAATCTTGTTAATGACTATTATATAACATTTCATATCCCTCGTACTCCGATATTAATAATTGTGTTGATGCAATGTTTCACACAAATTTACCTTCCGCCATTTTAGAATAATACAAAAACTGAGACTCTCTATATTTTAAACATAACTACCTAATATGACAGCTGAACTGTATCTGATTTTTTTACGAATAAATGTGTATTTTAATATTTACATAATTAAAGTAATATCATATTTTCCTTGTCAAACTAAATGTAAGTTCATAGAAAAATACTGTGAAAGTAAGATTATTATTTGATATCAGTATTACCTAATAGTTTTTATAAACTAACCGTTCCCAAATCTGAATAATCAACGAAATAAAATACTGAAACACCTGCCCTTTCCGTATTCCACTCCGGAGCACTCCCTAATGCGTTCCTGATTGACAAATAGCGATATTCATTATCGGCCTTCCTGCGTTAGCATTTCTTGGAGTGACCATCAGCGAGATGGATGTCCCTGGGTCATAAGGGCGGGTAATGGGCTAAATTAGATTATGAGGGACAATGGCCAGCTATCGGACGTCAATATTTCTCCAGAACGGCACCTATGAGGAATCCACTTGCTCGTATATTCGAATCACCTTAATTGGCGCGGATATTGGACCAAATTGTGAAGAAAACTGGCCGTGGCAGTAACGAAATTAAAGGGGGACATTTCCTGGTGCAGCAAACACGTACGCGGGGTCGTCCGTAGCGTGAGATTTGCTAGAAGCTTCTAATCGCCCCATCAGTTGTATGCAAATACTATTGTTCGGTGAAGAATACAGCATTATGTGATATTTGTTAATTGGGTTCATTACAATACCCTATTATAGCAATATACGAAGTCTGATCAAAACGTTCAAGGATTGTCTGAATTAAGAAGGAAACGCAGTATGCGGTCGCGGTCGCGGTCTAGACGCACCACGGACCATGCTAGTCTCATTCTCGTTTATTGCAAAATCTTTCAATGATTTTAAATGTACTTGTATGGACTAGTAGGTCGGGAGCTAGACTAGCTCGCGTCGCGGTCTCGCCAAAAACTTTTTTGAGAAGCCAGTCGTGTCAAATAAAATAGCTAATATGAAAATACATTTTCGACAGAACATGTTTTGATATCTAAATAGTACAGTAAAACAAGTTGAAAGCGCATAAAGAATGACATATACGACTGATTTTACAAAAAGTCTGTGACATAGAACAGTCTGCGATGCGCCACCTAGACTGCGAGCCATAGAGCGTTCTCTCCTTTAAGCTACAATCAGTCATCGTAGCGCCGTACAGTTGGCAGATTTTGAACAGAACCATTAACTATATGAGTTAGTTAGTAGGTATATGCAAGTTTAACTACTACTAAGGGCAAATGTTTTAAGAAAGGATAGAGAAAAATAAGAATTAAAGGAATCACCGTTCAAAAAATGGCGGACTTATTTGTAAAGCAAAATTTTAAGTTTTTAAACTTCTTATGTTGTTGAAGAATTGAATAGTGAATACCAAAAATATTAACAATAATCAACGATATTTGCATAAAATAATTAGGAGTATTTTAAACTAACTTCCCGAGATGTTTAGAGTGTTCTATTTTCTTTAACTAGTGTTCTTTTACAAGCAGACATTTGACGTTGAGGGAGTTTGGCAATCAGCAATACTAGTTAGTTTAGTAGCTAATTAAATAAATGAATTTGTGTCGGGCGCAGATATTTCCCTATAATATGGTTCGCCCTGAGCAATTTTCTTAGAATAAATCTCTGGCATTTTATTTAACTGTACCTACCTATACGGACTTTGCATTCTGTTAGTGGGTAATTCTGACGAACTTGTAATAATGACACTACCTCTTTTTGTGTTTGCCACTTGTCTAGAAATAGAAACACTTATTTTAATTTAATTTAAGTTTATCTTATTTGGAATGTATTTCAAATAGGAAGTTTGATATAGTTTTTATAAGAAAAATAAATAATAATATTAATAATATCTCTACCTTTCATTCTAATCACAAGGATTAGCTCAGAAATAAATTTCCTACTTATGACAGTTGAGCATGTATTTATTAAATTTTTAACTTAAATAAAATTCAGGAAACTTCTTTAAATAAGTATTAATTAGTTTTGGATTAATAATTTACATAACAATACAGCAACTTAATTTATATGTTCCAGTCGGTGGATCGGTCAGTGGTCGCGCGGTTTAAGGCGTCAGTACTTGAATCGAGGTGATTGGATCGCTGTGGGTTCGACCCCTGCAGCCGGTAGACCGTATATAAGCTATATTCGTGGAGAGATTGGCACCCTATCTGCGGGTATGGTAGGGTAGAAGAATGTTAGCTTGGGTCAATGTGAGAGATTGATACCGGTTGACATTTGACTACCCCCCTAATTAATGAGGTTTTCCAGGTTTCCCTCATTCCTGCACTGAATGGTGGTTAGAGCCTACCAACGTAAGTCGTTCCTGGACGCAAAGGCAGCCTGCTTAATAATAATATGCCGCCCCCTCTCCCGCACAAGTCTTCGACTTCTGGGCTAATCCTAGTGATTAGAATGAGGGGTAGAAATATTATTATTATTATAGTCCTCTTTTTGTGAGAGCTAGGTTTTGTGTTTTTTTTTCTTATTATTATAGTAGTTTTAATAACAGAAATAGTTACTTTTACTCCAAAATAGAGGTTAACTGATAATTAGGGGACAAATTAAGTTACCAGATACATATACAAACTTTACCGATAGGGAATACAGCCATCGGAAAAAGGACAATTAAGTGTTGTGTTTCGGAAAGAAAAATTAAATATACAGCCAATGACTCGTACAGTTAATTTAGATGCAGTTAAGCAGCTTACGATTTGTTCTCATAAAATTGAGGAATTATATTCTGCCATTACAAGGTTCGATCAAAATAATAGAAATAATGTATTTCAACAAATTTATTCGCCTACAAACGTCTAAAGTTATAGGCCCTAAACAGGGCAATATCAACAAGCAGACATATAACTTCATATGTTGAAATGCAGTTGTTACGTCTATGTCACTGCTGGAATATAGTTATTTTTGTAAGAATATTTTCCCTTAAGTTGAATAACTGTAATCTTGCTCAATAACTTTACAAAAAAATTGTCCTGGAACTATCTGTTTGAATCTCGTTGCAGTTTCTTTACAAATTTCATTTAGGTATCAGAAAAATATACGGAACCTCCGTATACGAAAATGTCCCTTTTAAAGAGCAGTCCCCCATGGCTGTCGGCATGGCCGATCTCATAAAACATTCACTTCGCATACGTGTATACATAAAATGTATCCCCCCAGTCCAAATAGAATGCGTTTTTACTGCTTATCGCTGTAAATAAAAAATAAACTATCCCTATTTAAAAGTTAAGAGACACGTTATTCGCGCCCGCTGCCGTTTAACAAGCGTCAGTCTATTCCCTCCGGATTATTCCGGGTCAAAAACAAGTGTCACTCGATCAGAATCGTTATTTTTAACGTGGGTCGCTGGGTACTTCCTCATCCACTCCCCATAATGCTTACATCGATTATACGACGCAAAAAATCTTTATGTTTTAATAAAACCTAATTTTATATCTTCAAAAACCTTATTTTTTACTTGTTCACATCTAGAAGTCTAAATTTAAAAGAAAGTCAGGTTTAAATAGTTCAACTTCCTTACAAAATTTTAAGAAAAAAAATGTACACGTTCTCCAACAGGGTTACTTGAATGTGACAAGAGCTACTTTATTAAAATTTTATAGGTACTTATTAGTTAAGGTGAATCATATGAACTAAAAAACAGAATCAAACTATAACCAGTGATGTAAATATGAGGAGTATATGCAACACCACCTAAAAGATCCTAATAGTTCAGGCGCTTTTACAATTTGATAATATAATAGATCATGCACAAGAAACCGCTGATTTTATTAATATAATTTTAACATGATGGAAAATTGTTAACGTCCAAACACCTCTTAAAGGCAAACGACTAAACGATATCTACCAAGAGCCAATAGTTGCTGGTAATTTAGAGGATCCGAAATTAAAATTTTTAGACAAAATGTTACAATGGCTGGACGTTTGGAAATCTGGTAATTTAGTCATAAACTATCTCCTCAAACGCACACTGCTTTAAGTCACACCATTTATGGTATATTAGAAATTTGTAAATACTGTTTTAAAGAGCTAAATATGAATTATGTTTTATTAGGTAAATTTCAAACAGATGCTCTTGAGGATAGATTCGGAAAATATAGACAGTTAGCGGGCGGACACTATAACATATCTATACGACAGTTATATGAATCAGAAAGAAAATTAAGAATTCAGTCACTTTAACTTTAAAGTCAAAAACTTTCGGAAATATCTCGGTCGATTTTTTTCATGAATATTCTGAAGATATATCTGATGACAATAAATACCATTTTAACAACCTTTAATCCTCAAATTGACGTTTATATTCGAGACTTACAGGAAGTGGAAAATGAAATGCCAGTAATTACTTTATAACTGTACCTTTTGTAAAGACATTTTGGTCCTTTCTGGGGAATTTATTATCGAAGATAAGTATTGTCTTACACAAAATTTAAGCCGAGGGAATTTACGTTATCCACAAGAGAAAGTTATACAGATTGTGTTGTACAGTTACGTTGTCTTTAATATAGTTCTCCGCGATTTTGAGAAAGAATTTTTAACTATTCACAATAAGAGAAATTTTCTCGTCTCATTTATATTCAACTATTTTAAGAAAAGTGGCAATTTATTAGTTTTTCTGGATGCAAATTTCATAGTAATGAAGTTATACTTACAAAAGTCTTAACCAGCCTTTCACATACTTTATTAAAAATTATTGTGGAAAAAGAAATCATAGAATACGTATAAGCTCGAAACGAAAATTGAACACTTTAATGTCCAAATAATCTTCAGTTCAAAACAGTATATTAATAAATAAACCAATTCAATGTTAACAAATTTCAGCTCAAATTTCTGTTATATATATATACAATTTTTCATATTTTCAAATAGGTGTAGGTACTTCCAATAATTGTAAAAGTCCATCGATCGTGTGTAACTTATTTTTATTTATGATAAGAACATAATAATAGGTGTTCATTGTTCTTTAAGTCAATTTATTATTTTAAGTTCGTTCTTATTAATCTATTTTATTCATAGCCTTTATTTTTATTAACATCAAAATTAAAGAAAATCTTTTCTGTTATTAATGTGTACCCAATGCCTGTAAACAGATTGTTTTACTTTTACAAGTGTAATAATAATTATTCGGTTAATAAATTTGAAAGTCCTAAATTCCAATGCCTTCCAATTGCTCCCATACTCCACATTCCTTTATCCCCTTGTGGCAAAAAATACGTCTCTATTTTGCTATTTTAAAACTGTTTTTGTTTCTTATTTTTTATTCATATAATAATAAACAGATTATTTTAAGATAATATGGAATAAGACGTAAACTTTACACCTTCACGATGGTTTTTGCCGAGCAATGAAATATCATGTTTTTACAAAATAAAAATTTAAGATATTTTATTGGCTAAGTAAAGATTTCTCTATATATAAACTTGTAAAGTAACAATAAATTAAAGTAACTAGTTATTACTTGTGTACAATAAACACAATATAATATTGTGTTTATTAGGCGGTGTTGGAATAAAAGCTCAGGCGGTGAATCGTACAACTTCGCTCGAGGCATCGCTAGAAACTACTTGTGCTGACGTCATATGGCCAGCCCTCCGGCCTCATCTTTTAGGTGGTGTTGGTCTATGACGTTTTGTGAGAAAAATATTTGGTACGCCACTGAATAGTTATTCAGTGTAACATATCATGAGATATTTCTAATGCTCAATGTCTTTACTACATAAAAGGACTCTGGTGAAAAATTTGTCAGACACACCGTGTATATCTCTGTTGGATAGCGAGAAAAAAAAGTATGTTGTATTTACATTTTTTACTTGAAATTTCGTAAGGAATCTATTTCTGAAGTTTCACTATTTAAACTTGGCCCACCCTATATTCACAGTTTTTTTTTAATTATAAAATATCTACTGTTTTTTAAAAAAAGAAAAGGCATGACGTAAAAAATGTATTTTTCTAGGATTTGTGTTTAGACTGTGACAGCATCACAAATTTTCTAAATTGCAGTCTCCATTTTTTTTTTACAAACACGTATGCCTTACAGTTACAACGGTACCCAGTATTAAGGGTTTTGTCTTTACCGTTATTAATATAGAGGGCATTTAAAAAAATACAGGTTAACGCAAAATTCCTTACGGATATACGAGATGTTAAATTTTAAATAAAAAAAAAAGAACAAAAATTTAAATTTCATCAAAAGAGATATTATATATAATATATGATATTTTAGAGGTATCGACAGCTATGGAAGGCGCATACTTTGCAACACGGAATGATTTTTTGGATTTACCAGTGGTGCCCGTAACGGGACGTCAATAAATATTTTTGAAGAATAAAATGATACGCCGTTAATTTTCCTTAAAATATGTATTTTTTGTTTGTTAATTCTCTGTTCAATTCTGAAGAAAATAGTTTCGTCAACATATTATCATGCAACGCACCGTGTTCGAGTAAAAAAAATAATGTTTGTGTTTTTTTTTTAAATTAATCTTTAGCACCCTGTATATCTGTGACGAAACATTTTTGGACTATAGTTTATATAACAAACTAGAGTTACTTTTCGATGTATGTATGATTAACGTAATACGAAAAGCAAACCGCCATAGTATGGCGGTTTGCTTTATTCTGTAATTGATACACAAGTCCAAGGGAGGATGATGCGAAGTAGATAATTTTCAGATTTACTGACAATAACAGTTTACAAAATAAGGAAATTATTAACTTTGCATAGAACTTTATCAGCACCATCAGCCCACCATCAGCAGTATTGAAATATAAACATTATTTTTCTAAAAAATCAGGTCATCGATGATGATATATTCCTGCAATAAATAATTATACAAAATTAAAATAATTTATTTCTCGACATATTAACTTAACAATTACTTCGGTGGTCAATTTTTAAAGATATAATACATGACTTGTCTGCTACATTTTTATATTAGATATTAGATGGCATTTAAATTTATAAATAAATAAGTAAATAAATAACAAAATAAATGACTTAAATCAAGATTTCTTTTGGGTGCCGTAAAATATAGGAGCGAAGTCGTCACTATTAGAATATGCAGAGTATGAGTATGGATGACTTCCTGTGGACGTAAAGGAGTTGTATGCCCTGTAAGGGATGTAATTATAATTAAACGAACTTCCTACCCTGTCATACTCATGTTCTTCGCTATCTTGCAAAGGGACAGTATGTACTTTGATCTTCGGTTTTTCGTTGTCCCTTTCAAACAGTTTCTTTAGAGCCACACCACCGACTATTATCAAGGCAGCCTTGGCGGATAGAAGGGAATGTGCCGCCATCACCCCCAAGAGCTTCATCACCAATGGACCGGTAAGACCGAATATCCCGAGAAGTACCATGAAGGCGTACCGATAGTATTTCTGCTCCTTTTTCAACTCCTTTCTATTCACGTTGAAGAGGCTATATCCGTCTAAACCACCTCCACCACCACCCCCACCTAAACCTTCACCGCCTCTACTACCTCCACCTCCTTTTCTCTCTTCTACATCAGAATTATCATCCAGGGACCTTCCGTTGCTCTCTGTCAAGTCTATGGAGACAGTATGGCTATCCAGGAAGTCTGAAATTGCGGTGGTGAGCCTTTTGAAACCATTTAGGGATTTGCCTGTGCGTACTCTTAGAACTTCCTTGTTCCTTAGAAAACTAATGCCTTGAGAAATAGGAATGTTCCAGTTCATGGAGCGCTCCAACCCGACGGCTGCTTTTTCCGAAAAACAGGAGACTCTGGAATCATATGAAACATTAGCTATACAAGCTGTAAGGACGAAAAGAGTCTACCACATATTTTTTTGTTTGAGAATGGTCTGTATCATCGATATAAGGGAATATAAGAAAATTCAAAAGACACCGACAATTAAGGAAGGATAGAGTGCAATATAATTTCATGCAAGTGACATAAAAATCATTAGAATATGTGGATATATGCATAGTATATTAACATAATTCTATATATCATGCCTATTTAAGTCATCTAACTCGATATTATTCAAAGCGGAGTGGTCATTAAGGAAATATTTTACATCTCGTCATCAATGTCAAGTGGTTATTTTATCCCAGTCAATCCCACTATTCGAATATAAAAGCTTATATCAGCAAGGCGCTATTTGTAATACGACATTGTAATATTTCACATAAACTAGATAACCGCTTCCTGTATATCATGGAAACGGATTCTTGTCTTTAAAAATTGTAATCATTTAAGAGGTATCAAATATGTATATATGACATATAGAACTATTAGCACTTAATAATTTTATAATAACTTTTTAAGAAGTCGTTTGCAACAAACTTGGCAACTGTACAGTCTCTCGTCTATCAATTCACCGACATACGTCGTTCTTGAATACCGTAAGGAAGACAAAGAGGGCAGTTAACGATGCAACTTAGATTATTACTTGGTTACTTTGTTTGCAGTGCAGGACAGTACTAGGCAATTTCGTAGATTTGAAGTTACTGTTGGCTTATTATAAATTAGTATTGCAAATACATAATTGTTTAAATAGTATTGTGAGTACTTCATTAGTGGTGTGAGTACTCAGTGTTGTGTTGTGAGTAAGTGGAACTACAAACTTCTGTTCTCGCCGCGAAGATCGAACACCAAAGTTACTGTAAGTAGTGTAAGTTATTTTATCTGTCTTCTATCACTTTACATTATTCTTTCCAACAGAACACACACAGAACAACAGAAATCACCATATTATTATTTACGTAATGTACCCTTACCGTACCCAATCTTAACCCCACCGTCCTGGCAGGGAAAGCTCCTACCTTCTCGTGGTCCTTGCTGAGAAATGATAATTTAAAATTACATAATAATATCGAATATTTAATCAAAATATGTATTTAACATTTGTTTTCTTTTTCAAATAGTCACAGTTACATTCATTATTATATACTTTCGGTCAGTAGTCGCGCGGTTTAAGACGTCAGTACTTGAATCGAGACGACTAGATCGCTGTGGGTTCGACCCCCGCAGCCGGTAGACCGTATATAAGCTATATTCGTAGAGAGGATTGGCACCACATTTGACTACCCCCCTAATTAATGAGGTTTTCCAGGTTTCCCTCCTTCCTGCACTGAATGGTGGTTAGGGCCTACCAACGTAAATCGTTCCTGGGCGCAAATGCGGCCTGCTTAATAATACTATGCCGCCCCCTCTCCCGCACAAGTCTTTGACCTCTGGGCTAATCCTCGTGGTTAGAATGAGGGGTAAAGATATTAGTGTTATTATTGTTATATTATTTACATTTTGATTTATTTATTAAAGAAATTGATAATAGCACAATAATCGTCTTATGTCGTCTTTTAGGTTAAAAGTTTTAAAGGATTTCAATTTAACTGATCTGTCTACTCTTATATGATCTGAAATGGGTATAAATGTATCGACTGGAAAACTGCGTTTGTTTAAACGGAACACTAACAAAGGAATGTTTATTTAGACAACAATGACAGACAGCATTGTAACATTTTCTGTTAAATTTAATTACCATTAAACGTAAAGAAATTGGTTGTATAAGTTTTTCAGATAAGTCAAAGTAAGACCATAAACAAGGAACCCTTGTTTATGACTAAGATTTCAATTTAGCGGCAAATTTAGACGTTTATAGACCGTCCTGATCCTGAGAGCATTACAATAGACGTCATCAGATGTTATCATAGAGGTCGCACATAATCCCCCAAGTAGTTCAAGATATTATCCTGAACTGAACCATTATGCATATCTGAATCTGAAAGGTTACGAGCATACTAAGAATTCACGATATATACGCATTAGAAATTTGTCTTACATTAAGGTTAAAATAATTCTTTTGATAAGTCCTAAAATACACTTTCACTTAAAGAATTACATAAATACAAAGAATTACCCCATAAAGCACAACACTCCTGCCAATTAAAAGCTTTTTAATTTTAGCAGCAATTATAAACAAATTGTTGAGCGCTTAAATAGAATAATGTTATTTGCTAATTATGGACCAACTATTTTAAAATATGCTTCTTTTTAAATGTTTGAAATATGTTTATTTGTTTGATTTATTAAAATAATTTCAATTCAGAGACTTCCTTTTAGAAGATGGTGGTAGTCATATCCTAATCTGACTTTTGTGATCATGAACATGTTCCGCCCTACTCTCTCACAACAAGAATTCAGACGACTTACGTCATACGAACAAATGAATAATTCATTATATCGTTATCAAAATATTTAAGAAACTGCAACTGATAGTAATAAAACTATATAATACACTAAAAGTTTGCATTATATATTGCACTAAATTGCAAAAAATGATTGTTTTTAACGCGACCAAATATCGAAAATTACGTTGACAATAAAACGTCAGCCGTGACGTAAGACGTCTGAATTCTTGACGCGAGTATATCTAATCAATTTTTTGAGAAGATATATAAACTTTAATCTAGTGTGATGCAAAATATATTTGCTAAACGGCACTCACCTGATAACTTCAATTTAAATATTAACATCCTGTATATTCATATCGTTACAATAATTTACTTAATAATTGGGGTACACCATATAGTTATATACAGAAGGTACACCCTATTCGATACACTTTAGTAGTACAGATTGCATAAGCTCGTAGGTACGATTATCTATTCATTTATTAAAATAATCAAATTATGAGAATACTCTTCTGAAATTTACCTATTATGTCCATCACTAATTTACAGTGACAAAGAAAGTCTACTTTATCCACTTTGAATTACAAAATTTAGATTATACCTTTCTTTAGATCCTAAGCAGTCCTTAACCACCTTGTTGAGAACAGAACCCTCATCGTTCTTGTCGTCTGGATCGTACTTTTTGGAAGACGCCCGCACACTACACACAATCACAAAAACCAGCACACATTTGCATGAGCACATCGCAATATCGTTCGCCAAACGGGCCAGACAGATGTAATGAGCGATATCTGATAGAGGAGATTTTATATAGCCTCATATGCCACATGCATGTTCGGTGCAACCGTGCG
Source organism: Monochamus saltuarius (assembly GCA_025584915.1). NCBI lineage: Eukaryota > Metazoa > Arthropoda > Insecta > Coleoptera > Cerambycidae > Monochamus > Monochamus saltuarius. Next base: position 16,836,639 of record CM046723.1, on the reverse strand, counting down.
AGGCATGTTGATGTTACTCCTGACCGATTACAACTTTTCATCTTCTAACTTTTACCCGCACATCCGCTAAAATGCATGTGGAAGTTTCTTAATCAACAATCCAGTTTATTTTCAATTAAGGTTTGTTTTAAATAGATTTTTGTTCATTTAAACCTCAGATATTGAGTTTTGAGTCTTGGGTCAAGAAATTCAAATTTTCTATAGTAGTAGTTTGGAAATGAAAGAGAGTAATAAAACTCCGAGATAAGAACCGGCCATGGGCGTGGTAATATTTCGTTTCAGGTAATTATCGGGTAACACTAATGCTAACAGGTAATGGGTGTACATTAGTATATTTTACTGGATACATCATAGGGCAGGAGCCAGTGTATTGTGACAGATCAATCCAGTCTTAGAGATGAATATACAAAGACGTGCTAGTGCAGTAGAGTAAAATTCGACTTGTGTTTAGTGACTATTGTGCCAGTGGATATAATATTGTTTGGGTAAAATGTCGAGCTTATCAGATTACGTACCTGCTAAACGCGTGAAAAGATGTGCGCTGTCTCAGAATGAGAAGATTATTATATTAAATGTATTTAATGCATTGAAACACCAAAATCCTACCAACAGTGTTGACGACATCGTGGAGAAGTGTTCCAAAATGACAGGTATTGGCAAATCGACTATCTACAGACTTTTAAAGGAAACAAAAAATGAACAAGATACTGTAAATCCCCCAAAATCATCTACAGGGAGGTCAAAAGTCGTTATAGATGATTTCTTCAAAAATGTCATTCGCAGAAAAGTACACTCATTTTATTTTAAAAAGAAATACTAACGCTAAAAATCAGTAGAAGCAAATTATGGGCCGTCTTACGAGAGTTGAATTTTTGCTGGGAAAAGCAGAACAGGAAGTCAGTTCTTATAGATAAAGATGAAATTATTTGTTGGCGAAGATCCTACTTAAGATCAATTAGAAAATTTCGTGGCGAAGGGAGGAATATTTATTATCTAGACGAAAGTTGGGTCAACGAGGGATATACTGTAACAAAAGTATGGCAAGATAAAAATGTAAAAAGTTTTCGACAAGCATTTTTGGATGGACTTTCAGCAAGGTTCAAGGCACCTTTAGGTAAAGGGCAAAGATTAGTAGTGACACATATAGGTAGTGCCAATGGTTTTGTAGATGGCGGTTTACTTTTATTTGATTCTAAAAATACAGGTGACTATCACGAAGACATGAACGCAGATGTTTTCGAAAAGTATTTTACACAGATATTGAATCTTATTCCTCTGGGATCTGTAATTGTCATGGATAATGCCAGTTACCATTCTAGGCAGACCGAGCCGACGCCTACGACTGCTTCGAGGAAAGCCGATATAATTCAATGATTATCCGGAAAAAACATTTCTTTTGAAACAAATATGGTGAAAAAGGAACTTTTGGCACTTGTCAATCTTAATAAAGATCAGAAAAAATATGTTATAGATGAAACGGCAACAAATCGCCAAATAACGGTATTACGGTTACCACCTTATCACTGTGAACTTAACCCAATCGAATTAATGTGGGCGCAGGTAAAAGGAGATGTAGCGCGAAATAATATGACGTTTAAATTAAGTGACGTGAATTTTGTTAAAAAATTCCTTGAAACGAGTAACTGCAGATAACTGGCAAAGATGTATTCATCATGTACAAAAATAATAGGAGAAAATGTGGGAACTCGATAATTTAATTGACGTTACTGTGGAATCTATCGTTATCAATCTAGGAGACGAAGATACTTCATCAGAATATTCAGAGGATGAATTTTATACCTACTTTTTTATTTTCTTTATTGTACATTTATACAACACTACATTTACTCACCATAATTTGAATTTGCAAAATACGTATATTTTTGTGTGGAATAAAAGTCTATTCATTAAATTTAAATAAATATTTTGATAATATAATATTAAATAATTTTATTTGAATTACTAAAAACCCTCTTAATCCGGTTATGATGCTTAAAGTAGCCTCATGTTTTGAAATGCTGTTTTTATATTGTTTACTTATAAGAGAAATGGACCGAGAAATTGAAGCGGCATAGACAAAGACGGATTGTCGGGGATTCAATTTTAGCTACCTGCTACAATTTAGTACGATCTGATCACACAAAGTTTTTTTTTTAAAGTACACCTCATCCATACCGATAATACATAATATAAAAATATTGAATATAAGCACCAGTACTACATTTATTTACGATTTGCATACATATTAGCTTTTATTACTATCTTTCATTGCTAAACAGACTTATAACAGATTTTATGTCTCCGGGAACAAACGTTGGAAGTGGCCTTTATTAACTTCAATACATTTGACAATAGGTTTATTAAATGACCGTCTGATCTTGAAATATAAGTTTTCGTTTCGATTGTGTGGTCATTTTCAATTCTCTGTCGTATTTCTTCCCTAGTATTTATTATGTTTTCCTGAACAAGAAATTTCATATACCTTTTTTGTCTAATGTATTGAAATATTAATAATCTTAACAACATTTATTTTACTATATATCTTATAAATTTAAAAACAAGACAGTTAAAACGAAGTCAGTGTTTTGTGAGTTAATTTAAAAACAGAATAGTCACAAACTTTGAAGACAAATATCTTGGAAGCTGTGGCTCCTATCAACATCAGAGGGTATATACCGGTTTTACGTATGAGCAAATAAGTATAGATGGTGAAACAAAAAAGTTATAATGCTTTATTTACAAAAAGTGGCGCAGGTGGTGGCCTCTACGAATTAATCTGTTAGCAAATTTGGAATTCCCGATCCAAGAAACTTACCCATACCAAATTTCGTGCCTATATTAAAATGTGTTCAATAGTTATGCCAAAAATTAGAAAAAACTTTAACACCTTGTATGTTGGATAGTATCAACTTTAGGTGTAAGGTAAATTTAGTTAAATCACATTATTTTTTACGCTAAATCCACTCTTGCTCTGTGTACCATTACTTATGGTCCACCCTGTAAAACGCTTATTTCTGAGACCACCTGTATGTCTACTATAATTAGAACTAAAGAAGTAGCTTTACAATGGTCACAAAATAGTAAATATAAATAATGAAATTATAAGTATTGTCGGCTGAATACTCATCAAACTCATTACGTTTTATAATTGTTATGCACCAATTTGTCACATTTTTCAATTTTGTATTTATTTATATAGCTTCATAGGTATAAGCGTTGTATTTACATTTCAACGTAAAACTATTGCAACCACAATTACTGCTCTAGTCACGCAATTCAAATGGCTGTTATGGCAAAATGTATTCTCATTAAAAAAATTAATAATGCATTTTATTATCGGTGGCAAAAGTTTTCCGCGTCGATTACTTTTTAATAAGAGAAAATGATGTTACTTTAGTGTGTTGCACGAACGAATCTATGTTCTATTTATTTGTAGAACAGCTTTATTTCTTCATTTCTGTCAGATCTTACAGTCAAGAGAGTAAAATTTCGGTAGACATTTTTTATGTCCTAAATAATTTCAAGAATAGTATAACAAAACAGTTAATAATAAGACCATTAAAACTGTTTCGTAGAATAACACTAATATTTTAGGAGTTGACTACGATATTTTATTAGAAGCGTTCTATAATTAGGCACCAAATTGAAATTAGTAAATTACTAATTTTGAGCTTCATACCTGTAACTATTTCTAGCAAATATATTTAGAATTAAAGTTCACACAGTGCAAAGTTATCCATTTTTATGTAAAACAATTAGGTATAGGTACATGTTTTTAAAAAAATGTTTTTTTGACCAGATCAAAATGGCCACCTTTCCACCCAATCTGATACAAAAACAGACAATGTTTTTCCTATAAAACTTTTCCAAAAAATTCGAAATTTTTTGATATTTTAGTTATCACGCCGAGAGATGCTGCTACCATGCTGTAAGTTTTGATTGCAATATATTTAAAAACATATGCTACCAAAAATACAGTTGAACAAAGGTGTTAGTGATCTATGCAACAGGTAACGAAATTGCGTTAAAAACAAACAAATTCGGCGCGGATTCGTCAGCTGGAGTACAGCACTCTTAATGCAGACAATCTAATTTTAATGCGGCATCTCTTGACGCTTAGGGTAACTATTATATTCGCAATGAATAGCATAGATGGCGCTTGTAATTTTTTTTTAGAATTTTTCTGAAATAAACACAAATACCTACATAAAATATAAAAAAGCAAATGTTCTACCTACTACAAAGGAAGAAGGATAGGAAGATCTAAAATATACCTATGTTGGGAGATGTCTCACATAGATAACTAGTTCCCATAAAAAAATCATCCCCCTGGCTAGGGGATTACACCTTAAAAATAAATAAAAATTGAATTATTTTAAAATATTTTGCTGCTTTCAAGGGAAAGCCGGTCGTGTGCCAGCTTCAAAATTTAAGGAAACGTGTCTTACGTAGATGAGTACTTCCCATGAAAGAATCATCCCCCCGGCTAGAAGATTACACCCTCAAAAAAAAAATTGAATATTAAAAAAAATGTTCGCTATTTTCAAGGCGAAGCCGATCGTGTGCCAGCTTCAAAATTTAATAGGAGATGTCTTATACACTACTTCCAATGCAAAAATCATCCCCCTGGCTATGGGAGAAAAAATAAAAATTGAATTTATTAAAAATATTTCGCTACTTTCAAGGCAAAACAGGTCGTGTGCCAGCTTCAAAATTTAAAGGGGGGTGTCTTATATACATGACTACTTCTAGTGCAAAAATCATCTCCCTGGCTAGGGGATTACACCTTCAAAAAAAATTAAAATTGAATTAAAAATATTTCGCTACTTTCAAGGCGAAGCAGGTCGTGTGTCAGCTTCAAAATTTAAGGGGAAGTGTCTTATATACATTACTACTTCCAATGCTAAAATCATCTCCTGGCTCGAGGATTACATCTTCAAAAAAATGGAAATTGAATTTTTTAAATATTTCAGGTCTGTTCCAACAGCCGCCGAGAACTGGTTCAGAACCGTGAAAGATGTTTGACCAACACCGCCTTACGTCGCATTTACCGAGAGTACATTAATAACTGAACTGACTAACTAGTTCTGGACGGTTCGGAATCGATTATTGCTGTGTTGGAACAAACCCTTCGTTATTTTCAAGGGATTACACTTTCAGAAAAATAAAATTGAATTTATTAAAAATATTTCGCTACTTTCAAGGCAAAGCAGGTCGTGTGCCAGCTTCAAAATTTAAGGGGAAGTGTCTTACGTAGATGACTGCTTTCTATGAAAAAATATCCCCTTGGCTAGGGGATTACAAACTCAAAAAAAATAAAATTTGAATTTTTTAAAAATATTTCGTCATTTTAAAGGCGAAGCAGGTCGTGTGCCAGCTTCAAAATTTAAGGGATGTGTCACATGGATGACTACTTCCCATGAAAAAATCATATCTCTGGCTAGACCTTCAACAAAAAATTGAATTTTTTAAAAATATTTTGTTTCTTTCAAGGCGAAGCTGATCATGTGCCAGCTTTAAAATTTAAAGGGATGATTTTTGCATTGAAAGTAGTCATGTATATAAGACATCTCCCCCTAAATTTTTAAGCTAGCACACAACCTGCTTTGCCTTGAAAATAGCGAAATATTTTTAAAAAATTCAATTTTTTTTTAGGTATAATCCCCTAGCCAGGGGGATGATTTTTTTATGGGAAGTAGTTATCTATGTGAGCCACCTCCCCACAAATTTTTAAACTGACACACGACCTACTTCGCCTTCAAATGTGCAGTTATATACAGTCTTTAGTGCATTGCATACTATTTCTTAAATATGTCAGTTATTTTGCCCAGTAACGTACGTCCATGAATGTTCGGGCAACTTCAGAATTTTGGCTGCCAATTTTGGATGCTGTTTTCACGCCGGTACATAAACAACTGTTTCGCTCTAGTAATTCCAGCAGTGAGTGTAAAAATAAGTCTATTTGGCGTTAAAATTTACAGCGACACCTTAACATTTAGCTGAACTACAATATTTGCAATGAGTGGATAGATGGCGCTGGCTTTGATTGTCAATAAAATTTATTTCGTTGAGTGAAATATTTCAATCAACGTTTATTTGCTATGCCCAAGCGTTGTTTATTATATAAGGTATAGTTAGTCAACCGGCCTTAGTTGTGGACCATGTCGGCTAGATGGCGGGACTGTAATATGTGCAAAATCCCTCATTTTTAAAATAAAGTCAGTCTGACTTTGTTTACCGGCTTCTCTAAAGCCCGCTTAAGAGATTTTGCACATACAGTAGACTCGCGATAACATGAACTTGCGTTTATGTGAACTTTGCGGTAACATGAACACTATATTGGTTCCATTATCTACCTTGTAACGTGAACACCGCTTCTCCTGGTAACGTAAACAAATGTTCTATCAACGGGCGGGTATCACACACAGAAGCAATCAACACTGTATTAAAGTGGGCGGAGCAGAATTCATTGGAGATCAGTGATATTCTTAGTCTTAGAGCTGTTTACGAAAAAGCAATATTGAAAAAGTTGTCATCTAAACAAGTTTAAAGTAAAATAACTACATTTTTTACAAAAACTGATGTAGAGCTTAATAAATAAAATGCTACAGACTAGACTACTTGTTTCTTTTTTACTTTTTGAATACTTTCATTAACGTGAACAAATTCGATTCCGTGAAGTCCGTGCATTTTGTGTTCACGGTATCGCGAGTCTACTGTATTATATATAGTCCTGCGATCTAGTCAACATGGTCCACAACTAACTACAATAATTTATATTAACACTGGTGCCAAGATCCAAAATTATCAAATCCAAATATAGCAACGTACAAAAACTGATTTGCTAGGATCTGGAACGTTTAAACTCAAACTAAATACTTTAGAATACATAAATGTCGTCTGCGCCATTGTGGCTGGCAAAAATTCCCAAATTTAAATTATAATAAATTCTTCATTAAGCCAAGAAACGTCGGTATCAATGCCATTAACGTATGATAAAAAAAATTCACACAACAGAAATTAATGGTTAAAAGGATACAAGGTGTCAAAATTAAAATTTTATTTTCGATATTTTTAACTTTTCAAAAATATTCATATATTTGCATACATTTTGGATTCCAGACGTTTTTGAGGGCGAGAAATTCAAATTTGTTTGTAATTTTGGTTCACTAGTAGAGGGCACCATTTATGACACATAATGCATTAAGTGGCAGAACTGTTTACGGCTGTGTGTACATCAGACCATTGAAACAATTGATTCTTCTACCTTTTTTATGTGTATTGTTAAGAACTGCTTTCAAAATAATCCTATTTGAAATATTCAATGCACTAATAAAGACTACTTTGGTTTCAGGTAAAATGCCTTTTCCGCTGAAAATACAGCAAAATATTACTTGAAAAAATTATACAAAATTCTATACAGGGTGTTAATTAAGTATGTGCACAAACTTTAAAGAGTTAATGTATGATTGATTTTAAGACAAAAATTTCATATAAACATGGGTCCGCAATGGCATTGTTTTGCAGATACAGGGTGTTAATGTTTGAAAAAACAATCAAATTTTTGGATCTATTTTCTGAGTAATAAGAGCTACTTAGTTGAAACTAGGCACACCCTAATAATAGGTATTTAGAGACTACATTTTGCAGGTATTAAATTTTTAACTTAGCCATGTGCGCAGATATGGCTAAACTTCACAGTTTTTTAAAAAAAAAATGGCACTCCAAGATTTATTCAATATTCGAAAGCTCTGTCGATTGAACCAATTAAAATTAAACAAAAAATGTCTCTTGGTAATTTTTGATACAAGGAACCGTTATTGCAAAAATTTCTTAATTTCATTCTCATGCACGCAATTTAAGAGAGTTACAATGAAAATAAATGAAAAACATGACAGTAAAAAATTATTGTTGTATTAGGGTGTGCCAGGTTTCAACTAAGTAGCTCTTATTACTCTAGATCTAAATAGATCTAAAAATTTGATTTTTTTTTCAAACTTTAACACCCTGTATCTGTAAAACAAAGCCGTTGCAGACCCATGTTTATATAAACTTTTATCTTAAAATCAATCATAAATTAACCCTTAAAGTTTGTGCACATACTTAATTAACACTGTATAATAGTGATGCGCAAAATTTCAGGAAGATTGACCTGATTTGATGAAACCATTGTTGGAAATCTAAAACAATTTCATCAAACCTTGCAGACGTTCTTGAAACTTTGCACATCGCGTTACTTCTTCAAGTAACATTTTGCTGTATTTTCAGCGGAAAAGGCACCCTGAAACCAAAACAGCTTTTACTTTGTGCACTGAATATTTCCAAATAAGATTATTTTGAAAATGGTTACTCCTAATGACTTGAATAAGGTATACCTATTTTATATAAAAAGTGCTTGATAAGAAGTGGCATCCTGTGATTTCGGGACACCCTGTATCAGTTTAGGATTTGCATTAGTACCGTTATGGAAAAATGGGAAGCAAATAAAAGAATAAATTAGATGTGAAAAATTACTTTATTGTGCTTGATTTTAATCCAGATATAGAATCACATCGTAAAAAATAAATAGTATCACCATTTCTATCACAAGAAACTTTTCTGAGGTAACTGGAAGATATCCTGAAAAGTATTTTCGTTCTTCGTTACCTACAGTTGAAAACTTCTTCTCTTGCTGTTTTTATATCTAAAAATATCTATACAATATCATATTACATACAAATATACATAAGATGTTTTGTATACTTAGTATTTCAGTACCAATTTATAAAAATATCACAACTATTTTATTTTTAACCGACGCTTCCTCGATATATTGGCAAGCGGTGTTTTTAATATTGCATCCTATGAAAATAAATACTAAAAAACACTGGCATGTCTTTATTGCGATAATTTCAATATAATATTATGCCTAGGCTTGAACATTAAAATATCTAACAATTTACTGTCTAGGTATAAGCTTCAGCTAAAATTTGAAAATTTGCTAGAACAGGAAAAATTCTAAATTCTACAGTAAACAATTTTATCCCATTCCTGAAATGCTGAATATGCTAGACAATCTTTATATGGCACATTTAAAGTAAATGACTAGTGCAATCAGAAGTGAGATGTTTTGTCAGTTCAAGTGTCTGATTTAAAGTGAAAGATTATTTGAAATGTAGATGTCTACAGCCAGCATCTAGAGATATAATATCTTCTGTAAAGCAATTATTTCTAAAAAGAATTTGTACTCAATGAACGGAACACAACTATTTGCTACTCGTATGGAATTGTGTTCGTCGTCATTTTGTATAAAATTTTACTACGGTTAGAAAATAAAATACTCAAATTTTATCAATATTTTGATAATACTAATTTTATGTTATTTTTTACAAAATTTGAGCATATTATTTTAGCTTAAAGTAAAAGGAATTATTAATATTTAACATTTTAATATCAATTTGAAGCTGCAACCTCAAAAATATTAAGTAAACTACAATTTCATAAATGTGATGTATGAAACAGCATATTCAATTCCATGAAAAAATATTAATTTTCACTACATTCCTTACTATATGGAATTTACCTCTCTTCTTCATTCATCTTTACAATAAAATTTAATCTTTACAAAACAAAAAATTCAATATCACATTTAATAATTTCAACCCCACATTTCACCGAGTTTCATTTTCTCTTTCCTACAAATAGTTTTTAAAAAGTATCACTTCTCTGTTTCTTCAGGTCCTTCCACAAGGATTATTTACAACATTTTTGGAAAGTCAAACTTATTGGTAAGTCCACTGCAATATCATCACAGATGAAGGTGAAAAACTAAAATCCGACTAGTTTACATTGGACTAGCTAGAACTGTCTTTCTATTGTCACAAGCACAGGATTCAAATTGTCCCAGCTTTAGATTTAAATTGAAGAAATGTACATTACACAAGTTGTTATAAATTCACTTATAGTATTTTATATTAAACAATAACACATACAGAGTGTCGATTTATAAGTGTACAAGTGCAAATCCTGACCTACTACCAAATTTTTTTTAGGTGCCAATTTTTTAAAAATCGTATTAAGTTTTTTTGTATCGAAAATGTATTAATATGACTATCAATACCGCCCAAAAGTAACCAGATACCAATTTCTATAGATTTAATAATTCTTAAATTTTATAAACAAATGTAAACAGTTCTTGGCACATTTTTCTGTACTTTTGTTCATATTATTTAATGTTTTAATAAATCAACATTTTCTAATTGAATGCCAAAAAAGAACAATTTTGTATGAATCTTTAATAATTGAAAAAAAAAACACAATAGACCCAGAAAATGGATGTAGAATAATGTATTGTGTTTGGATTTTGTTCTGAATCAAAAAATCCTTAATACAGTTTTTCAAAAAAAGCTACCTCAAAAATTTATAGCAGGTTTATATCTATCTATTCTTAAGCCTTGTTCTCATAGACGCGAGATTTGTGAATATTCGCACGATTTTCAGTTTTTCATTTAAATTATTAATGACGTGAAAGACAAATTTTAGCGGATTTCACAAAACAATAAAGCTATTGAAATATTATCACTATTTTCAACATTATGTTGGGTTAGTAAGTTTATATTAACCTTCGAAAGGGCGCGCTTGTCGTAAATTTTACGACAATTCCCAATATTTCTGTTCCTCTTAAAATTTTCAATTCTAGGAACGTATTTACTCTCTAGTGGTTTTTAGGCTTTCACGGCCAGTGTTGTAATTTGATACATGGTGATTTTCCAGGTTCGCCGCGACTGAGTTTTTCAAGCTTTTGCAGAGTCACTACTGAAGATGCCGACAGTGAAGAGCGGCGAAACGTTTGGAAGCATGGGATGCGACCAGTTACAGCGGCGGCTACGGAACACCTCGGAGGACCACCAGTATCCGAGAAGCGGTTCCGACCGTAGCAGTCGTAGTACCAACAGTAGTAACCGAAATCAATATATGGACAGGCCCAGAGACACCGATAGCGGGTCTGTGCCTAGACCGAGAACAACCAGGGCAGGTAAAAGTATCCCAGCTAATGCTAGGGATGTGCATTTTAACTCTGTTTCTGGCAGCTACCAGTTACCGAGGTCACGGCATAACAACCCGGAAAATCACCATGTATCAAAATATTTACCTCTTTCTATTCCTAGAATATATGTTTGCGTAGAACCTAGCAAGGAAAATTATTAAATTAGTTTCAAGGTTTAGTCTATATTGAGACATCTGTCTGAGAGGACCAGTCTGGCGTAAACTTTACGTGCGACTTTTTGTGTAAGTATTTCACAATTTTTACTCATACTCATTTTTTTATTGTATTGATTTATTATTCATTATTACCATTATTTCATATAATTTTTTAATATTTACAGTTTCTCTGAAAATGTCGTCTAGAAACCCACGTTCTAGAGGCAATGTACGTACCACTTTCCCAGGCTGAACTTGAACGTATTGCTCACCAAATGTTTGAGGATCCAGAAAGTGATGAGAAAATTAATTTCAGTGACCATAATAGTGATTTGAGTGATGAAGATATTGTCATAGAGAATAGCGATAGTTTGTCAGAGCAAATCGCTTCAGAAGAGGAACTTGATGCGTGTGTGTGTCGCTTATGTGTTTTAGAGAAGAAAAGAAGAATAAAAAAAGAACCTCTGCATTCATGAAATGTAATACTTGTAATTCTTTAACTTGTAAACGCCATTCTATAACTGAAATTTTATGTATTAAGTGTCAAGAAATGAACTGTTCACTTTCACCATAGAAGTAAATTTTTATATAGGTACCTACTCTGTATTATTTTGCTTCTTCAAAATAAAATAATTATGGCATTAATTATGGTTTTTAATAATTGTCCTAAGGCATTGGCTATACCAAACAATATAAAAAATTGATCATATTTGATACAAATATTGATATATTGATACAAAATGTTGAGTAATCACTCAGCGTAAAAGTACACACGCCTGCTCCTGTGAAATTAAATGGCGCCTGCTCAAAGGTTAACCTTCTGGCAATCTACCATGACAATCAGTGACAGTTGTGTGATAAAAATGATAGAAAATATTAGTTGGCAAAATTCGCTAAAAGTTAACTTATTTCCGCCATTAAATAATTCGCACAAATATCTGCAAAATGCTATATAGTTTAAAGTGTATTTAACAAAAGAATATTTGATTTCCACTTTCTTACTTATTATGTTAATAGCATCTACACTTTTTTATCGGCACACCCTGTATAAGCCTTGGTGAAGAGTTGAAAGTGAAATTTACAGATTTATATTATTTAAAATTCAATGAGAACTCTAAGGAGTAAGTTTGTACTTTATAACAAACTTGTTTGATGCTGAAAATGTATGCAACTTCAAGTCTGGATATTCTCCATCAATTTTACCTGAAATCAGAGGCATGTTCTGCTTTTCTATTTCTATAATTTTGCCCACTACATTACTTTTACACTGAATTTAACTGGTTTAGTCACATCATTTTCAGAAAGAAAATATATAATTATTTTAAAAATATTATGCCAACAAAAGATTCTTACAATGTGCAACTATTAAAACTGAAGATCCAGTAAAAAAATTGTAAGCAACAAACAAATGAAGCCTCCTCCTCCGTTGGCCTAATACTTCCAAAAATTACAGTTCTACAACTACTGTTTAAGTGGTCAACATAAAATTTCGTTCTATAATATTCTAATATAAAAAATAGCTTAAGCTTATTCTCTCAACTTCATTACATGTCCACATGCAGCTTAATATCCAAATTAATTTTTTTGTTGGAAGAATTTTTGATTATCACATTATCAAATACTTTATAAATAGTATACCAAACACGAAAGCCTTTTCTCCATTTCAAAAGCTCATTTTAAAATTGTTGGCACTTTAATAATAAATTTCCTAACTACGCTCGGAGCCGTGTAGATTGATTATTTTGTTCTGGTAGTTTTATACAATTGGTTTTCAAAACCCAGCACTTTATTTTAAACAGCTAACAGGGTTTAAGTCCCATTTCTGAAATGCAGAGGATCCAAGAATACACCCATTTATATTAAAATATTTTAGATCAGCAGTTCTGAATTTTTTTGTTAGCTACAGTAATTCAGAGATTCTAAAACAGTGTCTGTTATACGTGAAAAAATAACTGTCAAACAATTTGGAAAGAATACTTTTAAAATCAGCAATTTCTAAATTTTTTTCCTTCCATACAAATACAGTAGTTATCCCACTTCTGAAATCCACAGGATGCAAAAATGCAACTATTTATATAAAAATGTGCTTTGATCAGCAGTCTTCAAACATTATATGTATGCTAGAATTGTGAAATACGGATATTCTAAAAATGCTGAAGTTATGTTTCTCATTGGTATCAAAAAATGTAATGTTTAATAATTTTTTGGTACAATATACAATGGGCACAATTTGGAGAATATCAAAACTTTGATGTAAAAATATCTATTAAAGAATTAATTCAATTTCACATCTGAAATCCAGAAGTTCTAAAAATGCAATTGTTTATAAAAAAAAGTACTTAGATCAACAGTTCTCAAATTTTCTGCCTGTTAGAATTGTAAAATCTAGAGGTTCTACAACTGTTGAAGTTCTATTAATGATAGGTATCAAATAATTTAGTAGGAGAGAATTTAAATTATTGTAATTTACAAGTACAGTACAGTGGATACAATTTGGAAAATATAAAAATATTTAATTTAAAAATAGTTACTTACTTGCACCCACTTCTAAAATCTAAAAGTCCTAAAAATTCACCAGTTCATGTTTTTATTCAACAGAATAATGAAATCCAGAGGTTCGAAACATGTTGAAAGTGTGTCTAATAGATATAAAAAAAATGTTATAATGCGGATACAATTTTAAGAATATAAACCATTAATGCAAAAATATTAATTAAAAAAGTTATTTTTAAAAACTTAAAATTTTTTGAAAAGTCAAATTCCAATGAATGTCTGAGCTTTAAAACCACTGATAAAAACATAACGGAACAAAATAAGCAATGCCGAGTACTGCCAAAGCAAATAATAATATACTAGGACAAGTCAAGTAAAAAAAATTGAGAGTACAACTTCCACGAGTTCTGAAATATCAACATGTTTTATAAGGAAAAAAAGAAAGTACAAACGTCACGGTTCCTTTCGAATAAAAACCCTCGTCAATAAAATGTAAAACAACAAAACACATCTGGTGCATATAATAAAAATATAACATATAAAATGACTTTGGCCATAAAGTAAACAAACAAAGAGGTACTACTCAATCTGGCTCCGAACCTATCCTCAAATCCTCCATCGCCCTTAGCTAGCTGGTCCCACTCGAGGTCTCATAATCAGCCATGTGGCTCTCCAAGCTCTGCAGGGACGTGGCGGTAGACATGACGTCTCCTATCTGAGTCTTCGCTTTGCCGTAGTATAGAATTGGCTCCTTGAGCACAGGTTGGGGTGGCGGACTCTGCGGAGACTCAGCATTCGCCGCCGCTACCTTCAACAGTTCCTTCTGGGACTCTCGGGCTTCCACCAAGAAGATGCTCTCTTTGACCTCCTTGCCAGAGTATTCGTGGATCTTGTCGTATATGATGCCGTGCAAGCCGAGATCTTTCAGAAATCTTATGGTGGCAGGATCGGCATTTTCATCACCCCAGCAAAATATGATTAGGCCTGAGTTGGTGGCCAATTTTACCTACAAATGATGGTAATTAAATCAAAACTCTATCGGAATTTGTTAAAAGTTGAAATTTGAACACAATGTGCACTATAATAGCATACTTTTTTTATTAAAAAAATTCGAATTCTAACTTACAAACATGAAATATCAAAATTAAATTTGTAAATTTGAATAGAAAAGCAAAATTTCAAGTTTCAACATGAAATTAACTCTTAACTCAAAATTGTTGTTTCAAATTAAAAAATACTTGCGTCCTTTACATAATTTTGAGTTCTAACCAGAAATTTCAACTTAGACACAAAAATTTTCGAAATTTCAAGTTTAAACTTGTAATTTTTTATTTAAAACAATGAACTGACAGATTAAACATGTTATCAAGTACATATGTGAAGGGGTGAGTGGAAACGTTGCCTATCCCACATTTTTAAGAAAACTGCCATATCCACTTAAAACATATCTCTTATATCCAAATTTGCTTTTGCCATATTTGCCTAAGCCTCTAAGCAGTAAATAAGCTGCTGAAATCTATTGGTATCTTTAGTACTTAATTATTTCCATCTTCAGTTGCGCCACACTTGCCTAAACAAAAGCATCATGGCTGCCAGTGACGAAGATAGTGAGCATGCTTTTAGTGTTTCTGGTCGCTCTAGCAATCCTGATTATGAACCATCATTATCAAATGGACGTGTAAGAGGTAAGGATTATTAATTGCTATAATATTTTCAGTATTCCGCGGTGATTACTCTATTAAATGTTAAATAGTTTACTAGGTGGGTTAGGCATTTTTGGTGCTACGCTTTTCTGTAGGTTAAGCAAGTCTGCATATTGGCATTTTCAGTTTCTTTGCGTGTTAGGCAAGTCTGCTTCTCTGTAGTTAACTTTCTTCTTTAAAAGCAACAATTTATAAAGCAGTAATTCATTGATTTCAGGCAGAATGAACTCCAAAATACAAATTAATGAAGAAGGAACTATCTCTAGTGAAAATGTAAAGAGAACCGTATCAAAACAAGGAAAAGACTATTCAGACCAGAGAATCATAAAAAAAAATTAAGAAAATTTAAGCGTATGAGAGGTGAAGAATATGTAACTGCAAAATAATTTAAATAATACATAAAATTAATTTTAACTGCATACATTGTATGCAATTAAAATTTTGTTACCTATTTCAAACCAAAAATTTCTTGTTTCAAATTAAAATTACGAATTCCACTTCCACAAATTCTACATTATAAAACTCAAAAATTTCATGAAATTGGGAAAAAACCTTGTCCCAATCAAGATGATATCAGAACTTGTTAAAAGAACAAATCTTCACAAATTAAGAAAGATTAATCGATAGCGTAATAAAGCCTTGATTTTTTATATAGTTTTAATTTACAGTTTTAAATTCTAACCTGCAGTTTTGTGTTTGAAAAAACGAATATTTCTACAACACGATATTCAACTATTTTTTAAACTTAATTTAAAATTTAGAAAAATGTGTAACTTCTGACATTTAATAGATGTCTGTGTCAAGGTGTAAACGTTTTTAAATATTTCGAAAAACTTAGCCAAGAAACAGTAAAAATTGAGATATTGAAAACTGCCACCACTAAAAATCCTAGATTCCTACACCAAATCGTTGAATGAGAAATTATAGATAGAGGCGCAACCTTAATGGCGAAATGCGTATACAATCTACAAGTTTACCACCCTGTATCTTGAAAGCAAAGGCCCTAATAGAAAATATCTATAGGGCAAAATGTTTTTAAAGTCGGATAACAAATAAAGGCCTTCATGTTTGATGTTCCGTTATGTTACACCGTGTTTTACAGTAGGGGTTTTTTGGGCCCGAGATTTGTCCGTCTGTCGAGAACAGTTGTTAACGACAGTCAATTTTGAGTGTTCTGTGTGATTCAATGGTTTAACAAGCAAAGAAAACCTCCGTGAACAATAAGTTGTCGATAAATTGACAAATCTTAGAACCAAAGAGCTATTATCTAATACTATCTCGGACCCAAAAGTGTATATTTCCCCATAAGGTTGCGCCTCTATCTATAATTTCTCACTCAACAACCAAATGCAAAATACAGAAGAAATTTGTGGCTGTAAAAAATTTCCTCCATAATCGAGACTGAACAACAAATTCTATGGGTTAATAACCTTTCTAAAAATAAATCCTAAAGGTGAGATCATTTACTCGATCAATAAAAACAAGGCAGAAACATCAAACAGATCGCAATCTAATTACATTGGTAAGATATTATAATAATAAAAAATATGTAAACAATGACTTTCAAAGAAGCCACTACGCCTCTGTGCAAAAATAACAATTGTGGTCAACATCACCTTTATGTATGCCACATGCCAAGGTCTCAACTTTATTTTAAACATATGGATACAAGTACCAGTTCATACTGGACAGCTTTATTTATGTAATGAAGGCATTTGAAGAATAAATACAATACTGTCACATAAGACAGGAAAAATTTCTTGCTAAAAGTCAATACTTAATAACAAACCTTAAATTGCATTTTGTAAAATAAAAATAAATTTTATATTAGGAAAAAATATAAAAAATATTAGATACGATATGCAAGCGGTCAAATTGTCTCTAGTAGGCTGTGAAAAGTTATCTATCAGTTTATTTGACACGTATTACATGTTTTTAAATTTTTTTGAAGTATTAATAGGCTATATTAAAATTTAAAAATTTACAAATAATTACTTTACTGATAAGCATTTTAAAAGTATTTTAATATGTTAAAACACTTGAATAACATCTTTAATGTGTTAAATAAGTCGACAGTATTTTCTCAGAACCTACTAGGGATATTTTGTCTATTTATAGTTTCCATCTTAAACTTATGTGGTGTCATAAAATTTTTAAATTAAGATTACTCGAAAACAAAGCAGTTTATCGGATTAAAATAGGAGTACCTTTTTCATGTAAAATAGATCAGAATTTTTAACTTTTTGATCTAACGACGAAAATCTCGAGTTACAAAAGTTAGAGCAATATTTTCCCACTGACCCCCCGTTTGGCACGCCTATGACCAATTATGAGACATTATTTTCAGAAGATTAGATTTGCGATCTAATTGTGATTATCAATTTCAAATTTGATTACTTTATCTTTTGGAAATATTTGCGGAAAATCGAATTTTGAGGTCCCCATTTAAGGGGCCATATCTCCGTTAGGAGGCTTCTACAGACTTTTAATTATTATTCTTATTTTTGTTCGTAGAACCTACAGTTATATATTGGCAGGCTAATTTTGGGACACCCTGTATACTAATTTTCTAATTTAAGAGCTAATGCCCTGTTTGCGGTAGCGATTCCTAACTAGTTCAGGATTAATTTAAGGATGAGCGCAAGCGCAGTTTAAATTTGACAGCTCGAAATGCAAACTGCGCTTGCTCTCATCAGTAAATTAATCCTGAACTAGTTCAGAATCGCTATCGCGAAAAAGGCTATTAACTCCTCAAAGGTACAACTTTAAATACAGGGTGTTTCGAAAATAGTTAAGGAAAATGACCTGTAAGAAATTACATCTCTTTAAAAATGGGTGTTGCAATCAAGTTTCTATGGGCTAGTTTAAAAATGTCTCAAAAATATACACTCCAATTTTTACATAAATGCATTTATGTTAAAATGTCAATTTCTTGACCTACTCCACTCATTGACACCTCACAGAAAAGGATGAAACATCTCTTGTATGTTTATCAGATTTTTCATACAACAAAATTCTACAGAAAAAAATCTTAGATACCTCTGTTCAAAACAAAACTTTTCATGTCTCTATATAAATTTAGACAGACAACATCTCTACCCTATGATTCGAACAACACTTTTTGTAGTAGGTTTCTGTCACTTTAAATGTCAGCCATTATTACCAGTTTATTCAACTGCTTTTTATTTTTCGTATGACAAGTTTAGCTGGTGTTTTGATACTGTTATAAGGTCAAAAAAAATGGAAGCTTGATTTGAACTCTTCCTTGTAAAAGGTTCTAACTTCTTAGAGGGTGCTTAAATTATTTTTTTTACATGAAACACCCTCTAAAATTGGCTAAAGAATAAATTGTTTTTGAAACTCCCTGTAAGTAATTGCGATTAAATTATATTATTTTACATTGCATTACATGCAACTGCTCTATGTCTATTCTTATGTACAAAATGTCTTACCAGAGCAGGCTCTCTCAGCAGATCCTCAGTATGCACATTAATACCTAACATCTCTATCATCACAGCATATTGTGCGGCAGACTTGATGGACCAACACCTCGGGTCACTGTACTTATCGTAAATTTGACTCTCTCCCACAGTAAGGAACATCACCGGGTACTTATTCTGCTTCAAACGTATCACCTGACAGATATCTGGATTAAAACCAGAGAATATAATTCTCCTTTCCCCGCCGTACCGCAGAACCACCTCCAGGATGGTGTCCAGGTACACGTTGAGATCAGTCGGGTGGTATAACTCGTAGGTGCCATCTTCCAGCCGCATGGTCCACTTAATTTCGATGTTGAACCCGGTGTGGGGGTCAAGGGTTTCTAGGAGTTGCTGCAAGGTGGGGAATGGCTGGTGGTCATCGAGGTCTTCGTCGAAAAACCTAGGGTTCTTTGTTTTACCCTCGGACAGGTGGTACACCTTGAAACAAAAAATTATAAATATGGATCTTTAATAATATGTCTATTTATTTACAAATGTTTATTTGAGCTCAAAATAAATCTTCTCTCTCTTATCAGAGACAAAAAAAAGTTAGTATTGACTTATGAGTTCCAGACAGGGCTGTAACCAACATTTTTTTCGGAGGGTGTTTAGTGTAGAATTTTTTTTTCAGGTAAATTCAAAACATAAATATTTGAAGGTTCTAACAATGGTCTTACTGTTTCCAACTAAAAAACCAGCAACACTTGATTTAATGTTAACAACAAGTATAAGTTTAACTACTAGTAAGTACAAACATTTTAACCACATACTCAGGGAGGTCTAAAAAATGGGGCAGATGGCTTAAAGCTATCAACCATCAAGCTGTCGCTTTTACAGCATTTCCAAGTGTACAATCGACAAAAATTAACATTTTCATTAATAATACTGCCTGATAGATAACAGTTAATCCTTTAGCTGCAGTCTCGGCTGTAGTATTTTGCATTCGTTTTTTGTTCTCTCGTTCCAAACGGTTAAAACTACATTTCCACTAATTACAGATCCATAAGGAATACAACAAACACACTGCGCGTACAGCTAAATAAAATGTCCATTTATTCTAAGAAGTTGTTGTCAACTATAAAATTTCAATGTTCTTCATGCACGTGCGTATTAACTGAGTTTATGTGGCACCATCTGTTGAGAGTGAGTCAGAAATAATGGGTCAACACTAAGCTGGAGATATTAAACACAATAATATTATATTTTTGAGCTCATCACGCCTTATACGGATGTCGCTGGTTTAAGAATTGTATTATGAAATTTCTCAATAATTGAGAAAGTTTTGATAGCATAAATAAAAATTGGTAGTATTGGGTTCTTTGTGTGAGAATTACGAATTTGGAGCTTATTATAACGTTACTCTTAGAGGCCTCTAGTTTCACCGTATTATTTAGGTAAATCAAAACATATTTTGTTGAGCTATGCTTAAATAAATCTAAAAGAACGTTCAAGTCTACATAAAAAATTTACTCTAGTTTAGGTCGCCCAACTTTATCGGTATTTGCATTTAAAAGTATCAATGTATATTATGGTGATTATTCTTTAAGGCTGATATTGCTATTTCTTTTCTTAGAAGGTCAAATTTTCATGTCAATAAATATTAACGTATTTTTCGTCCATGTGATTTATTATTCGTGCAATTATTGAGAAATTTCAGAATAACATTTAAACCTTGAACCCTGCATTTCTTAAACCAGCGACATTCGTATAATGCATGATGAGCTCGAACATAATATTTTGGTGTCTAGTATCCCCGCCTTAGTGTTGACCCAGTCTTTCTGACTCATCCTGTATTTTGTAAAATATTGAAGGAAAGGGACCTATAATAATTATTATTGACAAATGACAGTTACAATAAAATATCAATGACAATTATTATAACATAAAGATTTGTTTACACAGCACAGAATAAATACCACAACTAGTCCAATTTGTACACTATTCTCTTTCTCACGCAGATTTTCAAAACAAAACAAAATTCTTAAATTTGTTGGTTACACCGCTTTCAGCCGTTATAGGTATTGTCACGGAATTTGCCCCACTCACTCCCAAACCGACGACTGTGGCACCGCGAATTGCCTAAGATTGCCCCGATCGCCCCTACACGATTCTGTTAAACAAACAGAATGCCGCTGATCGAGATGGGCCTGGAAAAATCGAGAATCGCCGAGAAGCATTCCAGTCGTACTAGAAAATGGATCTAGAGATACTGGAATATACCTGGAATATTCGTTGGGTCTATAAAAGAAGAATAAACGGCCGAGTTAGTTAGTCTTGTATAAGTCTTGTATTACAGTCTGAAGTGAAGTGTTTAGTTGGAGATATCAAAGTGATTTAGATAGCGATTAATTAAATAAGTGTTTAGTTGACCTGTAATTAGTAGGGTTCAGTAGTTAATAAAGAAGTAATTAATTAACGGATTGTTTTTCTGGAAGTGAAAGAAAAGACGGGTTGGGAAATCCGTGACAATTTGGTGTCGGAAGTGGATTTAATTGGAAGTTTTCAAGAGCTTTCTGGAACCCTGTCCACAAAGTGAGTGGATTTAACTGGAAGTTTGAGGAGCTTTCTGGAACCCTGTGTGTGAGTGGGTTTAAGTGGAAGTTTGAAGAACTTTCTGGAACCCTGTGCGCGGGTGGAATAAAGACCCAAGTGTGATATATCACCGCACTCGTCTTGTCGAAAGGAAGTGAACGGTGGTATTCGCGAAGGACAATCTCGAACATTCTAGAACTTTGTACAGGAGTGAGACAAATACCCAAGTGTGATATATCACCGCACTCGTCGTGACTCAAGGAAGTGAACGGTGGTATTCGCGAAGGACATTCTCGAACATTCTAGAACTTTGTACGGGAGTGAGACAAAGACCCAAGTGTGACATATCACCGCACTCGTCGTGACTCAAGGAAGTGAACGGTGGTATTCGCGAAGGACATTCTCGAACATTCTAGAACTTTGTACGGGAGTGAGACAAAGACCCAAGTGTGACATATCACCGCACTCGTCGTGACTCAAGGAAGTGAACGGTGGTATTCGCGAAGGACAATCTGGAACATTCTAGAACTTTATACGGGAGTTAAACAAAGACACAAGTGTGACACATCACCGCACTCGTCGTCACTTAAGGAAGTGAACGGTGCTATTTGCGAATGACATTCTCGAACATTCTAGAACTTTGGACGGGAGTGAGACAAAGACCCAAGTGTGACATATCACCGCACTCGTCGTGACTCGAGGAAGTGGACGGTGGTATTTGCGAAGGACATTCTCGAACATTCTAGAACTTTATACCGAAGTGAGACAAAGACCCAAGTGTGGCATATCACTGCACTCGTTTCATTGTAAGGAAGTCAACGGTGATATTTACAAACATATTCCTGGACATTCTAGAACATTTCAAATAGAGTGGATGCCTGTAACTAGAAGCCAAGTCAACATGGATGCACAACTGGCGAAACTGTTAGAAATGATGCAAACAATGCAAAACAAAATGGAAGACCAGGCGAAAACGATGCAAGAGAAATTAGAAGAGCAGGGACATAAAATGGAAGACCAGGCGAAAACGATGCAGGAACAAGGAAGGATGATGCAAGAGAAATTAGAAGAACAGGGACAAACAATGCAAAAGAAATTTGAAGAACAAGGACATAAAATTGAAGACCAGTCCCAGACAATGCAAGAAAAATTTGAAGAACAAGGGCATAAAATTGAAGATCAGACTCAAATGATGCAAGAGAAATTAGAAAAGAAATTAGAAGATCAGATGCAGATACTACAACAGGAAATGAAAGCTCAGACAAATGAAATGCAGACGAAGTTAGAAAAATTAGAAAATACAGTAGAGGAGAAACTGTTAGAACAAAGAAAAGAGATTGACGGAGAACTGTTAGCACAAAAACAAGAAATAGACGAAGAAATAAACTTGGTTAGAGAAACCTGTGAAGAGCTTCGACATAAACTGGACAAAATAAGAAAGGAGGGCGTAATCAAATCAGAAGGATCTGTTATCCGAACTCAGAAAACGAAGCCTCCTGAATTCGACGGCAAGGTCTCCTGGAATGTCTATCTGCGTCAGTTTGAAGCAGCAGCTGCCGCAAACGAATGGTCTGACTGTGAGAAAGCTACTGCTCTGATAGTTGCTCTACGGGGGGAAGCTCTTGACGTCTTACAAGGAGTTCCTGCTGGGCAGCAGAGTAACTATGACCTTCTGAAACAGCATATGGAAATGAGATATGGTGATAAGCACCTGCAGCAAGTGTATCAGGCACAATTAAAGAATTGTCACCAACAGAGTGGTGAGAATTTACAACATTTTGAGACCGACGTTGCCCGACTGGTTCGATTGGCATATCCAACAGCCCCGTCCGAATTTGTAGATCAGCTCTCCATCCAAGTGTTTATCGACGGCCTAAAAGATTGCGAAACACAGCAGGCACTACGGCTCGCTAGACCTAAAACGTTGAATGACGCTCTTTCGCATGCACTGGAATTTGAGGCAGCAAAGATGGCATCCGGTAGACATGTTAAAGTTCGAGCCATCAGTGATAACAGCGATAATATGGGAAATGGAGACATAATCAAAACGTTGAAGGAGGTCATTGAAAAACTCAGCCCAACTATCAATCCGAAGAGAGAACCTGGAAGCCGAAGAGATCGCCCTCTTCAATGTTGGAATTGCGGGCAGACGGGACATCTGAAGAGACAGTGTAGAGCCCCAGTTGCAGATCAACAAAGGCGCGACTCCCAAGCGGCAGTCTCCAGGGAACATGTTAAAGTACGAACCATTAGTGCCAATAGCAACAGTACGGGAAATGGAGAGTTAATCAAAACACTGAAGGAGGCCATTGATAAATTCAGCCTAACTACCAGACCAAAGAGAGGACAACCCGATAGACAAAGAGAACGCCCACTTCAATGTTGGAACTGTGGGCGGGCGGGTCACCTAAAGGGACAGTGTAGGGCGCCAGTCGCGGATCGGCAATGGCGCGACTCCCAGGCAGGCAAGGAACATGGAAACACAGATGCTCTTTCTAGACTTTCTCCGACCAACGCCAAACACTGTAGTAGTCTTGAAAGAAAAGAGGACATATCATTTGTTCCATGCAAGATGGTGGCAGCCCAACCTGAAGACAGATGGGGTTCAGCGGCGATTCGGGAAGACCAGCAAGCTGACTGTGACATCAAGCCGTTATTAGAGTGGAAAGAAGCCAACAACCGACCCCCTTGGGCTGAAGTCAGTAGTAAAAGCCCAGCATTAAAGAGCTATTGGGCTCAATGGAATTCCTTGGTGTTGGAAGACGGTGTCCTAAAAAGAGCATGGGAGAACAATGACGGAACGGAGGTCAAGAAACAAGTACTACTCCTGAGGTCCCGGGTCAAGGAAGTGCTGCAGGAAGTACATGGAGGTACTGGGGTGGACATTTCGGTATCAATAGGACTCTACAGAAGATTAGGAGCGTTTCTACTGGTTGAGCTGTAGGACGGATGTAGAAGATTGGTGCCGAAAATGTGACGTATGTGCAGCCAGCAAGGGACCGAAGACCCGTTCCAGAGGCAAAATGCGTCAGTACATCGTAGGAGCACCGTTTGAGAGGATTGCCATTGATATCGCTGGCCCCTTTCCGAAAACCCAAAGTGGCAACCGATATCTACTAGTAGCCATGGACTACTTCAGCAAATGGCCGGAAGTATACCCCTTCCCAATCAAGAGACCACAACCGTAGCAGAAGCGCTAGTCAACAACCTGTTCTGCAGATTTGGTGTGCCCATGGAACTCCATTCAGATCAGGGCAGAAATTTCGAATCAGGTGTGTTCCGAAAGGTCTGCGAGCTTATGGGAATCAAAAACCAGGACCACCCCACTGCATCCCCAGTCAGATGGTATGGTGGAACGCTTCAACGCCACACTAGAAACCAATCTGAGGATGTTTGTGAACGAGAACCAAACAGACTGGGAACAAGCTCATTCCACTCTTCCTGTTAGCTTACCGCTCAGCTGTCCATGAAACCACTGGGAAGACTCCCGCAAGGATCATCTTTGGAAGAGAGCTTCGCCTTCCAGCAGATTTGGTATTTGGTCGTCCTGCGGAACAGCCCACAGAGCCAGACACTTATACCCATGAGCTAGAACGAAGACTAGCAGCCGTACACGGTCAAGTCAGATCTCGAATGCGACTAGAGAGCGATCGCATGAAGACTCGATACGACGTCCAGGCCAATACAGTCGGATTCCAACAAGGTGACCTGGTGTGGCTGTACAACCCCACGCGGAAGAAAGGAAGATCGCCTAAATTACAGAACCGTTGGGAGGGCCCCTACACCGTCATTAAAAGAATCAATGATGTCGTCTACCGGATACAGAGGACTCCCAGGAGTAAGATGAAGGTCGTCCATCTGGAGCGTCTGTCCCCGTATAGAGGTGTAGCCGATCGGGACGATCGGTCCTAAGGAGGGGGCAGTGTCACGGAATTTGCCCCACTCACTCCCAAACCGACGACTGTGGCACCGCGAATTGCCTAAGATTGCCCCGATCGCCCCTACACGATTCTGTTAAACAAACAGAATGCCGCTGATCGAGATGGGCCTGGAAAAATCGAGAATCGCCGAGAAGCATTCCAGTCGTACTAGAAAATGGATCTAGAGATACTGGAATATACCTGGAATATTCGTTGGGTCTATAAAAGAAGAATAAACGGCCGAGTTAGTTAGTCTTGTATAAGTCTTGTATTACAGTCTGAAGTGAAGTGTTTAGTTGGAGATATCAAAGTGATTTAGATAGCGATTAATTAAATAAGTGTTTAGTTGACCTGTAATTAGTAGGGTTCAGTAGTTAATAAAGAAGTAATTAATTAACGGATTGTTTTTCTGGAAGTGAAAGAAAAGACGGGTTGGGAAATCCGTGACAGTATATTCAATTTACTTCAATATCTTTGAATATTCGCAGGTGGCTCTTCAAACACCCCCCGAAATGAGAAGCAAAAACTTGGTCGTTCACAGCATATCGCCAAAAAAAAGTAATGGCACCAACCCCGTCGCCTATGAACCTGTGGGGATAACCCAGTTTCTAGTACACCACTCCGTTATTAACAAAATGCGTCAGAATATGTCTGCACATTTTCTTAAAATTTGGAAAGTCTTTGACTATTTTAAATTCTGTTAAAAGTGAAATGCCAACCAACCACGACTGGCTTCTAAACAAAAAGATCGCTGCAATGTGAATCTCCTGAAGATTATTTTAGAATAGCAGTTCCATTCTTAGATGAATTTTTAGTACAAGTTCAATCAAGATTCACAACTCACAAAACTACCATTTCCGCCTTGCAAAAGCTTCTGACTAATAACTATAATCAGTTGTATTTTACAGATGATGACATAGCAACTATCAAGGACAATTATTACAATCATGTAAACGGTGACAGTTTTGCAGCTGAAATTAGTCTTTGGCAGAACAAGTGGAAATCATATCCCCCTCATGATATGCCAAAAAATGCTATTGATGCACTAAATAATTGTAACAAAGAAATATTTCCAAGTGTATTCTTTCTCATTAGTCTTAGCGACTCTACCAGTAACTACAGCTACACCAGAACGATCCTTTTCATCACTAAGGAGATTAAAAACTTACCTACGGAATTTAACTGGACAAAATCATCTAAATGGTCTAGCACTTATGAGTATTCACAGCAACATTACGATAGATAATCAACGTGTTTTAGAAGTATCTTCTAATAAATCAAGACGGTCCGATTTTGAAATATAGATTATATTTCGTGTTCCTGTACTATATCCACCTATCACCTACTGTTTGTTTTTAAAATGAATTATTTAGATTTGTAAGATTGCCATGTCTTATTGTATTTTGTACCATAAATAACAATCATATAATCATATATTATTATATTTGTTATAAAAAAAATTAAATCAGAGTTACTGTTCCTTTTTATTTGGAAATCAGTATCGAATATTTATGTTGTCAGTTTGTCTGAAAAAGAATTCTACAGTAAACACCCCTCGAAAAAAAATCCCGGCTACGGCCCTGTAATTATGGACGTAGTAGACTGTATTGTTAAATCAGAATAGAAACTCATTTTTTTTTACTTTGTCAACCATCTATACAAAAGTGATAAATATCTCAACAAAATGGATTAAAAAGGAAAATAATTCATGAACATGTAGCAATAGAAGATATAAATCAATATTACGTTGTGCACCAAAATAGCCTTGACCTCCCTGATGCATTGTTTCAGTGCGGCATATTTGCAAGTTTAATTGAAATATACGGAAAAAAATAGAAAATTGTTTGTAGAAAAAAAAAACAATAAATTAATTATACTGGAAATATGTGAACACGTAAATTAATAACTACCTACTAATATTTCTACGCCATTTGAGATAATACAATAAAAATATGTATATAGGTATACAGGCATTGTTTATTATTCAATATTTACTAGTACCATTCAAATTAGCACGTATATACCTGGTTATTTGTTATGTTTAACAGACTAATAATAATCACAGATATGCTTCTGACTATTCCACCAACGCTTATTAACGTAGTTGGCACCTGTTAGATATTATTTGCGAGTATGCTTTTTGCCAAGGTAAATTTTGGCATCAAGTAAAAAACAAAACAAAAATGTTATCCTTAATGTTTTAATAATAATCAGTAATATTATTGTTAAAAAATTGATGTTTAACAAATATCAACGCGTTTTGTACCAGTTTGATCCGCTCCTCTATCTCTACGATAGGCTTCATATCCCCTACTATTAAATGAATTGACGTCAATTTCCCGGAAACTCACAGGTCGAAGTACGCGAGGATGATGTTTGCAAGAAGTCCACGTGATTATATACGGTAAACATCATCAAAATAGTGTCAGATAAGTTTATAAAATTATTAATACTTTTAAACAATTAAATTTTGTAAAAATCTGGATCTGCACCTATACTGCACATTTCTCTTCATTTAATGTGGCACTTGTTCAGTGTTGTTGGATGTGTCAAATCTAAATATCCGCATGTGTTCTGAAAAAGGTTCGATTTTACCCAATATTATCCGCTCACTGAAATTAAGTTAAAATGCATCTAGCATTACATTTTTTGAATACATAGGTATTTGTTAGAGCCGTGGTTAGAAGTTAACAGTAAACCAGTGCAGCCACAACAATATTTAATAACGCCAAGCCAAAACTCGCTTATAGTTATCTTTTTCTTCCATGCCATGTTATTAAGTTTCCAAAATATCCGAAAAGATCCGAAACATGTTAGGATCCGAAAAAGGAAAGTATAAAAAAAGTCCAAAAATCGAACTTTTATCCGCCAATTAACAACACTGCACTTGTTGCATCATCGTCGGCTAAATCACAGCAGCCGTGCTTTTTTAAAGGCGACGCAGCAGACGATGGTTGGACCAAGCCCTTCTTAAATAACAGCCAGTCCGAATCTGCTTAATTTTAACATTCCCAGCGGTTAGGGGATAATATTTATATTTAATATTTATCAAAATAGTACAGAAACAAACTGTCACAATGATGTACTTATTTATAAACACGACGCAAAGTTATAAATTCCTTCAAAGACACAGAACGCTTCTGTCGACACTAGCCTACCCGAACAGGTTTAATACAATCAGTGTGAAGCATTGTTAACATTATTATTAATATAAATACAATAATTATTGTAGAAATATTATTAATTTCAATATTAAAATAATATACAGGGTATCTCAGGTATTGCTGACCAAGATTATTAAAAAGGATTAGGTTGCCTGATAACTGTTCGGTAGGCTTTAGTACCTATTCATGCTCGGAATTATATTTGATGTTATTATATTGTTTGTTTGGCTGCGCAATTATCAAATTCTATAGCAACTCCGCTTAACAGGTACAGGCTTCCAGCAATAAATAGCAAACTGACGATTTCGGTAATATTGATCGTATTAATAATTTCATTCATGGTTTGATATTTATGATTTCATATAGGTACACCAACGTCCAACGTTATGGGAAAAGATTAGAACAGCAAATAGCAACTTTAAATCACGTAAAAGAAATATTCAATGGGTTAAATTGTAGAGAAGAAAATTTCCCCCAGGTGTTCCAAAAAGGTATAATTATTTCATGGAGTTCTATGCAAGATTAGTAATAAGTTAGTGGAAAAGTACAAAATCTCTTAAATTTTGACGCATGTTAAATCAAGATCACTGGATTTTTTTTTCTCAGGTAGGTTTTTTATTAGGTGAGATGTAACTGGTCTGCTACTTCCTGCTCGGCCTTAGCGACTCGACTTGCAGAAAGCGAAAGCGTACAGATAAGTTTAATGGTTGGTCAAAATTATTGTCACGGATTTCCCAATCCGTCTTTTTCTTACTTCCAGAAAAACAATCCGTTAATTAATCACTTCTTTATTAACTGCTCAGTACACTACTGACTACTAATTACAGGTCAACTTAAACACTGATTTAATTAATCGCTATCTAAATTGCCTTGATCTCTCTAAATAAACACTTCACTTCAGACTGTAACACAAGACTAATACAAGACTAACTAACTCGGCCGTTTGTTCTTCTTTTATAGACCCAACGAATATTCCAGGTATATTCCAGCATTTCTAGACCCATTTTCTCGAACGACTGGAACGCTTCTCGTCGTTTCCACAATTTTCTAGTAACGCCTCGAGTCACGGAATGTTGTTTGTTTACCAGAATGGCGTAGGGGCGATCGAGGCAATCTTAGGCAATTCGCGGTGCCACAGTCGTCGGTTTGGGAGTGAGTGGGGCAAATTCCGTGACATTATTTTGCTTTTCTAGATAAGGACCAGAGGTAGTTTACACGATCATTCATCTCCAACTGAAGACTGCAGGATAAGAAGAAATAATTTCAAGAAATTAAAAAGAATTATACAATAACATACTACAATATATTTTTTCTATTTATAAAAAAAATTACTATAATGGGTAATAGAGTGTTTGATTTCATTATTTATTTCGACTTTAATTACCCAATAGGTAGGTACATTTTCATCCATAATTCAAATATAATGGCCTGAGTATTTAATTGTATTAATTTCAAGTCAGAGAAGCTATACTAATTATTAAGGCTCGTCTCGACACATTCTGAACTCCCATTCCATGAAATTAATTCAAAATCGGAATGTACCTATAAGTCGATTAGTTTATTTTGCATATTGTGGAAATACTGATTATGCTAGTCCCGCTCAGTTCTTTCCTCCAAACATCGTCTGCTAAATCGCATTTGTAATACTTGTCTGTCGAATCACCTGAATTTCAATCTAGAAATCTGCAACGTGCTATAGTGTGTCGACACCTATGTTAGTATTCGGGCCATAAATGTCAGACTTTGACATTTGATTCAACTTCAACTTATTGCGGAACGGCAGGTCGGAAGAGAATGTAAATAAAATTGTGACATATGAAAATGGTGTATTAACGTTTACAAGTTTAATCTTGGCAAGTTCCGTTCCGATTTTAGTTCCGTTCTATGCGCACTATGATAATAAGACGGAAATTCCTTGCAGTAATTCCGTTCCGTCTTCCGTGTCATGCGAACGCGCCCTAAGAATTGCAAAAATAAAATCTAAACAAAATGTACAACACCTGGCAATAACTTTTCATCCGCTCTAATACATAATTTGTATGCATCACGATCTTCAGCTGAGCTTTTAACGAGACTTTAATAAGGTGTACACTTCTTAAATAGAAAAGGTAGAGCAAAATGTTTTTCTATTCCGAAATGACACACCGTGGCACAAAAAGTTGAAACGATTTAAAAGGATCCTAATGGCTTGTGGCGCCCTCTTGGAGATGCAGCCAATTGTGCATAAAAATATGATTTTCCCGTCCCAAGAAACCTCCGCATACAAAATTTCATGAATTTAACTCAAAGTAGTTGTGAATTTTTAAAGAAAATGTAATTAATTTTTTTAAAATTTGACATCCTGTATATCCTAAACGAAGCGTTTCCAGACCCAAGTTCATAGGAATTTTTTGCTTAAAATTGAACGTAGAAAACATCTGAAGTATGTACATCTCCTCCTGAAACACCCTGTAGATATATTGGAGGAAATCTAACTTTGCAAGGATACCTGAGACACCCTGTGCACGATATAGATTTAGCAAAGAAATGCACGTGTGCAGTTATTGTTATTACCATATTGAATAATTTGCAAGCAAGCGTAAATTGGAATTCATTAATATGATTTGAGGTCGACAACCTTTCACTTTTAAGGAACGGATTATCCGTTATGGCAAAAATTTGAAGACCGCACTATTCTTTTGTCCTATTCAGCAATATTACAGATAAAGATATAAGTAAGTAGGTATCTTTTGTTCGACTCGTAAATGAAGAATCAGAGGCGAATACTATGGAAATTATGTTACACCTGTTTCCTTCTTAATGCGCATTTAAATTTTTTTAGAAGTGCGTAAGATCTATTTATAAATTATGTTCCGTGGACTCGGATACAAAGTTTACACCTTGCGTTGAGAGAAAGCCTGATTTCCACTCAAAATAGACCGTATTTTCTTGAAGATATATTGTTACTACTACAGTACCTATTTTACATATAAATAAATGTAAAATACTTCTTATAAATATAAAATGTAGGTATAGTAAAAATTACTACAATTTTGTGTTTTGATGCCCTTCTGGGTTTAGATAAAACACCTATACTCTATTAAAAAAGCAATTCTTCAAATTTGCCAACCGGTAGGTGGCGCTGATAAAGAACTGCTGCCCGATCTCTGACAGAACCAAAGTTCCTAGATTGACAAACCAACCGCCATTTTTGGCAAAATCTCTATATTGGCAACACTGAAATATAAATTTAAATTTCCAATACTCTTGCATTTGATTCAAGAGCGTCCACAGAAAAATTTGTGGGGGGAGTGGGAGAGAGTGGGTGGTGGAAGTGTCAAATTGGAAAACGTGCATATTTTATGAACAATATATTTGGTTGATAAAATGGTAATTATTTACATTAGCGTAAAACTCTCCAATCTTAACAAGAAAATACCTACCCCCCTATTTTCGAGGGTGCTGATCACGAATCTGAAGTCAGATTTCGGCGCTCGCATGTAGTTTTCGAAAAAAAGTCTAAATTATAATCTCTATTTATACATTAAATTAGGTTGAAATTGTAATGTACATCTCTGCCCCCTCTGCCTTCTTCATTTCATGACGTGTGACGTCTGTTGTCAAAACATATAGGAGTTATATTGCAATTCCAACCTAATGTAATGTATACATAGAGGTTACAATTTTGAAAAAATGTTTTTTCAAAAACTATGTGAGCGCCGAAATCTGACTTCAGATTCGTGATCAGCACCCTCCAAAATAGGGAGGTAGGAATTTTTTTGTTAAGATTGGAGAGTTTTACGCTAATGTAAATAATTACCGATTAAATATCTGTAAAAAATGGTAAAGTCGTGATATCTCAAGGAGGAGGGGCATAATTTTAATAGGCGATAGTGTCGTTTGCAATATTAATGACACTCACTAAAATGAATTTTGCGATTTCTTTTGAACTTCTGACGTATTCATATTGAAATATGCTTTAAATTTTTAACATTAGTTATTAGTTGTTTCACTTTCCAAGACAGATTTAATGAAATATCTATTCAGAACTTCCAGAAGCTCAAAAACGGTTTTAATAGAGTGTCATTATTATTGCAAACAATTGTACATCAAAATAAAAAAAATCTATATAAAATGGGTCCTAATCCCAACCGTTTTTGAGAAAATATCGGGTTTGATGTGCAAAAGCTCAGTTAATTTAGGAATCGCTCAGTCATTTTTTTCTCAAAAATGGAGATGGTTGAGCTGTTATATAAGTAGGACTCTTTTGTTTATTTTGATATACACTATTGCCTGTTAAAATTATGCCAGTCAAATCTCTAACACCTTGTATATGCTGACAATACAAAGCAAGACATTTTTTTATACCTACTATATCCTCCACCTGTCCTGATACATTTCTCCTTATTAGAAAATTACTTACATATCATTAATAATTTTTAACATATTTATTCATATTTTTTTATTACCCTTAAGTTAAAAAGAGTTATGTCTGAAAATTTTCTATTCATTGAAGGTATTTAAATTAATTTACATTACATCTAGGTACATTATAAAAAAAATGTAATATACCTAGTCTATATCTAAAGTAGGTACCTAATGTTGATTACTGTCCAAATTGATTAGATTAGATAAATGTTTAAAATAATTTGAAAGTAATGTATAATATTTGAGGTATTCATTATACAGGATGAAAAAAATATATGAACCTAGATCTGAGTGTTTTGCAAAAAAATATTACAGGGAGATACAATTACACTGCGTGTTGCAGTATTTTTAAAATAAACCATTGTCTCCACTGTTGTATAAGAAACAGAACTTCATGCAAAACTAAACTGTGAAATTCTAATATAAATTCTTAGTTACAAACTGAAACCTACCTTCAGCAATCTCAGCTGATCCAGAGTTAACTCCTTCACCGGAATCTCTAGCATATCGCTATCCATCAGGTCCTTCTTCTTCTTCATGGCAATACACACATGGAAATCATGGTAGATTATAGGCACTCTGTCCTTGCTCAGCTGCACGTCAAACTCCACAAAATCTGCACCATGCTCGATAGCGTTTTTTAAACTAGCAATGGTGTTCTCCCTGACCTCAGCACAATTCTGAATTTTAGTTTTGAAGCTGGAACCTGAACCCCTGTGACCAACGTCTAGACCAGAACGTGTCTTCTTCCAATGTCTGGCATAAGAAATACTCATGTCACACTTGAAGTTCGGCATTGGTCCTATCTGAATGTATTCCACATGGATTTGACCCAAAGGCCGATGCTTTATACTAGTAACTGGCAGTATTAAGTTGCCCTCTGAAGACTGCAGAGCAGTCGGTAACAAGTAACTGAAACCCGCATGATACGGTGGTTCACCATCAGCACATCGGGAACTATATATGTACAGATCAATAAGGAAAGCTATGTTTGCTGGAAAAAGGACTGTAGACTGGAAAATTAGTACGTCGTCCTTCTGCAATTCGTGACCAAATTGCCCCTGCATGTGGAAAGTGGGATCTTCTGCTGACAGGCTAGCCACTTCTGTGAAAGCATGCTTAGGACTTTCTACAGAGTCTTGAGTATCGGCACTTAGAGACTCCTCTAGAGCCTCCGACATAGTTTTAGGGAAACCAGTATTGTGGCGGGTCAAGGTCACTGGCGTAAGTTTAATATTGACAGCACGGTTTTGATATTTGGGTCTGAAAATTGTCAAAGGATTTTTGCATAGTTTCAACTGGATAACTGTTTCCTTATTTAACCAGCCCCTGTCCACTCTGTAGAGATTATCATAATTGCCATACTCGTGGGGCTCTTCGTGCGCTGTGGGTGACTTGGCAGTCGGATCGATTACCATAGGTACTAAATTGGTCTCCCAACTACGCACTATTACTTGCAGACCAGCCTCGATGATTAGACATACACAGTATCTAAAAAACACCCTTTTCTTATCTGGAATCTCTATCTCACCAGACCATATGTCTGAATCCTCTTCTCTCTCCAGTGGGATACATTTTTCAGGATGCCAGCCACCCAACTCAACCAAGTCCCCTATAACACAAACCACTTCTTCCTTTCTGAGATTAGAAGGCGCCCTAATGCGAAACAGCCATTTCCTAGGAGGGAACTGAATAGATTGAATGGATTCACCAGAAAAAATTGATTCCGCCTTTCCTGCCCTTATGGCAGCATTGCCAGGGTCCTCTAGGAAAAACCACCGCTGCATATTTGCGTGTCCTATCTATAAAATAACACAATACAGTCGTGGGGTATCACGGGGCAATTTTACATCGACGTAGTCAAAACGTATGTTCCTGTCACTTTTCTGAATTAAAATGTTAAAAATTTACCTGCGGAATGACATACGAAGACATGACTAGTTAGTACGCAATGTAATCTTAACAAAATAGACCTGTACAGGTGCATTTTTGGAGGAAATCTCAGCACATTTTCAAACGCGCTTTTCTCAACACACAAAGCATTCACTTCACGCTACATATCACTGAATACGGCCGGCAAGCGAAGCGACTGAAGCGAGTCGCAACTCCGCAACCACAGCACAAAATAACGTTGAAACTGCTAATGGCAATGGCACAGCTGATAGCTGATGCAGGATGCAGCTGATTTTTTGTTTTGTCTGTCCCTCGATGTCCCTATCCGTGGTGACAGAAGGCCCCCCTCCACCAAGAACCTGAATCATACGATCGCTTTCCGCAGGTCTGCTGTTGCGCGCATGTTGCGCGAAAGTGTGAAGTTCGCTAATTTGCCATTGGCGATAGGAAAAAAAATTCTGCCAGGGTCGGATCTAGAAAAATTGATGCCCATTTTCACAAGCAAAATACATACTTACAAAATTACAACGGCTTCAGAAACCACCGTTAGTTTCTCTTAAATTAAAAGAAACTTTAGTTTCAATTTTCACGTGCGTCTCACTATACTTTACTAGAGACATAAACTTAGACAGTTTAATAAAAAGAACAAATAAGCATCTATTTAGGACAAGTAAAAAATAAAATTTGGTGCTACAATAAAATATAATATAATTCGAATGGAAGGTTTAAAGTTTAACACATAACTTATTATCAGAGAGGCAGTTATTAACTGCCCCATCATGCACTGCCTTAAAGGAAAAATAAAATATCAATCATCTCAAGTGAAATTTCTCGGTACGCCACTGGTCGGATATTCTAAAACCAGTAGCAACACTACAGTATGTACAGGAAATCATTGGCCATTGAACTTCTTAAAATGTTATTATAAAATTACTGATTTTATTAAGGAAGAGAAATACTAAGTTAAAATAGTTAATAAATATAAACTAATAATTTCGTAACATAATTAGGTATATCAAATATTTTTTAAATTAAATTTTAATTCTTGACTTTAAATTATAAGTACTAGCAAGATAACTAATTTGATTGATGATATATAAAATATTATGTCTCGCACGTAAATTTGTATTAAAATCAAGCTTTTTTTTAAATTCATGCACACTT
Source organism: Monochamus saltuarius (assembly GCA_025584915.1). NCBI lineage: Eukaryota > Metazoa > Arthropoda > Insecta > Coleoptera > Cerambycidae > Monochamus > Monochamus saltuarius. The sequence goes on along the minus strand of CM046723.1, from coordinate 16,800,700 downwards.
TTGAGTTGTTTTATGTACTCTACATTACAAGATGTCAAAATAACAAAATATAAGACCAAGATGTCCGTCTAGTTCTTGATATTGCTCACAAATTTTGACCTTTGTAGATCGTCGGTCTCCGAACAGTGGATTAAGAATGTAATTGAAAATCATAATAAATGATTTTGTCAGATCTGAATGCATCGATCGTAATAGATTCCAACGGCCTACAAACATCAAAATTTGTGGTACTGGTAGGTACCTGCTTTAGCATACATTTAAGTATCTACTAGCAAAGCTTGTATAAGTATATACAATCGTTTGCAACAATAATTACACTCTTTAAAATGAATGTTGCGATATCTTTTGAACTGCTGACATATTTATAATAATGATATATAAGCGAACTGCTGCTTCTTGTTCGGCCTAAGCGACTTACATGAAGCGACCTAAATTGCAGCAGGTACTTAAATGCACACCTGTCCTGGGCGACGCGCTATTAAATCTATAAATGATACTGCAAGAAACATTTTTACTCCGCGGACTAGTGCCCCGACCGGTATTGAATTACACCTGCAGTATATGTGTGAACAGCCAAGAACCCTTGCCGGCTTGTCAACAGGAAACCACTTATAATATCTCAACTGCACTCGGCTTATATGTGAACGCATACATATGAAGGAACAGCCAGTTCACTTATCGGTCATCTCACCTATGGCATACTGATGAGGGCGTGGCCGACAAGAGTTATTGGCTGTTCACGCAGATACTGCAGGTGTAATTCGATGCCGGTCGGGGCATTAGTCCGCGGAGTAGTTGTTTCCTGCAATATCATTTATTATATATTGGTAATGAATTCTACCTTCAACTTTTAACATTATAGTTGTCAGTTACTAATAGAGATTTAATGAAATTTCAGCTCATAACTTCCAGAAGTTCAAAAACTGTTTTGATGTAAATATATCATTATGCAAAATCATGTACATATATATAGTTATTCCGCTCATTATATTTAGATCGTAAACTGAAATCAAAACGATTGGATTTAATACGAATGTAACTGGACGAATTATTATTAAACAGAGGTATTTGCCTAGTTAAATTAATTACAGATTCTTCTTTATTAAAAAAAAAAACAACTTATTCAATTCAGTATCAACACAATTATGTCGTGTGAATGTAAATAAAACAGAACATTAAATATTTGCTACCACAAATCAAATATTAAAATAAAGATTAATCTTATCAGAGCACTTACGGTAATAGTTATTAAACCTATTATGTACTATCAATTTAGAACGTATTATTTTTTACTTGTATGTTTGATAAATCATGTAATTATAGTATGCTAAACCCGTAACACATTGTATGATAAACTAAAAACTTGTTTTGTAGGTTACTAGGTCACAGAATTGAGTAGGTCAAAGACAACATAATTATACGCGTCGAGAGCGAAATGCACAGTAATGCAATTTTATGAGATGTCAGGATCTCATTGAAGTCTGCTCTCACTCTAGATTATTATTTGGATAGACATTTTTTTTCTTCCAAGTACTCACTAAAAATTAAAACAACTGATTTTTTGAATAATTATATTGAAAATAATAACGTAATTCTTAAAAAAACATCGTACAAAATTAATTGCTAACGTTATTTACAATTTACATATAAACACGATGGATGGTTACAGAAACAAATTTTTAATGATATTGAGTCACAACCACTATATATATTATTTGAACGATTTAACGATTCGGTAATAAAAAGCCTATATATGTACACGCCGCCTCATTATTTAATTGAGGTCCTGTCACCCAACATATCACAATAATAAATTAAACCGCGGACGACTACATCCTCCTAGAGACTAACTGCCTAAATGCCTAAATTCGAGTTTGTACTTCATCGATATTCAAGTGTTCCACACTCAAACAGCCCTTACAACAAATATCACATATTTTTCGCATAATTCTAAAACAAATTGTTGCGATTGTCATACAAATAAAAGTTGAACGACCACTCTACGGATGTACAAACGGGCAGTTGTCCCTGTTCCTGCAGTACCCGTGGTTCTGCACGTTTTTGCACAGTCTCCCGCCTCTGTGGCCGCCCCCACCGCCCCTCTTCCAATTTCCGGGGCCGCTCATGCGCACCCAATTACCGCTGTTACCCCCTCCGCGTCGGAAACCGCCCCTATTATTGGGCCTATGATTGTTGAAGTTGTTGGGTGGATACATGTTCATGTTATTGTTAGGCATATTGTTTTGATTGAATATGGGGAATTCGGACCTGGACCGAACCCGTCGTGCACGGGTCCTGGCGGGAACATGTTTTGGTTCATCGGTCCCTGACTCATCATCTCGTTGGGTGGTACCATGTTCGGAGGCCCCATAATGTTTCCATTGGGCATCATATTAGGAGGCAAGAAGTTGCCAGGTCCGATTGGAACGGGGTTGCCTCCAGGACCGCCTTGAGGAGGAAAACGTGGTGGCATACCTTGGAATTGAGGCGGTGGCATGTTGTTAAATGGATGGTTGAAGGGACCTGGTACGTTAGGGAAAATATGTGGGGGAATTTGAGGTTCCACGTGGGGAGGAGATCCTTTTGGCTCCGGCCAAGGAGTGTTCCTCAAGTCGATCTCCTGGGTCTCGGGATCTTCCAAAGGAATAACGATGGGATCGCTCATTTGGTGGTTCTCCGGAATGGGTTCCTCGGGGGAATCTGGAACCCGCCTTTTATCGAAATATAACGCCTGTAACACGCTCTTTTCTCTCGCAAACTGAATGTCTTTTTCCAAGCTCTTGTGGCCAGGCACCGCGAGAGGATCAGTTTGATCTATCAGGAAAGGCAGCCTCCAAGGCATTTGAGCTTCCATCGTGTCTTCGCCTACAACTTTCCTAGACATTTGCAATGCTTCTCTTTCACTGGTCATCTCCATCTTTGCCATATCTCCAAAGGTTTTAGTAACGTTCACCCTTTCCGTTTCGTCCAATTCGAAGTAGCGAATTTCCACTAAATCGGATTCGTTTTTCCAGGATATGGACCTTTTTGGACCCTTCTTCTTCGAATGCAGCAAGACACCCTTCAAGCCACCTTCTAATTTTGGTTTTTTGATCTCAGAAGGTTCCTCGCCGTTTGTGTCGTCTGTAGGAGTCATTGGACTCGCTGGCATATCTTTACCTTCTTCTCCCTCTTCCTCTTTAGTTTCCACATTGTTCTCCACTGCATTCTCTTTGTTTTCGTGGTCTGTATTTTCCGCATTTTCAGCATTTTCTTCAGTCTTCAACGTGTCCTGATAAAAATTGATGGGTGCGATGTTCTTCAGACCCAATGACGGACTACTAGGGGTGGTTTGTGAAGGCGATGTTGGAGTTTGGGGTTGTTCACTAGCTGGGGAAGATGACGGTGATGACGGAGACTCCTTGGTGACGCTGGCTCTTCGTTTGCGCTTCTTTGGTTCCTTTTTGGTAGTGGCTGAAGCGGTTAGAGCGTCCATAAAGAGGTCGCTTTCTTGTAACACGGCTGCTGCAACAAAAAGATGAAAATATAGCTGTTAATGTTTATAGCATTAAGAAATAAAATAAAAAGTTTTGAAACGGCGGGGTCTTCAATTGCATTTTTTCCAGTTTCACCATTGTACCATCAGTTAAAATATAGAATTATTCTCATCTTTTGAACAATAGTATTTATATAAGTCTCTAATTTTCTAAAATGAATCTATAAACATATTTTCAATACTACATGTAGGTATTTTATAACGGGTAATCAAAAAATAATACGTGAAGCTTTATAATACTACATTATCTTTTAAATTTACAACATGAGATTACTAATTCATGTGATATTTTCCGTTATAAAATAATGGCAAATTACGTCGCGTACCCACTAATTAAAGCACTATAGTTTTTATATATCTTATTTGCCACGTGCCTATCGAGTTAATGAAAAAATGTAGAATATGCTGTTAAAATTTAAACATTTGTTTTTCTTCTCAGTAAATGCTAAATACTTTGTGTAATATGTGCCGTTAGGCATTACGCAATATTGCATAGCTTCCGTTAGTTCTGTATTAATAATTTCTAAATTTAGTCAATTTTTTCCAAATGTAAATATTAAATATATATGATATTTATTAAACATGGTGGATTTTTCACCTAACACTATAGTAGTGGAATTTTCATTTATATTTTTTCAGTATGAAACATTCAGCTATAACGTGATACGAAATATTTCAGTATTTAAAAATAGTATTACGGTCGGTCTTTCCTAAATTTCACTATAAAGATTATTCATTAAGAATCATTTTGAGTTCATTCACAAAAAAAAACGAAATTCTTTCGTCCCAAAAATGTTGCTATTTAGAAATAATACATTATAGAAAATAATGTCTAATGTTTCAGAAATCAAAAAAAAATATAGGTAAATAATGAGTTTTAAATAAGTTTTTCTTAAAAAAAGTTTAATTATGTTTGTTTTACATTTTTAAAAACAAAATAACCATATAAAAAACAAACAATATATTGAAAGCCGTTTGTTACCTGAAAGAGGTAATGCCGATATAAATTAAAACTAAGGACGAGACTATTAAATTTTGAAATAACACCTTAATCTAAATTTTATATAATATTAATTGACAAACTGATTTCATAGTCTCAAACTTTCCTATATACAGGGACAGAGTAGGTATATAAATAGAAAATTTCAAAAATGTATAATCTATGTATAATTTCAATAATTTTCAACATTTTAATATCAAAATATTATTGTAAAATAATCGGACAATTGCCTCAACATACAAGGTGGTCACTTTTCCGACGCTCATAAATGTATACAAAATAAAAATGTACTTTTTCAGTTTTCTGCCGCTTTCAGGAAGTACGCAAAATATATTACTTTTCAGAATATTGAAAGACATAAAAATGCACTTTTTTCATTTAAGTCACGCTATATGTGCACATTACCGTTTCCAAGAACCCTATGCAAGGCTTTGTAAAAGTGAACACCCCGTGTATACATAGTAAATTCTCGGTTTAATAGTCTGATGTTCATCATCTTTACGACTAATCGAATTTAAATAGAATTAGCAATATAAATTTATTTTTATACAGGGTCTTTACGAAATAAGTGCATTCTAGCAAAATAGGAATAAACGCGAAAATAAATAATTTTCATTAAGCAAGCTGTGGTCTAAAATGTTATATAATCAAAATACAAGAATTGTTAATAAATGGAACCAAAGAATTTTGAAACCGCGACTCTGTTTTGTAAACCGCAAGTGCAATTTCAAGGATGTTGTGCGTCAAAAATGTACATAATTTTACACGAGTTCGAAGTTCAAAAATGTTAAAACATCGCAGGATTGGCATGTTTTTCGTAATAATTTTTGACTGATTTGCTAGATCACATGGTGCGTTGTTGGTTTTTTGTTCAAAAACATAAATTTTAAACTATTAATTTAAAAAAATCTATTAATGTGACAACAACCTTCCAGACTAGGAAAATTTAATATTAATACCTATTAAAAGTAAATACAGATAAATGTTAGAAACTATATATTTGATAAAACACAAAAACATTAAGTTGTATCTGTATTTATAAACAATTATTAATTTAAAACATTCAAAATGTGTAAAGAAATATTTAAAAATGTTTGTCATCTTCTAGATATATTCAAATATTGCGAAAATGATTGTAAGAACGAAAGACGGACTTCAAAATGTGCCGTGGAATAACTTTCTAAATATAAATTGCAACAAAAGGAATGCTGAAACCGCAAATTAAGTCTTCCTATGTAACTTTCCGATTCCGATAGCTGAGTAAACATTGTCTTTCCGATTTCTCACAAGTTGAATATTGACAAATCAATAATTTAAAATGTTTTGAAAAAAAATCTATTTAAACTGAAAAACAAGGAAAAAAATTGAACGGGTATGTATAAGTTTTTCAAGTAAATTTCATTTATCTGAAATTATAAAAAAAAATAAATCTCGTTGATTTTTATCTACCTGCTAGTTTTCAATATAATTTGCATTGAACCCCTAAAGCTGAGTTTATCATTGATATACATACACGCATGATTTTATGTATTTGTTGATAAAAAATTATAAAAATAGGAAACGATATAGAGTGCAATCTTTTCAATATATTTTTTAATAAAATTATTCCTTAATAAAAATTGTGACAGGAGAAGTATATAACAAGTCTCATGAAAGAAACTGTATTTTGCAAATGATTTTAACGAGATTAGCGGTATCCATTTCTTTGATCAAAACACTTGAAATAATCGACTTAAATAGTATCACCCTGTATATTTTTTCGAATGGTAATTTGCACATTTTGTCTGTTCTCAAAAAAATGTTAAATGTAGAGAATTTGAATAGATTATCTTTAAAAATGTGTAACAGATTAAAAATAAAAAAAAAACAGACAAAATTACATCATCCTGTATTTCAAATATGACCTAGACTTTAATAACTTTTTATTATATTTGGTGAAAAATATTGTCCCCAAAGGATTATGCTCCTAAAAAAAGTAACATACCGTAATTTTTTTAACAGTTGTTATCTATTGAATATGAACATTTAATTAATTTTCCATAGAATATTAAATCTATCCAATTTGAACAGATTATCTTCAAGAATGTAAACATAAATAAAAATAACTAAAAAAAAGATATGTGTATTAGAACGATACACTAATCACCATTCTTCATCTGAACGTTCATATTAACTGTTCTTCATAGATTTACTTAAATCTAAAGAATTGTCAGTGGAATACCACTGCATTTTGAACAATAACAGTACGTCGCACCTTCCACCGCACAAAACTTTAGTATTGCGTTAAATATAAGCTTATCAAATTATTAACATATACAGGGTGTTTTAAAAATAATTGAGGAAAACGAAACAGTGGATTGTTTAACTGAGTGTTTTATATAAAATATTCCAGCCTCCCCTAAAAAGCAGCCCTGTGTAACAGTGGGTGTTGGAATCAAGTTTCCATGGCTAATTCAAAACCGGCCTAAATTTAAAACTGTCAAATAAACTAATTATTAGTTAACAAGTAAAATGACAGGAATTTATGATTATTTCATTTAAAATATTGTTTTCAGAATCATAGGATTAAGATGCACTTATATTTTTTTTTTTTGTATTAAAACTAAATAAAGGTATTTCGTAATTACAAAAATGTTTTGTTTTGAACAGGGCTATCCAAAACATTTTTTTTTTTCAAAATTTTGAACAACCAACGTAAAAATTGTAAAATAAACGTTAGGGGTGCCTTAAATCATCCCCTTACTGTGCGGTGACAAGTGAAATAGGTCACAAAAGTGACAATTGCATTCACGCAAAAATTGAGGTGGGTTTTGAAATAACCATGGAAACTTGATTTCAACACCCACTTTTAGAGGGCTGTAACTTCTTAGGGGAAGTTAGTATATATATAAATAAAAAAAATCCCCTCAAAAATCGGCTGAAAATTCAGTTTCATTTTCCTGACTGCTTTCAAAACACCCTGTATACAATTAAGGAGATCAATTATTAAACTGCTAAATTAAAATATATATGGTATTCAAATTATTTTAGGCGTTTAAAGTAGTTTATTCTTTATATTTCAAAATTTAAAAACTGCCGATTTTTAATCAATTATTATTTAGGCGTTTAAAGTATTGGTTTTATTTCTATTTCAAAATTTAAAAACCGTCAATTTTTTATCAATAAACCATTTTTCTATCATTATTTTTTATTAATCCTGTATAAAAATCCACCAACAAAGGTATCACTAAATCGGGCGAGATTAATCAGTTAATTCATGTTTTTATATATACATAATATATTCAAATCAAGTTTCCTCAAATTATCGATTAATCCTAAATACACGTCGCTATCATGCGACTTTTTATCTAATACACCGGGTGTATTGAAATAATGAACATTTAATTTAAATTCTTTATCATTATAACTTTCTGTAAAAATTTTAAAATAATTGTAAAAAGATGATCATAAACTGACAGTAATTTTGTTTACCTTTTTAATTTTTTCAATTAATCAAGTACCCATTAAAAATACATCAACAAATGAGTCATAATCAGCAATTGCATGATGACGCGTCAATCCCCCTATACAAACGCAATAATAATTTAAAAAGCGGCAGCCCATCGCATTTTGTCTCACGATTGGTTGAAGCGGAAATAGCCAATCCCTATTGGTCCGCCGGATATTGCGCGAAATTTGTATCTGATCCCCTTGTCATTGACAACCCTTATACACCCACAAAACTGCAGCGGTTACGCAACGTGATGCAATTTTTTCCCAGCTACTGTACAATTTTTATGTGGGTAATACGCAACGGTTTAAAAGCAAAATGTTCCAAAAAAAAAAATGGTAACATTTTTCCAAATATGCAACCAATTTCATTTTAAATTGATAGTATGAAATGCCAGTAGTTTTTTTTTTAATATTCTAAACTAATGACAGGTCTTGAATATATATATAAAAATTAATTTCTTATCACTATGTGAATTAGAAAATTGCCCTAACCTAACATTTTTTGTTTTTTTTTGCCTAGCCCCCTGCATTATTCATTAATTTGTTTACATTTGTGCTGCATTATCTTTTGTTTGTAGTATATCGCTGCTGTATTGCCTGGTCACTTGTTTTTTACATGTCTCATTACTTTAATTTGTAGCTCTAATCATAGAATGGAACTGGATAAACCAAGGTCCCTTATATCAAAGCATCAGAACCTTGAAGAGGTAGTGGTTAAGCCTTTCCTGTGGAAAGTAGGGTGGATGTCAACCGACCCAGATCCGCTTATGGCCATTCTTGGTGTATTTTCACCTCTTATGTATATCTCAATTTCGTATTTTTTTTTCTCGTATTGAATCGTAATTATAGAAGGAAGAGGACCTGTCCCATATACCTTATTGTCATTCAAAACGTTTTTTATTGAACTTTTAATAAGAAAGAGTACAGTCAAAGTTACATGGACAACTTACCATACGGGGACCTATCGCAAACTTACTAAAAGTAATAAAAAATAAATCTTTACAAACGTAACATAGACGCGGTGCACTCCGGGGCGGCCTCTTGATGGCCCTCGCGCGTCGTCAGATCACTGTTCACTTGCCTACTGTCTACTATGCCTTTACAATGCACAAGGTACATAACTGGGTGTTTAAAACTAGAGACAATGCAGGTATGTTGAAAAATACACACCCGGCCCAACAGTGAACGCCAGACAACCCCAGCAACAAGCGAGCGTGTATTTTTAAACATGCGCAAACTGTAACGGAAAGATAACAAGTTAATTAAGAAAAAATGGTACGGGTACGCAAAGAGGGGTGAAACTGTGGACCCCGCCGTCCCCTCTCAAGGACAGGCAGCTAAGAAGAAAAACAGTCCCCTGCCAAGAACGGGTGGCTGATAACTTTCTCCCCCCTGCCGTCGAACACCTGAAAAATAAAACAACCATGATTAGTAGGTAATCGAGCCACTTACGTTTGGGTTTGGGTGGAATCAATTTGATAGCTCCGGGCCTCTCCGGAACGTCTATCTTGTCAATCTTCAGCTTCTTCTCCGGAGGTAGAATAGGGTCACGATGCTCCCTGGGGGGCGAAGGTCTCTTTGATGGGATAGTCGGCAGTTGCACAGAAGGAGTTGGCTTCTTTACCGGTCTAGGAGGGGCCGGCTTGATCTCTTCCTCTAGTCCCGTAGAGAACGATCTTTGAATTAAACACTTTGACAGTCTTCGGCCGTTCCTCGCTGTCCTTCCGGATGCCGACGCTGAATGACTTCTTCTTTACGTCTTTGCTTTCTTTGACTTCTTTTGCCTTCTCCTCAGACGCTGGCTTCTTAGGTATCCTGCCCAGTTTCTCTATGGACTGAGGCCTGATCTTAGCCAGAGTATCCTTGTCTTTCTCCGCCTGCTTCTCTTTGTCTTTCTCTGGGTGTTTTTCCTTCTCGGAATTTTTATCCTTATCTTTTTCCTTCGAATCTCTTCTTTCTTTGCTGCTGCTGCTTTTGCTTGAACTTTTACTGTCGCTTTTGCTTGAACTGCTCCTATGCCTGTCTTTATCACGATCTTTCCTGTCTTTATCTCTGCTGCTTTTACTTTTGCTTGAACTGCTCTTTGACGAACTACTACTCGATTTTCTCTTGTCTTTGTCCCTATCTTTATCCTTGCTAGACCTGGAACTGCTCTTCGAGCTGCGTGAGCTGGATTTGCTCTCCTTATCCTCTCCTTTCTTATCTTCCTCCTTGGACTTCTCTTCCTCTTCGTTCTTAGCTTCGGTAACCTCTTTTGCAACTCCGTCCTCTGGGCCGTCATCAGCTGCTGGCAATTTACGAATAACTAATTTACCATCTCTAACAGAAGGTTTGTAGAAGGTACCTGTGCTAACAGCCTCCGAACTACCGTTCTCTGAAGGCGTCTCCTCTACATTTTCCTTATCTTCTGTCGTTTGTTGATTAACCTCAGGTTGCCGTGCTGATTCTGTCTCGGAGGCAATCGCCTTTATTTGAGGCGGCTGGACAGGCTGCATCTGCTGTTGCTGGATGGCAGCAGAGCTGGACCCCTTTACGATAGCCAACCACTGTTGCACCAGTTGTGTGGACAATTTGGCGACACCTGGAATGGAGGCGGTAGTTGCGAATCTCGTACTCCACGGGGGAAGGTTTTTTTGTACAAAAAATAAATAAATATACTAGGGCGGAACAAAACAACATGGAAATATGGAAAGTTTAAATCGTAACTTTTAAAATTACACGTTAACTTTTCAAAATATATTTAAAACATAGTCAGCACTAAGTAAAACTAAAATATCAAACAAATTTCATACATTTTAATTGAAAAAATTAAATTATATTTATTCAGTTCACAGTTAATGATGTCAAAACTAAATAATTCATATTTATATTAAATTAAACTTTTTTTAATCAAAACTGTACAATTTAATGATTTCCTTATCCAACATTTTTATTTATGGTACATAAAACCAACTTGAAATTTTTGTCCAAAATCCGTACTTACTATGCAACAAAACAAATTATTCTAAGCCGAAAATTCTCTAGTATATTCATTTATTCAGTGAAACATGCAATAAATAATATTCAAACACTTACCTTCCAGCTCCTCTCTCCTCGAAAGGCTTTTGATCAATTTTGGAAGGATATTCAACTTCAGACGTTCTACATCTACAGGCGTTATCAAAAGCAGGCCCAATATCTCCCTGACCAGATCCCAGTTCCCGGTCTGTACGGCATCTTGCAACCAAGTCTGGATTAAAGTCCAGCCCCCTTCGGCCATAAACATGTCAACCAGTTCCGTCTCTGTACTTTTCAATATTAACACGTACACGCATTTGCTAACTAGTTTCTTAGAAAATTTCGTCATTAAACTGTAATGAAAAGGAAATAATATTATTCGATATAAATTGGTGATCAAATTTACTGTGAATGTGAAAAATGTCTTACTTTACGAGGCGTGGCACCTCCTCTCTGGACAATATGCCCCCTTCTGGAGTTAAAAGTACCGATAGGCACTTTAATAATTGCAAAGGATCGATCCGCGGCTATAAAAAATAAACAAATTAAATCACCCGCTAAAAATAGCTTTGTAATGTTGATGACGTCACAATAGCCAAATGGCCGTTATAGAATTACTTATTAGGAAACGAGTATTTTTGAAAAAACTTTCACATACGGATATAATTCAAGCGTTCTTACGCATTTCAGTATATATAATTAATAAATCTATGAAAACAACATCGTTATATAAAAAGCTTTATTAAATTACATATATATCTAATAAGTAGCACCTTACCATTTCAAAATCCTACTATTTTGTAGCACAGAATATATATTGTCACTATTATTTGATTAAAAGTCTTTACATAGGAATATAAAACATTCCAGTCATTATATTAAAAAGCAACCAATATTATACCATCTGGCAAGACTACGCCTAAACCTCCCATTACGTTCAACGAGGCGATAAAAAACGTATTTTATGTCATTGCTTTAAAATTTAACGCTTTTGTTACTTAATATACAATCAACGCAGAATATTTGCTGATTTATACAAAATTACGCAAAATTATGAATATATTCTTTACTAAATTTAACACGAATACGAAATACGTCTTTCTTCTATCTATTCAAGACGGAAATGAATCAATAAATTGACGTCGCGTTGGTAATGATGACGATGTAACAAAACACAAACCGGATGTGCGCTTCAAAGCATGCGCAACAGAGAAATTTATTTTTAATATTCATTAATATGAGATATTTTCGAAGTTTTAAATGCTTGAAAAAATGTAAATACATTTTTTAATATTATATAATAGGCCTATGAAATGTTATAGTTAAAATATAACATCTAAATCCTTTTGATATAGTCTTTGATATGATTACGTTGCCAATACAAGCAATTAATATTTCCCTAAATTAAAGTTCTATTTATGTAAAAAATGTTTGTTGGTATGCTTGGAAAGAATATAGATATTCATTTTTCGATTTCAGACATAGAATAAGATAAATAGAAACACACAAGAGACATGTAGAACATTAATGTTCTTTCTAGTTCTAGTAATGTATAAATTTATACATTCTACAGCAGTTCTTCCAAGATCTCTATTTGGGAAAAAAATTAATTTACTGTCTTCCTCTTCTTAGCCACGAACTCGGTGAATAGAAAGTTTCCTGGACCAAGGCCAAAAATAGAAGAAGAAGAAGAAGACCGTACCACAGTCTGTGACCGTACCACAGACCTAGAACAAATATAGACGGTGTCGGCTCATGATATAGGTCACGTGACAGGTGCCGCGTTTTCTAGGGACCTACGGTCCAGAAAATGGATATTTTAGTTGCTTTATGTTGGCAGTTATGCAAATATGATGGCTGCATTGCAATCTGAAATTAACTAACTTGCTGTCATTTTAAATGTCATTAAAGAATGTGACATAAATGTGACCAATCACAGTAAACAAATGAGCTTCACGCTACAATACAACCAACGTAAATTGGCATAAAAACCAAGTTTTAGCGATTTGGACCTTTCAGGCAGCCATGAATTTGCGGTCGTCGGCAATATGACACTGCCACAGTCTATATTTTTTCTAGGTTGGTGGACCGTACCGTAATAAGATCTATGACCCACAATTCAGTGTTGCCGTTTTAGTACATTTGTACTATTTCTATATAGTACATTTTCGACAGCAAAGTACAAAAGTACATTTCATCATAAATAGGCCTAATTCTAGTACATTTTTAAATAAGACCAAGGTCATACAAATCGGTCGATGATTCTTAGTGGCCGAGTAGAATATAAATATTAGGTTTGTTTTAGCAGCAGTTGGAAACGGTTTAAAACTATCAGAAAGGTCCGTCCAACTATTTATTGCGTCAAATTCGATGGTAACGCGTTCTCAACTTAACTGGTCGAATATTTCTGACAGTTTCCAAACCGTTTTCAACTGCTGCAAAAACAAGCCTAGTATTTGTTTTTTCGTATATATTATATATATATATATAATAAGAATATTAGAAAAATAATGGTTTTCTGTTTGATTTTTTGGCATATAAGTAGGTATTATGAAATAACACATATATCATTTTATATTTTAAAAAATAATAGTTTATGTTTATTTATATTTATATTTTTTCATGTATATTTTATGATAAAAAAATAAAAATACTTTGCAAAACATAATAGTTTAATATCATCAGCGCAAAAAAATAGGTCTACGCTATGAGAAACGGCAATATTTCACTTTATCGTTAATTTTAGTACAATCTAGTACATTTTATTGCTTCTGCTAACTCAGTACATTTCAGAAACTGAACGTGGCAACACTGACCCACATGTAACCGACTAACCGAAAGACGATGAAAATGCGTATTTTGAGGTTAGTTCTTAGTACTTTCTGTCAGAATGTTTTCTTTGTCGTTAATTAGAAAACTAGCGAAACCTGGGTGGGCGAGACAGTTATCTACTACCGCAATAATAAATAGTGAAGTTGTTAGCGATAAACCAACACTAGAAGTCCGAGGAATAACTAAAGACCGCTCTCAAAAAGTACCTGTTGAAACTAGTATCAGATATCTCAAGAGCACTGCCTACAAAGAGACATACGAGGGCCAACCTGTTTGGGTACCTTATAGGAGAAACCACAAAGGAGCTTTTGCGCCTAGAAAAACACGAAAAACTTGTATTCGTCAAGGACAATTATCAACAGGCAACCCTTGCCCCATTTGCAGAGATGAATATCTAGTTTTACATGAAGAAAACGTGGATCTACTAAAACAATTTATTTGTCCACACACTGGCAGTATTTTAAGTTATAGTAAAACTGGTATTTGTCAAAAAAAGCATCAAGAATTGATTATCAGCATCAAACGGGCTTATGATAGAGGTTTAATAACATATGACGTACCATTCAGAGAATACGATTACTCTAATTATTTGAAAAGCGATAAATAATGGAAGCTACGTTTGTAATTGTTGGAGGTGGGATTGCTGGAGTTACGTGTGCAGAGACATTAGCATTTTTAGAACCAGATAAATCCATAATTTTGCTTAGTGAATCATCTCTAATAAAAACTGTTACTAACTTACATGCCATTACAAAGATTTTAACTGATTTTGATATAAAAGAAATAAGTGCCCAAGAATTCAGCACTAAACATTCAAATGTCACAGTTATTCATGATACTCTTACAGAAATTAATGACGAGGAACGTTGCATTAAAACGAAAGGTAGGAAAACCATAAACTATCAATATCTATGCCTTTGTATAGGGGGAGAGCCTAAATTGATACCACAAGCGAATGAATTTCCTGAAATATTGGGTATTAGGGACACCGATTCGTTGACAATTTTGTGCAAAAAGTGAAACATTCTAAGAGGGTTTTAATTGTCGGTAATGGCGGTATAGCTTCTGAATTAGTATACAAAATTCAAAATGCTGAGATTCACTGGGTCATTAAAGACAGGCATATTGCTGCCACATTTGTAGATCCAGGTGCTGCGGAATTTTTCCAGCCATCTTTGGAAAAAAGAGAATTGTGTGAACCCCCAGTAAGCAAAAGAATGAGGTATAAAGAAGAAGAATTTAAAAAGTCAGGTGCTGCATTGGGTCCTGATTGGTATAAAAACTTAATAATCAACGGGGCCAATACAGAAGTACCATCTAGTGTAACAGTGCATTATCAATCAGAAGTCAGCTCTGTGAAAAAAGCAACCACTTCAGAATTCTCTTTGGAAGTGAATTTAACTACTGGTGAAAACATTGAATGTGATTTAGTGATATCAGCTACTGGAGTCAGTCCAAGGAGAAATTTTACCACAAAGAATAATTTTGAGTTGTCTGAAGATGGTGGCGCATAAGTAAACGAGTACATGCAAACAAATTTGCCCAACATATATGCTGCGGTGATATTTGCAATGCCAATTGGTCTCTTGCCAAACACTGGTTTCAGATGAAATTGTGGACCCAAGCCAGAGCAATGGGTTGTTATGCTGCCAAGAGCATGGTTGGCCACTTAAATGGTGAAGAAGTTCTGCAAGATTTTGTTTTGAAATGTTTGCGCACTCTACCCGACTTTTGGATACAAAGTAATACTGCTAGGTCTTTTTAATGGACAAAAACTG
Organism: Monochamus saltuarius; assembly: GCA_025584915.1. NCBI lineage: Eukaryota > Metazoa > Arthropoda > Insecta > Coleoptera > Cerambycidae > Monochamus > Monochamus saltuarius. Next base: position 16,785,066 of record CM046723.1, on the reverse strand, counting down.
GGCACCAACTATGAAATTTTGCTTAGGATGACTAGGGGACTTGAATACATCAAATTTGTTTTAGAAAATGATAAGTTGCAGGGTGCAGTTCTTATTGGAGATACAGATTTGGAGGAAATGGCAGAAAATTTAATATTAAATCAAATTGATTTGTCACCTTATGGTAATGATATTCTCAATCCCGATATTGATATTGAGGACTATTTTGATTAGTATTACATATAATTAGATATTTGCATTTTAATGGCTTAACATATTAGTACTGATTAAATTTATATTCAAACCAACTACTGTTTTAATTGTATATATTTCATTCTTCCGATGTATGTTGTTTATAGAATTACATGTATCATATTGGTATTGATGATATTGTCAAGAAAAAGAATGTCACTGTCAACATAGCACATTAGCAAGTTAAGGACGCCATGTATTATTAGAGTAGTCTTCTACAAATAAGTGAACATTTTTTTTGACTGCAATAAAATACCCATGAAGGATGAACTTAGGAAAGGTTTGTGTTCATTTTTCTTACTTTGGCTTTAAAATGTGGAAAATTAATTATTAATTTTATTTAAAAATTCCATAAAAAGAGCCATTTTCAATAAATATTTTAAGTATAAAATTGTTACATTTTGGCAATATAAATACTAGCACTACCTAACTTGAACTTTCTAGTAGGTATCCAATATGTATAATTCTTTTTCGTAACTAACAGGGTTTAAAATTCCTAACTTTAAAATTACATCGGTATTCTACTATTTTGGGCCACACACAGAACACCTATAGAATAATAAAGAGGCAACAAATAATATGCCACCACAGATTAGGGCCACTTCCACTAATAATAATCGGCCAATGATCTGTGATAATCACCTAATAATAATAAAAATAAATTTTCGTTTTATATTTTAATTTTTTTATAACTGTTTTTCTTCTGTTGGAGTCACTGCAAGGCAAGACGTGATTTCAGTGGTACCACTTATACAAAGTTTCTAAAGAAACAATTTTCAGTGAAAATATCATTTTATAAGCTTTGCTATTATATCAAAAATCTGACGTGTCAATTTATGAATTTATTCCTAGAAAAAAAAAATAAAATGTTTTGTCCTATGGAAATTTTGTATTTTCCATTGAATGTGCATTCCGTGTTATGACTGAAGTTTTATTTGTTACTTGTTAGTGTGCGACGCGATGTGTGCGCTACTGCGCATGCGTTTTTAATGACAGATGTTTTTGAATGTTTGAATCCGTTTGAATAATCTGAACGGTTATATTTTCTTATTCTATACAAAATATTTTCTTGTTATATTTTTTTTAAAACTTATATGATCTAATTGAGAATAGCGTATGTCAAAAAAAAATTAATATGGCTTTATCAGCTTCCGGTACACCAAAAAGTACATTCGTAACTCCTAGAAGGTTAGGTGTATCACGAACTCCTGGTTTGAATGAAAAAGTCCAGAATACCCCAAGAAGCCAATTCACCACACCTAAAAGCAGTTATGCTACTCCAAAATCAAGAAAACTGGAATCGTCATCAGACACTCCTGAATGTTTTAGCAATGTGACTTTAGAAACCCCTGTCTTATCTTCTAAAAGGCGAAGCAGTAAGGACAAATCTGATGAAGTAAGTAATCTTACCGTGGCTGTAAGGATTCGTCCTATGAATGCCAAAGAACTTGCCTGTGTGGGAGCTACAGATGTCGTTAGAGTTCGAGATAACGAACTGATCATAAGATCACAGCCAAACAGTAGTTCAGGTATGAGTATGGATCATATTTTTCATTATGATCATATATTTTGGTCATGTGATGAAGGTAACCCAGTATATGCTACTCAAGATGACGTGTTTATGACCATTGGTAAACCACTACTTAACAGTGCATTTCGTGGATATAATGCCTGTCTTTGCCTATGGCCAGACTGGTTCGGAAAAAGTTTCAGTATGATGGGCAAAAATATGTGTGAATTAGTCGACATTGATTCAGATCAATATTCAGGTATAACACCAAGATTTTGCAGAGATTTATTTGAAGCAGTAGAAACCTTGAACAAAGGTTGGATAGCTACTGTAGAAGTGAGTTACTTTGAAATTTATAACGAAAAAATCCATGATTTACTATCTAGTGGTGTTTCTAACAGTAGAACACCACTAAAAGTTAGAGAGCATCCTGTTTGGGGACCTTACGTAGTTGATTTAAGTGTACACACAGTAAAAACTTACAAGGAGTTAAGAAACTGGCTGTTATTAGGGAATAAGAACAGAGCAACAGCGGCCACAAGCATGAATGAGAAATCATCAAGATCTCACAGTATCTTTTCTATAGAATTAAGCTTGTCCGAAGGATTGAAAGATGAAGATGTTAGCAGAAGAAGTAAACTTAGTTTAGTCGATTTGGCTGGAAGCGAGAGGTTAGGAAATTCACATAACAGTGAAGAGAAAATACGAGAAGGTGTTTGTATTAATAAATCGCTGTTGACTTTAGGAAAAGTTATTTCTGCTTTGGCTGACCAGAAGAAGAACCAGTTTGTTCCGTATCGGGACTCTGTTTTAACATGGTTACTTAGGGTGAGTCCATTACAATTATTAAAATAAAAAATAATTCCTTATTGGTCACTATTATATAAATTACATACCTTTTACAGGAAAGTTTAGGCGAAACTCACTTACTTCGATGTTGGCCACAATATCACCGGCCAGCACCCATTTAGAAGAAACCCTAGCCACTCTAAGATATGCCTGTCAAGCAAGATCAATAGTGAACAGGGCACGAGTGAATGAAAGTCCACACGATCGCCTCATTCGAGAACTGAGACTGGAAGTTGAACGACTAAGAGCTTTGCGTCAAGATTACGAAAGATCTTCTTTATCATCATCGTCTCTGATTTTAATTGATGATAGTAATAGCGAACAGTTGGATGACTTACGAAATAAATTGGTAGAAACGGAAAATAAGTTATCAGAGGCACAAAGGAGTTGGGAAAGAAGGTTTATGGAAACCCGGGAGACTCAAATGAAGGAACTTGCCGAAGCTGAAAAGTACAAAGCCCAACTGGAATCAAAAGTACGAGTAATGAATACGGCCAGCAATGATGTCAGTTTGTCGCCCTACAGAACTAACTTTTTGGAAGAATTGAAGGGTGTATTAACAGACGAAAATAATGTAATGTACCAAAGTGATATTTTAGACAATATAAAAAATTGGTGTCACAAAACGGGTTCTTCTGCACGCTTTACCACTGATTCTATGGTTATAACGGACTCATTAAACAAAAAACAGACTTTTTTGTTATTAAGTAAACTGGATTTAGGTAATTTTGAAAATATTAGTGACTTTATAAATAATTTGAAGTGGACAAAAGTGATAAAACCTGCAAAGAAAATGAGTAAGGCAGAGATCACGAGCTCGATGAACCAAATCTACCAGGCCTTGTCTAGTTTGCAACCTTTAGAAAATGAAAATAATTTGAGTTTGCTATTTGCTAGGGTCAATAAATCATTGCAGGCTTACGAAGCAGCTTTACTGAATAACGTGAAAAATAATAATAGTCAAAAAACTGTCACTTTTAATATGTAAAATTTTGTATGTTTGTTTTCTAGATATCAAAAAAATGTGTTTTGTATTTTATATATTTCAGAAAATCATTCCAGTTTGATAAGCAATATTTTTTTATTGTAAAAATGTTTGGTACCTAAAATTGTCTTCATAGTAAATATGTAAATTTATGTATATTTTTAGCATGTTCAAAGCTATTACAAATGTTTTTAAATTATTTTATTTTATAATTTATTGACCAAGGGTGCCATAAGTTAAACTTTTATATATTTTTTTATTATGTAGCTATGACATAGCTTTTAACGTGTATGAATATTTTAATATTTCATAGTTGATATTGTGAATTTGTACTTAGTGTGAAAAATAAATACAATGGTTTTAGCGTTTTTTTGACTCCAGTATTTACTTTTATATTTTTAATTTAAAATTTCTCTTAATATACGTGCCTCGGTGTTATTAATCAGAACTTTGATGTTTCATATTATGTAATTTTGGGTTGTACAGTTCTTCGATTTTGAGATAGAGGGTGTTAGTTTTCTAAATAAGATATTGTTTTATTTTTTATATTCTGAACTCTCAGATATAGGCAAACCAAATTGATACCAAAGACACACGAGTCATCGTTATGATAAAGTTTTTTCAAATATTTTTGGCAGAAGCTAGATTGGCAAAGTATCGTAATAAAACCATCATTTTTAATAAAATCTATATTGTTGGCAAAATATAAGCTGGGAATAAATTTTCTGCCTAGAATTATTTTCTTTTTTTGTATATTAAGCTAGCCATATTATACTCGAGACAAGAATTCAGACGACTTACGTCATACGAACAAATGAATAATTCATTATATTTTCATCAAAATATTTCAGAAACTGCAACTGATAGTAAAAAAACTATATACTACACTAAAAGTTTACATTATATATTGCACTAAATTGCAAAATATTATTGTTTTTAACGTGTAAATATCGAAAATTACGTTGACAATAAAAACAAATGTGTAACGTCAGCCGTGACGTAAGACGCCTGACGCGAGTATAGTAGATAATGTTCACCAAGTTTTGTTTCCTTAACTTTTCAAAAATATTATATAAAAGACCCCTCTTAATTTTGGCCAAAGAATGACCCTTTCAATTTGTTCGCAGTTGTTTATATAGTAAATACACCCTGTATACATACATGATTGGAAATTACAAAAATTTGGAAAACTAGTATTATTCCGGCTTTTATTATTTTGAAAAAAATACACATGGTTGGATTAAATGGCAGTTAAAGTTATTTTGGGGCAAATGAGAATATCGTGATACTTGTTTATACTTAGGAACTTTAGGTTTTAGTAAACTCTTTAGATTAACCATCGTCGGCTAAATCGCAGCAGCCATGCTTTTTCTAGTCTTTGCCTGTTTGCAGCAACTCACTGCGCGCGGCAGCACACTACAGCACAAATGACGTAGTTGTCAATTGTTTTCATCAATAATTTGACGTTTCATAGAAATTGTGACAAATGTGTTAAGCTGTACGTTTTTGTTTATGTATCATTACATACAACCTAAAATAATAAGTATTGTGTTTTTATGGTGAAAATGCAGGAGTATCAGTCCATTATTAATACGTATTTACTCAGTTTTGTGAAATATGTAAAATATTTAGATACAAAAGCTTTATGTTAAGGTTAAGTTGAAAAGCAGTTTTGGCTGATACTTCGCCTTTTCATTATACGCTTTACTGGCATTGAATAAAAACTATTTATTATTATTATTATGTGGTATGGTATCAGTGCTGAATATTTTAATGTTTTAAAATAGTAGATAAAAAATATGTACATGTTTGCAAACCAAATTACATAAATAGGTTCTATTAAGAGATAAGTTGTTATAGTAGCAATATCAAATGTCAAATTCTGACGTTTATGGCCTCATGTGTATGTTTGCAAATACTAATGGAGTCGCCACACTATAGCACATTACAGAATTATTCTAGATTGAAATTCAGGTGATTTGACAGAAAAGTATGCGACAAGAATTAGCAGACGATTGATTAACCCTTAGGGAGAAATACTCCTCTGTCCCAATATTGCAATTTGACAGATATTAATTCTGTAAGCTATAAAATACAAAATTTTGGTATATTTGAGTAGTTCTTGACATTTTTTTTGCAATCTAACAAAAATATATTGAAAACTCAAATTTATATTTCAATATTGGCAATTCTGTACATTAATCAATATAGAAAAAATTTCAGCGCTCGCTTCTCAAAATTGAAGAACGTTTGTATCAACTTTTTACATTAACTGAAACTGGGAAATTGTATTTTGTCCGCAACACTTGTATTTTGGTTAAGGGTGCTGTTTTTGTATACAAATTTTCAACGACCATCATAGCTGTTTGCTGAGACAGTCTAAAAAAAATCTAAGTAAGTTAGAAAGAATATCTCTTCACTATGTCAAATATACAAGTTTTCTCCAAGATATAAAACAATTTCCAGGCTGACAAATCATTTAGAATAAGAACGAGCATCATTTTCACCTATTATGTTTTATCATAAAATCTCCTGAATTTCACAAGTCAACTGCACATTGAGAAAATTGTATATAACATTATAACATCCCTCAGAATTCTTTTAAAAAACTAGTAATACTTGAATTATTTATGTAAATTATTAAGTATTTTTCACGGTGTATAGAACACAGTGATAAGGTAGAAATTCACAATTTTTCAAGTTCTCTACCACATTTTCTCTTCAAGAATTAAAGAAAATGATTCAATTTCAGCATTATATTTTAGTACTATGCTAATAAAAACCTCCACCTACTGGGTGTATTTTTTGTGTGCATCTTTAGATACGATTATTTGTCCTTGAAATGCCAGCCTTAATAAGGAATTTGAACCAAACCAAAATTAATTTAGTTTCTTAAAGAAACGAACCCAGGGCCAATTTTTACTCCAATTTATTTTACATGTCCTAAGAAATATGAAACTACAACTTGATAAACTATATACAAATGATAATTACAAAATAAATACATGGAAAACACCCACAAAATAAAAAAAGAACTACTCTACATAAATGATTTTCTCTAAAAAGTTATCACAGATTCACGTCATGAAGCTTAATCTTTGAAGTCAGGCGAATCGTTTCGTTTCACATACACCTCACCGAACTTGCTCATGTATTTCTTTATGTACTCTCTCGCCTTTGACTTGACGTTATCTGTACACGTTAAGTCTTCTATTTTCTCTATGTGCTTCATCTCCTTCAGCATCACAAAATGAGTCAACTGAAAAGTAATAAAAATATTGGAGAGGACCGATGACTACTACAGAAAATTAAAGTCCATATTTCTTCTGAAACTGCTCACATTGAAAATTTTAAATATGTCAATATTTCTTCCATGGCAATTATCAGTTATTAAATAATTTTCAATCTGATCGCCATGTTGTTAGTTTAGACCACAGTATACTAAGCAATCAGTACGGAATCTTAGACAATTTATGAATGAAATACGTCTGGCAGTTTTTAAATACCCCCACTCTAGAAAAAGTCGCCAAGAATATGGCGGATTCCACAGAACATGCGAAAAAATAGCTAATAATTTGGCGTAAACATAACCAAAGTTGTTTCGTAGTTATAATACTTTGCACTAATTATTAATTAACTGTTGTAATCCAGTGTAGTTTCATATAAATTGAAGTATTGATTGAGAAATTATAGTAATAACTGTCAGTCGCCAACAACATGGTGGATTTTTGGAAGACGCGGGAAAGCTGAGTTTCCCTACTGATTGCTTAGTATACTGTGGTTTAGACATTGGTTTTATTATAACTCTTATTCATATAAATCTAATGGTTTAGGTTCTTTGATGTTTTGAAGAACGTATCACTCTCTTCTTCTTTGGAAATTACTTTGAAAGATAAACAGCTTCAGAGTATTGAAGAAAGGAGTAATGTGTACGTGGTGTAGAACTAACTACATCTATCGGCCATTCGCTACTCCATGCCGGACTGAAAATGTCATAGACACGAAGCGTTCTACATGCAGTAGACACCATTGAAAGCTGTCGCCCTTTAACGCGATCGGCGAGAAACGATATTTTGAAAACACGGAATTCCAGGAAACAACGTAGTTGGTATGTTGGATGTAGTTAGTTCTACACCGCGTACTCATGGTCCCTTCTGTCGCGTTAGACAGACTAAACAGCTAGGATTATTCGTCGGATACCTTACCTATGGCATACTGATGAGAGCTAATAAGCTCGAAACCGGTATATGTCTGGTGGGCTTCTGACGAATGACTCTAGCTGTTGCTATAGGTTTTCCAGGTGTAATTCAATGCTGGTCGGGGCATTAACCCGCAGAGTAGTTAAGGGAGTAATGTGTCTCAAAATGTCAAAAAACCTAAACTGACGTGTCATTCAGTCTAAAAATTGTTCTACCTTTATTATTTGACATAAATATAACTGAATTTTTACTAAAGGAACTCCAGAATGAAGTTTATGCATGAACTGACCTTTGAGATGCAACTAAACTATACCTAATCTTGGAAAATCTAAAGTGACTCATAAATAATATAAAAGCACTATTACTATAAAGTGTATGAAATATAAAATCATTTTTATAAGAGCGTAAATCTTATTTACAGTTGCGGCAAGAATTTAGACGACTTACGTCACCGCTGACGTTACATAATTGTTTTTATTATCAATGTAATTTTCGATAGTTTGTCGTATTAAAAACAATCATTTTTTGTAATTTAGTGTAATATATGGTGCAAACATTTAGTGTAGTACGTAGTTTTATTATTCTCAGTTGAAGTTTCTTAAATATTTTCATTATTCATTTGTTCCTATGACATAAATCGTCTGAATTCTTGCTGCAACTATATTTCAGTTTTAATATTGTTCTGCTCATACAGGGTGATTATTAAAAAATGTAAAATATTTTTAGTTTAGTTATAGTAGATTTACAAAAATTTATCAGGTAAGAGTTTTCAGTTTTGCTATAAAATTATCAAATAAATATACATAAAAAAAATTGTTTTATTCCCCCTGCAAAAACTGTATTGATTTCTTTTTCGTTTTCAAAAATCCGCATTTCGGAAATACTTATTAAAAACCGTCATCAAGTACTAACCTTTCACACCTTGCATGTTGAAAATGTTTTAGAATACATATTTATATACAGACATTTTTTCTTATTTTGAGGTCTAGAAAATGCAGTTAGATTTATGCGTATAGATTAAAAATCACCCTGTATACATAGCAATACAGCTGTGGATACGATAAAGGCTCAATCAAAATGTCCAAAAAACTCGAGGAATTCATATACTGCCATACCACTCTGAATTAAATCCAATAGAGTTTGAACACAAATAACAAATTAAGTAGCACAAAACAACACCACTCTTATATTAAACGATGTGAAATTATTATTACACGAAGCTATTAATCATGCACTGCTGAAATATGTAAGTGTATTCGGCATACCCAGAAACAAGAGGATATCATTTTATAGGAAACGCTTTTATATTTCATTTTAATTTTTCTTGATAAAACTTCTAAATTTACATACCAATACAAGATGTCTCGGAATTGGACAAAAATGTTACGTAATATAATTACTTTTATTGTATTTCTGTATATTTTTTATATTTGTAGATACGTTGTTTCTGACATATTGATTTTGAATATTTAACCAGTAGGAGTTAGAATTAGTTTAGTTTGGTTGAGACATAGATGAAGATGAAAACAATAACTTAGAAAGTGATTCCAAAGCAAACATGTAACAATGCTAATAAATGATGTCAAATTATGTAACCCAACATACAATGCAAAATTGTTTTTAGCAAATTCCAAAGTTTAAAATTCAATACCAATTTACAAACGAAATATTACACATACCTTTCTAGCCAAGTGTTTGAAATCCTCAGTATTTGTAATTCGCCCCTCCTTACAATCTGGTTTCCTATAAGCGTTGAGTGACCCCACCACGGTAGATGCCATGTTGGCCCTGAAACTCTCCTTTATTTTTTTAGCCTGCTCGCTGTTGAAGTCGGGCATTTCCTTTATGCGAGATTTCAATGCCGTTCTGGCACGTTTATCTCGTGTTTTCTTCGTATCTGCCTCTCTCAACTGCTTCCTAGTCTGCTGCAAGATAAACTCCTTCTGCCGTTTGAGCTTCTCCTTGTTCGCCTTGTACCGCTTTAGGTCTTCTTTGAACTGCTGTTTGTCTTCTTCGGTCCTTGGCTATGAAAGGAAAGTATTGATGGATTTCCAAAAATTCGGCCACTAATAATCATTATGGAGAATGTCCGAATTGATACATAAAAAATTTGGGTGGCACTCTCGAATAACATTACATAACCTCAAAGTTATTTTTAAAATAACTGAGGTTATATAACTCAAAAAGTATTAAATTTTTGGAGAATGTGTCAACTAAAATTGCACTAAAACAATAGAACGCTCATGCTCATGCTAATCACTAACATTCAAAATACCAGCAATAAGGTTATTTAACCCCAAAATTATTAAATAATTAAAAAATTATACGCTCATACTAATCACTCTATATTAATGAAGATATTTAACCTCAAAGTTATTTTGTAAAAAGTTTGAAACTATTTAACTTACAAAGTAATATTCAATGTTTTGGAAAACTGTCATAAGCTATCGTACTAAAACAGTAAAATGTTAATGCTAGTCACTTTAGTTTGAGATTATGCCATTCAAAAAATATTGAGTTTTCTGAGAAAGTATAAAAAATCATACTAAAACAATAAAACCCATACACTAATCATCCAATATTAAAGATAGTTACAGATGGTGAGCTATAATATATATCTGATATATTACAAAAATATTGCTTGTGATTAAAATGCATAGAACGTTATGCACTGACACTATAATATATATTTATATCTATGCGGTTTACTTGTCTGTAGAAATATATATCATTACAATGAAATAAATATATATTATATTATTGTCTGAATCTATTTATTTGTGGCATAATGTTAATAACAAACTATAATTTATTAAAAATGTGAATAACTCTCCAAATTTTGTTGATAGAACAATAAAAAATATTACAGATAAAACGAACACTAAGACAAAAGAAACTAATCATACAATAAAAATTCCATACATTCCTATATTATCAGAAAGGTTAAGAAGAATCGGTAATAAATTTGATATTCGAACAGTTTTTCAGACAACTAATACTTTACGATCATTTTTGTCTAAAACGCGTCCAAAAAATAATACAAAATTCAAAAAATTGCATCTACAGTATACCTTGTGAATGCAATAAACATTATGTTGGAGAAATGTCTCAGCCTATGAATGTTAGAGTTGAGGAACTTAAAAATTATATAAAAGACGGAATTTGAAAAATCCAAAATTTGCAAACACGCTTGGGAAACGGGTCATTTGATTCAATAGGGTTCGCACAAATTTTAGAGAAGGAAAATAATGCAACAAAAATAAAATTTTTCTACGTTCATGCAAAAAACAATACTTTATTGAACTATATTTAGTGGAAAAAGTGGTTCTTTATTGCACTCATCTGTCATTCTACTGCAGCGTTTTGTCATCATGACAAACATAAAACTTCAAATCGACTTCACATTTATCTAGACATAGTGTCATCTAAATAACATTTTTTGGTTTTTGCATGAACGTAGAAAAAATATTGTATGCAACTCGTACAAAAAGTGCTTATTGCATTCGACGTGTTGTCCTACTCGGCCTGACGGCCTTATGGGACAATTTCACATCGGCGTGCAATAAACACTTACTTTTGCACTTGTTGCATAAATAACTGTAAAAGAGAACGCAATTATTTTGTGAAACGGAGATAAGTGTGTGTCAAACTGTTCAGTAAACATTGATTATTGTTGGCTTCAGTTGTATCAAGAAGAAGTAAGTAAGAATAAAATAAAAATCATTTAACATCTTTATGGAAGCAGATAGACAAATTTTAAACTGTCAAACTTGACATACTTTTAATACTTACATTTACTAATTTGAGAACAAATACAGAGAGTTTTCCGAAACGTCAAAAAATATGGAAGTACACGATAGTGATGGATTTTTGTTATTTTTTTCTTATCGGCTTTTTTCAGTGTGATTTTTGGTTAAGCAAAATTAGTTTCAAAATAACCCTTGACTGATCCATTTGGCGCAAGGGCTTATTTAATGAATCTTTATTTTTCCGAAGTGTGGCCAAAAACCCAATAAAACTAAAGAAAAACTAAAATTATGCTTGCACCAAAATAATAGAACACTCACATTAGTTTGTAATAAAACAATAAAAAACACTCACACTAATCATTATCTCCTCGCACAGCCCCATCCTGCGCTTTTTTGGCGGATTGTCGTCCTTCAACAGATTAAACTGTTCCTTCAATCTCATATCTATTGAAGGTCTCTCCGTCTCATCCTCGAGGAATGAAGCAGCTGGATCTTCCTCATTTTCGATCTCTTCCTCTGAATTCTTATCATCTGGACTAGGCGTTGGTGTGTCGTCGGTTTTCACGTGATCGGGAATGACGGACTTTATAGTCATCTTGGCAGACTTCTCCATCTGCTTCCGTATTTCCATAAGCAATCGAGTGTCGCCGATATCATCATCACTGTCGGAATTCTCAGAACTGGTATCCGAACTGACGCTACTCGATCGGAACTAGTTTCAGATTCTGAAGCTGAAATGGAAAATACAGTAAATCAATAAAAAATGGGATATATATGTATAACTTACAGTCCATGGGCTCGTACTGGTTCGATAAAAGGTGGCGGTTCCCATTGGCTTTTACGGATCTTAACGTGGTAGTAATAAGGTCTTCCATATTTGTCTTTGGCACACTTCCATTTGGGTGGCAGTTTTGCTGGAGGCGGGATAGGACCCAGAAATTTTACCTGTGAAGGGTCTTCCTCTTTCACCTGTTCTGGATACTGTGGCAGTGGAGGCTGAGCAGGTATGGTTGGAGGAGGAATCTAATACAAACAGTTATTTTTTTTTAAATTAAATTGGATGTTTTGTATTTTTCTTGACAATGCAGGAAAGAAATAATATCTTAAAGAAATAATCCAATTCTATTTAAATTTTTTGTATCTATTTTTTTATTATATTTTTATTTTTTTTTCTGCTTCTTTTTTTTATTATATGTACACTCGCCAAAACCAACTCCAACCTAAATGTCACTCTACTTTTAAAGAATTGAGCCTGTGGACTAATAGGAATCGTGGGAGACAATAATTATCAAATTATATAGATTTTATTAACTTTTTCTGAAAAACAGACAAAAATTATCTCATTAAATTTTTTAGTGAATAACGCAGTTCTGGGCCTAAAAGGTCTGTAAACAGCTTTATATATAATATTTTTAAATTCAATTAATTTTTATATTAGTTTTTTATTTAAATTTGTTTTTAAATTGTTAATTTTATTTTTATTTACATTTTAAAAAATTACATACAATAATTTTTACAAGTATTTATTGTACTCTTTATTTATTTATTTATTTATTCAAGAACACATAATTTTTTAATTATTATATCTAATTTTTTTAAATTCTATTTTTTATATTTTACTTTTATAGTGTATTTTTTCCTGCTTATTCATGAATTATATATTTTAATTTTATTTTCATTTTTGTTACTGCTTACATTTATTTAAAATAAAATTAATAATAATTTCTTAAATATTGTAGCACTTCTATTTTTTTACTGTTTATATATGTATAATTTTTTTATTACCTTTATTTTAAATTTTTAAATTGGTTGGAGAAATAAGAATTAATTTTTTTATTAACTAATATATTTCTATATGTAAAAGTTTTTAAATTCTACTTTTGTTTTTATTGAATTTTTACATTAGTATATTATTTTTATTATGAATTTGTTCAGTTCCTGTTTATTTAAAAAAAAAAACAACTTTTTAATATATTTTTTGTAATAGCATACTTTTATGGTACTTACTTTATTTTTATATTCCATTTTTTCCTATTTTGTTTTGCCATCATTAAATTTTATTACATTTTCTAAACTTTTTAAATTATTTTTATATCATTTATTAATTTATTTGTATGAACAGTAATTAATAATATTACCATAAAAAAAAAACATTAAAAAAAAAACAAGTCAACTTCCTTTATTTACCTGTGGATGGGTGGGTATATTTTGAGGCAAAGCTCCTGGAATACCCTGCATGGAACTTATTTGGGCGACGCTATTCACAAGACTTGGAACTTGCTGCTGAATGTGTATCTGAGACACGTTAGTCGGTTGGGATGGTTGGACCTGGCCTGTTAGAGCCATGCTGGTGGGTAATTGAGCGATTGCTCCATTTAACGAAGTGGCGATGGAAATTTGCTGGGAATATGGGAAACTGGGGACAGCTTTCGCGGTCTGTATCTGAGGTGGAGGCATATTTAAGTTGGCTATTGTGCCCATGTTGGCGGTAGGGGCCTGAGCGGAGAACATCATTTGATTTTGAGCTGATAATGGATAATTCTGCCATTGACCTGAAAAAAAAGTATTGCAACACTACTAACAGTGTCTTCAACATTATTCGAAACCCATGTGATCAAGACTGTTTTGGCGTCAACTAAATTTAAATATCTTAAATTAGCGAGATGTAACTGGTCTGCTACTTCCTGCTCGGCCTAAGCGGCTCGACTTGCAGAAAGCGACCTACAATATCGTAGGTACTTAACAGCAAACCTCTCGCCCTGGGCGGTGCGCCATTAAGTCTATAATTTATAGTTACATCTCAACTGCACTCGATTTATATGTGAAACTACATATGAAGGAACAGCCAGTTCAATTGTCGGTCATCTCACCTATGGCATACTGATGAGGGCTAACAAGCCCGAAACCGGTCTATGTCTGAGTGGCCGACAAGGGTTCTTGGCTGTTTCACACAGATACTGCAGGTATAATTCAATGCTGGTCGGGGCATTAGCCCACGGAGTAGTTGTTTCCTGCAGTATCATTTATACATAGATCTTAAATTAGCATTTGAGGAATTACCAAAAAGAAGTCACTATATATGGTGTCCCGAAATTAATGCAACATAGAGCAAGAGTAGATGCCTGATGACAAAATGATGTAGCCAAACTTACCAGGTCAAAAAGATACAGGGTGTCAAATAACCAAAAAAAATCCAAATATTTGGATACATTTTGGAGATCGGGTTTTTTGGGGGTGATAAATTCACAATTGTTTCTATCATAATGTCAATAGTAGAAGATGCCACTTATGGCACATTATGTTTCTTTTAAATGGCAGAACTTTTTTGTGACTTAGTGTTTACACCTGACTATTGAAACAATCGATTCTCTTACCATTTTTTATCTAAAGAAGGTATACTTTGTTAAAGTTGTTCGTAGTAACAGTTTTCGAAATAATCCTATTTGAAATATTTAGAGCACCGAGTAAAAGCTGTTTTGGTTTGAGGTAAATTTCCGCTGAAAATGCAGTAAAATGTTATTTAAAAAAGTTATTCAGAATACTAAAATGGTACTTTACCTGAAACCAAAGCAGCTTCTAGTCGTGCACTCAATATTTTAAATAGAATAATTTCGAAAATGGTTACTCCTAATGACATCAACAAGGTGCATCTTTTTCAGATAAAAAAGTGGCACCCTCTACTAGAGAAAATTAGAATCAAATTTGAATTTCTCGCCATCAAAAAAAACCCAATCTCCAAAATGTATGCATTTATTTAGATTTAAAAAAAGTTATTTACGAATATTGAAAATAAAATTTTAACTTTGACACCCAGTATCTGTTTAACCATCAACTTTTGACTAAAGTAAATTTGGCTACATCAAATTATTTTGTCGTCAGGCTCTTGCTCTATGTTGCATTAATTTCGGAACACCCTGTTGGGCTATGATACCCATTCTACAAAAATCTAAAAAATGACTCATAGATAATATAAAAGCATTATTATTATGTGTATAGAATATAAAATATTTTTTTATGAAAGCTAAAACGTTACTTATTTCCATATTAATATTGTGCTCCTCTCTATGCACTGCAATATGACTGTGGATACGATAAAGGCTCAATCAAACAAGTCCAATGTATTCTCTAGCTCCTATTTATTGCATTAGGAAAATACTTTTAGTGTGTGTATATGAAGAACTTAAGGCGTGAAACTCAAATATAAGTGATAGTTGATAAGTATAATTCTTTGACTCAAGTATCAGTTTGTAGTGCTATAAAAAAAGTGTAGAAGAAAATCCAAAGAAAGAAATGGAAACACAAGGAAGGAAAAATTTTAAAAAATCATCATTTGTAGGAAAATTCAAACTGCAGATGCTAATGATAGGGACATGCCTAAATTATCAGATATAGTTCTTAGAAGAAGAATGCATGACATGAGTTTTCAGTATTTCAAACGAAACTGTAAAAGCATGAAAAAGAATGAAAACTAAGACAATTTTATGCATCTGGCAAAAAAATATATTACATGGACAAAACAAAGGCTGTACTGTATTAAAAGTTTAGCAGGATGGTAACGTTTGGAGTAAGAGAGAAGCATTTTCTACAGATTTAAAGACGCCTCCTGGAAAAGGATGATGATTAATAATAACACATATTGGAAAAGATGTGTTATTAGGATTTTTGGAAAATGGTTTGCATGTTTTTATATCACATAGATCGGGAGATTATCATGAAGACATCAACAGTGACGTATTTGAAAAATTGTTTAAAGCTGTTTTATCATAAGTAAAACCAGAAACAGTAGTTCTGATGGATAACACACCTTATTATAGCAGAAGGATCAAAAAGTTACCGATATTAACATGCAAGAAAGCAAATTGTTGCATTGCTCTCCGCACACTTCAAAAACTAGTGATAAGTCACTCTAGAGAAGTTGGGTATAGATCCATTCAGGAATGTACGTAATTTTGTTATCTGTTTATGTTTTTTATTTGTACAATTTAGAAGTGTTTACTATAATTTTTGTAGTTATCTGCAAATTATTAGTTTCTGTCTTTTAAGTAAAACATATATTTTCAAAACAACAAAAATTCAACGTCCTTTTTACGTAATTAAATGCAAATGTTCACATAGTTTTATTCCTTTATTTTGAGATGTCAGGGTCGGAATTTTTTTACGAATTTTACAATTGTCTCACCTATCTGAGGATTCCAAATGCACTGGTAACCTCTACTGGGATCGAACGGTGCCGTAAACCGTGGATCTGTTCCTATCATCATGCAGTTCAACTCGTGCTGCCTCCACATCTCCCGTTGCTTCAATCTGCGCTCTTCCTCTTTCAGTTCGTGCTGAAGCGCAAACAATTTTCTCCGTTCTATTTTACTCAGTCTTATAAATTCCGCACTGGGCTTCTCCTCAGACTTGGACCCTTTTCTGCTTGTTTCCCTCTCTGTTTTGTACCTGGACAAGTGTCGATACCTGTCGCTCTTCCTACTGCTGTCCTGTTCATTTGTGTAGCCGCCTTGCATGAATTTTTGTTTGCCTCTCTTTCATGCTCTTTCATCTGTTCTATCCTTTCTTTCTTCGGGATCGGAACACCTCTTTCAGATTGGCCCAGCCTTCCAGCAGTTTTGTCGCTAGAAATCTGATTTCTTCCTCTTGATCTTCTATACTCCTATCTAGTTTTTCGTCTTCTTTTTTTGGATCTACGTCCGCTTTAGTCGGTTCTTTCTCTTTATTCATTGCAACCGCAGGAGGTTGCATGACGCGTCTTGTTCGTTCTTTGGAGAGTTACTGTCGGAATCTTGAGGGGAACCAAGATCTTTATCTGTAGCCCATTTCTCTACCGTTGGTAGTACCTTGCTGTCCTGCAGCATGGTTTTGTTTGGAATTGGAAGAACCGCTAAAGTTTGAAGCATTTCTAGTCTGCAATAAATAAATTTAATTTATTTATTTACGGCATTGCCATTTTTATAATACACTTTACATAAGTATACAGGAGTTGACATTTTATAAATTCCAACATTTTTAAAAATTTAGGAACAATTTCACTAATATGAAAATTAAATGATATATTTTATATCAAATTCAACATCGTTAATAAACATTTTTTTTGCAAAACTACCATCAATATTATATGGGAAAGTTATAGTATTATTAAACCTTGCAATAGTAATTTCACTAAATTTTTTACAGTCACCTCAAACCAGCCTTCAACCTATGTCCCTTTATAAAATATCAGCATCTGATATATCCAACATAAATTTAAAGATTTTTAAATTGTCTGCAAAGACTAGTACTTCGCAGTAACTTATGGCATCTTTTAAGTCATTAATAAACAAATTAAATAGAAGGGGACCCATGTGAGAACCTTGCGGTACTCCAGAAGTTATTGCAATAGGAAATGAAATTTAGCTTCCACATTTTACATATTGAACCATTACAGTAAGATAACTATTAATCCAACTTAAAACATTTAACATTTTTATCGATTGAGAAGTAATAAACAATGACAATTGTTAAATCTCACCTCAACGATTCATATTTTTTATCATTATGCACCAAATGCTGGGCGTCTATCATATAACCATGCATCAGTCTCAATCCGTGATAATCCAGGAACAATCTTCGACAAGGCAGCTCTCCTCTTCTCAAAATCCGCAATAGTTTTGTCCTTTGAGGTGGTTCTTTCGCTCTTACCATAAGACTGAGTTTTAATGTATGTGCTTGATTTTTCAGACCAGTTGTTATTAACATTTCAATTTCCTCATCCAATTGCTGAAAGAGAAACATCAAATTTAACATTATTCCTTTCCAAATTACCTTTTAGCTTACATCTAACTCTTCAAATAGGTCTTTCCTTGGTTTTTTACGAGGTGACTTTCTCTTCGGAGTGACGACAGGAGTTGCTTGTTCAGTTTCTATTTTCTCATCTTTAACATCTGCAGTTACACCTTCCTCTGCGACTTCCATCTTTGTTTCAACTTCCACTTTCTTAGTTTCCACTTCCTCTGGTGTTGGAACTTCGTTTTTCACAGCAGCTACAGTTTCTTCAGTTTCCTCTTCCTCCTCCTCTTCTTCCTCATCTTCATCTTCAGAATCTTCGTCAGGCTGTTCGCCGAGCCAACCGCGACAAGTTGCCGCTTCACAATAGCACTTCTGAGCCTCTTTCCTAAAAACAAATATTTACAATTCAGTGAAATTATCACAGAATTCTGTAATTTACCCGTATCTCTGAAATCTGTAATCAAATGTGATTTCTTCGCCTGCCAATATCGTTCTGGTACTGAAGAAACCTATTCTGAGCTCCCCGTTCACTGTCCATTTTTGAGTTTCGGCATTCGGGTCACAAGAGTGATTAATAAATCTAGAAATATTACCTAAAAATAAACAGTTGTGAAATTCTGTTATTCATTTAAGATTGTCCGTACCCTTCATTGTTGCATCGATGATGGCATCAGCTCTTAAAGACATGAAATAATAATGAATATTCTTATCCTCAGAATAAACCTCGGCCCTTTTGTCAAATTCCTCACAGTTTAATACTTCTCCAACGTATTCCAGTATGAATTCACCACTGTAAATATGGAGTAATATTTTTTCAAATCATTTAAAACAAAATACTTACTATGGAATATTTGCAGCTGCTCTCAAGCCAAGTCCTTTTTTATCTGTGTTGAAAACTTCCACGGGAGCAAATTGGCCTTTTTGGAACCGTTTATTTGTACATCTATCTGCGACTTGACACAAATTGCCGCTAAAATAAAAAAAATTGCTCCAGCCACAAGAATTTTATCAATCAAGTGTATGAAAATGTAGCAAACTTCTTTTGTTATTACGTCTATTTGTACAAATTTCGAGTGTGAATCTGTAATTTTTTGATATTATGAGAAATAACTAATCTTCAGGTTAAAACCCTTACCAGTGTTAAATTACTCTTGTAATATCAAGGTAATAATATGTAATTTTTAGTTCAAACTCGAAATTTTATGTTCAAAAATCTAAATTTCATGTTCCATCCTCAAATTTTTTTACTGATAACTCAAGTTGAAACATAAAATTTACAAAACAAAATTTCATGTATAAATTGGACTTCCAGTTTTCTGTTCAAACTCAAAATTTCATATTAAAAAATCCAAATTTCATATGCTAACTTGACGTTTTATGTTCAAAGTCTAAATTTTGTTTCGGGCCAAAGAAAAGGCATATAAAAATAATTACATATACAGGGTGTCCCGTTAACCCTTTTGCGACGGGGAACTTTTCATTTAATTCAACCGCCTGTACGGGTGCCGTCAGAGCTTGCTGATCTAACCGCTTCCCGTTCCGAAAAGTATTTTTGTGTTTTACAAAATATTATGCTTTTATATGTTTCATACTGAAAAAAAAACAATTCAACTGACATTACTCACTACCGCACCGCTAAGATGCTCAACTATGACGCGAAAAAGTCACACCAATCTCCCTCCCTCTCTCATGATCTTTGTGGCAATAACAAACACCTGTAATTGCTGATCAACACGTTGCCCGTCTTGAAGAGGTTCCTCAGCCGTTGTGTAAATATCCGTTTTCCGTATGTCGAACACGACCATTTTTTGCGGATATAACAGGTGCCCGTCGCGAAAGGGTTAATATTGTGAAAAAAATCAGGTGAAGTTTCCTTGAACAAAAATAAGAAAAAAAGTTTCTATAAACCTGTGTCCGGAAATGTTTTGTTTCGGAGATACAGGGTGTTGAAATTTAAAAAAAATATAGGTTTTTTATTATCTCAAGAACTTTAATTCCGATTTTTTTTTAAATTTTGTATGTTTATTTATAAAAACCATAGACATCTTCTGACTTAATTTGATATATTTTATATATTCCAGTGGAGTCCTGGGGGTTGATATTAACACTTAAAAGTACTAGATGCCACTGCTTTTCCTTAGATTTCATCTTTTCTAAATATACGATAAAAAATACAACTTTTTTGTCTCTTTACTTTGTTCTATTTTTTTTTCATCCTTCAGGAATGTGCATAGAAAAGGTTATTAATTTTTTGCTAGAAAACCAAGCAGATACCAAAGAGAGTACGGAGACAACATAATTGTATTTTTAATCCCATAATTAGAAAAAAATATGAAACCTAAGGATATGCATATTTTTACGTATTAATACCAACAAAGTAAATCAAATTAAGTCAGAAGATGGCTATGGTTTTTATAAACAAACATACAAAATTAAAAAAAAAAATCAAACTTCTTATTTTTGTTCAAGGAAACTCCCCTTGATTTTTTTTTTTTCAATATTAACGGGACATCCTCTATAAACTGCATCTTTATTATTATGACCTATTTGATGATATCTGTTTGCTTGAAATCTCTCGTTTCAGTTCACTTTTTAATTCTTGATTTCACAGAAATAAGTGTCAAACTGTAATAAGAGCATTGTAACCTGTCGTTCAGAAATAAAAATAAATAGACAAATTTTTTCCTCAATCTCATCAGTCACCAAAAAGTAGTAAACTTGAAAGTAGCCTGATTATATTTAATTTTTTATAGTAAAATATTTTGGGTTAAAGAAATACTGGATAATACTTCCCCGACATATTCCAGGATGAATTCACGACTGTAAATAAGAAGATAAGTTTTTCTCAAATTGTTTGAAGCAAAATACTATGAAATATTTGCAGCTCTCAAGTCGAGTATTTTTGGTTAAACAGATACTGGATAACTAGAACAAACTCAATAAAAACCGAAATCAAATTTTGAGTTCAAACTCGAATTGGAATACAAATTTTGAAATTTAATACAGAATTAATACATATCTATATGCTTTCATAAAATTCAACTGATGTTGATAGTCCTATATTCTAAAACAAATAAAAATTAACAAAAAAATCACAAACCATTCAATTAGCAACAATCTGTTCAGGCAATCTTCACCGCATCCATACTCGTTGGCTTCTATTTCCTCAGTTGTCAGAAAGCAGTCGCAGGTCATTTTCTTAGCCTCTTTGCAAGTCATCCTGTCAGTTTTGTATGAGTTCTCTTTTAAATGTACAAATTGTTTAAGTCTAGCCGTGACGACGGGATCTCTAACAGGTAATTTAGGTTTTTCGTCAACTTCCATTCTGTTCGTTTCCGACAAATGGTTATTACCTTTCATTACAGAATCAGTTGAAGTTTGCAAATCGTACGATAAGTTTTCGGTAGACTTTGACCACCTCGTTTTTCTATCTCTTGATGAAACCTTTGGAGAAGCTGACGGTGTGCTCTTCTCTGATTCCGTATGAGCAGAATTACTATCGGAAACATCAGATTCATTAAGAACAGGTTCAGATCTGGACCTTACCAAGCCATGACCGGTTGTTTTCTTTTTTCAAAACGCTTATCGATTTTATTCTGCTAGACCGGCGCACTTCGGTATCTTCAGAGTCTGTATTATCAGATTTGGAGGATTTTCTCAACAGATCATCATTTTTTGCTGTCTTTTTAACATTATCTTTTTTGTCAGCTCTTGCCCCATTATACTTTTCAGTTTTTTCCTTTCCTTTTTTGACTGGTTGAGGAGGAACAAGTTTCTTTTTATTTTTCAATTCTTTCGCAGATTTCGACTTGCTCTCTTTCACTTTAGTCAGTTTCTTTTCTTTAGATTTGGCGTTTTTAGTTGATTTTATCTCGGATTGTTCTTCGATTTCTTTTTGTATTGTTTTAATATCAATAGTCCTATTTCTACGAGTGTTTGGTCTCTCAGTTAATAAATCTATACTCTCTGATAGTTTTTTTGCACATAATTCGTTATCTTCCAGTTTTATTTGGCCTTTTGAGTATTCACGACTGGTCTTTACACCAATTACTTCCTCAATTTCTTTTTTTAAAGAATAATTCAGGTCGACATTAGATTTATGAAACATTTCTGATAATTCTACACTTGTATCTTCTTCTTTATAACTTCATCCACCAAGTGCATCTGAGCAACTTTATTTTCTATCGTGTCTTCACTGTATCTTCTGCAATGTCCATTGGCTCAATAATGTCTTTACTTGGTTCTGTGCCTTTCACTGCAATATTTTCTTCGTTCTTCCCTTTGGAAGGCCCAGAATTGCTTGTACATTGTGTCTTATATTCCTCTGAAGGTACTATACCAATTCCAGTCTCCACAAGAGTCTCACTTTCAACATTCTCCTCAAATATCAAAGCTATGGAATCAGCATTTTCTCTGCTACTAGTTTGTTCTTCTACTCCATACTCTAACATTGGTATATCCTCCTCTTTAACGGTTTTATTACTTTCTATTTCTTTGGTAAAAAAGCTTCTCACCTCTGCATCATTAGAATCCGTAGTTGAAACTGACTGACTGGTTTCTACGATAAAAGTTTCTGTTATAATTTCTTTACTTTTATCTGTTAATTTTTCTAAACTTCGTGAGGTAGTATTGACAACTTGATTTTTATTTGTTTCTTCTAATGGCGTAGTTTCTTGTTGCGTAATTTCGAAAATAGTTGTTGTACTATCTTCGGCAGTGTCCATTAAAACAAACTGATCGGTATCCGTTATAACTTCCTCGGTCACACATTCGACAATATTTTCCTCGTCAAATGCCACGATTTCTTCTACGTGCTCTTCAATAGAGAGAGGTTCACTTCCTTCTATAATGTATGTCTGTATTACTTCAGCTTCGCTTCCGACAGAATTATCTATTTTAGATAAATCTTCTATTTTAACCTCCATTTCTTTTTCAATGCCTTCTTGTGTGTCGACAGGTACTTCATATTGATTTGGAGAAAGTTTTGTTGTTTCACTTTCTGAAGTAACTTCGTTTACAGACTGATGCTCAATCATAGACACTAAATCTGAAATAGTACCTTCATTTTCCTCATTATTAATAGTGTCTTGAATATTTTCTATTTCATGTCCAGCCACTGTATCTGAAGATTCTTTTTTGTCATCCTGACTTTCGTCATCGGTCCAATCTTCTAGAATTTGTAATAAAGCTTCATTACTCTTCACTTTCGACTTTATATTTAATGAGGACTCTCTTTGAAATTTGGAAACCTTACTACTATCAGTTTTTAAGACAGATGATTCTTTTAGAGATGTTCGAATAGATGGTTCTAAGATTCTGTTAAACATTTTATTATAAGTTTGTTTGATTTTTTCTGAAAGGCTCTCAGCTGCTGAAAGCTCCCTGTTACCTTTTGGTATATCGTCGCTAGAAGGACTTTTAAAGGTATGTTTAACTGAGGTTCTACTTGATTTTGGAATTTCTATATTTACAACACTTTGCCTTCGGGTTGATCTAGTGGACACCGTTCCCACCACAATAGGACTTATAGTAGACTTTTTCTTTTTGGGTGGCATTTCAGAACCTCTTAAGTTATCAATATTGAATAAATGATATGATTATTCAATCTTCTAAATGATACTATCTAAAAATCAACCATGTATTAATTTTACTTTAAAAGATAACATGCTAATGCCTCTTTTATAGATGACTATTAAACTATAAGTTGCATTACTTGCGTACAAAATATATCAACTTATAAACATTTTGATTTTGATATATTTATTTTAGATGTTACCAGAAATACCATAAACCATAACCATTTTCGTATGATGCTTTTTTGGTATAATGTTGGTATTTATTCTATTGATAGGTTAGGTCCACAGAATATATAATACAGTTAGGTCTGTGGCTGTGGGTTAGGTACTTAATTATTTTCATAGTGGCCAAACTGCTGCACATGCTGCACTGCTACTACCAACATAATAATTGAATATTTATATTAATTAATAACACAAAAACTTAGGTTAAGTGTTAAAACTAAATTAAAATGGCAATTTCTATTTCTAATATATTTAATAAGCCTTGTTTTAGGTCTTTGGAAAAAAAATTTTTAACATTAAGGTACAATACTTCAATTAGTTGACAATATTCATTAGCTTATACTAATTTATTTTTAGTATAACATGTAGTGCTACTCAGACTAGAGAAGCACATCTAAATCCTCCTCCGAGACTTAGAAATCCTACTTGGTTCACGAAGAAGATCAAATCAGTAAGTATACAAACAAAGCTTTAGAAATAAGCTCTTTTTTTTATTTTTTGGTTTTAGAGATCGGATGAACTAATAACTCCAGAAAATCAAGAGTTTGTAAAAGAGGTTGTACAAGATACATATAATAAACAATTACCACTTCAAAAAGACTTAATCACAAATGTAGAGTGGACTCCCAAATTGCAGCGAACTGGTGTTATAGCGAGAAAATTGGTGTGTATCCTTTGTGGCTTAAGGACGGAAAAAATTAGTACTACACTATTACAGGTACAAAATATTATTTAACTAAATATACATAAACTCCATAAACAAAAATTATAGGTGTTAGATAATCACGTCATTCACATTACACTCCAGAAGAGTATAATCCACCAAGAAAAAGGGTGGAAAGAGTATACAACAGGAAAGGCTGTCTTCTTGTGGGTGCTGAAGAAGCCGACCCTTCGAATTTTACCCGAGAATACTGTGGACTCTTTAAGGATTCCGGTGTGATGCCAAAAAAATTTTTAGGGAGGTTTTTCATCAGCCCTAACGCAACTTTGCCGCTAGGAACTCGGTTGAACGCTTTGCATTTCCAAGTTGGCAATTATGTTGACATTAGAGGACAAACGTTAGTAACCTTGTTTAAAAATTGCTAATTGCTGCTAAGTGTGAAATTAATTCAACTTAATCGCAGGATTGATCGAGGTTTTCAAGGGGTTATGAAACGACATGGCTTCAAAGGTATGCCTGCGTCGCATGGTGTTACAAAGACCCACCGCCGTGGTGGAAACATTGGAGGAGGCGGAGAGAAAGGACGTGTGTGGCCTGGCACAAAAATGCCTGGACACATGGGCAACAGGTACCGTGTTGCCAAAGGGCTGAAAATATTTAGGATAAATACGAAGTACAATGTCCTCTGGGTGTCTGGCCAAGCTATTCCGGGAAATACAAATTCCATTGTTTACGTTTTTGATACAAAACTTCCTTTAAGAAAACCCAGTAAACCGGTCCCATTCCCCACATTCTTGGAAGAGATCGATGAAAATACTCCAGAGGACATTTTCGATGAAAGCATTCACAATTTTGCAGATCCCACAATATTTTATGAAGAAAATTAATGTTTGTTTGTTAATAGTTAGTTAAAATATAATAAAAGTTCTCAAAACCTGGATTTTTATTGCTTATAACATATTAATATGGAATAAGGGCTGCGTATTCTTGAAATAGTATTTTTTATGAAGAAAAATGATAACAGGAATGTTACTTATGGTAAATAGCAACAAAACACTGTTTAACCAACAAAGTTCATAAAGTATTCAAATTTATGAAAATACTTTTTTTAAATTTAACTTTCTGTAAATATTATAGCATATGCCATATACAGTACATAGAACTGTTTACATTTATTTATAGGTGTGTTAAAATAATTCCTAAAGATGTGTCTTACAAACCACTTATGTTATTTTAGTAAAACATAAATAGTAATGGGAATATTCAAAACATCAAGAAAATCATTTTTCTGCTTAGTTTTGCTTTACATATTTTATTCTTTGAGATGTCGGTACCTAAAGACATCTAAGAAATTTAAATTTTGGGAAATACGGCGACTTTCATGCATATTGCAAAGTTAAGGGCTCTGGCTCACTGAAATTTGTATAAAATTACATTTCAGTGCTCTGGCACTATATAGTAGCAGCTAGTGGTCAGTGTAGAATGTATATTGTGTTGCCTAGCAGACAGGGTTTAGAATTATTACAGATCCTTGAAAGTCAAAGTAAATGAATAGAATATAGATGTAAAAAAAACTCACTGAATTGTAGAAAGAATAATCATTAAAGAATTATATTAGGATTTTTCGAAGGAAAAGTCCCAAAATTAGATAGATAGAGCTGATTCAAATTTGTGCTCATAATTTATTATATTACATGTACTATCTATTGCAACAATAATGGCACTTTCTCAAAACATTTTTGAACTACTGGAAATTCTGAGTTGAAATTTTATTAGATCTCTATTAGTAATAAGTGGAACTACGAACTAGTTGAAGCTTTAAAGTAGGTTTCATTACGAATACGTCAATAGTTCCAAAATAAACCATCTAATTCATTTTAAAAAGTGCCATTATTATTGCAATAGATTGTTTAGGATTTAGGCCACCCTTTATTATCGTTATTAGAGATACAAAATATAGTTTCTAATAAAAGTTGTAAGGCTGTATAACTAAACACTCCATTAAAAGTTAATAGAAGTACAGTGGCCTGCATTTTTAAATTATTCTTTTTTTTTCTGATATCTAAAATATGACATTGCATTTCAATCTTAAATCGTTTTCGCGTTGTTGAACATTGAGAATTAATAAATTATTAAGAAAACTGTAAGGCATTTCTTTCAATTATTTGTTTAAATTTCACTTGATTTCATTAAATAATAAATATCATATAATAACTGAATACTTGTCATTTTCATAGAAGAGTACAGATTTGAATATCTAGTTGTCAGCTTCTTGATATAAGATTGAAGGCACTTTTGGAAAAATATTCATTAAAGTTTGAACCCTGAGTAAGGTATAAAATCATGCTAAAACGTAGGTAATGAATTAAATATTGTTATTTTCAATTATTTATCTTTATCCCACTAAAATATTGACGTTGATGACTAAACAGTATCGCTAAAATAAAAAACTTTACAACAAAATTTATTAGATATGCTTTCATGTATTCCTATCTATCATCAAGAATACCAGTTTTTTGACAATATCTCAGCAACGGCAGTAACTATCCTGGATCTGCTTGGTTTATCTTAATGGCCATCAAAGACGCATCTTTTTCTGATTTGAGCAACACTTTACATTTACGGTTACAAGAGCTATGAAAACGAACCACCCTGTAAACAATGATGGCCACTGTAATATACCAACCAACCAGGAATATAAATATAACTTAAATACATAAACAAGGATATAAATTATGGAATAATGCATGCAATTTATTCGTGGACGTAAATGTGACGTTTGCACTCTAGCAAATGCCTATATGGGAAATGTATAACAAAGAATGCATTTAGCATAATTACAAAAAAAAAATACAATTTTCCCTGATAGCACGCTTCTAAATATTCATTTTTATCTCTAATTTATGAATTGCTGTATACCTCCTAATCGCTCGCTATAGTATACAGGGCAGGTTAAAATAATACTATAGTTAGTATACTTACTATATTATATATATTATCAAAATGAATATTGCCTTTAGCAAAGGTGTTTTTTAAAACTGATACTTTTTATTTGTTTCGCAAAATGAACGATTTCCGAGATAAATTAGTTTTTAAGAAATCGGTACAAAAAACGAAAACAATTAAAATTCACGAACAAAATCAATCTACATAAAATATAATTTTTCTTTCAGTACTCAATTTTTCTTATTATGTTATTTTTCAAATGTGTAATTTTAATTGGTTACTATTTTCTCTTAAAATGTGGCCAATCCGTACAAAGGTTTTTGGATTTGACAAGGTTAAAAAAACTAAATGAATGAAATAATTAGTAAAAAAACAATTTATTTATTTAAAAACCAATTTATCTCGAAAACTGTTCATTTTTACGAAATAAATAAAAACAACAATTTTTAAAGAAAAACCTTCAGAATATCTAAAAATAATATTAGTTCAATAGTTTTTGAAAAAAATTGTGATAGAGCAGGGCCAGCCTGTTTCTGAACCTGATAATAATAGCATAATAAAGGTTTTTTGTTATACAGGGTGGGACACCACATACGAACTATTCTGTAGCATCTGAATACAAATGATATTAAAACAATTTTTCACGGGTATATTCCGATTACTAAAAGCTACATTTTAAAATTATTTATAAATATGCAGGGTGTTTCAGAAAGACGTACCACATCAAAGTTAAGTTATTTTCTGCATTGTTTAATTATACATTAAAAAATAATGTGTATTTCTTAAAACTTCCCATCAAAGCGAACTACATTACATTTCGCCAAATTTTAAAATAGATGTTGAAATATAAAATTTTAAATTTGTTGAAAACTACTAGAGTTAGGTATAGGCAACCCTAATATGGATTGAAAGATAATTAATTTTGGCGTCACACAGACTAAACAAATATAGGGTGTTCCATTTAAGTTAAGCAAGTTATTTGAGTTTGAGTTGGTTAGTAATAATATACTATATGATTAAAAACACTCATTTGATCAAATGCATTTTTACAGTTACTTAAATTAGGTACTTTTCTTAGGGAGGCCATGCAAAACAATAATGATAAGAAGTCGTTATCTTATTTAATATTGTGTATTGCCAAATTAAGCTTATTTTTTGACAAGTGCTGAAATGGCCAATATGGTTTACATTTATGGCCTTGCAGATGGAAATGGTACTGGGACTAGGCGAATTTATATGGAAAGATTTCCATTTGCCACTGGATTTTGAAAAAATGGAACAAAATGTTGACTTTACCGCTTACTTCCACAATAAACACATTTGGTCTAATGAAAACGATAATGCAATCTCGATTTTAACATCAGTTTTCTTTGAATGTATGGGTGGGTAGTGGGTATTATTGGGCATTTTTTTGTTGGGCCTTACTTTTTACCAATAACTTTAACCGGTGCCTCCTACAAACATTTTCTTGAAAATGTTTTACCTGAACTACTTGGCGATGTCCTCTATGCGCTAAGATAATAAAGAATGTGCTTTATGCACGACTGGACTCCCCTTTATTTTAGTTTGACTACTCTTGAATTTTTAAATGAAAGATTCGGTAACAACGTGATTGGACGAGTTACTCAAGAACCAGGTCAACCTTGGCCACCCAGATCACCCGATATTAACCCTATTGATTTTTTTGTTTAGGAACATCTCAAGACATTAGTTTACAAGGTTCACATTGAATCTTAGGAGCACTTACGTCAACAAATTATTGCTGAAGGTGACCATTTCCAACATTTTTTATAACAAATCTTATTCATCATTATGAATTGTTATTATGTTAAGTAAAGTAGTGAATATCGTGAAAATGCATTGGATCAAGTACCTAAATCAATTTTGTTGTTAATCTGTTTGGAATACAAACAAATGTAAAGAAACAAAATAAATAGTGAATAACACAAGGGCGCATATGACTTATTTCATTTTATTTTATAGCCTAAGGTTATACAGGGTGATATATTTTTGTTGGCATATAATGATCGATGATATCCACACCTCCGCCATTAGTAAGCGGAGACTCAAAAATTAAATAAAAGTTATAAATTGCCATATAAAATAACGAAGTCAGTGACGACTTCTGGCACAACCGGATATAACAACTTTTTGAAAATATTTTTATTGAAAAGGTCATATTCGATTATATAGGTCAAATTAAAATAATAATAATAATCTACCATGAAAACTCCTACGGTCCCTAAATCAGCCTGTGATCTAACACAATGACAATATATAACAATAAAAATGTTTTTGTATAAAGCAAATATTGTCAGGGATTTCCTAAATCGACTATTTCTTTTACCAGAAAAACAAACAGTTAATTTTTTTACTGATATTTATTAACTACTGAATACTAATTACAACTCAACTAAGCACTATTTCACTTTAAAACTCCAGGAATTTATTCTTCTTTTATAGACGAAACGAATATTCCAGGTAGTTTCTAGCATCTCCAGATCCATGTCTCGAACGATTCTCGTCGATTCTCAGTTTTTCCAGTCGCGCCGCGATACACGGCATTATTTGTTTACTAAAATCGCGTAGGGGCGATCGGAGCAATCTAGCGTTTCGCGATATCACAGTCGTCGAATTGGGTGCGAGCGGGGCAAATTCTGTGACAATACATCTAACAAGCTTCTCATCGCCAAATGAATGCATTGCCCTATTTCTGAAAACAATCTCTAGGTATCTGTAGCGAAAGAGTTCAACAGCTTAGCTACGCACATACAAAATTCTGTGTCTTGAAAACCGTAATACCTAGCGAAGTAAACTTTCAATAATTAATATAGCTCTCCGCATAGTGAAGTTTTTAATGTATAAATTTAATGGTGGCGTACTTGAAACTGATTTTTCCGAAAAGGTTTTAAGTTATCAAAAATAATTGGTGTTTACCATTAGAAGCTCTGTAGTTTTTTATGTAATTTGTGATAAAAATATGAACATAAGTAAAATCGTTAATGTACAAGCGCAATTTATGTCACAAAAAACATAATTGTCAAATAGCGTCTTAAAGGATAGAAAATTCGATTTTAAAATGTTCGTTCCTTCTGAAAAAAGCCGTAGAAGTCTATTTTAGATGGACAAAATTATGCTCTAAGAAATGGTAAATATTTTATTTGGTTATACTTTAAAAAATATCTACCTGAAATAAGAGAGCGAAGCGATTTTAATCCACTAGTAGGTCTTTGACACCCTACAACTCCATTAGGAAAAAAACTATAGGAAGTGTTATTTTGACCTCCCCTGTACACTCCCGAGCGATTAGAAGGTACTTACCGGACACCTTATTGTGTTAGGAATATTTAAAATAAAATTCAAATTTGCATTCACTATCGAAAGAATTTGAAACGATTTCCTTTTATATGTCCTAAATAACTAAATTAACAGTTAACCCAAAAGTCAAAGGGACGTACAATATTAAAAGAAATATTTATATACTGTCGCACTATACACTGAAAAAAAAATTTTTTTCAGCAAACAATTCAATTTATTTAAACATAATTTATTCTTGGGAAACAAATCTTTTTTGGTGTAATGTTCACTTTTTTGTCAAAAATAAATTGATTTATTTGGTAATTTTTTTGACATTTATTTGTATAGTTATTCCATTTGAACATCTTATAAAAATTTAATTTTAAAAATTTTTTTTCAAATAAATATACTTTTTTCATTTTCCTAAACAATTTGTTCAAATCTGTATAAAAATAACGTTTTGAAATAAAAAAAAAACTGTTTTATTGAGTGAAATTAATGTACATTTCGTATCAAATAATGCGTTTATTTAATTCAAAAAAGCATATTTTTAATTGAGAGATGTGGAAAAGAAAAATATCCAATTAAATTTTGTAAATGAAGTTTTAATAGGTTATATAATCTGAAAATCGTAAATTTAAAAAATCTCAATTTCCTAATAGTATCATCGAAAAAAGTATTTGTTTGAAAAGAAAAATTCGCAGTGTTTCCTATAGGTATACAAAAAATAATTGACCATGGGTGCCCGCTAGCTGTAATTGTGCTATATTTCGTGTACTCCGGTATGTCGGGTTTAAGAAACATGAACAGCCAACGTTAACTCACCACTCACCTACGGTGTACTGATATTTTGACTATTTGCTATTGATTTTTCGGGTGTAATTCAATGCTGGTCGGGACATTAGCCCGCAATTGTTTCCTGAAATTCCTGAGCAACAAGCTGTTGACATAAATAAGCAGATCTTTAATTGAATAGTTTATTTCAGAAAGGTATTAACTAACATTTTGTTACTTTTGAGAAAATGAGTAAAAACTTATTTGTAGTGATAATGCTATTTTTTGACATAATTAGTTCAAGATAGAGTTGCTTAGATGTTTTTTATGTTAAAACAGGTATTTTTTTGATAATGACGGAAAAAATTAGATTACAAAAAATGCAATTGGTATATTTCTCAAATAAATGGAAAATATATTTTGTTAAGAGATCAACTTGGCGTTATCACTGAAATATTAAACAGTGAGTTGTTTTTTTTGGAATTACCCCAATAAAAACAATGATAATGTTTTTCTACGTTCATGCAAACAACACTTTATTGAACTATATTTAGTGGAAAAAGTGGTTCTTTATTGCACTCATCTGTCATTCTACTGCAGCGTTTTGTCATCATGACAAACATAAACCTTCAAATCGACGTCACATTTTTCTAGACTTAGTGTCATCTAAATAACATTTTTTGGTTTTTGCATGAACGTAGAAAAAATATTGTATGCAACTCGTACAAAAAGTGCTTATTGCACTTGTTGCATAAATAACTATGAAACATTAAAGATTTATTGAAAACTGTAACATAATTTTGTATTAAGCTTGTAATGCAATCACTTTCTTTGTGGACCATTCCAAAATTTCTTGTTAGAATGTAGAATATTCCTCTGGAACATGACATCGCTTTACCGATATCGTTATTTTTCTTTCCAATATTGGAAACCAACTATGTACTTGGTACCTTTCTCAAATAAATGCTCAAAACTAGGTCGAATTTACGGGCACTGTATTTACGGAAGATGGTCTCTTTTTGCACTAAAAGATGCATTTACCTTAAAATAATGTAACGAGCTGAAAAACTCAAAAATGCCGAAAATGTTAGTTAGTCCCATTCTGAAATAAACGATTCAATTGGAAATTTTTTTTTTTAAATATACAAATATTGTTTTATCATAGAATATAATTAAATCAGTATCAGAATTAGAATCAGAATCATTGAAAAGGAAATAATTTTTAATTTAAACAAATGCTTTCTTCACAAAATAACTGTATTTTAGCTTTTTTTAAAAAAATGACTTGTTATCAGGATATAAATATTTTTTTGGCCCTATACAAATAAATAATTTATTACCATGAAACGAAATTTTATGTCAGGCACCAAATTTTTTTACTGTGTAGGTGAACAAATAAAACGACTTTTTCAAGTAACAAAAACTTTGTTTCTATATTTGTTACTAAGATCACTAAAATACATATCACATAAGTTTATATAAGTACAAAGGGATTCCAAAAACATTTCATATAAAGAGCGATTAATTTATTCCTCACTTGTCGCTCTATCGAAAAATATTAATGCTTGTGGCAAAATAATAATCAAGAAAAAAATATTCTAAACTGTTACATTTTTCGCTTAGAAACAGCTTAGCTTTTATAATACTTCAGCTTTTTTATATAAAAAAGATTACATGCATTAATATGCAGAAGTGTAAGTCCTAGATTAAAATTTAACATAAGGGTGGTTCAAATATTGGTATATTTTTGAGGGGGTTACGGCTAGTTCTGCCATAGATAGATCAAATATGATGGACCTGGGATGTGTTTTTGATAAAATAATATTGACGAAAACTACTTCTCTTTATCTCTTTTGCGGTTCTCAGTATGACAAAAAAACCCTTAACTCATCCATCAGATTAGTTTTACCTTACCTATGACAGAAGTGACAGAACTACATAGCGATTTGAACCACCCTATACAAGTTTGTTTTAAACCCATGGGTATACATTCCAGGAAAGGGAAGAAACTGTAACTACGATTGTTAATTTTAATAACGCCCTGTATGATTCGAATTTAATAACTTATTTTTGTCACATATGCCAGAATTTGGCACTTTTTTCGAGACCTTGGATGTTTACAACTTATCATCCTAAATTCATCTACTAACATGTACAGATAAGTTCAGTAAGTATAAAAAATAAATCTTATACCTACAAAAAACATAAATTAAAAAACTATATCGGTAACAGCTATCGATTATTTGCCCAGAGATCAATGGATATACAGTCTACAGTTTCTTTATACGTAAATATTTACTGGTAGTATACATGTTTTGGAAGTGGCACCTCTACATCAATGACTGAATACATTTATATTTCAAGATATATGGTTTCGAAAACAAATTCATTATGTATTTTTAACACCACCATTCTATCATCTTCTCTGTGAAACACCTAAGAAATAAGAAACGTTATATCTTGATGCCTATATCAATATTCAGCATCGCTTCACATTGGCAATAGTTTTACTACACGAAATACTTCTGGTAGTTGTGTAAATTATTTTTTACGATACCTAATTTAGTATTTTTTCCTTTTGACCATAGAAATAATTAAGGAAAAGCTAGAAACAATCCATCTGTTTTTCAAAACCGCAACAAAAAGTAATATATACATTATTTTAAACAATTACATGGAAAACAACATTTTTATAAGTATAATTATTCATCACTAGATAAATAAATACAAAACATCAAATATATTGCATATTTATTTATAACGCACATATTATCTAGCAATCCTTTAAAATTCTGCACAAATTTTGAATTATCACAAAATTATGCCTGTCCTTCCACTTTGCGGTTTTAATTTTGATTACCATTTTAAAAATGTCTACAACTTTATTTTTCTTTTACTTTATTTCCCATAGAAATTTATCGAACTGGTATGTACCTGAGAGAGATCCTATTTGGGGAGATTCTCTTTCTTTCTTAGTACTTTCAAATTGGAACCAAATTTTTGTGAATAAAATTTTCTTAGTTTCATATTGAAGTTATAAGTTATAGAGTAGGTATATTTACAAAATGTTAAGCGTGAAATATAAACAGCAAAATATTAAATTTTTACTCCAAAATAATTTATTTTTAATGTACTGAGAGAATGAAGAAATTCAACCAAGGTCTCAAACAAACAACTTCTATCATTTCACGAAATATGTGTTGCTTGCACTAATGGGTGGTGTTATGTTCTATTTAGGGAAAAAACTTGCCTTCCCTTAATTTTAATGCACCAAAATGCGGATAATAATAAGTGGACAGTGTCTAAGCGTAATTTTATGATATCCAATCCCATAAATTGTAATTGCATATATATTTTTAATGCTCTACCAGTTTTCTATGAATAAAAAATTTATCTTTTCGGTTGATTCGTTACAACAAGAATTTCTAAACATTCCATTTTACCAATACCTTTCGTTTGTTAAAGCAATTATTTTACTCTAACTTTCCAAGCCTCACATCTCATTTACATCATGAGACTCATAAATACGTCGTAGCTCGCTACATATTTTCGCAATTCACCGCGAGATTTCGAAAAATCAGTACAACAAACTCTTGCAGTAGCAGTACAATTTCAAGTGAAAATCAGTAATACAAGAGCTCTGTTTTCCGTAAAGATTCAGTCTGCTAATGGATCCCATCACTTGGAACTTGTTTCCCACATCAGAGTACCTCACGGTCACTTCGAATACGGCCTCGCCAGGCAGAGTCCTCATGGTTATCATGTAGTCCTCAATCTTATTCTGACCGTCAATGTGATCAACGTGCGTCATCAGCCTCGCATTCAAAATAACGTCCAGAGACAGGTTGGCACACTGCGCGTAACCCTCTAGTTC
The DNA here is from genome assembly GCA_025584915.1 of Monochamus saltuarius. Classification (NCBI taxonomy): domain Eukaryota; kingdom Metazoa; phylum Arthropoda; class Insecta; order Coleoptera; family Cerambycidae; genus Monochamus; species Monochamus saltuarius. The sequence continues at coordinate 16,749,419 of CM046723.1, read as the reverse complement.
TTCATTGATGTATTCTACGGCGAAAGAGGCGGCATCCACGACGATCGAAGAGGTCTTTCTCACCTCCAAGCTCTGCTGGCACGTGCACCAGTGACTCGCTATTTCCGCGTCCTCGCAAGTCCTTCTAGGAGTTATTTCTTTAAACAAACTGTACCCTCTGGTGTCCTGAGTAGTCTCTAAATTTTCCTCGGTTAAGTTAAATGGATCCAAAAGGTCCTTCAACGTTTCGTGTAGGTCGAAAGGAGTGGTAAGTCTCCTTGCGTTCCTTTCCAAGTTCTTGTGAGCTCTTGGGAATGATTGTTTGTACCAAGTCGGAAGGTATATAATTACAAAAGGCAATCTTTCCTCCATTCTCCCCTGGTAAGTCTGCCTTATACCTCCCCATCTGATACCGTGATCGCTCATGAAAACTAAAACTGTGTGTTCCAGGTGTCCTTCTTCGTAGAGATTCTGGAAGAAATCGCGATAATCCTCGTCCCCCAACTTCGGTTTATTTAGGTAATCGTGAGACAAACTAGCGCCCCAGAAGAAACCAAAATAAGGCAACCTGTTCATGTCCATGGTCACAACAAACTTATTTATATAATTCAAAAGGTCCTTGTAAACCATTCTAGCACCTTCGCATTGGTCCACGTTCATGCTGTGCTCGTTCCCGATCTCCTTTTCCGCTATCCTACTGAAGAAGTTGTAACTGTAATCCGTGGGTTGCATCTGGAAGCCTTTCCTCTGGTAGTTGAATAGGCCCATCCAAGACGAATCCTCCCGTACACCGTGGTGTAACCCTTGAGTTTGTAGTCATTCCAAAGAAACGGGCACTTGTCGAAATGGTCCTTGTTGGAAGGCCAACAGCTGTTCCTTAGTTCGCCCTCAGTCATTCCTACCAGCACTGGGATGAGGTTGGGAAAAGTATTGTCAGCCACTTTATTGTAACCTAGCAGTTCTACTACTTGAAGTCGCTTGAGGTATAAGAGAGTTCTAGGCATTTGCCGGTGGAGGTTGAGCCTGGACACCGCATCTAAACCTACGACAAGGATATTGAGAGGTCGAGGGTTGCTGGTAACCGTAGGGGTGGTATTTTTCAGAGGAACAAACGAAAACATGTCCTTGTAGATGGTGTTGTTATCGTAAATGCACGTGATTTTAACAAACTCTTCACTGATGTTAGCACTTTCACTCACGTTCACACACATCTTGCTGTACTTGACCTTGTCGTCGTTTTGATTATGTTTGGGATTCACCCTCCAAAACGCTCTATAGCAGCATTTCAACTCACTAAGGTCGGAGATGTTATAAAATACCAATGAAGAATTTACCAGGAATATGGACGTCAAGTTCGACTGGTACAAGGACGGTATACCCTTGTTACACTTTGGCACTTGGGGTTGTTCTATGAACTTCCTAATATGTTCGTCGAATGGGTCCATGTACGGTATCCTGCAGCCTGGGGTGTTTATGGCAAAACCTGTGAGGGACTTCTTCTCCGGGAAAAAATCCTTGAGGGGTTCCTTGGTGGGCATCAAGGAGTAGTAGTTTATTTGGAAGACGTCTACGAAGAACAGAAGGGCGCCGCATATCAACAGTGGTATCCAGAGCACGGAAGGTACCCTAAGTTTGGTTTCATCGGCTTCCATTCCATTCGAAAGGCTTCTGCAACCAAACAAAAAAGCTGGTAATTCCAAATACAAATCGTAAAGTATTAAGACAATTTATGAATAAATATCAATAATTTTGGTGGCTATGGCAAAGAGATATTTATAAATTAATCGGTATCTATGAATCTTTTATATTTGTACACTTATTTTTTGTTAAATATGGGATACATCAATATCTATTATAACAATTTAATAAAGTTTGAAGTGGCGTCACTTTAATTGATCAAAAGATTATAAAATAAAATCGATAATTTTATCTAAAATAAGAACATATTAAATAATGTACTTGAAAATAAATGTAAACAATATGGTTTTCGTACAACTAAAGATTAGCAGATAAAAATTGATCATAAAAACAAGAAAATGCTAAAACTGATACTCATTCTGATTAAAGTTCATTCGAATTTTCAAAAAACGTTATTGTTGTATACAAGCAATATCTATAAAAGCGACTGGAAAGGCTTATTCAGAACTTATCTAATACAATTTAGGAATAGATGCGTCACGAAAAATAGGGGCAATATCGTAAAAAAATATATGTATATAAAATCCTTATTGTTTCCGAGAAAAAAATATTGAAGTTCTAGTAGCTTCAACCTTTACATCGCTGGACTACTGTAGTGAAATATCCGATTACTTATCGTATTAACTTTTTTGTGATGCAAATATTTAGGTACTTACATTAGTTTTGTTTATCTAAAGTCTCTGAAAAAATAATGGAAAATCAAATTGGTAGTTTCTTAGAAAAAAAATTATATCCGCCTGTTCAGTCAGAATTTCGTTCAGTTACAGTTGTGCTATAGCTTTAATTAATATCACTGATGATATTATTCAAGCAATGGATGAAAGCAAAAATACTGCACTGGTATTACTTGATTTTAGCAAAACTTTTGATACAATTAACTATCAAGTACTTTCATCCATCATGTGGTTTTCAAAATTAAACTACCTCACTTTACAGGATCGTATGCAGGTTGTAAGGTTGTGGCACAAATTATCTAAACCTAGATCAATTTCTTTTAGAGTTCCGCAAGGTTCCTTTTTAGAACCTGTATTATTTAGTATTTATTCCAGCCAGTTTGTTAAAGTTATGAAATATTGTTCTACTTATATGTATGCTGATGATATTGAACTTTACTATTCATTTAATTCGATAGATTATAAGTGTTGGCAAGTGTTGAAATTAATAGTGACTTATTTATGATATTTCTAAACATCATCAATTGGTTATGAATCCCGCTAAGTCCGTTGTGATTTTATTTGGAAATAAGCATCATGTTTCTAAGTTGAAAAACTTATTAAAAATTGAGTTAATGGGTTCAGCATTAACTATTTCTGAAAGTATAAAAAATTTAGGATTAATTCTTGATAGATCATTAAGCTTTAGAGAACAAGTCAGCAAACTTATACAAGTTTATACACTTTTTGAGTTAGATATTTGTAAAGTGTTTTCATTAAACCAGGTTAGTAAATTTAAATAGATTAATTTCTTTAGATAATTATTGAATAGAGCTTTGTCTGTGGAATTGTTCTTTAGCATACCTAGATGTTTGGTATCAGATAACATACATATGACTTCATGATAGGAATTGTTGGAGATTTGATTTCTATTAGCTTAAAATAGCTTTCTAATACAGTAAAATACTTCATACAGTGCTTTCGAAAAGTACCGAATAAATTCATTATTTTTTAAATTGAGAGGTTTTCGAAAAAATCCCCTGGCACGTCATTTTGTTTTAAAAAAGGCACTTTTTGACAGACGACTTATATTTGTGACGTCATCGTTGTTGGAGATATGACGTCATTGACAATTTTTATAAATGGCAACCCCAAATTTTGACCATGCCATTTGAAAGAGCGTGTCATTCTACATACACATCATGAAAAAAATTATGATGTTATATACCAATAATTTCAAGAAAATATGGCAGCCCCGATCTCCTAACTTTAAAACATTTGGACTTCTATTTGCAGGGGCGTATCCATAATTACCCCCCCCCCCAAGAAGCTTACTGAAATGAAATACATCACTTTATAATTTTCCATGTAATAAAACAGAGGTGAAGTATTTGTAATTTGAATTACTTGATAATCGCATGCAAACAGTATTAAATTGTGTAATAAGTAATATTTCTATAAATAATATTTAGCGTTTACTAATGTGACTTTCAAGCCTAAATTCTGTAATTTTGCTCGATGTTGCTGCATATATGAATGCTGAAAATACCTCTGATCTAGAAAAATACAATATTTTTAAATATGCTTTCGTCCCCTTCGTCCCCGGCGAAAACTTTCTCTTTCCCTATTCTGTTCATAAAAAATCCTTGCTCTTCTACATATACATAGACATATTAAGTTAGACATTTCATTTTTATAATACTGCTGCTATGCATAAATTTTTAATTTATATTTTATTATTGATTTTGGATATTAACTTCTTTTATTTAACAAAACTCTTTATTTATGTTTAGTTCTTTAGTCCGTTGATGTTATAAGTCTTTACGACTTTACCCCCTCCAAGATAAAATAATAGATACACCCATGTCTATTTGTGGACAATATTGATGATTTACGCAAACGTATCATAGCTGTTGCCCATAAGTCATAACTTACAAGTTCAAAACGGACAAGAAGCAGAAATATGTACTTATGTAGTTTGTAGAAACTGGGCAAGACGGGCAAAAAATTTTGCTGTAACATCAAGTATGTCAAACTATTTTACTAATTAAAACCACACATTCATAATATAATTAATCACAAAAGTGGTAAAAGAAATTGAATTTGCTGTATAAAAATAGGAGTTGTAAATGTAATTTATGTCTTTCCATCAGAATTTCTTCTAATTCTTTTTTACAGTGGACCAGTTTCCAGTGCCGTGCGAAACTTTATTTTTGAATCATTTTTGAACTGCTCTTTTTAATTTTATTTTTTCAAAATTGTATTTATAAGAGTCGCCATTCAAAAAATTTTTTTTAGATAAGTTCGGAATCACCCTGTATACATAAATATTTTTAGTTTAAAAATAACTCTTCTTTGTAACAAGACTGCTACGGTTTAGTAGACGATATATTGAATAACTGATGATGTATCAAACTATTTTATAGGGATTCCAAAATACATTTTAACACAAACCTGATTATCTTTAAAAAAAAAATTGCATTCCTGCAAACATTTCACAATAGAGTCCATTTCACATAATTAATGAATTTGAATCAATTTATAATGTACATGCAAATGATATTTATTACTTTTTGTTTTAAGTATAATGTTATTTATGTATTAAGGGAGTTATGAGGATGGTAATTATCATATCGAGAGCAACAGACTGCAATCCCGAGGGACGTTAGTTCAGAGGGATTGTTAATTTGCCCGAGATTATTAACATCCAATAACTCACATGATAGTTAAAGATTTTTATTTCATACTAATGAAATATAAAAACCAATTTTTGTCTTATTTCATACTAACGAAATATGAAAACCAACATTGTTGGTTTTTAAAATTTAACGAACGTTGTTTAATAATTAAGTAGGCATGATTACCATGGATATATCAACTGACAAGTTTGTAAATAAAAGTTTATAAAAATTATTAATTTGTGAAAAGGAATGGAAACCTAGAGAGAAGTGAAATTTCAGGCGATTTGTTACAAAATGCTGAGAGAGCTTGTGCCGCACTATTACCAACAAGTCAGAACCAAAGTATTAAAAAAATATGACAAATTCCTGCAGGGGCTGAATATCCGTCGGAAATTTACAATTGTAGAAGAAAAAGAGTTCTCTGCATTGGGTCTACTGAGGAAGTATATGTCTTTGGGTCTGTAGGGTTCTGAAAGATTTTTTCTATCGTATCGCACAAAGCGTTGCACAGTTCAGCCAGTTGGGAAAAATAGATCTGGAAAAACGCCAAGGAAAATTGCTAGTTATTTGGGTTTGCCAGATCCAGAGACTTCCACCGGACATTCGCGATTGCCTTGGTCAATGCAGACGCAAATATGACAACATTGAAGAGACATAATGGATGGCAAAGTTCAACGGTAGCAGAAGGGATTTGGCCGACAACATGGAATTAAAAAATAACACTTCAAGAATGTTGGCTGGCATGTCACATTAAAGAAGTGGAACATCAACTTCATGTTTGACTACAGTTATAGGCAGTGCCAACAGTTCAACGGAAAATTCTTGCTATTCGAGAAGTAATTTTAGTGGAAAATTTGACAATTGTCGGTTTATATTTGTAAATACATTGGAGGGAGTTAAGGATTTATAACTACTTAGTATAAGTCCCAAGGGAGTTATGGACATGATTATAGTTACGGAAACTAAGGATTTATTTGTTTATAATGTATTATCGTATGAAATAAAGTAAAACACTTCATTGATACGTAAAAAGCTCCTTAGCAACAGGGTAACCTCTACTTGCATCTCAACGAAAATCTAGCAAGCTGGAAGATAATAAAATTGAACCTTACCAGGTTGGTCGTTGCTATCTGCCGATGCGCCTGAAACTTCTGAAAAGTCTGCTTGTAAAGAGCATTATATAATTAAATCGAGTCATGCCTAAATGTGTTTTTTGACACCGACCGCCGGCCCGTTCGATATATAGATACTGAGGCGCCGCCGTCGCGATGCCAAGCGCTCTTTTCAAATGGAACCATTTATCCGGCATAAGAAGTAGGCTATTATCGATTTCCATGTTCCGCGATGCGAACGAGATAAAAAAATAATATTACTTTTTAATTGATTTGTATAGGTAATCTGATATAAGTACCTATAACTGACAAAATTACTGTATGAAATAAAATTATGATACAATTCTGATTTATTATAGATATTCTTACATTACATTTTATAGAAGCTGTTTGATTAAAAAATTGCCAAAGCGATTTATTCTTCACAATTATATTATACAGGGTGTCCCATATTGATGTGTTCCTTAGATCATTTTAGGGGGGATACTTTCTATAAAATTTTTCGATTTGAGCCCTCCCTGACGAGATAAGGGCTTCTAAAAAATGGAAAAATTTCGGTTTTCATTTTTTTTTCTCAAAAACGGTTAAACTTATAAATCTGAAAATCGGTTAATACATTTAGTTAATTAAACGACATTGTTGAATACGATTTTTATTTTTATCAAATGTCTACAAGGGTGGCAACCACCAACTTCTATTGTTTTTTTGTATTAGAACTTTTATTCTAAACGTTTCTCGATATGAAAAATTACAATAAATAGCACAATCAATTTACAAAATTTTTCCCCTCTTAGTATTTTATGCAAACGCGCGTATCGTAGTATCTGTCAAAACAACAACGGAAACATCTGGAAATTGACAGCAGCCAACTAGTTTTTCCTAATAATGGGTTTAGTAAAACAGCCTCTTCCCGACGTGCAATACTTTACATTTTATTTTTTAACGTCGAAACAGTTAATTCAATCAAAAAAATATAAGAGAGAAATAAGTTTCTAAATGAATCGGCTTAATCTAATTTATTTTTTCTACGACGTTAAGGAAGTTTTTTGAAAGTATAGTTAAAAAAACTGAAAGGGGTAGTTTATTTCAACCCTTTCCAATTATTTTCAAAACGTGAAAAAATATGTCACAAGTGTCTTTCGATGATGGTGGATAATTTCCACAAAATTTTGCCATTCCCACGCTTTTCATTTCCGAGAGAAACAATAAAAACTCTCTTTTTTCCGCCATCTTTGCAACGCGATATCTCCCAAATGGTTGAGTTGTGACCCAACGTTTATATAACAAACTACCTTTTATTTTCAACAAGGAATCACCCCTGAAATGTTTCGCCTTTGTTTTGAAACGCCCTGTATACCTGATATTGTATAAACTGATTCTAATATAAAAACCATTAAATACTACTAAAATACGTATAAACCTGTGCTATACAGAGTGTCCGGTAAGTATATGGCATACTTTCGTGAGTGTATAGGGGAGGTCAAAATAACACTAGTTTGTCATACAAATTTTTTTCCTAAAGTGTCCCTTAATGGAGATACAGAGCCCCTAAGGGGTACCCAGCGATACCTTTTTTGCTCTAACTTTTGAACCGACCTGTATAATTTAATGAAATTTTTATATTTTATGTAGGCCATAAAGGCTCATAAAACCATACTACAGCAGATGTTTTACACTGTCAGGGAAATCAGGAACGGACTTACCACCATACTCGTTGGGCCAAAATTTTGACAGGTGTCATTTTATAGAGGTAAAAACTGAATTTTTAAATATTTTGATCATTCTTCTTTAAAAACGTACTTTACATTTGTTTCGAAAAAATTGACCGTTTTCGAAAAAAAAGTTTTTTTATAACACGTCATTGAAAATACATCAGAATAGATACTGCAATAAAACACCATAGTCGTTTTTATGACGTTAAAAATGTGTTATTGTGTTCAAAAGTTATAGACCCAAAAAAGGCAAATCGCTGAGTACCCCTTAGGGGCTCTGTATTTCCGTTAAGGACCTTTCACTTAACGTGCAGTTAAACATAACAAAGGTAGGTAAACTTATAGGTTTGTATATGTTAGTTGAATAAACATTAGGTATAAAATAAACAAATTTTTAGTGTTTATATTTTAACCTATGGATGAAATGCGAATATTATTAAAGTATTTTAAACGATATATTTTACACGTTTAAATTTTTAACTAAAAATAAAGGTTGAAATATTAGGTACACCAATAATCTCTTCTTGTCTTGCATTATAATAATAATATTTTTATATTATTTTCTCAAATAAGTTCACCAAGTCTGGGGAGGGGGAGGCACATGCCCCTCCTTGGTTGCACCACTGATGTTGTGCCAACCATTTACAGTTTAAGAAAATAAATCTTCAAAGAGTCTTATATTGGTCTCTTCTGTTTTACATAATATTGGCACAATGACTTTAATAATGTTATATCAATAACATTTATAAATATAATGGTGAAATATTGAAATTTAGTTAAGAACCAATATTGGTTTAATCTCATGTATTTTCACGAAGACAAAAATCCAATGTTATGCCAATATTTCAAAACTAATAAAATCAAACAGTTATTTTTATCAACATAATGGTTTAATATTGGTTTCATATATTTTGGAAGCATTGGTTTACTAAATGAAACCATTAATATACCATCAATAATGGCACACTTACACTTATAAATATCGGGCCACTGTTTAAATATTTGCCAGTATTGGTCCATCACATGTAGGCTACCCGGGAACACAGTAAAAAATAATATTGAGTAACCTCAAACTCATTTATGGGTGAAATTATTTTGATGTTGAATTTTTAGTAATTAAATATTTCAACAAAGAAATGAACTTATCATCACAACTTTTGGTCGGAGAGATAAATTGTGGGAAAAACAAACGAAATAACTCAATAATGGGATAATATAACCCAATTTTGTGTTTGTAGTAACACATAGTTGAATAACCTAACTCAAAGGTTATTCAACGTTACTCATAAGATAGAATAAGATTTATTTAGTTAACAAATAACTGAGTGAACATTACTCAAGGAATTGTGTTATCATTTTACCACAATCGGGTGTGTTTTACTGTTTAAGAAAGGTATTTTAAGCTAATATGTATCAAATCTCCTACAATTCCTATCAATGAAGTCATATGTATGTTCTCTGATACCAAACATCTAGGTATGCTAATGAACATCCACAGACAAAACTCTATTCAATAATTATCTAAAAAATTTAATATATTTACTAACCTCTGGAGTGGGAACTCGAAATTCAAACACAATAATTGAGATCTCACTTATTTCTGCGTTTTATAAAGGATCGCTTCATCAGGTGGCCTCCTTTAGTCAAATATCTAACTATAAAAATGATTATATCAATAAATTAAAATTATTTGAAATTGAATGTCAAAATGAAATATCGACAACGTCAAACTGATTAACTGTCAATGAATATCATAACAACCTACTAAAATAAATAAAAATTAATAAAAAATTTTACCTTTTATGTATAGTTTTTTCATATATTTTCAGGTATTAACAATATTGTGTGAAACTAACTACTCAGTGGACAAAAGCCCCAACCTGCGTTGAATTACACCCACAATATCTACCCATATATTCCTTATTATTAGCTTTTGTAAAAAATTTTTACTGTTTAAGAAAGGTATTTTAAGCTAATATGTATCAAATCTCCTACAATTCCTATCAATGAAGTCATATGTATGTTCTCTGATACCAAACATCTAGGTATGCTAATGAACATCCACAGACAAAACTCTATACAATAATTATCTAAAAAATTTAATATATTTACTAACCTCTGGAGTGGGAACTCGAAATTCAACCACAATAATTGAGATCTCACTTATTTCTGCGTTTTATAAAGGATCGCTTCATCAGGTGGCCTCCTTTAGTCAAATATCTAACTATAAAAATGATTATATCAATAAATTAAAATTATTTGAAATTGAATGTCAAAATGAAATATCGACAACGTCAAACTATACATAAAAGGTAAAATTTTTTATTAATTTTTATTTATTTTAGTAGGTTGTTATGATATTCATTGACAGTTAATCAGTTTGACGTTGTCGATATTTCATTTTGACATTCAATTTCAAATAATTTTAATTTATTGATATAATCATTTTTATAGTTAGATATTTGACTAAAGGAGGCCACCTGATGAAGCGATCCTTTATAAAACGCAGAAATAAGTGAGATCTCAATTATTGTGGTTGAATTTCGAGTTCCCACTCCAGAGGTTAGTAAATATATTAAAATTTTTTAGATAATTATTGTATAGAGTTTTGTCTGTGGATGTTCATTAGCATACCTAGATGTTTGGTATCAGAGAACATACATATGACTTCATTGATAGGAATTGTAGGAGATTTGATACATATTAGCTTAAAATACCTTTCTTAAACAGTAAAAAATGTTACAAAGCTAATAATAAGGAATATATGGGTAGATATTGTGGGTGTAATTCAACGCAGGTTGGGGCTTTTGTCCACTGAGTAGTTAGTTTCACACAATATTGTTAATACCTGAAAATATATGAAAAACTATACATAAAAGGTAAAATTTTATTAATTTTTATTTATTTTAGTAGGTTGTTATGATATTCATTGACAGTTAATCAGTTTGACGTTGTCGATATTTCATTTTGACATTCAATTTCAAATAATTTTAATTTATTGATATAATCATTTTTATAGTTAGATATTTGACTAAAGGAGGCCACCTGATGAAGCGATCCTTTATAAAACGCAGAAATAAGTGAGATCTCAATTATTGTGGTTGAATTTCGAGTTCCCACTCCAGAGGTTAGTAAATATATTAAATTTTAGATAATTATTGTATAGAGTTTTGTCTGTGGATGTTCATTAGCATACCTAGATGTTTGGTATCAGAGAACATACATATGACTTCATTGATAGGAATTGTAGGAGATTTGATACATATTAGCTTAAAATACCTTTCTTAAACAGTAAAAAATGTTACAAAAGCTAATAATAAGGAATATATGGGTAGATATTGTGGGTGTAATTCAACGCAGGTTGGGGCTTTTGTCCACTGAGTAGTTAGTTTCACACAATATTGTTAATACCTGAAAATATATGAAAAACAATCGAGTGTGGTTTAACAACCATTGTGTTGATTTTGAGTGAAATTTTACTCAAAATTTTTTACAGTGTATAGGTATCTCAAAATTGGAGATTTTATATTTTCATCCATTCAAATAATTTTCTTTTTAGGCAGCAGTTGCCCGGAAACAATGAAACATGTCCTTTCATAATTCGTCGAAATCGTTGTATCTATATTTTCAGATAAAATATGTAATAATAACAAAAATAAATAAATGTACCTAGGTATACTATCTTTGGTTCTAAGTGAAATATTTGCATAAGGTAATCTGATTTTGAACAGCTGAGAAATACATATTTTATCTAATAACTTTTATTTCAAACATATTGGTTAATCCAGAAACCTTATGCGAATGTAGGGGAATATATTATTATTGTCATTTGTATTAATTCAAATAAATGATCGTTATTAGAGGCAAACTAATGAAAAATATATTTGAACTGGCGCATCCGCCAAAACATTGAATTCTTTTACAGTTTCAATATTTACAGTTTCATTTTACTATTCTATTCCCTTATAACGTCCGAACCAGCACACTATTTTTACTATAAAGAGGGACAGTGTTTTATAAGTTTTAAAAGAGTTTCACAAATGCCAACTATTATAAAAGTGTTGCAAATACACAATTTAGTAAATAATATCTCACCAACACAATTTAGTTTCCGAAAGCAGAACTGTTATACAGTGCTTTCGAAAAGAATAAATTAATTATTTTTTAAATTGAGAACTTTTCGAAAAAATCCCCTGGCACGTCGCTTTTGTTTTTAAAAAAGGCACTTTTTGACATACGACCCATATTTGTGACGCCATCGTTGTTCGAGATATGACGTCATCGACAATTTATTTAAATAGCAATCCCCAATTTTGACCATGCCATTTGTAAGAGCGTGTCATTCTACATACATACATCATGAAAAATTATGGTGTTACATAACAAATATTTCAAGAAAATAATGTTTGAAGATTTTAAAATTTAATTTTCACAATACTATGCACTTCCCCATTATGCAACACCTGTCCGTACTTATATAGATGAGCTCTGTTACCGAATCGTTGGATAGGGAAAAGGGGACCGATTGAGTGGCCAGCCAGATCGCCTGATTTGACACCCCTAGATTATTTCTTGTGGGGATACTTTAAAAGCAAAGTATACGTTACTATACCGGTTAATTTAGAAGATTTAAAAGTAAGAATTCGTCAAGAGATACATCGTATACGTCCTGAAGTTATTGACAATGTCCAAAGAGAATTTATTAATCGTCTTGGCTACTGTCAGGCAGCCAACGGTGCACAATTTGAACATTTAATTTAGTCGATTTTTTACATAATCATTATCATTTTCAGTATTGTGAAAATTAAATTTTAAAATCTTCAAACATTATTTTCTTGACATTTTTGTTATGTAATACCATAATTTTTCATGATGTATGTATGTAGAATGACACGCTCTCTCAAATGGCATGGTCAAAATTGGGGGTTTCTATTTAAAAAAATTGTCGATGATGTCATATCTCGAACGTCTCGATGACGTCACAAATGTGGGTCGTATATCAAAAAGTGCCTTTTTAAAAAACAAAATCGACGTGCCAGGGGATTTTTTCGAAAACTTCTCAATTTCAAAAATAATGAATTTATTCGTTACTTTTCGAAAGCTCTGTACATTACGAAGTCATAAGTATGTCCTTAGAGCAAAATTATAAAACTGATAAGAAGACTGATCTTTTTTCGGAGATCGGTTATATACAGGGTCATTCACAACTTATCTAAAAAAAAAATGAGAATACATCAGTCATGAAAAATTTAGTCAATATCGTAAAAACAAATTTTTTGTAAAATCCGTATAGTTGAAGTTGTATTATCAACCTTTACATAGCTGGGCTATTGTAATCTCTAGCGTGTCCAAGCATTAATATACGCAAGAGATTGGACGAGGAGGACCGGTACTATGGCCGCCACGATCTCCTGACTTTAAATCATTTGGACTTCTTTTTGTGGGGCATTTAAAAAATAAAGTATATTGCACCGAAATGGATACTATTGATGATTTAGACAAATGTATCATAGCTGCTGCTAATAACTTACAAGTACAAAACGGACAAAAAGCAGAAACAGTTGTGTTAGTTTGTAGAACTGGGTAAGACGAGCCCAAAATTTTGTTGTTGTAACATCAAGTATGTCATACTATTTTATTAATTAAAACCGCAAATTAATTCCATTAATAACTAATAACAATAGCGGCAAAAGCAGTTGAATTTGCTGTATAAAATAGGTAGTAGGTGTTATAAAATGTCATTTATTTCTTTCCTTAAGAATTTTTTTCAACTTTTAATACAAGGAATCTCGAAACCCAGCTAGGCACTAGGCAACCATGAAATAGAAAAACCTATAGAACAAATTTGCTCTATAGCAAAAGCCTATAAAAATGTGCTCCAAGAAAAATTTCAACCTTCTTAAATGAGTTTTACCATTTTAATTTTACCCTAATAACATTATTCATGTTGTTTACATCATTTATAATAGCAAATGGCAATTCCGATACTCTTTTAAATCACCTAAAACACTGTCTTGCTTTATAGCAAAAAAAAGTGTTATTTGGGATTCCACAAACATTTTCCAAATAAGAACAGGAAACTGTACGGGGTCATTGATAAAACAAAGCTAATTTTTAATTTTCACTCACGTTTACTTACGTTTTGACTTTAGAATAGCCTTTTAAGTAGTTTATAATGGAGCACATGTTGACAAAATTCAGCGTTCTAACTTCGCGTATTAGCGATAAAATAAACGTATCTACTACTACTGTGTGTCAGAATGGTTTTCCAATAAATTATCTTATCGGTTCGCAGCGGGTGGTGGTAGGTTCAAAAGTGTTTGTCTCGAAATTTTTACAATCATTTACCTATCGGTATGATGAGAACACCTATAGTACATTATAAAACAAATCGTCTGGCCCAACGCAAACATAAGAATACAGGTGAAAATGTGTTGATTGTACAGGGTGTTTCAAAAAGACGTGACAATATTCCTAGATCCACTCATTTTTGAGATACAGAGCGTGTAAGGTATATAATTTTAGAAAATTAAATTTTAGGTGCAAAACATTTTTCATCAAAATTGATACAGATACCTACTTACGTTATTGACAGTGTTGAACACGATGGTGTTATTCGTCTTTTTTTTTGTAGAAAGTAGGGGTCGCTAGTTGCTAACACTGACATTCTATTCAACTTTTTTTATGTTAGATTTTTCCAATTCTGTCATGTGATACTATGCAAAACTTAATTTTACGTAAAAATGGTGGTAATAAATGTGTTAAACACTCCGTTTTATACCCAAATTTTCAACGAATTTCATAGCTATTTGTTGAGGCAGTGTAAGAAAAATCTGTGTAAGCTAGAAAGAATATCTCTACACTGTGTTAATTATATAAGTTTTCTCTAAGTTCTATAACAGTTTCCAGGCTGAGAAATTTAGAATAAGAAAAAAAACCCGTTATTTTATCATAAAATCTCCTAAATTTTATATGCCATCTGCACACTGAGAAAATTGTATATGATATTATCGCATCCCGCAGATTTCTTTTAAGAAACTATAGTAACACTTGAAATGATGCAAATTATTAACTATTTTTCACGATATACAGTGATAAGGTATAAAACGCGGTTTTTCATGTTCTCTAGCGCATTCTTCCCCAAAAAGTTAAAGGAATGATTCAATTTCAGCAGTATACCTAGTATATACAAAATATAGTAATGTTTTGTGTTTTCTTTTCCATTTTTATTTAAAAGGAAAAAGGTACAACGCCTCAGTTACCGTATCTAGTCGATACATTAGTTGAATAAAAGTTCTAGATTCTTATTGACGAAACATTGTTTCCCATTGATGTTATTTATAAATTTATATATGGGTACCTATTATCAATATTTTTTACCTGTAATTGACACTTTTGATACACATTTAGTTTTTACATTAAATTGGACAAAGAAAAACTTAATTACAGGTAATTATAAATTTTGTTAATTGTAATTTGTTTTTAGCTTAATTTATGTTTGTCTACATTGTCCCCTTTCTTTTAAAAGGAATAAAATAAAAATTAATATTACTAGGTACTTAGCTTAGCTCTAAAATTAAGGCAAAAATTGTAATTTTAATGTGTAATTTTCAATGTGATTTGTCTTTGTTTCTTCTTACGTTTTAATTTATTGTAATTTTATATTGGTTATGTAACATACTTACATTTCTAGAACCCTGAAGATGGCTTAAATATAAATCGAAACGTTGGCATTTTGTAAAAATTTAGTTTTTGTACTACAATTGACCTATTACTAGGCTAAAATAATATCAGTAATTCAGCATTATATTTTAGTACTACGTTAATAAGAACTTCCACCTACTGGGTGTATTTTTTTGTGCATCTTTATTTTTTAAACGCCAGCCTTAATAGTAATTCACCGTTTTTCGAGAAAAATGCGAAAAACTGTGGTAAAATCAACCAGACAATCTCTGCTAATGTTACTTATTTATCAAATGTGTACATCTGTCAAATCCCGAATTCTCATATGTGATTTGTGTAGAAATCACGGTACCTATAATATTATTTATTCTGTGATTTAAATATTAATTTGTTATTTTACTGATACGAAATATTTGAAAATTTGACAATATGGAGGAGTTATGGATTTTGGAAAATTAATTTATTAAGAAAATAATTGACATATGCTAGGGTGAAAAGGCATCCACAGCTTCTGCTTGGAAATAAATATCAAGTTGATTTTTGCTGTGCATAAAGGACTTGGACGACGCTAAATGATTTATGGTAAATTTAAACACATTACACGTTTTATTTTTTCCATTACATTTTGACGACTTCATCAAACAGTTATAACTTTTTTATTTCAAATGGAACACTAGGTATATATTTTTTCACTCTGCCCTGTGCACATTTATCTTTTAGTTGTATTCGTGCCAGGAATTTTGGCATGTTGCCAAATTTCTGCCAGTCGCGGCATTCTAGTTTTATTTTTTAAAATTAAAAAAATACTTGATCCAGAAAATGTGTCAGAAAATTGGTCCTGCCATACGTAAAATGATCCGCTGATTCAAAAAATGTCAAAAAATACAGGGTGTACATTTAAAAATATAAATTTACGGTAATTTCCGGTCAAACCGGAAATGTCATGAAATCCGAAATAACCTCAAAGAATTCATGGCACCATCTAATATAAACCCACCCAATTTCAAATTTTTATCAGCAGTCTTAAAAAAGTTACAGCGTGTTCCCACTTTCCGTTGTCAGCCGGTATAGAAGTTATCGCATTTATACGTAAAGAAATTTTTCTTACGCTGGTTGAATTTTCGGATACCAAATTTAAATTATATTGTCTTCTATTTCTACCCAATTTGGGTCTACTGAAATTATTTATTTTAGGTTTAACACCACCAGTTTCTCTACAATGCCTTTCTGCTGCCAACAATATGTTTCTGCTTTTGGCATCTGCCTCCCAGTAAATTTTTCAGAAATATCTGCTGCTGCGGAACTCTCAAAACATTTCCTTAAAGTCACCATCTGTGCACTGGTAATATAAGTTTCCATTATTATTATGTAGTAGCGAGTAATAAATAGATACAAAGCAGAATAAAATCTAAAGAAGTTTACAATATTCACTAAAAGAACAAATTACTATTCAAACTGAATACAATATTTTTCCAAACAAGTGATAGATTGGTCGGAAAACGAGCCATCTCGTAGTCATTTTAACGCCTTATATTTTTTTGCGTGGGTACAAGAAGTATTCCAAACATCAGTAATAGATATTTATGCAACAAGTACAAAAAGTAAATGTTTATTGCACGCGACGTGAAATTGTCCAACGAGGTCGTCGGGCCGAGTAGGACAACACGTTTCTACGTTCATGCAAAAACCAAAAAGTTTTGTATTTATATGACACTAAGTATAGGAAAATAGTACGTTGATTTGAACGTTTATGTTTGCCATGATAACAAAACGCTGTAGTAGAATGACAGATGAGTGCAATAAACATTTTATTGCACTAGTCCACTAAATATAGTTCAGTAAAGTTTTGTATTTTGCATGAACTTAGAAAAATGCATAAGGATTGACTTGCCAGATAAATCTAGCTAATGAAATAATATACGGGAACAACCATTTTCATTGTTGCTCGGCGAAAGATATTACACGTCACGCAGATCGTTGAGCTAGTGACAATTTTGAAAACATTATTGTTATTTTTAAACAAATTGATGCATTAGTTACTTTTCACGCTCATTTTTTGGAATTTGAAAAATATGTAAATAAATTTATTAATAAGTTAAATATGTAATCCATTTAAAAATCACCCTGTACATTATTTTAAATGAAGAATAGAACTGAGATGTGGATAATCTTTAGAATACAAATAAAAGACGTTTCTCTAAATTTTTAGATTTTGAAATTGTTTATACCTACACTCTAATACACACCAAACTGAATATTTTCAAAATCTGGAATATCTGACTTACCCTTCCATGTCTACTTACAAATAAAATTTAATATTACTGTCATTTTGATGTACCTAATATTGTCGAAATGTTTTTCAAATAGTAATTTCTCGTTCTATAGGTCCTACCTATATTCAAAAACGCCTCTTTTTAAACCTGTGGAATAGACCGGGTATATAATATGAAAAAAAAAACCAGAGACGCAGTATAAGCTGTATCTAATGTTCAGATTTTTATGGAGGCGCCTAAAAGTATTATCTATACAGAATTATCAATATATGTATATCAGTTACTGGTACTTTTCGTCATACCTACCTATGAGACATCAGATCAGATGACTGGCAGTAATTACCTTTATTTGCAGTAAATCACTTTCAAATAAATATATTTTATGATTCACTATCACAGTCTAATTTGATATTCACATCTACTTATATTAGGTCCCTATATTATCTAAAATATACATATATTGTTATTAAAATCTAGTTTTGCTAACATTTTTTGTTAAAAAAACACTGATGACTTACCTCGAAAAATCTTTGACTGATATTTTTGGCACCATAATTGCCGCCAAACTAATAAGATGACAGTTCTAACAAATGAAAATCTGAAATGTCAGATCACTAATCAAGTACTTACTACTTATTAGCCCTAGCAAGCATCGAGTTTCCTCTAGTTCAGGAATAACAATAAACAAGCATTTTCATTCTGAATATGTTGACCACGAACCCTTTCATATTTTGTGGAATATACAAAATGTAACAGATTATTTGGCAAAATTTTCAAAATGCAGTTAATTTGACATCGTATTCTTTATAATTGCGGGTGCAAATGAGAAACATGCCATTAATACAATCAGCAAAAACGTGTTTTTCTACTTCCTTCCGAATCTGATAGCAACTGTTTTTGTGTATCGGTCTAAAGAAATTTATAAATCGCTTCCTTAAAATTATAAGAATCTATGTTACATATTATATGAGTAGGACATCTACTGAGAAGAATAAGCTTGGAAATGTCGAGTAAAGATATTCAAGAAAGTTCTTTGTGTTTTCTGTTCATAGGACTTTTAGTTAGCATTGAAACATTATATTATTTAGAGAGGTAGTAAGATTATATTATGTAATTACATATAATAGTGTCAAAATTGTAAAATAGAGCCTTAACATGTTAAGCTAGCAAAAACTTAAAAGATATATGCACTCACTTTTTTGACATAAAAAATTGTTTTATTTGTAGATTTTATAACTGAACTCACTTTAAACTATTTAGATAATTTCACAATCGTTGTTCTCAATTCGCTTTCAATGAAATTTGATAACAAACTCCCACAGGCTCAGAGGCTAACACATTGTAATAAACATATTAAATATGTTTTATGAATACTAATACTATATATTCATACATAGTTAATTTTGTATAGGTTACATATAAGACAATTTTTGAAAAGGGATATTTGCCGTGTAACGTCTTTAGATAATTTGATTTCTTTTAGAAATGTGATTCCAAACGTAAAGTCTTAGCGCCAACAATAGGAACCGTCCAGGAGTTCTGACAGCGTATCTGCTCTAATCGAGCCTAACCGAAGAACAATTAAATAAGGAAATATTCCCTGCTGTATAAAACTAGTGAAGCGTACATTAATTTTGAAACTGGCAGTCTGCTAGGTCATAAAACAAACCGAAAAACTCTTATAGTAGCAATTATTATAGCAAATCAAATAACAGTCGTGAAAATTTTAAGGTGACCATATGTACACGAGCCTTCCTTCCGGGCTAAACCTGTATTCTCGACTACGACATACCTATGTACACGTTACCTAGTTTTAATCGCTAGGTTTTATTTAGTTTTATATTAGCGTTGTATACATTTCTACTTAAAATGATCTTGCTTTAGTAGGAGCGACAGTTGCTCTGACAAAAGAATCAAATATAAAGCTCAAACGTTCTAAATGGATAAAACATATTGATTAAAACATTTATTCTTATATGCACCTATTAAACGAATTACTACTGGAAGTTCATAATTATAGAAATTATTTGCGTATGGACGAAAATTCTCATACGAAATAACTAAACATGTTTCCCCATTACTTCTGTATCAGAAAACTACAAAATTTGTTGACCAGACTGCTTCTCGTCGATCTAACTATCGGCCTGTGCAGGCCTGTGCCTGTAACCACTCATAAGGCTTGCTACATACTATGCGTAAATTCGCGATTTGTGATATGCGGAGTAATTCGCGAATAGTGTGTTCCTTATGCCGGGTCCAGACCAAGCAGACAAAACAAAGACATTCATGTTTCGCGACAAATAAGTGGCGCAAATCCGATACATTTCTGCAACATTGTTGTCTTATTTTTGTTTTTTTTTCAAATTCGGAGACAGTTGCAAGTCCCGTCTCGAGTCGGTAAAGATCAAAAGGTCTCTGTTTTGTCTGCATATTTTACGACAAGTTGTCGGCGCAGTGTGGACGGTGTGCGCTGACAAATAATGTAGGAGACCAATAAATCAGTGGAAAATCACAAATATTTAGGTTCTGTTATGTTGTTGTAGTGGAGTACTTAGTATGTCTTTTGGCAACTACGGGACCAACAAGGCATATCAGATTCTCGCAATCTTCGGTGGATATATTCTTAAAAAATTCTTAAAGCTCGAACAAATCTCACCACTTAGTCCAACATCACCCTCACGTAGCTGAACTAATAATAATTTATTTATGGAATAACTTTATCGCTTTTTTAAGCTTGGTCTCATCCAAAAACGTTTGCGTTTCATTTTTCCAACATTGGATGAAGAGGAGAGAAAGATATAACAACTGGCGGTTAGCAATAAATCTTCATTTTTAAAATTTTCTTCCTGGTGGAAACGCCACATGGTTAAACAACTGATTCGCACCAATTGAATTTTGTTGCACATTTGTCCTTGTGATGTGGACAGTTTGTCTCAATTTTGACTTGTCTGAATACCTAAAATTTTGTCGCAATTTTGTTGTGTTTCTGTTCGACATTTTGTCTGCTTGGTCTGGACCCGGCATAAAAAATCCATACATAAAAACCCTACATGCACGAATTCCTTATGCTTGCTACAGACTATGCATGACTTCGCGATGCGTTGTTTGTAAGGAATTCGTGCATCGTGTGTAGGGTTTTTATGAATGGATTTTTAACAAACGAGACCCTACACACTATTCGCGAATTCTTTGCATATCACGAATTCACGCATAGTCTTTAGCAAGCCTTATATACCACCAATACCACGCAGCGCGCATGCATGACAAACCTGCAAACAATTAAATTAACATTACAATTTGCTAATGGGAAGGCTTGCCTTCTGGTAGACATTATAATTATTTGATTATTATTATTAATTTAACGTTTACAAAATTGTCGCAATTTTGTTTCGTTATATTTTTGAAATGAACATTGTCTAAACTGACCCTTACTATGTTACACCTTGAACTGAAAATTTTAAATTTTTTATTCCAGTTTACTAAAATTTTATTTTGTGATACAGTTTCATACAAAAATAGATATTAATTAATTAAGTTTGGTCAAGATTGACTTACACAGAATTATTAATGAAATTATTTTAACCTAATTCAAGGTGCGTATACTGATCAAGGTAGGCTCAAGTAATTTTTTGCTAATAGCACAGCATAACGAACCCAGCAAACGGACTCGAGCAAATAGTTTCAGAAGCGCAGGATATGGCGCGCAGCATTCTCAGCATGTGGAGCACCATATAACTGTCACACTGTCAGTATAAGCGAAGTAAGCGAACGTTCGTTGGGAGAGGAAGTAAGATATCAGAGACGTATTCAGTATTGTCTTGTTGTTCGAGAAAATGCCTTTTGTGACGCTGGCGTATTGCCCCAAAACAATTTTTAAACAGTCCTGTTTAATGCTTCTCATTAAGTTCAGCGGCAATTTTGATATGCTTGATAAATGACTGTAAAGTTGACGCACTAAGTAAACAAAATGATTTAACAAGTCCTTTTATATAACTTGGGACCGAGAATATATAGTGACAAATATTTTTGAAATTTTTGGAATAGCTGCGCCCCTTTGCCTTTCTACTATGTTCAGACATTTGCACATTAATTTTGGATTGTTTGGAAATCTATATATGCCTCATAATAATTTCGTTAAATACATAACAACCATGGAGATCCTTTTCCAAGAGAATTTTGAAATATTTTCTGTTCAAAACAACGTTGTGAAAAATTTTGTTACATTATTTAAATCTTTACATTTTGTACATCCCTGTAATAATTTTAACTATGAATATATATATATATATATATATATCATTTATATGCTAGGTTAAGGATATATATACAATAAAATATATAAATAGAAATTTCAAAGTTGCTAATACAACCAGAAAAAGAATAATTTGGAGACATAATTAAAAATAAAATAATTAATAGTAGGTAACTTGTTTTATTATTATTATAAATTATTTGTATTTGCATTTTATGTAAAGGAACGTAATTAAAATATGTTTAATTAAACCTTTGCAAACAACAAAACTCACCGTCTTGTTTGTATTAAATAATTGTTAAATACGGCCCTGCTAAATGTGAGAGAGAGATAGGAACCGGCAAACACCCGGGCCGCTAAGCGCGCCAGTCTGAAAAAGATGAAAGTGCCGACATTCGAGTGATTTTGCTGGTTTTGTTATGCTGTGCTAATAGGTTAATTTTCCTGTTGTATTTATTTGTATTTATTTTATATTGTATTACAATAGATAAAAAAAATAAAAAACCTATTTAGTATTTTTTTAAAATTTTTATTCAATTTTTTACATGATATAGAGTAAGTCTTAAAATTTCTTTATAAATCGAAAAAGACATCTCATTACCAAAATAAATTTGGATATTTGGTAAATTACAAAAACCGTTGTGTGAACACAGTAAAGGTAGCACAAGAAGTATGTTTCCATAAATTTATAAAATACTCGATATGTTTCAAACGAAATAAAAATAACTAATCAAATACGAAATGCCATCTTTTAACCTATCAAACTAAGTTATGTACAGAAGAAAAATATGATAATACTAATAAATTATGGACAAATTATAGGAAAGTTTCCAAACCATAATTTACAAAATATGTACTTCTTGCACTGGAAAAGGAAATAAATACAATTTTAATAAATATACACTATTAACACTTATAGTCTGGTTTTGAGAAATATGTACAATTTTCCACTAAGTATCTCTTTAGTACCCTCTAAGTCCATTATATACTTTGTTGTTTGAGCTCTGATTTAGTATTTTCTTAATAGCTGAAAAAAAAAATTAATTTAAATTTTATTCTATATAATAAAATACTGCATTATATTAATATAAAAACGATCCCTACCATCCTTCTCCTCTTGAGTAAGTTCCTGCTTGGGGAATTCTACATCAAAAGTGATATACAGAGTGCCGTGAAGGTTGTTATTATCATAATTGGGCATACCTTCACCCTTCTTGCGGATTCTGGCCCCTGGCCACGTAACTTTGTCTCTAGTGACTGAAACTAGGTGACCATCCAGATGCGGTATCTCCATGGAAAAACCTGTTAATGCATCCTAAAAAGAAATATAAATCAAAAAGTTGCATGAAACTCAATGTGGTCTTCAAATAAATTCAATTTATCCATTAGTACATTATTAATAAATGGCAGTGTATAAATTAAATAGCATTTTATGACTTTGATAACCTTTGTGATTTGAACCAATGAATAAAGTCATTCTCACATACTTTTATGAACAGCAACTTCCTGTATTGTGGAATACTGATTGATAGTTTCCTATATTTTGATAGTACAACAATACAGCCTTTCGATTTCTTATCTTATCACTGATATAACAATTTTAATTTCATATTATATCCAATAAAATTTCAGGTAGGTACACATAATAACTTTTAATATTCATTGAATGTATAAGATGTAATAAACTAATATTTTACTGTAATCTATAATACTTACTTGTAGTGTAATTGTGATATTTGTGTACAAATCGTCATCTTTTCTCTCAAATAAGGGATGAGGCTGAGTTTTAATTTTTAAAATGAGATCACCTGGATCCCCATCGATATGCGGCTCCCCTTCAGCTGTAAATTTCGTTTCTTGGCCATCTACCATACCTGGCTCCACTTCCATCTCTAAAAGTCTCTCCTCATTTACTAACTTAACGTTGGGACATTCATCGCAAACAGTTTGTTGTATCATTTGGAATCGCCCAGGGCCTAGACTTTTCGTAATCATTTCTTGTCTGCAATTACATTTTCTTGTGCCTTTAGCAGCCTTCATAACTGGTTTGTTTCTTGTAATTTCAATAAAAGTACCTGTGTATAAGTCTTCTAATGTTACAAATACATCCATAACAAGATCTGCTCCTTTGGGAGTCTCATGTCTTTGTTCATTGCCACCAAAATGAAAACCAAAGTCTCCGAAAAAGCTGGCAAAGGGATCCATACTGCCATCCATCATACCATCCTTTTGCAAGCAGTCTTCTCCACATCTGTCATATTTCTGGCGTTTCTCTTCGTCAGATAGAACTTCATAAGCTGCTCCTAAATCTTGGAATTTCTGAGAGGCATTTGGATCGTCCTTGTTTTTATCTGGATGCAGTTCCTTTGCTAACCTCCTGTACGCTTTTTTAATTTCGTGAAGACTGGCAGACTTGGAAACATCCAATATTTTGTAAAAGTCTCTGCCAGCAAAAACTAAGGTTATAGAGACTAAGTTCAATAAAATATATATATACACAAAGTTCACGTTCATTATGATTTAAATGCTCTACTCACTAAACATATCACAGTTTAATTAATGATTTAAATTATATTTGTCTGACTATGCATTCGGTTACATTAAAGTTCCAACACACTTCTTATATATATTACCTTCGCTAATCGCCAATCGGCTTGCTCCAAAAACATGTGGAAAAAGCTGATTGGCCTAAACATTGACAAGTTGACAAACAAATGTAAATTAAACTGTCTTTGTTATTATTTTATATCTTGAATCACTGAAAGAAATGTATTTCTTCAGAGTATCAGAAAATATTAAATGTATATAAATAATAGTAAACTTGGTTGAAAGTTAATTATTTTTAAATCATAGGGACTTTCTTTCAAGATACTTGGTAGACATGATACTCAATGTTGCCAATGAGCTAATAATATAAAATTTGTTTGTGTTGTGGGTTTAAAAACCTAAAAAATTACAGACGGCGCCGTATAGATCATTTGAAATAAATATTACAAATATTTCGAAGATTTATATAAAAACATTCAAAATTTGTTTTTGAACTGATGAAGAAAAAATGAATAAAACATAGTTGTAAAATTTTTTTCTCATAATGTAATCTTTCCTTAATGTTCAGTTTATCATAGAAATCATAAAATATATATTTTATGATTTCTATGAGTTTTATACATATTTCTTGGTTGGAACAATAAATTGACTTATAATGTTTCGCAAAAACTTGCTCATATCAGTAACAAGTTCTTTAATTCAGTGGTCTGTCTATTATTACAGTGAAATTAGTAATTCATTAGTTTATCATTGCCAATATCCTACACAGAGTTATTAATAACTCTATGATCCTACAGATCATTGGCCGAAAAAAAACTTATCCATTCCGTGATTACATAGCCGAGACGTTAATTGACGTTATGGAGTGTATAAAATATAAATATGTTTTCTTCAAATATTACCTTCTTTATATGATTTTCTATTATCTTTATTTATTTATCTTTCTATCTGAGCAAAGAAATAGATTATTTTCTGTCAAGTAATTATCAGTTTAAATTCCGTGGATTGTGAAGAATTTTGACAGTTCAACTGAAGAATGTTTACGTTGCTATGTTGGGAACACTGCGCAAAACATAACCTCACTTTAACTTAAACTAACCTAACCTAAAGGAAATATTTTAAAGACATGGATAAGACGGAAGTACCTTGTGCTATGTGTGGCATTTTTTTGGAAACCATTTATTTTAACTTAAGAAGTATTCATTCTAAATATTCAAACACTCCTTTAATATCAATTATTGAAAATGTAACTGGTAAATTTCTTCCCCTGCATTTTGATATTTGTATACAATGCTTCGATTTATTAAATGAGTTAGATGCTATTGAATTGAGGCAAATGGAAATTCGAAGTCTGTTTAAAAAATATGTAAAGCACCACTATGATCAAATAATTCCCACTATTCAAAACGAGTTGCCCCAAAACTTAAATTCTGTAGAGAATGAAATTGAAATAAAAGATGTTGATGTGATGAACTACAGTAAAGCTATAGAAGACAATATAACCACTAATTTAAATAATACATCAGATTTGAAGTCGGATATTAAGTTTATAGATACAGATACAGTAAACACTGTTATAAAAGAAGAAACCACAGACGTAGAGAAAACTGAAGCACTTATTATAAAGAGGAATGGGAAAAGAAAGAAATACCCTGACATCGCAAAACCACATAAATGTCACTGTTCAAAGGGGTTTCGAACAGCTAGCGAGCTGAAAAATCACATGAACACTCACAACAATCATCGAGCATTTATTTGCGAAATATGTGGGCAGTCTTACAAACACAAAACTGCTTTCAACGTCCATATGGATATGCATAATGGTATTCATCCATTTACTTGTATTTATTGCAACAAGTCGTTTACTCAGAAAGGTGCCTTAGTAAGACATGTCCCCATTCATACAGGTTAGTAAAACATGATTTATATGTTGTGTATAATTCTTATGACTTACAATACCTTTCAGGGGAGATGCCTTATCAGTGTGACGAATGCGGCAAACGTTTTATCCATCATACTTCATTTAACATTCACAGGTTGTCCCACACTGGAATGAAATCCTACAAATGCACCATGTGCGGTTTAGCCTTTATGTCTGGCTCTCACTTAAAGAGACACATGCGAAGGCATACAGGGGAAAAGAACTTTGCTTGTGGCACATGCGGTAAACGTTTTGCTGAAAGGTACAATTTAGCGGTTCATGAAAAATTACATAGTAATCCCTGTTCGAGCGTGTCACAAAAAAGGAATTATAGGTATGTTCAAAAATGTTTTTTTTTAGAAACTGGAATTTAGGTATATAAATATATAAGTTATCAACTGTTGGCAAATTATGACAGAGAATCCTTAGAATACCTATTTGCAATTGTTTTTAGCTGTCAAATTTGTGGCGTAAGCTTCGAAAGGAAGGTGAAGTTGGACGAACATTTAGTGAAGGAACACCAAATAATGAAATTAGAACTAAATAACAAAGACTTGTTTAAACAACCTTTTATAGGCAATGATTTGTGCACTGATGTGGTGATAGATAGATAATTATCACAAAAATAAGAAATTATTACTTATTTTTATTTGAAATACGTTGTTTGTTTTGTTATTTAAAGTCTTACCAAAGTATACCATATTTTTTAATAAAACATTTCTCGTTTTATTTTTTTGTGAAGCCCTGATCTCTGCACTGATTAAAAACAGCAACTATACAAAATATCTATCGTTTATTATAAAAAAGTTCGTACATCTCATTTAAAAAATTATCAACGCAAAATCTTAAGAAAATAACCGATTTAAGCAGTTGTGGTCCATCCTAAAGAAATGCCACTTCTCGGTTTGCGTTAAGTTGACAGCCCCCAAACTTTTATAAAAATCAACAGCAGGATTCCACGACAGAACATGGAAATCCATTCTTCTAATGTTCGCATTGTGCGCTATTTTGGCCACAGCCATAAACAGTTGTTTACCGATTCCATTGCGTCGGTAGGCAGGTTGAACATAAAGATCTTCGAGTAAAATTGACCTTCCTACCCAGGTTGAGTATGAATAGTAGTATAAAGCATAACCCACAATGTGGCCATCGGACAACTCTGCTACTATGCAGGTGAAGGCGGGGGTTTCTTTGTCAAACCCGTCCTCTTGCAATATTTTGTCATCTATGCAGACTTGGTGTTCGAGTTTCTCATATTCGGCAAGTGCCTGCAATAAAAAAAATATATATATTTTTAATATGCTGAAGTCAGCTTAGATGCTTAAAGCTTTTGGCAATACCTGCCCTATTGTTCCAATACTTTGAGATGGTAAACATAAATTGTTATTTGATTGAAATTATTGTGAATACTGTATTGAAGATTTAATGAAAAGCTTTGCTATTTTAAGATTAGATTTGTAATGTATAATCTTTAATGATAAAGTAAAGTATATTTTTATTTCAGCAGAGAGTAAAAAAACATATGTGTAGAGTCTGTGAAATAAGTCGACAAGCACACCACCTAACTTTCTCAGTTCCATACACAAACACTCTTTCATACCATGACACACACTCCTCTAATAAAATATAAAATAGATACACATTAAGCACTTATTTTTGATAAAATTCGAACATCAAATATGGTTCTATATGACACAAAAAGGAATGCAAGGACCCCAAAAATCTCCTTTTATGAAGTTTATCTTTTTTAACACTATCTGGAAATGATTATATATCCTTATACATTGGTAGAAAGTCCCCCACTCAACAACTGCTTTATTATGTTTTGGGTAAGAATAATCATCTCTGAACCTGGTACCATATCTATGATTTTTTTCACATCCTGCAAATTCATTTATATTATTTAGCAAAAATTTTATACACTCATAAATGTATATGGCCGTTAAGGTTAGCAAAGAATTTATTTTAAATTTTCCTCGACATGAGTCCGTAACCTTCATATTGAACATTAATCTTATGACTCGTTTTTGGCATACAAAGATCTTGTTAGAACCTGGATAACTACTCTAAATCTAATTACCGAATAATAGTTTGCATAATACAAAGTTTTCAGTGTTGATATCTACTTGATTCTTTATAACTCTTATTGCATAAGTCACAGTGGACAACTTACTGCACAAATAATTAATATGATTAGCCCATGTCATTGTATCATTTATATATATATATATACCCAAAAACTTCACACTCGTAGAGAAATTTATTTTTTGATTATCCAAAGTAATGTTCAATGGGGTCTGTAGTGAGTTATTAACGTTAAATAAGATACAATTCGTTTTATTATCAATCAAAACTAGCCTGTTCTCAGAAAACCACTGTTTCATTGAATTCATCAATACATTACCCATTTGTATATCCATATAATTTGATCTCTTTATTAACAAATTTGTATCATCAGCATAATTAACCCTAAATTGTTTACTCCAATTGAAGATGCTATTTTTAAAGTCATTTACAAAAATAATATAATTTAATTATTTATTTCTACTTAAAGGAGATTATATCCCTAAGACAAAATGTTTTCATGTAAAATTTCTTCAAGTAAAGGCAATATATGAAGATTTTATCAACAGAAAAAAAATATTAACAAGAAAATATAAGTACAATAGTTGGTGTTAAACTGCCGTTAATCTTATTTAAAATTGAATTCTAAAAGAATTATGAAGGAATATTTTTATACAGTATATCGACCTTTCTTCTATAAATAACACACAAACACTGCTTCGTTACGTGATATAATTTCACACTTGATTGCATATATTTATTATTATTTCATTTATCTAAAATAGTGACATCGATTTATTTGTTTCGCTACATGATGTAAATTTTTGGCAACGAATGTAACCATACGAATAAATATAATAACTATTTGTTTGAAATCTTCTGTGTGAAATGTAGATTATCTGCCTTGTATTAACTGTTAATCAAATTTAAATAACATGTTTACGTTACTTTAACTATCACAGTTGCCTAATACCCAGCAAGTTTTTAAAAAACATCTAAAACAAAGCTTATAATCCTCAAGAATTTGGTGACCTGAAAAATGTCATCTATTTACCTTTATTAGTTTATAAACCTGTACCATATCCTCTCTTTTTGCCTTTCTAACGGTAACATTAAATTCCTGGCACCTCAACATATTCTAAACTATTTCAACAACTAATAAAAACTGCACCACTAATCCTACAAACTGTAATATCAGCACAAATTAATAAAATGAGTAAGAATGTATAGCTTTTGTTACTGATAAGATAATCATGTACATCACAGTAAAAAGAAAATATAATCAGCTAAAGATTTATTCTTTGTTTATACTGGCATTTAACACATTAATTATAGGCAATATTATCATTGAAGAATATTTAAACCATAAATTGAACTTGATGAATTTTTATTGAAGAGATACGAGTCAATTGTTTGCTTTAATTGAAACCAATTTAAACAATAGTACAAGAGAAATATTATAGATAAACGTTCAATAAACTGTTAACGTTAATTATTCTACCACTACAATTTTCCTAAAAATCTTACAAGCACCTACCTATTTTGTTATCTGACTAGAAATTTAGGTTAAAGGTTAAAGATCACTTTGTTGGTAAAGATTTGTGTGTAGAATACAGGAAATCCAATATCACCTTTGAATTAACTGAATTTTAGATTTATTTCTTCACTTAGTAATTCATATCAAACTATAAAATATCACGTGTATTGACATTTATTTTTTGAATTGAAGGTTATGTTGGTGTTGGTACAAAAGTGACACTTGACTTGAGGATGTGAGTTGCCAAATTTAAAGCAAAAAGCAGTCAAAAGTATACGTCACTCGTCACTCTCAGAACGAGAGTTGAAAGATCAATTTGTTGCGGCCCTTGTTTGTGATAATGGC
This sequence comes from Monochamus saltuarius, assembly GCA_025584915.1. NCBI lineage: Eukaryota > Metazoa > Arthropoda > Insecta > Coleoptera > Cerambycidae > Monochamus > Monochamus saltuarius. The sequence goes on along the minus strand of CM046723.1, from coordinate 16,718,962 downwards.
GACTATGTTACGAAGTGCAGCATTAGCCGAAAATTTGGTTTTAAAAAACGGTCCAAAGGTAAGCATAAATAATGAATTATTTTTTGACGAAATTTTCCCGTTTCTACGACTGAATTTCCACGACCTTGACCAGCTCCATATTTATTATTAGATAAGTGACAACCCTGCCGAACCCGAATTATGTAAATGTAGGACGAACTTGTATTTTTAAATGAAAATTTCAGATATTGGGTTCGATATCTAACGGTCGTTGGCAACCGCAACAGCAGCAAACTAGAAACTTAAATGTACACGAACATATCAGTTATTCTTTGCTGAAAGGCGCTGGAATAACTGTGCCAAACTTTGGAGTTGCCAAAACCAAGGAAGAGGCCCGAAAAATCGCAGAAGAGCTAAACACAAAAGACTTGGTACTTAAGGCGCAAGTATTAGCAGGAGGACGTGGTAAAGGACACTTTAAGAATGGACTTAAAGGTGGTGTACGCATGGTGTATTCGTAAGTAATTTTCTGAAATTATTTCCTAATAATAAGGGCTGAATCAATTGTAGACCTGAAGAGGCAGAAGAGATTGCTGGAAAAATGTTGGGGGAATACTTAGTGACCAAACAAACCGGAGAGAAGGGAAGAATATGCAACGCTGTTATGGTGGCAGAAAGGAAGTTCCCCAGAAAAGAATTTTACTTTGCTGTAATGATGGAACGGGCTTTCAATGTATGAAACCTTAATACAAAGTAAAAATTCATAAAACATTTTTTATAAATTAATATTTTAGGGCCCTGTCATAATTGCTTCTTCTCAAGGTGGTGTAAACATTGAGGAAGTTGCCGCGGAAAATCCAGATGCCATTATTTACGAACCGATTGACATTGTGAAGGGTCTGAGTAAAGAACAAGCTGAAAGTGTTGCAGTAAAGGTAGGCTTGCAGTCGCAGAAAGAAAAGACTGGCGATATGTTGCTGAAAATGTATGATCTGTTTGTCAAGAAAGACGCTCTTCTTATAGAAATCAACCCTTATGCTGAGGATGCTGGTGAAACATGTAAGTAACCATTATGTAAATTAGTTCTTTGCATAACTATTTTGTGTAAGATTGTAACTGATAATTTTGAAGTATCTAATTAAGATTGTAATATTTATGACGTCTATTCATACATTTACGTGGGATGTGCATCAAATCAAAACATGTTTTATCTTCTGAATATTAACTAACAAAAAGTTGTAATTTTATAAGCTGTTTTTAATCAAATCTGTCTCAGTTTCTGTTATAATAATAATGTAGCTTGTTTTAATATTTATTCTGTGAAAATTGTACCCCCATGCACTAGAGTTTTTTTACATCACAATTAATGTTGTCATTAATTTGCATCAAGGTTGAGTCAAGTAAAACAGCCTTGAACATCTACTGGACTTTGCTCTGTTTATTAGTGTTAAATACATTACTTGTTTGTGAAATGCTAAAAGCAAACAATGTCAGAAGACCTTAAGCTATAGAGAACTTTGATAGTTATGATATACAGGGTGTTTCTTAAATAAATACATTCCTTCAGAGGAGTAAGGAAGATGTGCAAATAAACTATTTTCATTAACAAATATGTATCAAAGAAACAGACAATTTTAAAACCGGTCCTATAAAATGTACAGTGAGATGTCGATAATCCGAATCAATTAAAACTGCGGTAACCCGGTTCTTTGAAGAATCCGGATTACTAAATCATTACTTTAATTTGCGTAATATATCAAAATAAATACATTTATTAAAAAACTAATTGTTACACTTTTGTTAACATAAAACTCAAATGTACAGATTTTATTTCCAAGTAAAATAATGTGTTAATTTTGTTTTCATATTTTACATCAATTTGCTTTGGTTTTGCAATATTGTTGTTTCTCAGATTTTTCAAAATAACTGTTACTTGTTCATTCTTGTCTAAAGTTTGTTTATCATTGGCAATTGTGTAAATTTTTTTGTATTTAATGCAATAATACAAGTTTCATGTTCAGTTTGATTTGCAGTGGCGGCTGGTGAGATTTCAAGTATACCATATCTCAATAATCCAGTGTTGTTAGATGTGTCAATTTTAAATATCCGCATGCGTTTTGAAAAAAGTTCGATTTTATCCAATATTATCCGCTCAGTGAAATTAAGTGAAAATGCATCTAGCATTACATTTTTTATATAGGTATATGTTATAGCCGTGGTTAGAGTTAACAATAAACCAGTACAGCCACAACAATATACACACATGTCAAAACTTGGTTATAGCACAGTTTATTTATACAGTTCTCCGAGTGAAGGTTCCAGAGGTTGTGGCTAAATGCGCAATGAATACCAATGAAATTCATTTGTACACCACGAAGTGAGAGACAATCTGTCTCTTGACAAATCACCATACCTCTTGAGCGTGCGAATGTGAGCAGTTAAATGCGCAGTCGTTTTTTGGTCGTCAAAAAAAAAGCGAAATCTGGGACCTCGACATCAAAGGAGCTGCTGTGAAGACGATGGACTGTAATACACTGTGCTTATAGTTATCTTTTTCTTCCATGCCATGTTACTAAGGTTTCCAAAATATCCGAAAAGATCCGAAATATGTTATGATCCGAAAAAGGTCCAAAATATAAAAATAAGTCCGAAAATCGGACTTTTATCTGCCAATCAACAACTGCAATAATCAGACATAGGACTCAAACTAAACTTGAGGATATATGGACTGTGGTCATATAGACAACTTTTGTAGAAGGAAAAAGGTCTTAGTAGTTTGCGAAGAAAGTTGAAAAAATTGTGTGCCCACCTTAGGAATTTTCAGATTGGCTTGTTTAATTCTAGAGAAACATTTTTTCCCTTAAATTAGATGATTTTAGCAAAGAATTACAAATTAAGTATATTGAAAAATTATAATATTAAAGTTACAGCGATTTGAATTTTATATTTGTAACAGATTATAAAAATTTCAAAATGCTATAAATTCTACAAATATCATTACTTTTTAATAAAATTTGAAATACTTTGTAAAATTACATCTAATTTATGGGAAAAAATGTTTCACTAGAATTAAGGAAGCCAATCTGATAATTCCTAGGGTGGGCACACAATTTGTTCAACTTTTTTTCGCAAACTGCAACAACATTCTCTTTCTATAAAAGTTGTCTATATGGCCACAGTACATACATCTAAAGTTTGGTTCGTGCGGTTTAAGACGTCAGTACTTGAATCGAGGTGACTAGATTGATGTGGGTTCGACCCCCGCAGCCGGTAGATCGTATATAAGCTATTTTCGTGGACAGATTGGCACTCTCTCTGCGGGTATGGTGGGGTGGAATAATGTGAGAGATTGATACCGGTTGACATTTGACTACCCCCCTAATTAATGAGGTTTTCCTGGTTTCCCTCATTCCTGCACTGATTGATGGTTAGGACCTACTAACGTAAGTCGTTCCTGGGTGCAAATGCGGCCTGTTTAATAATAATATGCCGCCCCCTCTCCCACACAAGTCTTTGACTTCTGGGCTAATCCTCGTGATTAGAAAGAAGGGTAGAGATATTATTATTATTATTATTATTATTGAAGTATAAGTGCAATAAAATATTGTAGACATTTTTACGAGGTTTGATGAAACCATTTTTCAACAAAGTAGGTACAAAGATTTTATCAAAGCAGGCCGATCTTTTTGAAATTTTGCACGTCTTCGTAATTTACCATTCTGAACAACGTTTTTATGTAACATTTTGCTATATTTTCAGCAGAAAAGGCACTTTACCTAAAACCAAAACAGTTTTTACTCGGTGCACTGAGCATTTCAAATAGGATTATTTCAAAAATGGTTACTCCTACCGACTTCAGCAAAGTATACCTTTTTCAAATAAAACAGGTAGGAGAATCGATTGTTTCGATAGTCAGATGGATACACTAAGCTGCAAAAAAGTTACACACGCAAAATACCTGGACGTGTTGTCCTACTCGGCCTGACGGCCTTATTGGACAATTTCATGTCGCGTGCAATAAACACTTACTTTTTGTACTTGTTGCATAAATAACTATTTTATTTTCACGTCTGCATTTACACCCTGTAGTCAACATTTAAAGTTAGATTTGAATGTTGAATTAAATTCATAGTGATATCTTATCTGAGATTACGCACAGATGTAGTAGTAGTTTCTATTTCAAAAACATTAAGATATCTGTAGATTTTAGATTAATTCATTATGTAATTGCTCTTATTGAAAATTAAAATATATATAATTTTCTGATATAAATTAATTTGTGTGTTATAAAATTTAAATGATAAATCTAATCTTTCCATTCTTATAATCTTTATATTAGCAATGCGGGGAATCTGTCACATTAGCAATGTTTTCTATTTCCAGATATGCTCTATTCGTAACCGACAATAATACAAGGTTAAAATGATATCTTATCCCAACCAACTACGACTCGATTAAAAAACATGTTTGGGTAAATGTATAAAGATAAAATTTGTCGATTGAACATGGCATAATACTAAAAAAAAAACATATTTATTGAGTATAACCCAAAAGGCCATTGACCGAGGTCCTTCAGCCTCTGCATAATACTAATAATCTTTATTTATTGAATTAGGATCCTAATACGCATATATACAGAATACATAATTCTTGTGATTGCTGCAATGTTGATACTGTAAAACTATTGTATAATTATTTTGTTCGATCACGTCCAGAATATTGTTCCCTTATCTGGTCACCAAATTATGCAAACTACATTGATTTATTAGGGTCACGACCATTACATCTACAGGAAAATAAATCCATCGTAGAATGAACGTTGTGGAAAATAGCTTCTATAGCCTTAAGGGCGGAGAATGAAATTCCAGTATCCGCTCTGAGGGTTATTGAAGCAAAGGATAAACTAAGGTTGGGAAGGAGGTATACCACTGTTTTCCCTTCGAGAGAGCAGTGGGAGAGGGCAGAAAACATGTTTCCCCCGGGATCTCTGATATGCTATACAGATGGATCCCGGGTAGGGGATGAGTTTTCTGGAGCAGGAATTTATCTGGAAAACCTGGACATCCGGCAGAGGCTGGGCACACACTCCATGGTTTTCCAGACGGAGGTTTTTGCTATTTTGATGGTAGCAGGCAAGGAAGAAGTAAGGAATTGTGTGGAGGAGAAAATCTTCATCTGCTCGGACAGCCAGGCTGCACTCAGGGCTCTTAGCTCTCCGGTGACTAGATCTAGTCTTGTCCAGGAGTGTGGAGATGCCCTGGAGTCCCTGGCCAGACAAAGGGAGGTGGAGTTGGTCTGGGTTCCTGGCCATAAGGGAATCCCCGGTAATGAGACTTGCTAGCTCGTCATGGATCTGGGGCACCGTGCCAGGGGCCCAAACCCTTTTTGGGAATTACGCGAGGTAGTATGAATAGTGCCCTTAATAAATGGGCCTATCAAACACTAGGAGGGAATTGGAGAAGGAACAGGGGATGTAGACAGGCCCATGACTTTTTCAATGAACCTAATAAATCTAGGACGAAGTGGCTGCTGAGCCTTAGTCAAAGGTCCCTAAACCAAATGGTGGGGGTCCTGACAGGCCAGTGCAGACTCAGAAGGCATTTGAATTTGATAGGCATAGAGGATAGTCCCTTATGTCCCGAATGCGGAGTGGGGGAGGAGACCCCTATCCATTTTCTAGGATACTGTGCGGCTCTTGAAAGATATATGATCTTTGTCACCGAGGAGCTGCAAAGCGAAGAGATGACCATGGACCAGGATCCTGGCGTTCATTAGGGCGTCGGGTAGGTTCGAGGGCGAATAGTGGAGGGGTGATGTGATGCCAGGGTAGGCAAAAAGGGCCCACGTGTGGCCTAATTGCCAGGCTAAGGCCTCCCGCACTTACTACTACTACTTGATTTATTAGAAAGAACTCAACGAAGTGGTTTTTAGGCTTTCACGGCCAGTGCTGTAATTTGATACATGGTGACTTTCCGGGTTGTTATGCCGTGACCTCGGTAACTGGTAGCTGCCAGAAACAGAGTTAAAATGCACATCCCTAGCATTAGCTGGGATACTTTTACCTGCCCTGGTTGTTCTCGGGCTAGGCTCTGTGGGGACAGAGCTAGCAGCTCGCATCCCATGCTTCCAATGGAAGCATGGGATGCGACCAGTTACAGCGGCGGCTACGGAACGCCTCGGAGGACCACCAGTATCCGAGAAACGGTTCCAACCGTAGCAGTCGTAATACCAACAGTAGGAACCGAAATCAATATATGGACAGGCCCAGAGACAGTGATAGGTATAGAATATAAAAAAAGTACCTACCAGTGGTACTATCACAAGAAAAAGCATATCTCCCTTTATAAATATGCAAACAAAACTGGTTTTCATATGTTCCATTGCATTCTCATCTTTTTTCTCTGCATATTTTTTTTTGGATCTATAGTGTTTGAAGACAAATTTGATTTTCTTAATAGAGGTACGCCACTGGTACTTTATGTAAGCTGCAAAATTTATATTTTATACCTACCAATATACTAAAAATTTATGCCAAATTTGCCAGAAATATCTCAAGGAATATAGAAGTTATGAATTTAAAATTATTTTTTTTATCAGCTTTGGACACCCTATATATCAGAAATGATGCTCTTGGTACCTTTATGGTTATTTAACAACTTAAAACATGCTCCTTGGTTTTCTGCACGCAATTAGGATACACCTTGTATAATAATTATTAATGGTCAACCTAGAACCCATAAACAGTGTACAACATAGAATAAAAAATCTAATAGAATTCACAACAACACCATGGCTATGAGATAGTACAATAAGTTAATAAGGGGATATTGTTTTTAACTTTTGCATTTGCATGGTCAATTTGCTATAAAAGTTAATTTTTTGTTTCCTGTGCTGGTACAAAATCCTAGCACAAATTGCTGAGGCTGAATAATGTGAATCTACCCCAATTTACCTTAGTCCAAAAGTTGATAAGTAACTGTAAATTCAGGAATTAAATGAAAAATGTTAAAATTAAAAGATGAAGGTTTGTTAGATTGAATCATTAGACAATACTCGTTTCCGATTATCTTCAAAACAACTACTTAAAGTGACACATACTAGGTATATATCTTCTGAACAAAAGATGTCAAGGAATAAGAATTTTTAACTATAAATTTAATATACCGAGGCACAAAAGGTTATGAAGTTTTAAAATGTAGGCAAAGTGCTGCTGGTGGCGCCCTCTGCAATGTACAATGAAACTATGACCAGATTTCGATTTCTCCAAAAAAGGAAAAACCTAAGCACCAAATGTTAAACAAATCATGGTATTATTAAGATAAATATTTACAAAAAGAGTTTACAAAAGTAACTTTAACACCCAGTATTCGGAAACTATCAACTTTTGGACTAAGGTAAATTTTATCATATTTTTTCCTGATGAATTAGTGCTAGCGTTTTGTACAGACCTTTTAGAAATACCCTGTATAGGTAATTGGTATAAACATTGTATTAAAGTTGAATAAACTGCATACAATAGTTTTATATTTCTTAACTAGCAGTTGCTATTTTATTTAAATAAAAGTATTTATTTTTCAGATTTCTCCCTGGACGCCAAATTCCGATTTGACGACAACGCCCAGTTCCGCCAAAAGGAGCTCTTTGCCCTCCGCGACTGGACTCAAGAAGACGAAAAAGAAGTGGCTGCTGCCAAATTCGACCTGAATTACATTGCGCTAGATGGTAACATTGGCTGCATGGTCAATGGTGCCGGTCTTGCCATGGCTACCATGGACATAATCTCGCTTCACGGGGGTTCACCCGCTAATTTCCTAGATGTCGGTGGAGGCGCCACCGCCTCTGCTGTCAAAGAAGCCTTTAAAATCATCACAGCAGATCCTAAAGTACACGCTATCCTTGTGAATATTTTCGGGGGCATCATGAGGTGTGACGTCATTGCTGAAGGTATTATTGCGGCCGCCAAGGAATTAAGTTTGAGGATGCCCATCGTGTGCAGGTTGCAAGGCACCAACGTAGACGATGCGAAGGTGTTGATCGCATCATCTGGATTGAAAATTCTCCCGGTGGATAACTTGGATGAAGCAGCACGGTTGGCAGTGAAATTGTCCAACATTGTGAGTCTCGCTCGCGATGCCAAGCTCGATATCAATTTTGAAATGCCCTTGTAAGAAATCGTAAGCGTTCGATTGTACTTTAATTCTAATTGTATCTGTGCATCGCACAGAATTTTGGTCTTTTATCTGGCAAATTGCAGAATAATGCGTAAAACATGTAATCGGGCTTCAAATTATTCCGTGTATCCCTTTTTTTTATCGTCGATATGATCTAGGTATGTATTATAAGAACTGTAAATTGTTAAGTAATATTTATTTATATAAAGTAAGATTCCAGTTGATGTTTGGTTTTCTTTCTCTGAAATATTTATGAACGAGTTCAAAATTACAATAAAATAAAAAAATAAAATAACTATTATTACGTAATACATAACATCCCTAAATACGCAAACTAGCATATGACAGTTCCTGCAAATTTAAGTTATATTGGTTTTATACCATAGTTTCAGATCTGGAATTGTGGAGAGGGTTTGTGCCCCTTGTACTTCCTATTAGGAAATTAACTCGGCTGAATCGCTAACCATACTTTCAGATATATCTTCGTATAGTTTCAAAAATTATCCTATTGGTTTTGGAAATATATTTAACGGAAGCACATCTGCCTTAATTTGATAAACGAAGAATAAATCACCACAGCTGAAATTCTCTTTTACATAAACTGTTAAAACTGTTTATGATTAAAGCCTCCTTCAGAGAACAATGTAGTGTTGCTGGCAACATTCCCACCACCAGTTTAATTTCTCTGAAATGAAAGATTTTATAAAATCGGTTTTGTTTTTGCCGGACAACTGTTGCTCTGCTGGTTAGTTGAAGTTGGAAATTTTGAACTTCACCCAACTTCAACAGTGAAGAGGGAAATACAATTAATACCTTTGGCTGAAAGTCACGTGACTGTGTTGCTGGCAACACTACATCGTTCTCTCTGAAGGTAGCTTGCAGCAGAAACAATACCCAATACCTGAATAACACTTGAAATCCAGGTCTTAAATTGTTTACAAATTTCAGCAAATGGAGTAAAAATATATATTAAACCCTGAACAAATTAAACGAGTAGTTGCATGAGGATTTTCTTCAGCTTGTTTGATATGACGGGCTCATTCGTAACCTACACCTGCAGAGCTTGGTTGTAATTGCCCCATGTCATGAGCTGGTTGATCTATGAACAAAATATTTTCTGAAGTATGAAACCTGGCAGGAAAATGTGCATACGTACAAGCCTAGGCAGGGAATAAACTGAATTTAAGCAGTTTAACTGAGACTTTTCTCATGGTTTGAAAAGTATTAAGTTTAGTAAAGATTCAATTGATAAAAGGAGCATAGAATTATCAGTAATGCCTATAAGACAGTATTTAGAAGTATAAGTGCAATTTGTATATAGAAACATGGGTGAAGTTAGGTCATCAAATCTGGGGGGGCTTTCAGTTCTGAAAGGTGTGAATTGTTTATAAATATTTTTAGGGGGCTAAGCCCCCGCCCCTAACTTCGCCCATGTATAGAAACTATTAAGTTCATTCATATCAAAGAGAAAATATTTAGTTTTATAACAAAACCAATAAACTGATTACAATTTTTTGTCCAAAATAGAAGAGGGTGATTAAAAGTATCAGAACTTTGATAATAATTACAATGTTTTGATTTACTTTATATATAAAAAGCCTTGGAAAGCAGCTTGTATAGAATCAATTCATAATAGACTCCAAACCCAACAAATATTCTGAGGGGTAAATAAATGATAATTTAATTGTTCAATTCTTTATTTACACTTACGACAGATTATGGCACGATTCTCACATACATAATTTTTAAGTATAAGCTACATGGAGATTACAAGTAGGTACATCATTTATTTTTTGTAATTATTGTATTCCGTTTCTGCCAACTAAGTACTATAAAATCAAAACACCATCTAATAATCAAAACTTTCAATTGTTTCAGAGATGGAGCTTGTCAATGTATATAGACAGTTATCAAATGTTTTAGGATAATTATACATTTACAGTTATATTTTGGGTGTATTCCGTAATTCTAATATTTTAACCACAGATAAGGTTTACCGTTCTGTAAATCAACCGGCCTGAAAAATATACACATTATGTGGTTAATTGAAAAAGGTAACGTTCGGTAGCAACCATAGGAACCACTTATAATCTTTGGTTTCTAACGGTAAAATACCGTTTTGAGGTTATGTGATGCTAATTACCACTAATAGTTCAGTAATTTGTCATTACCACTTAATACAGAATAGAACCAATATTCTGTACTCATTCAGAATATCCGTTTGAATACCCTTTTTAGCACACTTTTTAGTTTTTAGGTTAGTTTGGGGAAAAATTTAAAAATCCCCGGTTCCGATAGTGTTCCGTAATTCAATCACAAATTTCAGTTACCAGAAAATACCAAAACCGTGGTTCTGGTAAGACCCGTCAAATTACGGAATACACGCATCCTTTATAAATGCACCGGATCTCTACATTGGCTAATAATTTTCAGTCCACAGTAAAACAATTACATTTCAAACATATCAGCTTTAAGGTTAGTATAAATTAAGAAAATGCAAAAATAAAGAGCTACTCATTGTAAACCTAACTAAATAGTTTAAAGCTTGAAGACCCTTCAAACAATATTTTATACACTTCAGAAATAAATAAAGGAAATATGACTACTTCATTTGCTCGTATATTTAACAACATAAATAGTTTCACATAACTTACAAAATTATACAATGCTATCTTCTTCACTAGTGACACTTTAAATACATCTTTTACCTGGTATCATAATTCGTCTGAAAAATGGTGGATATTATGAAGATGATCCCCGTAGTCCGTAGCTTCGCTACCAACAAATGTATCATGATGCTCAAGAATCTCATGAAAGCTTAAAATATCATCGTGGTCATCATCGCTGTGAGCGAAAAGGTGTTCTACTTCTTCCTCGGCAATTTCCCTACAAAAATATATCAACAGGTGTCTTATTTTTAACAAAAAAAAAAACTTACTCATTACTCGGAACAATCCATGACAGAATTTCATTACCAACAAGTTTTCCATCTTTGTTTTTATCCAAAGCTTCATCAAATTTGAGTTTCTCACCAAGCAAAGTGTCTTTGTCTAAATCATTTCCTCTGTCCCCAATGTATTCTTGAAAGCTTATAGAACCATCCCCATCTGTATCCTTTTCCTTTAGCGTTTGTTCTAAGATTACGGGCAGCATGTTTGGATGTTCTTCGGGGTGGGAAAATGACACCCATTCTTCACTGTCAAGTTGACCATCACCATTTGTGTCCGCTGCTTTCCACATGATTTTATCATCTTCAATCAACTGTAAAAATAACAACAATATATATATAACAGTTTACATTAAAAATTTGATTCAATTACATGCAGATTATCATCTCCAAAATTCAAGTTATCTTCAGAATCCTCGTCTACACCATATGTATCTGACAAGTATTCATTCCAAGTCACAATTCCATTATTATCCTCATCAGCATCTTCCATTCTCTCTTTTGCTTCTTCTTCAGACAACATCCTACAAAGGTCTATCGTTAGCAGAAAGGCAAAACAGGTATGTGAATATCTAAACTTACTTGAAAGAACGTACTATCCATGCTTTCAATTCTTTTCTATCTATTTTTTGATCAGCATTCAAGTCCATTTTCTTTATCAATATGCCCAAACGTTTTTTTGCCTCTTCTGGAGACAAGTGATCATATTCCTCGGCTTCTTTGTGGCTTCCTAATATAGCCTCATGATCAAATTCGCTAAAATGTTCTCCACTGTCAGAGAAGTGACTGTGATCTCTAGGACTATAAGCCCCATCGGCTTCACGTTCTTTGTTTATCTCATTCGTGTGGCTGTGCATAACACCAGCATAAGCTCCATAGTGTAATAGAAATAAAATACAAATAATCCAATTTCTAACCTCCATGTTCAAGTAATGAAATTTCAAAATATTTCTTAGAATTAGGTACAATAGCTTAAAAGTCTTAAAAAGGCGATATGTACTTCAATATGCATTGGAAATGATTGTTTATAAACATATTAAGCATAAACATGTTCATAAAAGTCAGAGAGTCATTAAAATGTCACTTGATGTCACTGTCACTTCACTTGCCTGCATAGAAAATAGTACTATATTTTCTATGCTTGCCTGTCATCAGTAGCCCAATTTTATTCAGCATCGGTTTACTTTAGAGTTGGGTTGTTATTTGCATATTTGTTATTCTATAACTGTTATCTGTTCAACAACGACAACGACTGTTATTTGTCTGCCAAAATAACAGGTATCAGTTGTCACAGTCCCAGTTTAGAAATCAGCCATCTAGGGAAAACTTAAAGTAAGCAGTTGGTTACACTGCATTTTAAGCCTAGCATACAATTGAATTCAAAACGGAAGGACCATAGAAATCACAAATTTGACGTAAAATTTTCATATTTTGAAATTCCCGCCTATTAGTGTGAAGCTGCCTCGTTAGTGTAACCAACTCATGAAAGCTAAGTTACTGCAATATTACCAGACTCGCGTTTTCTCTATAGGTTGACTATTTTCGATAACTCTTTTGGCGTTCTATATATTTTATAATTTCTATGATACCTATGTGAAACATTAACGTCTGCTAAATCGAGTCGCCTTTATAAAGGACGGCTGCAGCGATTTAGGAGATGAAGGACAGATAAACCAAATGAAATTAGTAGCTAATATTCTGTTTTGATATTGGTGGAGAAAGAACTTATTTTAAAAATTTATTTTAAACATTTAAAGAAAAAATCAAAACTAGCAAGTAACATTCTTCTATGGAATTAAAGAGAAGAAATTTCTTATATATTTCTATTAATAAAGAAATAAATTAAAATCCAATGTTTCGTTTTCAGTCAGATAATTTGACCCTTCATGTAACATTTTGATTGAAATCACAGATTATATATATATTGACTGAAATTTAATTACTTGACACGTATGTATGTACTTTTTGATAGTACCGTGGGTTGCATACCACTTTGACGTTGCACTGATGCGGCACAAACCTAGAAAAAATATAGACTGTGTCAGTGTCATATTGCCGGCGACCGCAAATTCATGGCTGCCCTAAAAGGTCCAAAATCGCCAAAACTCGGTTTTTATGCCAATTTACGTTGGTTGTATTGTAGCCTGAAGCGCATTTGTTTACTGTGATTGGTCACATTCATGTCACATTCTTTAATGACATTTAAAATGACAGCAAGTTAGTTAATTTCAGATTGCAATGCAGCCATCATATTTGCACAACCGCCAACATAAAGCAAAAAAAATATCCATTTTCTGGACCTTAGGTCCCTAGAAAACGCGGCACTTGTCACGTGACCTATATCATGAACCGACGCAGTCTATATTTTTTCTAGGTTTGTGTGATGCGGTCTTCTAATTTTCTATGGTCGACGGACTACTAATCTATGCTTTCTGTAATCTGTGGTGTGGACTAATCAATTAATAATTATCTTTTCCTTTTGTGCAATCCTGCAATCATCATAGAAATCGGTTGCTGTTGGTTAGTTACTGCGTTTTTGATTATTTGTAATTTTGTGGATTTACTTATTAAAATTAAAAGGGAACAGGCAAATTTCCTAAATTGATATTAGAATAGGATATTAATCAATTTGAAGTAAGTGAATTGTATATCGCAGTATTTATTTTACTATTATTTCCGTTAAAAATTAAACCGCTTGCATAAATATGGCGTCACAATTGAAGTTCTAACCTAAAGGCCCCGTATTTTAATATCCATGAATTAATTTTGCAGATGCGTCGCAAAAGCTCCAAGAGTACAAGAAATTCATCTCCGGAAAAAGCCAAGTCGGAGTCGCAAAGAAAATCGCGAAGACAATCATCTAGAAGACGAAAGAGATCTTCTTCTAGATCTAGCGAAGAGTCGGATGAATCACAAACTGATGTAAAACGTCCTGTTCAAGTTCTCGCACAAGATAGTGCAGCACCTATGGATGTAAAACCTGACAGTGATACAATAATCAATGAAATATCTGAGGAGCCTCTGGCAAGCGATAATAAAGTACAAGATGAAATCAGTATAGACGGTCAAAACCTGAAGGAAATATCTTCAGCTTATATCCAAGAACATAGCTCCGTATCAGATAAAGCAGACAATATGGATTCTCAAGAACTGGAAGAAGATATTGAAGATATGGAAGAGAAGAAAAACAAAGGTAAGTCTAAAGGTAAAAATAACTCAAACTTTGAACAATCTTCGATTAATATTGAGCCTGAAACTGAAAATGAAAATGTACAGGGGACACATCAGTCACCCTCTAATGATAATGCTGATAATGAAAATGTTGTTCAAAATGTAAATGATTCTCCAAAATTCATCTCGGAGACGCAAGACGGCAGCAAATTTGAAGATACAGTAGTGAGTCGAAAAGAAGATGAACAAGAAATACTAGAAGCAGGTTTTGTTAGTGAATATGCTCAAGTAAGTGAATCTTCTCAAAGTAACGCTGATCAAAATAGTGGCAATGAAGATCAACACGACGAAAACAAAGAAAAATCTAGTAATTTGTCTCAAAATAATAATGAAAATACCACTGGAAAAGTCTCAGAGTGCAAGGAAAATGAGAAATCCAAACAGCGTGAGAGTGGTGGTTCCAAAAAGAAAATTACTTTAAGAAGGTCACCACCTGAGAATAAAGAAACTGAGAAGGTTGCTTCTTCAGAAAGTTCTACTCCGAAAATTGAAAGATCTTATTCTACTGATGAAAATAAAAAAGCTGAAGAAACCAAACTAAGTAAAAAAATAACTTTGAAAAGACATACTACTGATGACAGTAATATTAGTGAAGTACAAGTAGATACCAAAAATGACAGTATTTCTCGTAGTTTATCAGAAGAAATTGTAGAGAGGAAGAGAAGACTGAGTAGTTTCAGTGATGATAAAGAGCAGAGCAGGGAAGGTAATATATATTTAAAATTTATTACGAAAGATTAATTTTTTAAATTTTCAATAAAAATTTCTTAAATGTCAAATCCAGCACATAATTTTATTTCTAATCAATTTATTCATTGAATTTTTTTCAAAAGCTTTCATATGGGTAAAACAAATATAAATTATTTCAGACAAGCCGAAGAAGGTCCTTAAGCAAATAAAACTAATAAGGACCCTTTCTCGAGATAGTGCTGACGACGAGGAAAAGACTAAAAGAGTTGAACTAAGACGGCAAAGATGGGGCAGGTCGGATTGGTTAAATAAGCTCACATCTTCATTTTATAAGGTGGACGTGGAGTCCATAAAAATCGTTTGCCCCAGTCTTGAATTTCTTAGCGAAAGCGAAGTCAACTTGGAATCGACTCCTAGGGAACGAAGAAAGTCGGAGAGCGAGTATAAGAGAAAAATATCTGTCGATAATAAGTCTGAAGATTCTGACAGACCGAATTATGAAAGACAAGTCTCGGAAGATTCCTCTGGGGAACTGAAAGTCGAACCCAATCCTAACATAATAGCCATGAACAGGAAAATAAGTATCGTGGACGATACAGCAAGCAAATTACGCCCACCTCCCAGTCCAGCAAAAAATGCCACTTCTGATGTGCTCTTCATCACTAACTTGGTGAGACCATTTACTGTGAAACAGTTGAAAGAACTTCTGGAAAGAACGGGTAAAATTAAGGAGGAAGGATTTTGGACAGACAGGATCAAGTCGAAGTGTTACGCACAGTACGAGACTGCTGAGTAAGTATTTACCATTTCAAGTTTACAATGACTTTTATAAATTCGTTTTGTTTCAGAGAAGCAGAAGCGACAAGAAATGCCCTGCATGGAGTTCACTGGCCCATCGGGAATGGTAAGAAACTCGTTATAGATTACGCCACGGTAGAAGATTTAGAGAAGGCCAAGAATCCTACTCCAACTCCGGTGGTTCTCCCTGAGAAACTACCAGAGAAAGAAAATAGGGTAAGCAAAATTTGACATTTTTAAATTCGTTGTTATATATATATATTTTTTTACATAAAGGAACCAGAAAGAGGGGACATCAAGGGCAAAGATAAGGATAGAGAAGACAGGAGGAAGAGGGACGCACCGGTTCGTGAATGGGATTTGGGCAAAGAAGACTCTCACAGGAGGTTTTCAAGGAGTAGGAGTCGAAGCAGAGAAAGGGCGAGGAAACATAGTCGCAGGTCGTATACACCAGAAGGTAATTGAAAATTATGTTGCTAAGAATTTTTTTTTTTTTCGTTTTTCTTTACTCATAGTTAATTACCATAAATGATCAAAGATCAAAGTCACATTAAAAAATCACAGGTCACATACAAAAGTGAGTGATTTCTTTAAAAAAATGCTTGTTATATTCAAAATTCTGATCATATCAAACAATGATCGGTGATATTAAAAATTGATTCGACACATTAAAAATTGACTCAACACAGTAAACAATGACCGGCCATATTCAAAATTGATGGTCACATTAAAAAAAGCTGAGAGAAAAATTGAAATCCCGTGACTTCCAACAAAATACTACAGTATGAATATCCGAAACAAATACATTTATCCCGGAAAGATCATGTGGGAGTACTACGTGGAAAGCTCAGTACAGTTTATTATTGTTTGAGAGAATTAAAAAAAGTAATAAATCAACATACTCTTTTAACGATCTTTTATGGACAATTTTTTAGTATAATGTCTTATGGAATGATATTGTGGAGTGGATGACATATTAAGGCTGGGATTTTGTATACATATTTTTACCGTCTAACAGGGCTTCAAGCGAGGACACAGAACTCCAAGAAAATTGAAATAATTGGTTATTATTATATATCAACGTATTCACAAAGGTTCCCGCTAGTGCGTGAGATAATTTTCATTGCTCATAAAATCACAAGAATAAAATAAATGTTAAAATACCTCAATTTTAGCCACACATTTACTACGACAATATGTCACAATTACGGCAAAATTATCACAGCCACAGCCACCAAATTACTTCAATTACTAGCCAGGACATATAGGACAACTTGTGTTTCACTTTCAGATTAACATTTATTGGTAATTTTACATTTTGTGTCCTCGAGTAAAATCATAACATATATCACGGTTTCCATTTTTATGTACGTCAAAATGCACGATAAACTTCAGAGAACCGTGCGGTTCGGGCCTATACGAGTTGTATACTGTCTCATAGGTCTGTATGATTCGTCGTTTTGCTCACTCAGGCTGTGCAATTCCTTTTCTATAAAACGCCCGCCTTAATGAGGTATTTATGGCACAGAAGAAAGCAGTTCCCTGTATATGAATGCCTTAACTTTGTGTTCAAACAAAAGTTAAAATTTGGGGGAAATGTTCAAAATCACGAATATCAGATTAGAGCATAAATACAACCTGCTCTTCCCAATACATAACACAGTGGTTGTTGAAACAAGCTGTTATTACAAGTGTCTCCATTTTTATATTTTGCCTAGCAAAATTAAGAACAATCCGAGCCTGGTTTGTTTTCAGAAATATATAAGAGAATGCTTGTTACGGGCAGAACGTTTTGTTCTGCAGGAAATAAATGTATCAGTTTTTAGATAAATTTTATTAGGTTACTTGTTCATTTTTGTGAAATTTGTTTCTATTTCTTTTTTTTGGTTTTTGACTTGTACCAAACTAACAGATAACTGTATGTTATTGGTATGTAATAAATCTATCTATTCGTATAGATGTCGCTACAGAAAATACATTCATAATAAAAATACTACAATCTTTATATTAATTCCATATTTGTGGTAATTTCATATTTTCACAACTAGTGGCAGACTGGGGGTTTCTAATCAGCCCCAAATTTAAACAAAAATTTATATATATAAATACAATAATTATATGTAATAAGGTATTGTTTAATATAAAATCTAACTATTTTACTTTAGAAGTAGGTACTTTGTTTCATTATAGTTAATGTCATTTTCGTTAATAATAAAAAAAATTAAAACAAAAATGTTTCATGAAGAGATGTAAAACATTTTCTTATTTTTTTTTATCATTGAAACTAAATGAATGTCAAGTTAATGTTGGTTATTTTATATAAAAAGCAGGTATCTAAAAGCGTAAATATATAAAAATATTGAACATCCATTTTAGCATGAAACACTTTTCCACCACCTGAATAGGTTGTCTGTATATACTATGTTGTATACAATTATATTTTCAACTTTTAACTGACCTTTTTTTTTCAAAAATATTGATATTAACTTCCTTTTTTCTTTCCTGTTATTACATTTTTGATTCTTTACTTTTCCTGATTGCATTGATATAAACATGTTGAAGTTAATGATGATTTTAATAATATTATCTTTTAATTTAATAGTATAAGAACTAGACAAAAAGAAAGCAAAGTTATTATCAATATGTTAGTGGCTCATTGTTCAATTGTTTTTTACATCAAAACTTAAATCTTTGAGTAGTTTGTCAATGCATAATTCAGTTTTCTGATATCTCAGAGCAACAAAGTTATAGTCGAATCGAACGTTTTCACCTTATCACATACTTTTTATACAAATTTTGGACAAGATATAGGTATATAACTAGAACAAATTCAGTTACAAATTACTATATACTCGCGGCAGGAATTCAGACGTCTTACGTCACGGCTAACGTTTTGCAATTGTCTTTATTATCAGCATAATTTTCGATGTTTGGTCGCGTTAGAAACCAATATTTTTTCCAATTTAGTGCAACATATGATGCAAACATTTAGTGCAGAATATAGTTTTATTACTCTCAGATGCCGTTTCTTAAATATTTTGATGAAAATATAAAGAATTATTCATTTGCTCGTATGACGTAAGTCGTCTGAATTCTTGCCGCAAATATACTGTTATATCATACTTACACAGTTATACAGGGTGTTCCGAAAGTAAACCCCCATACGTTAATTATGAATTCTGCATAGAAAATAACCTTAATTTGCTATATAAACTATAGTCCAAAAAGGCTTCATTACAAATATACAGGTTGTTAAAGTTTGAAAAAAACAAAAATTGAAATTTCTTCAAAATTGTTGAGATATAATGAAATTTTAGAGATGTCGATAGCAACGGATGGCCCATACTTTGCAATACAAAATGATTTTTAGTCTTTTTCAGAATTGAATAGAGAAATTTAAAAAAATACATATTTTATGAGAAACCAGCGGCGTACCCATCATTTTATTCTTCAAAAATATTTATTGATGTTCCGTTACGTGAGCCACTGGTAAGACCAGAAAATCATTTTGTGTTAGATAATATCGAACGGTTTTGAAGAAATTTTAAATTTTGTTTTTGTTTTTTTTCAACAACTTTAACATCCTCCATTTTTGCACTATACTTTATACATCAAGCTAGGGTTATTTTTCGATGTACAGGGTTCTCAGCGTCAGGGAAAACCTGAAAAACCTGGAAATGTCAGGGAATTTGAACTTTGTCAGGGAAACGTCAGGGAAAGTGCCAATAATTGTCAAAAGTCAGGGAATTTTTATTGTCGTCAGGGAAAATTTCTGAATGCTACTCCTGCCGTGTTTAAATTCTTTATTTAATGAACGCACCCAGTTGCCTATTTCTGTTTGTTTCAATCACACGCGTACCGCAGAGATTGGTATAAAGAAACAGATATATCTGGAGTGTATAGCTGTTTTTTTATACATACTCATCGCTTGTTTCAAGATGTATTCAATGGTGACGTTACTTATGTAATGCACCAAGAAAATGTATAGTTTCAAAACGTAACGTCATTAAATATTTGTTTCTCTTTAACATCACACTCACACTTTTTGATTATTGTTTATACAATTTATTTATAACAAAGCTACACTAGATTTGGATTAAAATAGAACGATTATTAGAAGCAGAAATTATTAACAATATAATTCTGGTTCATGTTTTTGTATATACATATATTTGGAAAATGTGTGAGGTCTGCAACAAAAACATGGAATTGATTTTAGCAATGGCAAACCAGAAACAAATAATTACCTACATGTTCGTGGTGAGTGACAGGTTTAATGAAATTTGTAGAGAAAAGTAATTGGATTATGCGTTTGTAATGTAATTTAAGATGTCTAAGAATACGTTAAAATTTGTAGAGGTACATACAATAATCCACAACCAATTCCTTTTTAAATAAACAAGATAAGAAACTTAAAAGTATCAACCATTTTAAACATAAAATCTGAAAATTTAAATCACACCGATTTTGAAATCTCTATCTAGCAACTGCTGTATAGACCTTAGCAAAGCATCTAAAGAGTTCAAACAGGGCTCAGTGGACATTTTAAACACGGTTTAAAAAGCGACCTATGTGACGTTACTGTTTCAATGCAAAAATATAGTGTTTTGAACCGACTTGAATATGGCATACATATGACATGAATGACATAAAACAGCTAAAGCTGTTTTTTGTATAGCTGTTTGCTCAGTAGTAAAATTTATTTTTATTGGTTTTTGTTGTTTGTTTATACATATTTCTATTAGATTTCTTAAATATTTATATTTGTTAATATTTAACACAGTACAATGTGTTGCAATGACTGAAATAAATATTTCTAATAAAATTAAGTATCCATGTCACTTATTTGTCATCGAATGGGCTCATTTATGCCTATCATTTGACTTGTTTTTACTTTTGTTTAAGTTTTAAAAAATATGATATTTTGTATGCTTTTTGTCAGGGAATTTTAAAAAAGTATGTCAGGGAAAACCTGGAAATGTCAGGGAATTTGGTTCTGAAAAATTGCTGAGAACCCTGATGTAGCATTCATGATTAACATATGGCCATTTACTTTCAGGACGCCCTGTACAATTCTATGTTTTAATTGGTAGTTTGTGAAAAATACCCTAGCCCATTATGGTACATTTATAGATTTATTTTTACTAGTGGCGACATCTATTCCAAACTAAGCTAAATAAAGGTCAGATATATCGCGAATGATATTTTGTGATAATTTTATTCCAATATAACTTTTTTAATAAGGCTGGAGAAACATTGAATCAAACTATGATGAGCTTACTATTTAGAAGGCAACAAAGTAAAATATAGTTTAATTCCTTAATAATATAAAGAAAGAATTGTTTGTTTTTAAAAGGCGAAAAAAACCTACATATTTAGAATTTAATTTCTTATAAAAGAATTACATATCCCAAATTATTTTTACTTTGTTGCCTTTTACCTAGATTTTGTCAGATGTGGTGCAAAATATTATTACTTGTTTCCAGTGTTTAAACAAGATATATTAAATAAAAAAAGTCCAGTTTGTTTAAGTTTTCTGAACCAACATTTATTTATTGACAACCTTAAAAATTTAGTGTGAAGGTACTTTAAGCATTTTTAAATTAGGGTTGTTATGTAATTGAAAGATTTTGAAAATTTAAAATATAATTCTCAATTTTATAAAATGGTCATGCAGCAATAAATTTTCATTAAAAATAACAAAAATTAAATGCTCTAGTCCATCAAAGTGATAAGGTAGGTTTATATAAATTACATCTGTTGTCGATAATGCAATACTTCTCTTTTATACATGCATACTTAATTCCTTGATTCATATTCTTTCCATCTCTAGATCAATTTTTATCTCAGTTTTGGTCATTATGAACATGAATAAACACTGTTAATATAATAATGTGAACCAAATTAAAAAATGACTGCTCATATTCTTCGGTAAATTACTCCAATTTTTATATTTAGTAGAGGCAGCGAGCAATTGTTGATTAGATCTTTTTGTTCTTTTAGATTTCATCAATAGTAAAAAACACCGAAAAGTTGATGATTCCGTTCCGCAAAAGTTGATGGATGACTTGTTTTTAAAAACCAAAGCCACGCCGAGCATATACTGGCAGCCCCTTTCTCCAGAAGAAGTGAGTTTAAGATATTTAATTTAGTGGTCCATACATTCTAATAATTGGAATGTAGGAGAGAAATTATTCCTTTAGATAAATTTCATTAAAGTTTTTATGCAGGGTTGTTCAATTTTTGTTTTTTTTTTGTTTGTTGCTTTTCAAGTATTTTCTCAAATAATGTTTGTTATATATATTCCAAAAAAGTTACCTCTTCCATATACGGGTTGTTAAAGTTTCTGTAAAAAAATAATGTTCAGTATATTTTTAGCACCTATGGTTGAAATTTTACAAAAATGTTTTTTACAGCAAAGATGCAAAGTTTTTGAAATTTTTCACTGTTATTATTATAGTGCCCTACAAATGTGGATGAGGATCACAAGATTCATATGCCACTAACACAATACAATAATTGTATTTTTGTTAAAATTCCAAATAAAATATATTTATAAAAAATGTTTCATGGCAAAATAATTGTATTTATAGCAATCATCATACTATTTGGTATTAATAACCTTACCTAAGAACTAAAAGCGATGCTAGACCGCATATTGTAATGTACTAAAATTGTTTCAGCTCATTTACAACAGACAAATGTAATAATATTTAAGGTAGAGCCAAATATAAATTTTTAGCACACAGATTAACATGTACTTTAATACAAATCATACAGGTGTGCCACTGCCAAATAATAATTATTGTCTTTGTTTACTTCAAATTTTCAGATCAATACATGTTTCAGTAGATATCGGAGCTGTTAGGATTCTACCTCAAGATCACAATCAATTAACTCCTTTCGCTCCATATTGTATTAATTTTGCTTGTTTTGTCAGACAGGAGAAATTGTCTGTCATACTGCAAATAATTCTTAAGACCTTACATTTTAACAATATTTTTTTATTTTAAACTTGTAAATAAATTAAATAATAATGTAAAAATAAAAAATGTACAGTGCTAATTAATAAGAAATTTTGTTTTTGATGCTGCCTCCTCCTGAATAAATAAGAATATAATGAATTACTCCTTTATTTGAATAAGTAAATAATTCAACAAAAATTGGTTTTTGTAACTCGGTCACTACTATCCGCTATCTCAAATTTTGAATTCATTCAAAATTCACATATTTTTTTTATAAACTATTCTAATAGATTATAAATTTCAAAACGCTATAAATTCTACAAATAATGTCATTAGTTTTTAATAAAATTTGAAATACCGCAATAAAATTACATCTAATTTATGAAAAAAAAAATAGTTGGCAAAAATTAAAGAAGCCCATCTGGAAATTCCTAGGTGAGGCAGCGATTTTTTTTAACTTTTTTTCACAAACTATAAGAGTTGTCTGTATAGTCACAGTACATATATCCTAAAGTTTGGTTTGGGTCTCAAATCTGGTTATTGAGATGACATACCCGAAATCTCACCAGACGCCGCTGTTTAGATACGATTTTTAATGGTTGATAATTCTAAAAAGGTTAAAGAGATGTCATATTT
This sequence comes from Monochamus saltuarius, assembly GCA_025584915.1. Taxonomy (NCBI): domain Eukaryota; kingdom Metazoa; phylum Arthropoda; class Insecta; order Coleoptera; family Cerambycidae; genus Monochamus; species Monochamus saltuarius. The sequence goes on along the minus strand of CM046723.1, from coordinate 16,695,545 downwards.
TTTAAATCAGAAAAAAAAAAGAATAATTCAAAAATCGACAATACACATGGTGTTCCAATAAAAATATTGGTTCTTGTATCCCTCAACTTGCGCGTGTCACTGTGCTCCCATTAACTTATTAAAGGAGTTACGTTACAGCCCTACAACTTTTATTCAAAACTTTATTTTTTATCTCTAATAATAATATAATAAATGGTGGCCTAAATGTAACGAATAACCCTGTACTATTATATTTATTATATATTTATACAGTATTTAAAATACCCATTCACTCTTAAATTTTCTTCGAGAAGGGATAAAATGTCTCCTTATTAACGACATCTTGTGGTCTTCCTTGTCTACAACCTTCACATATTGAGATTTTACTAGTACTGGTATTATCTCTTTGAGGGTAACGATTTATATACAAGTGACAATTAACAAAGAAACTTTTAAAATTCACCACATTTTTTTGATAACTGCCACTATTTGATTGGAAAAAAATTGAACCACCCTGTATATGTATATCATATTATGTAACAACTTGTTCAAATATAAGGCAGTTTCTTATAATCGGTTTTTTGAATCTGGTTCGAAATAGTTTTTTTTCATTTTTTTGTTTAAGAATTTTGGGTTGTCGTTTATTTTAATTTTTTCAGATTGTTTACGATCTGCTAATAATTTCCATTGCACTAATCAAAATTTTCAAATCGGAAATAAGACTAACAGTAGCGATGAAATAAAAAATAAGGATAAGATAGATAGATTGTCTCTTGTCTTGGTTGTTTGAAATGACGTCACTGTGAAACTATTATAAATCATTTTTAGATTATAAATTTACAGTACATTTTTATTATATTGTCTGAAGTTATTTATTTGTGGCATAATTTTAGTTTTTCTTTAGTTTTATTGGGTTTTTGCCACACTTCTGAAAAAAAATAAAGATTAATTAAATAAGCCCTTGCGCCAAATGGATCAGCCAAGGGTTATTTTTGAAACTAAGTTTGCCTAACCAAAAAATCTCACACTGAAAAAAGCAGATAAGTAAAAAATCACATCACTATCGCGCACTATGAATGTTAAGAGTTGAGGAACATAAAAATTATATAAAAAGATGAGAATTTGAAAAATCTAAAATTTGCGAATACGCTTGGGAAAACGATCATTTGATTCAATGGGGTTCGGCAAAAATTTTAGAGAAGGAAGATAACGCAACAAAAAGAAAATTAAAAGAGACCGCGATTATTTTGTTGAACGGAGATAAGTGTGTGTGTAAACATTGATCATTGTGGGCTACAGTTGTATCAAGAAGTAAGTAACACTAAAATAAAAGTAATTTAACAGCTCTATGGAAGCAGACAAACAAATTTTAAACTGTCAAACTTGACATACGTTTAATACTTTTACTACTATTTTGAGAATAAAAACAGAGTTTTTCGAAACGTCAAAAATACGGAAGTGCGCGATAGTGATGTGATTTTTATTTTTTACTTATCTGCTTTTTTCAGTGAGATTTTTTGGTTAGGCAAACTTAGTTTCAAAAATAACCCTTGACTGATCCGTTTGGCGCAAGTGCTTAGTAATCTGAAATTCTGAAACACAGTGAACGTACATTTAATTTTACGTTTTTTGTCTCACAGATAGTGACAAAGCAGCAGCAGAGGTTGGTTCGCATGGAGGAGCATAAGAGGAGGATAGAAGAGACTAGGGGCCGTGGGAGAGATGGGAGACGTATGCCATTTAGGAGGCGTTAACGTTCTCATTTTTCAGATTTTTTTCAGGACGCTGCGATAAGGTTTAAATGTGTATGTATGAGAGCCGCGTGGATGTATGGTCTTTCCCTCCTTCCCTCTTCCCCCTCTTGACGACTCTAGTTTCCATAAATTTCCTTCGGTGTGCGAAAGCGTGCGTGTGTGGATCTCTGTAACCCTGATTTTTATAGGATTCCAGCTTCATCGTCCGAGTAAAATCTCATCCACGAGGGATGCACATAGTCGAGGAAGATTTCTAATTTGTCGATTATCCATTATTAACTGTACCGTGCCGACGGACACCAGTGTGGCAATATTGCACAAGCTGTTTTATATTTGTGACGGATTCTTAGCAGATTGTCTTTTTTTTTCAACTTATTGAGTATAAGTTGCTAATTATTGTAAAAATTAAACGAGTTTAGTTTAATAATAAATCTTTATTTAAACCATTTACAAAGGTGCACATCTTTTCATATAATTTTTTAAAGAGTATTCTAATTGTTATATGTAAAAGGAACGAGGGTTTATGAAAGCATAACTAGACGGCAAATGTGAAGATGAAAATCATGAAAACATAAATTTGACCACTAATTAATTTTTAAAAATTAAATGGTTCAACAATGTCCAAGACCCAAGTGATCAGATTACTTTTGACGCTTAGCAAATGTAAATGTCTTAAGGCTGGCGTTTCAAGGACAAATAATCGTATCTAAAGATGCACAAAACAAAAATACATCCAGTAGGTTGAAGTACTTACTAGCGTAGTAAGTAAGTAAGTAAATTTTGAAGGGAAAATATGCTATATTCTACATGACTAGTTTGCCTGGAAATTGTTTTATATCCTGCAGAAAACTGTACAATTGACATAGTGAAGAGATATTCTTTCTAACTTACTCAGATTTTTTTTCTACTACTTCAACAAACAGCTATGAAATTTGTTGAAAATTTGCATATAAAACGGCGCCCTTAAGTTGGTATTTAAGAATTATTAATGAAAAATCATTAATTAGCACATCAAGTGTTAGTATACACGGTTGCGCTGTCTGAAATAAAATTAATATTTCTGAAACCAGTAACACCTACCCTCGGACAGGTCAATTTTGTTTTTCTGGAACATGAACTTTGGTGAAGTTCCATTCTTAAAAGTGTAGCAGAGGCAGCAGGAGAACAATATGGTTTATTTCTTAAATGGTAACTAAGTCTTTTATTGCATCGTATGAAAGCTTCGGTCTTTCTGATTAATTGTGTGTGAAATATGTTAGGGGAAATTGAGTGAACTGCAAAGTGTCCTGATTTAACCCCAATTGACTTTTTCTTATGGGGACACTTAAAAAGCAAGGTGTATCGTGACAGACCAGACATTTTGAAGACCTTGAGTAACGTATTCACCATGAGATAAGGCACATGCCACAAAAAACAATTTTTAATGTGCAAAGAGAGTTTGTCGGCAGGCTAGGTTACTCTCAAGCTGCAGACGGTCAACAATTTGAACAATTGATCCATTAACATCAAAAAGAACTATCTCATTTATTTATTTTGAGCCAAAGCCCAATTGTGGAAAAGTTACAATCAAGTACATGCTTTTGCAATAATAATGACACCCTCAAAACATTTTTGAACTTCCGAGTAGATATCTCATTAATTCTCTATTGGTGAATGAAACAACTAAGGATTAATGTTAAAAGTTGAAAGTACATTTCATTGTAAATATGTCAGCAGTTCAAAAGAAATCGCTAAATTCATTTTAAAGAGTGTAATTATTATTACAAATGTTTGTACATAAAATAATGAGTGATTAAGTAAGTAGTGTATTATATCCCTAGGAGGATATAATACAAACATTTCTAAAATTAAGTATACAATAAAAAATTCTACAATGGCACAGAAAACAAAAACAAGACCCAATAGCCAAATAATTAAAAAATTATTAGCAACGAGTGGCAAAATTGCATCTGTAATTGGTTCTGTGCACAGTGACATGAAATCAGATATTTCCCCTAGTTAGGCAGAACATGAAATTTAATATTTGAAAGGATATAGGAACAAGATAATTTAGAATTAATGATATAAAATAATTCTAAATCTTTATGTTTTCTACGTACAGAAAGTGTCAAGAAATGGAAATAAGCTAACAAATCATGTAATCTTAGAAACATTAATTGTATTTTTTACTGTTTAAGAAAGGTATTTTAAGCTAATATGTATCAAATCTCCTACAATTCCTATCAATGAAGTAATATGTATGTTCTCTGTTAATTAATATTGTTAATACCTGAAAATATATGAGAAAAAAAATTAATTGTATTTGTTCATGTTTCCAAATATGACAATTGAAAAAGGGAGACCGTACAGAGGTGTAGTCCAGATGAGAATGTACTAAAGAATATTGGAAAAATCACTTGTGATTCTTCTAACCCAACATTTTTAATGCTTTAGAGATGACATTAGAGATAGAGTTAAAAGTCAAAGGCAAGTCTTAAATTGATTGAACGGACTTGAAAGGAGTGTTAAATGTGATAAATATATATCTAACTTTTGGTTTTAAAAAAAGATTGTATGACATTTGGATGGATGCAGATCCACACCGATTCTGAGACACCAATTGGATAGATTACTGATATGCTGTGTTTTAGCAAAATCGGATTTATCATTTATAGCTAGGATATTTTTAGATTATCCGCAAGCAGTAGAAATTTACAATAGGAGAAACACTCATGAATGTTATTACAAAGATGTTAAACAACAAAGTGAGAACCTTGAGGCACACCAGACAACTGCAATTTCACTGCATTCTTACAAAAAGTATGTTCAGACACCTAGACTCGGCTATCTCGTTGAAAAAACAAATTCGGAGTTTATGGTTTTATCGATAGTTCTCCAAAATTGCACACTAAATTAATCAGAAAAACCTAAACTAGCCCCTGCAATAAAAAAAGATGGTTGCCATTAAAAACAAACAACCTTATCACCCTTCTGCCGTCACTGGTTACATTTTTGAGACTTCACTAAATATCATGCCCCAAAAAATCAAAATTGACCTGTTCGAGCAATTTTTTTTAGAAGTTACTCATTTCAGAAATGTTCATTTTATTCCAGACTTTTTCTCAACCCTGTATACTGCTTTTATTTGCTCCTGTGTTTGAATCAATTGTACAACTAGTGTAAGTTTAGTTACCTAAAGTTTGTAATCACATGAACCTCGGACATTGTTGAAGGCTCTGGACCTAAGGCAAAACTTTATACCATTTTCGGAAATAATATAGAAATATTACTATCCTCACATATTTATTTTAATGTCTGTTTATGTTCAGGCAAATTGTCAACAATTGAAGAGTACAGGGTGTTGCAATATTCCAATGATATAATAATTATACAAATGACTAAAGAAATATATTTCAAAAAAGTTCATATTAGTGTAGGTCCGGGTAAGCCTTGTTTTTGCAATACAGGATGATTGATGACATAATTCTCATTTATTTTTATGTTTTCTGTTCAGTGAATTAAAACGTAAAAGTCGGGGCCAGGCTGCATATAACGACCAGTTTTAATAGCAAACGTATTCCAAGTCAGAAATTGGGAATACAGTAAGACCATGATCCATAATTAACGTTGATCTACTTAATGCTGTTTCAGTATTACATGGTAGGTATTTTTAAATTTATAAAGATATAAGACTTCACAAACATATTTACATGAACTTTCTTATTTTCGGGGATACTTTATGAATAAAACTGGATGTTAGCAATAAATAAGTTTAACGTTAATGTAATAAATGATCCAGTGCAACTAATAATCCGTTTTTTCAATTCAAGTCAATTCGACGTTTCTTAAAAATTATGTTGAGGTGTACATTTATGTTTACATTATCAATTTTAATTTATTAATTGATACAACTTAAAACAATATTGTATTGTGTTTTCCATAGTGAAAGTGAAAGAACCGCGCATTACTAACATGTATGTACCCAGTTTTTTTAAAAATGTAAAATATTTAGACAGAAACACTTTGTGTGGAGCAGGAAAATATCAGTGCGTAATTTTGGTCTTAAAATAGTAGATAAAATATATAAAACTTTTTTTATAAAGCCAATTAAGTACTAGTGAGATAAGTTATTGCAGTGTTAATATGAAATGTCAAATTTTGACATTTGCGACCCTGATATTTGTGATTCCAAATAGGAAGTTGCCACACTGCAATACATTACAGAATGCTGTATTGAAATTCGACAAGATAAGTATTACAAATGCCACACTATTTACCAGACGATGGTGCGATGTACCAAATTTGAATAAATTATTTTAAATATATAAAATAAATGATAACTAAATATATTATAAAGCTATCACCTTGTATTTCAAAAATGAAGCATTTTCTGAATTATTTTATATAAATTTTCGTTTTTGCTCACTTGTACGATTTTATTGGTGAAATATTTCAACACACATATTTTTCAGATAGTAATGTGGAAATTAATAAAAATATATTTTGTCATAATTTTTAACAACTAAGTTTCACTACTAAAAAAAATACAAATATCTATCTAGTCACGTAAAGAAGTTACGAATATTTATAGTACTATAATCTCTTTAAACATTCAATGGGAAATGCTCATACCAAATGTAGTTTCATAGAAAATGTACATTTCTTAATCTCTTAAATTTAAAGATGTATTGATTCTCATAAAAATCATCGTTATCCTGAATACGTTCTATAAATATCAAATAGAAAGCAGCATTTCTCATTGTAATAAAATACTAAGTATGCAAATCTAATTATCACTAAGGTACTACGGCACTAGGACACCGCAGTGTCATGTATGAAGAATTTTCTAGCTAATCTTGTTTCTATATCTCACAAGCGGGTAGTTCTGTTGTAGCAGCTAAGTACCAAACTTTTCATTAAAAAAAAACTATACAGAAAAGAAAACTTAATGTACATTCTTACACTTTAAATAACTCGATTGATTAAAATTATAAAGCACATATTATAAAGTGACTTAAAAATTGTGTAAGAAAATACTTTAGAAACTACTAAGATGCAGAAGATTCACACGTACCTCTCTAGCAACCTTCTCTTCAAGTCCGGAGGATAAGTTACGTAAATATATTCATTGTCTTTGTCCGGAGCCAGATAATAATCTTCGGTATACACCTGGTTGCCATCGGCAGACGTGGATGCTTCATGTTTCAAAATATGGGCTGGTGACGGGGTAGAACGGTCTGTTACGCTAGCACTTGTCACACTAACGTCATCAGTGCTGAAAAAGTTTTTACTTTCACGAGCGATAACATCAGTCACTGCTAAATATCATATGTGTTCTTTACACTGAAAACTTACTCGAATAGCACCCATATAACGTAATAACAGAGGCATATTCCCAGAGACATAACCATAATTATCATGCAAAGTAATCCCCAGGGAAAACTTCGGATGTCGCTTTGCGAGTCCTCCCAATATCTATCACACGTCAGGTACCAACACACAGCCCTGTTCAACTCGTCTAGGAAATATTTATTTATTAAATTACAACAGATTATTATATTATAAATAGTTGTTTCATTCGTCTGCTAAATCGCGTGGCTTTTGTAATACTTGTCTGTCGATTCACCTGAATTTCAATATAGAGTTCTGTAATGTGGCGGCACCAACGTTATTTGGAAACATACACATCATGCCATAAATGTCAGAAGTTGACATTTGACATTGACACTATAATAGTTTATCTTTTAATAGAACCTATTTATGTAATTTGGTTTGCAAAAATGTATATATTTTTTATTTACTATTTTAAAACATTAAAATATGCGCACTGATACCGTTCCAGCTTCACACAAAGCTTTCAAAATCTAAATATTTTACATTTTGCATTAAACTGGGTACATACATATTAATAATGGACTGCTACTCCTACATTTTCACCATAAAAACACGATACTTGTTATTTTAGGTTGTATCCATTTATAAATTTAAGAATCAGACGTAACCAGAAACGTACACCTTAACAGATATTGACATTTGTCATAATTTCTATGAAACAATTGACGACTATATCTGACTATGTCATTTGTGCTGTAAAGTGCTGCCACTCGCAGTGAGTAACTGCAAACGGGCAAAGGAACAGACTAGAAAAAGCACGGTTTCTGCGATTTGGCCGACGATGGTTCTATTAAATTTTACCTTCTACTTCTTTAAAATCCTTTATGGAAAGCTGTATAAGCAAACTCGCTATACAATCACGAACTAGTATTTCACACTTTGTTTTGATCTTCTGTAGTTCTTCAGGTTTACAGTTTGCTTTGAGTTTTTGCAGTTCAGCAATTCGCTGCTGTCTATTATCAGGCGCAGGAAGAGCCGAATCTACCAAATCACTCTGACAGAAATTATTTGAAGCATTCTGTGATTTGTCGTCTTCATTGGAATTTCGATCATCTAAAAAATGTTCGTATGTGTGTTAAAAGCAGTTTTATTAGAAAAAGCATACCATTCACATTTGTCGTATCAGGTGCTTCAGTTTTTTGGCAATGTTTCTTTTGTTTCAAGTCCGATTTTGAATTCTTCTGTATATGTGGGTAATTCCCATTCTTAAAAGTATATTTAGCTACGTGTCTTGGCCCCGATGTGGCTAAGGCTTTAGAGTAGGATGAGGCCTCTCTCCATATCTCTATGTCAGTATTTTCGTGCTCAGGATAAACAGTTTTTAAATCCTGCGTCATCAGCACGTCACATCGCATTATGTCGCAATAATCAGCAAGGCACACTGCATCTTCTGCCTACAAATTACTAGCGATTTGTGCAATTCCATAAAGTTAATTTTAATATCTAATTAAAAAAAATCTACTTATAACAATTTAAGTAAAACTGACAGATTTTTTATATCAATTTGACCTAAATTTTATTACCTTTCCACATATTTATAATGCATGTTAATTGAACTTAGATAATATATGACACATATTATAAGAGATTGGCATTTTATATTCATCTAATAGTTTTAATAATTATAAAGAAAAAAAAATATATTAACCATATTAATATATCCTTTATGTCGATTGTCAAAGTGCATATCTAAGTATTTTTCTTCAAAAAATGATTTACCGCAGATACCACATGTCCATTGGGAGGGTCTGTGTTGTTTTTTGGCCGCCTGCTGTGGTCCAAAGATGTCCCTTTGCGGGTGAAAAGGACATTCTAGTGGTAAAGTGACTTTAAATTTTTCCAGTATCGGAATCCATTTATTCTGTATAATTTTCCTTACAATTCGAGCATTATCTCTGGGGCAAGATATTTTGAAAATTGTAGGTCCCGGCCATGGTATCAAAGATAACATGAACAGAATAATTATCTATAAAGAAATAAAATGAATAATTAAAATATTTGCGCTCTCAATTATTTATTGATTATTTGTATGTGAGAAAGTATCAATACATTTATTGAATTCTATGAAACTACTAACCTGAATATTAAAATAATTCGGCTTCATTCATATTCTTTACTATACCGTCTGTGAAAAGTTGATATTTTTTCCTAGCATATTAATAATGAGCATCCTTTTCCTGCTAGGAATCTAAACCTTAGGACGCAGGATCCCACGCTAACGTTTCAGGACTCGCACTGTTAGTTGCCTAGCAACTGCAAATCAGTAGACCAGCGAGTGTCGTGGAGGAGACTTTTATGTTTTAACTCTATCAATTACTTTACTATTTTATTTTTATCTTATTCAATTGATATAATCATAAGTTATTTCATAATAAATACCAATAAAATCTTAAAAAAGTGTTCTATATATTTTCTGTTTTCTAAGGTATACAACTTTTATTACACCTCGCTGTACGATTGGTTTCATAGAATAAAATAAGAACTTCTGTCATCTGTCACATTGTAATATAACCTATACAAGAAGTAATGTTAATTTTTGATAAAATTTAATAAAACTTTTGAAGCATTAACTTGCAAAATGTCTTTGTTACCAAGAAAAGGTAATATTATTATTTTTAATTAATCACTAATGTAACAAATTACTTTCAGCTTTGTTTCAAACAGCATCCTGCTTAAAACAATTCAAACGGTTTAGAGGTAAAATAAATATTCAAAAACCAAAACGCCCTCATTTCGAAAAAGCTACTTATCTTGCTTTAGCTAAGCCTTATTTTATAAATCCTAATAAGAACAAACTGAAAGTAGAACTATGTGAAGGTGTTCATGTAACTCGAACGGACGAAGTAGATAATCCATTCCAGAGAATAATAGCTCAGGAGTTATATAAGTGGTTTACATCTTCCAGACTAATTGTGTTTTATCATATAAATCCCATGAATGCTGAAGATAAATTTAAGGCATACGTTTTATTTAAAAAACAAAACATGCATTTTAAGCAATATGGTAAGAAAACCCTAGAAATGGCGGTTAAAGGGACACCTTACGAAGTTGTTCTGGATTTTTATGTTTCACATAATATGATGTTGTTTAGTCCGCAGCCAGATATTAAAAAAGTGCTAAATATCACAAAGAAATTCCGTCAACTAGTACTCTTAGGTAATTTTTTAAAGCAAAGCTTGATATACTTAAAGCAAACCTGTTTAATGTAAAAACTATTTCAGCTGGAATTTACGAGGGAAGATTTTTGAGTAAAGACGAGTTAACAGAATACAGTTTAATCCCCAATTTAGAAGCGGCTCAAGCTGGCTTTGTTCAGACTCTTAACAGTATTGGTGGTCAACTAGTCACGCAGTTGAATAGTCATCAAACAACATTAGTAGCACATCTACAAGAAAGGGCGAAACAATTAGAAGAAAAGCAATAGAATTTATTAATTCAGTGTTTAAATTTATGTACATATAATACATCTCCATTCACTTATTTCTTGCCTCCTTTCTTGCTCCCCATTTTGCTTTCTTTTTTATCTAGCTTTTTGGTCAATTTTTCTGGTTTTTCTTTTTTCTGTTTCTTACCCAAATCCGGTTCTGGTTCAAGCTCGTAGTTTAAATAGAAAGCAAAATTTGGAAGACTTAAAAACCTGATTAGTGGAAGATTTCTCAAATATAATTTACAGAAAAACTCCATAATGCCTTTCGTTTCTTTGTGAGAAAAAATCTTGATGGTATTTGGAGGGAACTGAAATAATGTATGCTCGAAAGTGTTACAATAATTATAAAGGGAAGTATTTTACATACGGGTAAACTGTGACACATGGTTAGATCTTTGAAATAAGTGTATACTTTTTCAGCTGACATATCCAACTTACTCGTGAAGAATAAATGTGTTAAATGAAATTGGGACAACAATGCGGCAGATTTTTCTAAATTGAGATCTAATGTTTTACAAAATTTTGTCACATTGTACATTAGCTCCACAAAAATTTTTCTGGATTTTCCTTTGGGACTACTTTTGCCAACATTTTGACCTTAAAAAAAATTATATGATCCTGAAATTGGAGTACCTATATATGCAATTTACCAATAAATTTTCTGATATCTGATTTCTTCTGTAGCAGTAAAAATTCTTTCAAATTTTTTTCATCCATAAACTCCCAAAGGCAAATGCTCGGTTGTTTGGTGTGAGCAGGGGGTTCATGATAGGCTAAAAACTGATTCGGTTCCCAACTTGGAAGGTTACAATTGGGTTGCTGTATTAGATAATTTTCGATGGATGTTTCGTATTTATCCAAATGAGTTAAAATATTGTCAAACTCTGTGTCGCTCATTTTAATGCCGTTTATTGACAGCCGTCAATGTTTTTAATAAATTTGTGAGAGGACCACTTATGTAAATTTAAGTTATTTATTATCAGCATATATATTTTTTAAACTGTTGTGGTTTTGGCGCCTTATAGATTTTATATTTTTCGTAATGGCAGAGCGATTTGAAAAAGCATGCGCCAAAATGAAAATGTCAAAATCTTTAGATTTCAAGATGGCGGACGTTGTAGATGAAGTGATAATGGACTCTGACGAAAATGAAGAAATTATACCAAAAAGCACTGAAGAGTAAGTAGATTTTATTGTACTTAATATTTTTACCAGTTTACTAACTAGTTATATAGTATTTAAAGATTTTAATACTGGAAGATTAATGTGTGACGAATGAACATTCCAGAGAACTGTAGAAGTCGGATTCATTGTTTTGAATTTTAAAATTTGTGCTCTCGTGGATACTGATTTGATATATGTAACTGTTAGCATAATAAAAATAATGTAGAACTGCCCCTGCCCCAAGTTTTATTTAATAATAAAAGAGTTTCTGTAGGAATTAAAAATGAATAAAAGGTCACACACTAGAGAGCTATGAGGAAAATAAAAATACATGATTATCATTCAACGAAAATTGTGATGAAAAAACAGCTATTGTGTTGAATTTCGATAAAAAAAGATAATACCTACGCAACACATTTTTTGATATGTATTTGTAAATATGGTTTAAGATTTTGCTTTGTCTGATATAAAAAATAAACCTTTATTACTGCTGATTTAGCGTTTATTATGTCTACTAGATGCAAAAATTAAATATTAAATTAAATGTTTTAGTAATTTTATAATTACAGTATCGCTGAATTGAAGAAGGAAAATGGTAACCAGTTATACAAAATCAAACAATACCGATCCGCACTTCCTCTATACACCGAAGCTATTAACCTCTGTCCTGACACAGCTGCATATTATGGAAATCGAGCCGCTTGTTATATAATGCTGAATAGGTACGAAGAAGCATTAGAAGATGCAAGGAGGTGCGTGCAACTAGATCCCAAATTTGTAAGGGGCTACATAAGAATGGCCAAATGCAGTCTAGCCCTCGGTGACCTTATGACGGCCGAATACGCAATAAAAAAAGTACAAGAACTACAACAAGATGGGTCAGGCATAGGAAGTGAATTGAAATCTTTGGAAAAACTCAAGTTATATGAAAACGATGCAACAAAAGCATATGACAAAAGAGATTTCCGCAAAGTGGTATACTGTATGGATAGGTGTTTAGATGAAGCCCCCACCTGCACCAGATATAAACTGACCAAGGCGGAATGTCTTGCATTCCTTGGAAGATACCAGGAAGCTCAGGAAATTGCCAACAGCATTCTTCACCTCAACAAGGGCAATGCTGATGCTATTTACGTCCGAGGCATGTGTTTGTTCTACGAGGACAACATCGACAGTGCTTTCCAACACTTCCAACAGGTGCTAAGGCTAGCCCCTGACCACAAGAAAGCCATGGACATCTACAAACGAGCAAAACTCCTAAAGAAAAAGAAAGAAGAGGGAAACGAGGCATACAAGCTCTGCCGATTTCAGGAAGCTTGCAAATTGTACTCGGAAGCCCTTGAAATAGATCCCCTTAACAAGAAAACTAACGCCAAGCTATACTTCAACCGTGCTACCGCCTTTGCCAGACTAACTAAGACCAAAGAAGCAATTGCCGATTGTACGGCTGCCCTAAACCTTGACGACGCTTACCTTAAAGCTCTTCTCAGACGGGCAAAGTGTTATATGGATTTGGGGGATTACGAGGAAGCTGTTCGGGATTACGAAAGTGTGTAAGATGGACAAAAGTAGAGAACACAAAAAGTTGCTCCAAGATGCCAAATTTGCTTTGAAGAGATCGAAACGTAAGGACTACTACAAAATCCTCGGTGTAGACAGAAATGCTGGGGATGACGAAATCAAAAAGGCATACAAGAAACGAGCTCTGATACACCACCCTGATAGACATGCCAGTGCCACCGAGGCTGAAAAGAAGGAGCAAGAAAAGAAGTTCAAAGAAGTTGGAGAAGCTTACGGGGTGCTCTCGGACCCGAAGAAGAAGGCTCGGTATGATAGTGGACAAGATATGGATGATTTCGATGGAGGAATGTCAGGTGAGATTTAATTATTAATTTTTTTGAGGGCTGCTTCATTACATACGAATTTTAAAATTTGCATGTAACGAAATTTTTATTAAATCTTGTACTTGATGACATTGAAGAAAAAATTGCCTACGTTGTTTTATATCTTTGGTGAGTGTGGGCAGAATTATGAATCATTTAAGATATAACTGTAAACAGACATACACAAATGTAACCCACACGTTGCATTGCATTGTTGTTTGTTCTTGTTGAGGACATAAACCTCTAAAATTATTTATTATAACAAAATCGAACGAAAGGAAAGTATTATACGTAGATGTACTACTAATACTAATTTGTGAATTTTTAATATTTTCTGTTGTATTCTCGATGAGAATTGAATATGAGTCCTCTCCTTTTATATGCGACAAGAATTCAGACGACTTACGTCATACGAACAAATGAATAATTAAATTATATTTTCATCAAAATATTTAAGAAACTGCAACTGATAGTAATAAAACTATATACTACACTAAAAGTTTGCATTATATATTGCACTAAATTGCAAAAAATGATTGTTTTTAACACGACCAAATATCGAAAATTACGTTGACAATAAAAACAAATGTGTAACGTCTGAATTCTTGACGCGAGTATAATCAATATTTCATGACACTGACAATGTTTTTTTAATGGCGAATCCACTAGATAGGAAAAAATCTAAAATGTGGGTCGTAAATGTAACCCCATTTAATTTCTCTTTCCAAGTGTTCATATTATTAACTGTAAAAAAGGAATAAATAAGAACCTCAACTATTTTTTTTTACATTTATTTTTAACCACTCTGTACGCAATTTAGAGGACACACCACTATCTCACAACCTTCGTAAGATTCTTCATTCTCTTCATTGTCTTTGTTGGCTTTTGAAGCTGTAGAATGCACAGGTTTTGATGAAGACTTTGCTTTATGAATTTTTGTTTCCTTTTTATTTTCTGCCAGTTTAGGGCATGCTGGTTTGTATTTCAAATTTTCCTGTCTCAGTTCTTGATCTTTCCGAGTCGGTTTGTTTCGTCCAATTTTCCTGTAAAGAGAATGCTGTATTTGTGTTTAGTGTAGACATTTACTACCTCTCAAGAAAATCTTCTATAAACTGATTTTTTGACTGTTTTCTGAAAGTTGCCATCCTCTGAATAGTTCTTCTTTTGATTTTACACTCGTCTCTTATTATCTGGTCCCTGATGTAAGTGTTTTTATCATATACTGCTTTTTCTTTAAACCACATCCTCATATACTCGTTGGTCATGAGAAACTTAATATTTTCTGTGGATTCCTGAAATTTTTATTTTCACGAGTATTTATTCTGCTTATGGAAATTCTAGCACTTACATGTAGATATAAGGGTTTGAAAACCGGTTTTGGGGGTGAAGAGATTATGTTATCTGGTTTGCGGATAGGGTGTGCAGGGGTCCATTTTAGGTAAGATTTGTACATTTTTATGAATTAGATTATCATTAAACTCTTGACAAAAAAACTACATGACATGCTTTTAATTCTGTTACCTTGGTTATCAAATATAATAAAGTTCAGATTTCAGCAATTATAGTTGACTTCCAAAAATCTAGAGAGTCTCATGTTATAAACCTGCTCACAATTTATAGCAGTCAACACAAAGAAATATACATGCAGCCTGTATATATTTCCTACAAAATCGTGTGCCGGATATCTCTGAGAGCTTACCCGATTACACAAATTCTGCTGCAGTAAGTACGGATGTGCTGCAGCTTTTGATTGGCTACGACAAATTATCGGATCCAACTGTTTCATTTCCAGCACTACAATGGCCGGGGGCGGGTATATCGTTCGGGCAGGCAAAATTTCGGATATATATCTTTGCTAATTTAATTATGAATGTAATTAATTTTATTAGTGATTTTGTGTTCTAAAGAATAGAGAATAATTCAAGCTCTACAACGTATTCTCAAAATCGTCCTAATTTAGCAAGTGAGGAATATCGGATGATGACATGTATGAAGAGTTTAGAGCGCGATGTCAAAATATGAGTGTAAGTGATGTTGAAATATGTATTTCATTAACAAAATTGTATGTGAATAGCATGTGTGCAAGTAAAAAAGTGATAAAGAAGTACAACTGTGAAACGGAAAGTGATGGAAACTCACGGAAGGAAGATTGTGTTTTAAAATGAGTTCCAAAAGGACGACGTTCTAATTTGTAGAAAGGACGATACAGGTGGCACATTTAAAGTAAATTGTTAATGTCTTAAGTTCAGCTGACGTCAACTTATTTTTGATAATTTTGTGTGCTTTAACTTTTTTCAAGTGGCACGCTTAGTTACTCATACCACCCGTATCTTCCGTACTCATCTCTGTGTTGTGAATTAGTCACTCTCTATTATTTTCGACCTTGGGTAATTGAAAATACAAGATCACAACTTTAAATTTTAAAATAATTCTTATTATTTTTATTATCTAACGCCTCGAAATTGATAGAAACTGTTATATCAATGTTTCTACTCTAAAAATAATGGAGATTATGTAATGCAATTATTTTTGTCATTTTTTGTCTCTAGATTTTTGGAGGTCAACTTTTTATAAATAAAAAATGAATATACAAATCTACATTATATTAATTTTTTTAAAGTTGTATAACATGGCAAAAATTGCTATACATTATGAAGTCAACAAATAAAAGGAACAACTTAATTTTATAGAAGAAAATAAAATTTGTCGGTTTATCACAAATTCTTAAAAATCAACAGAAACGTCTCATAACAAATAACCCCAATCTTGAATCCTAAATTGAATATAACTATGGATTTATAAATGTATTTATCTTCTCCATACAAAACAAACAACAGAAGTGCCAACTAGTGTACATTTTATATGCAGACTAGAATATTTCCTCAATTATTACCATTCCTAATACAAACTTTGCTCTTTTCGAGTTGTACGTTTATTCTAGGATGGATACAACTTATTGCAGAATTATTTTACAGTTGTACATTTTCCTTGTATGTACTTGTAGCAACTTTTTTTAGTTATCTTTATTTTGCACTAGCTTAGGTACTTACTTTCTCAATTGGTAATACTAAAATTGTTGCTGCAATGTAATAAAAATAGCTTGGGAGCTATTTTATGCAACACCAATAAAAATTGCTAATATTGACTGAAAAATTGTCAGTCTATATCTGTATGGTAAGTTATAATTGACAATTGCACAGCCGCCATAACAGTACCTTGTATAGAACCCATTTTATATTTACAGTGTCATTTTTGTGGTACTGTTTTATATTAAATAAATTGGCCAATCTCTTGAACAATTTATTGGGTAAAAGATTGTTAAATGTAAAATACGATTAAAATTTGGAGCTGTAATGCACCTTCCTTTCTAGATATCGATCCCTCTCAAGTGTTTCATTCCTTCTTCGGAGGCCAAGGTCAAGAATTCTCGTTTGGTGGTATGCCCGGAGGGTTTACTTTCCAGTTTGGTTAAAATGTGCAACGATGGCTCCTTGTACATTCCAGAGTTTAAGGTTTTTTCATTTATCATCTATATTTTTCTGTAGTATTTATTTAAGTTTTTAATGAATAAAAACTAACCCTAACATCCTCACTTCATGTTACTACAATGAGTTTTTATTTTATTGATGAGTGAATGATTTTTTTTTTAATGTATGTATTTAGAAATAAAGAGAGAATATTACTGATATTATTTATCCCTGTTATGCCGCAATTGCATATTTTCTTACCCTCGATGTCTTGATTAATCTTGAAATTAACTGCACAACTATTCTGTTGAACAAAACCTGTATATTGTTTATTATATTAAAGTTGCAAATAAAATCTGGTTGAATTAGAAAGACACTTTTTCATTATTTATTTTTTAATATCAACAGAAGTTCATAAATTCAGCAGCAGAAATTAGATATAAAAGGGACAGTAAGTATGGTACTACCTGGACTAGCTAAAAATTACAGTCAACTGCAGCTTTTGCTTAAATATTTCTTCTCTATAATCAAGCCGCTTTTACAGGCTTTATATACTATGTATTGTACTTCATATATACTAACAAGAACAAGTAACGTCGCTGAATTGTGCAAACCTAACATACACAAAATTTGCTTTGACGGCATCAAATTATAACTAAAAATGTTCTGGGGATCACACATTTATCATTATATAGTGTTCCTTATTATTGTTTTTATTTGACGCTTGTTAAAATGTCTTTGGCCTTGGAATAATAGCAGAACATTTTCATTTGAATTTTTTTATAAATTTGGATAGCATGTAATTAGAAAGCATCCAATATATTTAAAAAAGGCTCTTTTGCTGCATCATATTGAAATAAAATGTTTCTCGGAAAAGCAACTTTAAACATGCGCCAAATCACTCACTCATTTTCAAAATGAACAAAGTACAATTTGTAAACAAACGTACTTAAACAATTGAGTGTGACATTAATTTTCAAAGATAATTTTGAAATCATTTACATTTTTTTTTAATATTTTAGTTTGTAACCACTAAAGTTGATGTCTTAAAAAAATATTGTAGAACACCATGGCATTAGTCTAGTATAGAATGAGCTCCAGGAATATTGATGCATATTTTTTGATACGGCAATTTATAGAATATGACTGGCAATGTTCTTTGTGTATTCTGAGTTCTGGGGTACCATAATATATAAATTTAGGGCTACTTCTAAAATAATTATAAACTTACTGTTATCAAACGAACTGTATCTTGTATGACTGGTTCAATTACATACTTTCGGTTATACCGAAAGTTGCCATACCTTTTTGGATTCTACGGAAAACTCTGCTCACTTTAAACTTTGACTTATGAATTTTTGCTTCTAAACAAGGAGGCTAATACCCCGATCAGCATTGAATTACACATCAAAAACTTATAGTAAACAGCCACGGTTAGTTGTCAGTGGTTTGAATTTGTTAGTTCTCATCAGTATGCCACAGGCGAGGCGACTGACAAGAAGCACTGGCTGTTCATGTTCTGTAGCACGTGTCTACATATAGTGTTATGCAATCGCCGATAGTAATACAGGTTG
Organism: Monochamus saltuarius; assembly: GCA_025584915.1. Lineage (NCBI taxonomy): Eukaryota > Metazoa > Arthropoda > Insecta > Coleoptera > Cerambycidae > Monochamus > Monochamus saltuarius. The sequence continues at coordinate 16,676,924 of CM046723.1, read as the reverse complement.
GGACTTTCAATAGTATTCACAGTAGGTTGCTGTCTGCATTAATTAATTAGTCGGCGACCACTAAATGTAGACACGAAACATGCCGCGTTTCGCATATGTTTTATTTTTGCTGTTACATTCTGACAACTTCAAATAGCTATAACTTTTTTATCTCAAAAGGAACACTATACTTTTTCGCTCTATCTTGTGACATTGAAATTGTCTTTCAACTCGTATAAGCATTGTAAGCGTGATTTCACACAGGACGATATTATCAGTGTCGAATTGAGTTAGAAATACATGGCACCAAATGGAGATGTAAACATCTCCCCAGGGACTTTGCCATGTTGCCAAATTTTTTGGATAGGTAAAAGAAAAAAAAAACAGGTTATGGTTTCCTTATCTAAATGACATCCCCCTTACTCTGCACTCAAAGAAGATTTTTCTAAAAGAGGGGGTTTGATTCCAACAGGTCTCGTAATCACAAAACAACAGCTTTAGAGTGAAGAAAAAACTAATAAGAACAATGATAGCACACCAGAGCATGTCAACGGTTCAAGCAAGAGTCCCTATTTTGTTTCTCGCGAACATTCATCAGTAGAAGATGAGTTTCATATACTATGAAATTTATTTAAAAAAAGTTATTAACTAAATTTAATATAATATCAAAACAAAAATGGAACACTTACCATTATTTAAATTCATTCTAAATTTTTGTATAGCCATTTAACATTTCATTTTTAAGAATATCACACTCAAAAACTCAAGTATGAACATTAAACATAATCTACTGTTGTAATTTTTTTTAAAATATATTAAAATAATCAGCAGTCCTGGTTACATTATGCATATGCAAAAAGAATAAAGTGAGTGTAGAATGTGTAGCTGTATATTTATTGTTTAACCATTCTGCTTGCATTCTATGGGACATATCACAATTTCGCAACACCCTTTAATACATTCATCTTCATTATCTTTGTTAGCTTTTGAGGTTCCTTGACCTTTACCTTTTGATTTCAGTTTTTCTTTAATTTCACATGCCGGTTTGAATTTCATTTTTTTCTTAATCTGTTCTTGATCCTTTATTTTATTTTGACCCATTTTTCTAGAAAAGCAATATTACATACATATAATATAGCTAAACACAATTCATTACTTTTGAACATAGTCCTCTATGAAATAATTTTTTGACGGTTTCCTGTATGTCATCATCCTCTGAATAAGTCTCCTCTTAATTTTACGCTCTTTTTTGATAATTTGCTCTCTAGCATAAGTGTCTTTCTCAAAGACTAACTTTTCTTTAAACCACATCCTCATATATTCGTTGGACATTATGAAGTTCATATTTTCCACTTCCTAAAGTTATAAATCGTAGAAATATTAGTTAAACGGAATGTAACACTTACATTTTCATATGAAGGTTTGAAGGCCGGTTTTGCACAAGAAGATACTATATTATCTGGTTTGCGGATAGGAAGAGCAGGCGACCATTTGAGTAAAGGTTTGTTCATGTTTAGAATTAAAACAAAAATTGTTTAAAATTCGTTGCCATGGATATCACCAAGTTGGTCTGTGGATATCACAATCAATTATTATTATAAATACGTGAAATCTGAACAAGAGTAGACAATTTTATGTATTATCTTGAAAGTAAGCAGATATGATAATTGAGTTTGTATTAACTAGCTAAAATAGTTCATGTTCAGGGTTACTACAGTACTATTTTTTTTTTAATTCTTGACCCCTGTTTTCTAGTCTAAAAATTCACATTTTCTCTGATATAGTCCATTTGAATAAAAATCGCCATGGTTTTTGACACAAATAAAAAATTTCAATTTGTTCTTTAAAACTACATTTTCTTCAGTAATATTTAGCCACTTATTGAATTGGCTTTAGAAGGTGTCCGTTAAATATTTTGGGTACGAGATCATTAATTGTAAGACAAAAAGTTAGTTAGCATATAAACAGGGTTCACAAAGGCTCTGTTTTCCACATACAGGGTGTTAAAATTTGTATTTTCTTGACCATTATAAAAATCTTGATTTTTCTCACTTTTCTATATATGTACAACCATGAGGGAAAAATATCACTGCATAAATATTGTCAAATATTTTTTTCATACATCATATAAGTTACGGTTAAAAAAATAAAATATATATAAAATTGTAATATCCTGTAACTCCCTTAGTAAACTTTTAATAAAAAATTGCAATGTGATGCAATAGGCACTTTACTGACAAATAAAATTAAATTAAGTAAAAAATAAAAGTCTAGACATTGAAATATTGCAAATGTACTCGGTTTATCATTCTGAGTATTTTGTTAAATGGCCTTTTTTGATGAAAAATAAATATATACCTATATATTTTTAAAATTTTTAGTTTACAAGGGAAACTACAATGGATTTTTTTTTTTCAAAAACAAGCAGAACTAAATCCCAGGCCAAGTTATCATGTTTTGTCTTTCACAAGTACGAGGTGCGTTCAAGTTCTAAAGTCTTTGACAAAAACATCACCATTTTAAGTGTCAACAACATTTCTCACTTGCCGCTGCCGTTAGAGGGTCTGTGTGTTGTACAGTGCTGCCATCTCTGTCAAGCATTTACAACGAGTTCACACCAACTTATCCGCATGCTCACTAGATATGACAATATCTTTCGTTAATGTTGTAAATGTGGAAAAAATGAAATGTGTAGGAAATAAAGCAATATCCATGCTTAATTTTATTTATTTCAATGGAATGTGCAAACAATATTCATTAGGTATATGTAATAATGTGGTTTTGCAAGCTTATATCTCAAGCCTTACATAAAATTGAAACTAAAAAATATTTTACTAGATTATAAAATATTAATAGTTTAAGTAAATATATAAAACAATAACAATAAATTATCACAATGTATAAATTGATTTAAGTGTATAGACTTAAACAGATGCATTATACTTCTCCTCGCAAAATAAAAAATAGGCTGTCAACTTAATAAAAACAATTTGAAAGTGTAGAGGGACTAATTTAATTACCTTGGTCTAACTTAATCATGTGTTGAATTCGTAAAAACCACAGAGAGGGGTGACATCTATTTCGTTAAATTAAAATTACTATCATAGGGAAAACGTTTTGTTCTTAATTTGATATATTTGACAAAATATCTGGCATTTTAACATTTTGAATACAATAATAGAAAAAAATCACTTCCAGACTATTTAAAATTATGTTATTTTTCCATAAATAGTGCCATCTCTCAGTTGTTTATTTTTTTCAAATTTGACATCATGTGCACAAAGTTTTTGACAGATAACTGATTAGGTTAGATCCTGCGTTCAGCAAAATAAAAGCGACTCTCGTACACATTAACCCATTCCCTGCCATGATCCCCATTTGGGGATCATGGATTTAGGTTAACGGTTGGCAGCGATAGCATTAAAAGTTTCAGTTGACAGCTCACTGCCACTCAGTGGACATTAGTTGATGTTATTGATAACAATTAATCTGATTTTTCGTTGCGGTGTTCTTTGTAGAGGCTGATAAAGCGAGAATTCAAGGGTAAGTCGCACATAACTTCACTATCTTGTGAACTGTTGTATTTTTACAATTTCAGTATTGTTTATTTAACTGAGCGTGAATATAATTTAAATAACAAGTTAAAGGAATGTAACCATTACATATTTAATTTTTATTTTCAATCTAAACACATTGAAATGAACTTTTATTATGATACCCATTTGGGGATCCTGGCTAATACCAAGTATTTTTCATATTTTCATCAAGGCCTCACAATATGTTAGAATTCATGGTCCACACTAAATAGCACATTTTTATTAGAACTTATTTTGTTTTAGAGGTTAGCCATGGGTACACGAAGATTTTTAACGTTGGCTGAATTAGAGGAAATTATAAATGATCCCGATTTCTTCAACGACGATGAAGAAAATTCAGAAATAGATATAGTTGAACTTCCACCTGATAATGTAGATGTTATTTCAGATGTCGAAGACATTGATGATGATATTTTACAAGATACTTGTCCAAAAGATGTCCCTGGTAGAGTGGAAATTCATTCAAGTGCAATAACAACATCTATGTCAGATGTTGAACCCGTTGAACTTACAGTTGCAACTCCACCACAACCCAAACGTCAAAAGACAAGCGCCACAAAAAAAGTGAAACCAAATGCAGACTGGAAGAAAGTTACACCTAATTTCGAGAAGATGTATGGAGATGACGATGACATAAATAAAACTAAGGAGGAAGTAATTGACAACCTAAAGGGAAGTCCCTGTTGAAGTATTTGAAACATTGTTTGATGAAGATGTTATGACTTATATAGTCAAGCAAAGCGTTACATATGCTGGGCAAAATAATAAACACGATTTTGCCTTTTCTGTGGACTGTCTAAGGAAATTTATAGGATTTTACTACTTACAGGGTATCATTCACTACCCCAAGAACAGATGTATTGGTGTGAAGATGAGGATCTTTGTATTGATAGTGTAAGAAAGTGTTTTGATAGAAATAGGTACTTTGAAATAAAAAAAAATTTACATTTCAATGACAATGCAGAATTGGCCACTAATAAATCACCTCCCCCAGATTTTAAAATACGGCCATTACTTGATATGATGAACAAGAGGTATCTGAAATTTGGAATATTTTCTAAGAATATAAGCATTGACGAACAAATGGTTCGATATTACGGCCATCATTATTTCAAACAGTTTATAAGAGGCAAACCGATTCGCTTTGAGTTCAAACAATGGACAATGTGCTGCAGAAACTGGATATTGCTTCCATACTGAATTATATACCGGCAAAAGGAAAGATACTGATATTCATGATAATGAATTATTGCAAGGTTTGGGTGCATCTGTCATAATGAATAACATTTCCTATGTTGGTACTCCTTCCAATCACATCTTCTACTTTGATAACTTTTTACTAGCTTTGGGCTAATGAAAACATTGAAGGAAAGAAATATAGCTGCGACTGGAACAGTTAGGTCAAACCGTATGAATAGTTGCCCTCTAAAGACTGATAATGATCTGAAAAAAGAAGATCGTGGCTTTATAGATTACAAATTAGATGTCAAAAATGAAATTTTTGGTGTAGTATGGAAAGACAATAAGTGTGTTAGAATGCTTTCAAATCATCAAGGCATAGAACCATTAGATAAAGTAAGCCGATGGTCAAAGTCTGAAAAGAAGCAAATAAAAATACCACAGCCTCACTGTATAAATAATTACAACAAATTTATGGGTGGAGTCGATAAATTAGACTGGTACATCAATAAATATAGGATAAAAATACGAGGCAAGAAGTGGTATTTTCCCATATTTACCAATATTATAGACGTGGCTTTGGTGAATGCATATGTTCTATATTGCCAAGTCAATGGTACTATGCCTCTTTTAGAGTTTAGAAGAAGGGTAACAAGAGAATATTTGAGAACAATTTCCATATCTAATCCAAAAACGTCGGCAGACCTTCTTTACAGAAGTTGGCACAAAAACGTGTTCCCGAACGGTAAGAAAGGATCCTACTGGACATTATTTAGAAAGAACAAGTCAAGGTAAACAAAGAAAATGCGCAGTCTGCAAAACCAATGTGAGGAAACAGTGCTGTAAATGTAATGTTGGATTACATGTGGAGTGTATGGTACAATGGCATAAATAAAACGCTATCTATCAATTTCTGAAATAGGTTGTAGTCACAGTTTTTGTAATAATAAAAATAATAAAAATGTGTGAAATATACTCCAGTTTTCAAAATAATTTGTGCCCAAGTGCCTAATAAGTGATAAAATAACGTTCCTAAAAATATTTTTATCACTGCATCTGCCACAATCCCCATTTGGGGCTTTTCGAAATTTTAAATATTTTACACTAAAAAAAAATTTTTGTGCCTTATTTATGAAAAGGCTTACCTTTTTGGGTAAGGCAAACGTATTTTCTCCAAAATATATTAAAAACAAAATTTGGCAGTTAATGGGTTAATGTAAACAAGTTGAAAGAAAATATTCCAAACATTAAATGTCTAAAAACAGCAAAATCATCATCGTACTTATAAACTCCATCAAGCTACTTCTCAACCAGCAGAGATCTCTGAAATATTTCTCTGGCAGTATACCAACGATACAAATCTACGCGTTATAAATATTTAAACTATTCTAAAGTTGAAAAGCCTATAAGTTTAGTCTTATTGCCACACAGCAACATCTAAGCACACCACAGATCTAACCTTCATTTAAGTACCGCTGGCGACGATAAACATCGCTTCCAGATCTATGTTCTGTTAAAGATGCAAATACACCGATAATAAGCAACTTAACTGTATGTATATATCGTAACTGTGCTGCCTATCACGTATAGGGTGGTCAAAAAATTATTTTGTTCTTTTAAATGGTAATTCAAAAATCAAACCTTAATCGAGGGAATTTTTGAAATATTCAAAACTGAACAGTTCTTGAAAGTTACGGAACTGAAAAACTCTAGGTATTTTGACCACCCGGTAAATAGCTGGATTTAACGGTAAAATTTAACCTCGGTCTCCACGCAATCCTTGAGCAAATCGTCGAATTCGGAAAGGTCCTCTCCGATATTCTCTATCACGGTTTCCAGTTCTTGGACGCATTCCGCCTCCATATTTCTCAGCAACTCCTGGACTTGATTACCCTTCTTGATCGCTTCAGAATGAAGGGAATAAAGAGTATGAGGCTCCTAAGACACCAAAAATTACAATTATTAGCTTTGTAAGCGAGCTTTACACTAACAATTTATTATTATGAATTAATTCATCAACTTCTTCAAGGTCGCCCTTTGGTTTGACATTACATTCAGGGCTTGGCAAGTTTCTTAACAATTTTGCTGTCAGATGTCACCCGTACCAACCTAAAAGTAATTTTAACTTTTGACATTATATCATTCCCATTTGTATACAAAACAAAAACTGTTAAAAACGAAAAGTAATTTTAATAATCATATTTTAGGGCAAAAAAAGCTTCCATTGCATTTATTATTGCTGCTGCTCGGTTCCTGGTTAAATATTTACATTTATTTTAGGTTGGTATTCCTGAATTGAAGTAAAAATTGACGAAAAATTAGAACAAGTTTTAAGTCGTCGATAACTTGACGAATTTATTAATCAATTTATTTGACGTCCAAATTTTAGTATTACTTTTGTCAATTGACTTGACAAAGTCACTTGATCAATTAATTGACAAAGAAATTGTTAATGTAAAGCGGTCTTAAGAAACAAATTAAAATTCGACAATTTTACGCACCTCTGAACTTGAACACTGCGTATGTTTAGAGACAGTCGCATTTTTAGTGAAAATGAAAGGCTTAAAAACTGATTTGGATGGATCTGGAGTAGCTGTGAACCAGTGAATGCTGGGTCGAGAGACAGAAAGTACCGAAACCTAAAATCGAGAAATTAAGAAAGCTTTATTAGACTTTTCAAAACAATTTTGTAACCTGACTGCCTTGGGTTGGGAACGGAGCTTCGCAAGATCTGCAGATCCCTGATTGGGTGTCGCGAAGGATGGTAAACATATCAGTCTCTTTAAAATTGTTGGAAGCGGTGAATTTAGACAGCAACTGTTCACCTGCGGTATATCTGGCATCTCCGGGCTTTTTTTCGCCACTGAATGCTTCACAAAAATTAAATTCCCCCTTTAACAAATAAAAACAAATGGGAACAAATGAAGCACATGTAATAGCAAGTAATATAAAGGACATAAAATATGTACACATATTCACCTGTCCATCCCATAAGCCTTTGGATTTTGCGTAATCTTCTAAGCCATCAGATTTCTTGTCTATTTTAGTTGTAATTGTCAGTACATTTGAAATATTTCTGTAACCACCTTAAATAAACAGTTATATTGAATATTGTTTGAAATTAATTGATTCAGAAATTATGCATCACTGCTGTCACATCAAGTTCATTTGTTGTACAATGGTGCCACTTTTCTTTTGAAAGTAAAAGAATTTTTTTCTACGTTCATGCAAAAACAATACTTTACTGAACTATATTTAGTGGAAATGTTTATTGCACTCATCTGTCATTCTACGACAGCGTTTTGTCATCATGACAAACATAAACCTTTAAATCGACGTCACATTTTTCTAGACTTAGTGTCATCTAAATAACATTTTTTGGTTTTTGCATGAACGTAGAAAAAATATTGTATGCAAACGCTTACTGTTTGCATTTGTTGCATAAATAACTATTATTTTGTGCTATTCAATAAAACAACATTAAAAACACAAACTACTTGTAAAACTTTTAATTTTATATACTTCCTAATCAAAGGAAAATTTCAGAATTACATGTGACAACTATGTTGATATTTGAAAACAGTATTTAAAACTGGTTTATAATAGTTTTCGTAACATTTCAAACTGTGAAAACAAGAGATAATCTATCCTAACCTTCATTTATAATTCACTGCTACTCGTTTTCGATTTGAAATTTTTTATATTGATTGTTGAACTGTATTAAGCAGTGTAATTATTAACATGTTATGAAAAAAAGTACGACCAGAAACTAAACAATAAAAAAAAGGAAACAATATGGAATTCTGTTTTGGTTTTAACAATTTGAACCAGTTTCAAAATGTGATTATGGAAAGACAAGTGTCATTTAACACCTAAGTAAGTATAGATATTCAAATGGATTGTAGTATTTATATTTCAAGGAAAATATGTTTAATATCACACTTGCATCGTAAACTAAAGTAGAACATGATGTATTGTATCACCACCATCCTTGCATAAAGGCATATCAGTTTTACAAATTTTTCAAGAGAGCTCTCCAAAGTTTTATATATATTTTGCATTAACATTGTGAGAAGGTAGGTAATGTCAACAGAATTTACCATTATTGGGCGATAGTTAAAGAGAGTTGCACTGTATACTTCTTTAAAAACATCAAACTGGCGTGTGTCGAGATATGTTTTTTTTATATATATTTACACTGTGAAAGATATAATTTACATGCTTTATTATAAACTATTTATTTTAATACAATATCATTTTATTGTGAAATACATAAAAGAAGTTTCTTTTTAATAGTAAGCATAACCTCTGTTTACACTTTATGCATTAAATTCTGATTTGTCTATTGACACAGTAGGTTCTTTCTTTTGTTTTTCAGTGTAGTGTAAATTACACTACGCTGAAAAACAGCTGTTCAGCGCAGTGCAGAAGTGGTGCTAGAATCAAAGGAATAACGAAGTGTGAGATGGTGTAGCCAGAGAAAAACCAATCGTGTGCAGTAATAAGATTAGGATATATTCTAAATTTGAAAATTTTTTCCTAATTATTAATTATGGACGTCAAAGATGTTTTTTGTGATGATGACTCTTTAGACAATAGATTAGTAGATCTTCATTCAAGCTCGGCTAGCTCGAGTAATAGTGGTGATGAAGTAGAAACAATCAGATCTTTATTTAAAAGATAAAAACGAAATTCAATTAAACAATATGTAAAAGAAATTGTACCTAAATATTCTGATAGTTTTAAAAATACTTTAGGATAAATAAAACTTTATTTGATTATTTAGTTCTTACAAGAATTGTGAAATATTCAAAAAACTTTCAAAGATTTGTTAAAGATAATGCAGGTTGCTGACTGCGCATGTCCAGTGCATTTCACTCCTGCTCAGCCTGGGTGTAGATAAATTACACTAGTATAACTAACACTGGGGCAATGGAATAAAAAAGTGTGGTGTAAAATACAATACTCTCTTGCAAAGGAACGTTTTCGGGCTATTCTGTGCAGCTGGTGCTACACTTTCTGTGCAAAGTGGTGCAAAGGAATAGGCCTAGTGTTTACATCTTCCTTTGGGGCAGCACTATGGAAAATAATTCTGTGTAACAGTTCTTAGTGTCTGTTCTTGTGTTGATGAACGACTACATTTTGGATTTTTAATTAATAAAGATACAGCAATTGATTTTCTAAATTCCTTTAGAGGCATAGGTTTACGTTTCTCATCTAAATCTCTACGATACATTAACCAACGATGATTTTTGATATACACTCCTTTGTCAGAGAATAAAACAGCCTTATGTGGTACTATGTAAATAGATCATTTTCAATAAAAACGGTTATATCCTATAGGTCTCATTTACTAATGAACGCAGTTGGACAATATGGTCGAGTCCTAGAATGTTCACTGGTGTGTCTGGTGCCAACACGAGTGTAACTTGGTTGGTAGGATTTCAGTTGTAACTGAAATCTTTGATGGGCTCGTCACTTTTTGCTGTGTGTATCGTACACACAAATAATTTAGAGTAGAATTTGTTAAATTATTAAATATGAGCGCACATTTTAAATATCACAAAAAAAAAAGAAAAAACAGAAGGAAGTAGACTTTTAAAGAAAAGGGTTATAATTTTAATTAATTTGTATAAGATTTAATATTGAACCCGTTACTAAAGACGTGATAAAGAAAATATACTCCTTACATTCCTCCTTCCAGACAAAGAAAATGAAAATTCTTAAATCTGGAATACGCAATGACGAAGCTGAGGAAAATGAGCCTTCTCTTTTTGGTATTACTAAATTAGTTCTTTTTCCAGAGGATCAGGAGGAAACCTGGTAAAATATTTCAAATATCAGTGATGAAAATGAAGTAAAATGATAAATGATAATTCATTTACAAATTTCTCTAAACCAATCTCTCTTCGGCAGTTACAGCTTACCGAAGTTTTGTAACTTGCCGTGTTATAAAGGACCTAACCACTTTTAATAAATTGAAAAGTATATTTCCATTCATTATTCAAAAGTTCACTTAACAGGTTTAAATCTGAAAATGTATTTCTGTTTATGGTGGCCGACCCTACTATAGTCGATGAATAGGGATCCTTAGGCAAGGAAGGTGAAGATAACTTTTTCATAATTAAAATTATGTTGAAACAAAAATAGTTATTTAATGTTATTTAGTTGTTTATCAATTGACGCTATTTCAGTTTAAATGAAAATGAACTTACTGGTGACCTGAACAGCTGCCCAATGCTTCCCAGATGTTTCCAGCACCCAAGCACTAGTAGGATCTGCGATTAGAAATGAGTTATGGTAAGCAAACCCTGAATCATTTTTAGAACAAGGGCCACCCTGACCGTATTTTTCTAATAATTGAGTTATCACTTCTAAAGCCTCATTGGCATTTGAGCTCCTTTCCAAGCCCAGCCTAAGACCGAGACAAGTTGTTAGTCGTGTTAGATATTAATAAAATAAAATAGTTACCTGACCAAATCCATACCGAGAAGCCTTTTTACATGTGGGTCATGATCTCCATCATTATCATTTGTCCAGACTGCTTCGTTTCCAATTGCCACCCCACATTCGTTTGCACCCATTTCTGCGCCCCACATCCAGTTAGGTTTGCTCAAAATGACAGCCTTTGTTGCACCTGCTGATTCTATTTCAATATAAGTACACTAAAAAGTAAGATTGTTTCTAAACCATATGTAAATTTAAAAGCGAACAATTTAGGTTATCAATGCTACCTTTACAGGTTCTGTAGATTCTGTGGGAGGAATATAAAGTACTTCTTGGATTTCTCCTTGTGGTCTGTCTGAGTTTTTTCCAAACACAACACCATGTTTCGTAAGGGGTGGTAGAACCACAAAAGTATCACAAGATTTTGGTAGCTCCATCTAAAATTAATCAATATAGGGAGTTTCAATTAATATATCACAAAATATATAATAGATGTTTGATACAATTAAATATATTAGAGACGTCAGAATGTTGCAGTAGAAGAAAGATTGCGGCTGTTTTACCCTAAGCCGATAATGATTTTAAATTTAAAGTATAGTACACATCTGTTTGCCTCTAATATTACGGAAGTTCGGCTTTACTTACGCTGTCCTTATTTTTAGAACAATTGATCTAATACAGGGTTTTGATTCGCAACTGAATTGCCGATCAACTGATCAACTTGACTGATTCATTCACCAATTGTCAAATTTAACATTACTGACATTACTGAGTACCGTAGAAAACTATCACCGACATACTCTAATATTGATATTAAACTTCATTCAATATGATATATTATATGACGTATGTGATGTAATACTTCGGCGTGAAGTTCGTGACGTGTTTAATATTTACAAAAAATTGGGTTGCTTTCACATTCTAATAAATTTCTATAATTAAGAAATTAAGGTGAAAAATAATAAGTACACCAAACATGTTAGGAATGAGTAATAATTGTGAAGGTTGCATTGAATTAGACGTTTAGCATTGCAAAGGCAATGCAAAATAATTATAGGTATACCTATACTGCTGGATATTTAATGACAATAATTTTATTAAAATTCAACAGTTTCAGCAGCAAGAAGTATATATTTCTATAATTTGATTTATTTCATAAAATAAGGGGATATTTTGACTTATTTCGATATTTTTAATTGGACAAGTTAGCTATATTATTATTACATTTGATAGGTATAAATTCTATAATAAATAAAAGCTATTATAGAGCTAGGTATAGGTATTTCAGTTTATTCTTTATGCAAGCAAGCAATAAAATATTTGCACTAAAGGTAAAAACAATTAAGTAACAGCAAAGAAGGCTAGTGTCAGTGTCGTGCGATGACGTTTTGTAGCCTCCTGTCATTTTGACGTTTCCTAAAAAGTAGAGTAAACAATTAAAAGTTTTTCTATTTTTCATTTTCATGTGCCGTTGCAAATAAAATAAAAATAAATCGGGATAAAATTGCTAAGCGAATTATTTTTTGGAATGCCCCTTACAAAAGATAACAGCTGTCCTTGCAAATGCGCAAGTCACCGATACACGTCCACCGTCTTTCGGCTATTCTAATTCGCTTTTTCGTGCCGTGTCGATTGGTTGAGTTGGGACAACGCCGTTGCCGGTGTCAGTTTGGTCATAGTGAGTGATTTTGATTTAGCGTTCATCGGGTAGTGCAAAAATGGCCTTGTTCCGTCACTTGACATCGACGAAATTAACAGACAGTCAGGTATGTTCAACTACTGGCGTTTATTCCGTTTCATAACCTAACTTTTAGTCATAAAATAGTAAAATAAATGTTGCTGAATAACGCGGGAGACTGGAAGAGTGTGAGCGAAAAATTGTACGGCTAAAATCAATCGTCTTTGTATTTTTTGTTATGTAAGAAATGTCATGCATTATAACTTACTCATCTGCTCCATAAAAAATGAAGTCGTGACCTTTGCGACATTAAAAACCAATATTATTTTAAGAAATACTTTTTTATTCTTACATACAAATACTTACCTGTAATAAATGAAAAAAAATAAGGATTAAAGTACCTACTCTTTTATTATGTAAGAGTTTATTTTAAGCTTGCTCCTTTCGAAAATGTTTCAGAAAATATTGATTTTTTTCGTACAATTGTAGGTACGCATAGGAGCTTGTCTTGCCTCATTTCTTGTTATATAACCGAAAATAACCCAAAAAATAAGAGCAAGAATGTAATTTAAAAACCAAGGTCCAGTTACCGTAGGTGAGCGCATGACTTACTTATGACCCTAAAGTTCGCAAAGTAGGCTCTATTTTATTTTTTAAATCTACACTACCGGCCTACATTGATAAATAAGTCGAAGGACTGCCTACTGCTCAACTGCATGACATGACATGACACATGAGCAGGGAATATGGATATGATGGGTATATGGATAAAACCACCGCAATTTCCCAATCATTTCGATATACAATGACATTGAAATCGCGTGATATAAAACGTATAGTAAAAGTGAATGAAATGAAATTTGTTATTGCTAAAGGTCAATAATTCACCTTCTGACATTACAATTATTTTTTAAGTAGGTAATCTACAACTCTTTTTTTTTCGATTACAATAATTGTAATTGAGAATATACAAGACAGTCCCTGTAATTATTGTAAATTGTGTTTGAAGTTATGCAGGTATATACAGTATGCGCCAAAAGTATGGAATAAATTCAATAAAAACGAAACAATTATTTTTTGGGAAAAATCCTCGAACAGGTCGATTTTTAATTTAACAAATACATATTTTACCGTAAAATGCGATTTTCAAATGTCATTTGTTTTCGAGTAATGACCTCATCGATTTTTTTTTAAATGGCAACACCATATTTTTTCCTTGATTCTGAAAGATCGTTTAATTCTCTATCAGACAGTACTAAAATTTTGCCCTCTTACATAGGAAAGTTTTCGAGTAAATGACGTTTGAATGTTAGAAAACGTAAGTTTTATCCATAAAAAAGTTACAATTCTGAGGTATGTAAAATAAAATACAATTGATTAAATTTTATACTTAAATTAAATGTTCGAATTGTCAAAAGTGTACATTAATAAACCACGTAATTTAGAAGAACTTCAAAATCGCATTCGGGACGAAATACGCAGTTACTCCAGAAATCATTCATAATGTGCAAGAAGAATTTCTTCACAGACTTGCGCATTGTCAAGAATTTGGTGGATGGCAATTCGAACATTTAATTTAAGTATAAAATTTAATCAATTGTATTTTATTTTACATACCTCAGAATTGTTACTTTTTTATGGATAAAATTTACGTTTTCTAATCGTCATTTACTCGAAAACTTTCCTATGTAAGAGGGCAAAATTTTAGTACTGTCTGATAAAGAATTAAACGATCTTTCAGAATCAAGGAAAAAAATATGGTGTTGCCATTTAAAAAAAAATCGATGACGTCATTACTCGAAAACAAATGACATTTGAAAATAGCATTTTACGCTAAAGTATGTATTTTTTAAATTAAAAATCGACCTGTTCGAGTATTTTTCCCAAAAAATAATTGTTTCGTTTTTATTGAATTTATTCCATACTTTTGGCGCATACTGCATAATCATGGGCGCCTTCAGAAAAATTTCTCAGTGGGGGGCTAAAAAGAAAAATGTGCATACTTATGTAATGTGCTGTGGACAATATTTTGATAGATGAAATATTTAGCAGCAACGTAAAGTTTCATCTTTTATAATGTGAATATTTTAATACCTATGTATTTAACATGAACATATCTGTAAAAATGGCAAAGATCTCGGGGGGAACACGGCCCCTACTACTGTTCTCCCTGCCGGCGCCCATGTATGTAATGAAATAATTATTTGTACAGGTCCGAATCGTAAAAAACTGCGGAGCCGTAAAACATGAGAAACGGAATCGATTTTATGGTTTTCAGTCCATTTTTAAATTGTCTAATAAATCTTTCAAATTGCATTATTTGTCAGTCCCATTTGTTGTTTTATGATCCTTTATTATGCTGTCCCTAACCTACCTCACTGTAGAGTCAGATGGTTTTAGGGAAAAAAAGAAAATAAATCAAGTTTATAGTTAGTAGTCTCGTAATTAGCATACAATTTACCCATAAATTACACAGGTCCACAAAAAAAGGTGTGTGCTGAGGGTCCCATTATACGTTTTCTGCTTTTTTTTGTGGACCTGTGTTATTTATAGTGTTACATAGTAAACACTATAATTATAGCATTTTTATTTTTATTACCTATTTCCTTTTATTATTGCATTACTTACACTGGATATAAGTACTTTAAAATCGTTGTCCTTAATATAGGGTCTTTAATTTCATACTTTAATTTTCATCAAAATTTTAAAAAGGAAGACGTTATCATTTCACTTGAGAAAATTTCTAATATCGTCCACTGATAAAAATGTTTACTCGGTCAGAGTTTTCCAAGTGTGTTACAGGGGCTCTTTATTCTTATCTATTCTACCAATATTAGAATAGTAATATGCGATAGTAAATTTCAAAGAATAATGATAGAACAGGAAAGCCCACTTAAATCATTTTTTTATAATACGTTCTAACTAGGGTTTCTCAATTCTCGAGTTTTTTTCATTCCCGGGAACCGGGATCAAAATTTACATATTCCCGAGAATTCCCGGTTCCCGGGAATTTTATAAATGTTAATCTTGACCAGTTATAAGTTCAATTTTCACTACACATTTTCTACCCATTTCTTTAATTAATTCATAGCAAGGTAGCACGCATGAATTCTCTAAAATAAACACAATAATATTATGGTTTTTTGTTTAATTTATTGGAAAATAAACGTGTAACAAAAACAAAACAAATATCGAAAATGCAATATTAAAATTTAAAATAGAAACACCATTAAAAAAAAGAAAAACTTATGATTGTTTTTGAAAAAAATAGTAGTTTAAGCATATTAAGGCATTTAATGATTTATCAGACAGCCTATTTCTAATTTTTGTGGTGAAGTTGCCAGCTACAGAAAAAACTCGTTCACTTTCAGTGGATGTTGACAATAAGGCTTTATAAAGTAACTCCAAATCTGGTGTTCGTTTCCCGAGCTCTCTAAGAGTTGAAAATCTTTCTTTAATTTTATTAAATTCACCTGTTTCTTTGGTACTTGGGAATTCCCGAGACCGGGAACCCGGGAAAGAAACCCTAGTTCTAACTAAATATGTAATAAATTGTTCGTAGTAATTTTAACTCAGCATGTGAAGTTTGTGACAACGTTTTACATTGTTAATCGACGTAAATTCTGTACCGATTAATTATATTATAGTTACCTACTTGTTATTATGTGTAAATTTTCAATTTAACTCGGTAAAACTACCTGAAACCGAAGATTAGTTAAGTAATTATTTATCCTGTTGACGCACTCATGTCGTGTCATATTTATTATTTCTTTATAGTTTTCCATAAATATTATCGCTTTGCATGTGATATATTATGTTTATTCAGTACTATTTATATCAAAATGTATTATTTACAACATACATTCTGCACAGGTTCAGACTTCAGACCATGTAGCAAATTTAAATATTTAGCTCTATCATTATCGAAATTGTTCTTGCTTACAAATTTAGCCACAGTGAGACACATAAAATAAATAATTGTCCAATAAATTATATAATTTGTCAATATCAGACAAGATAACTTAGTAGTGGCTTTTAATATTTATCAGTAATTATCGAGATCTCAAATTTATTCCTAGTAGACGACACAGAAATACCTACTTTGAATAAATAATTGAAGAAATAGAATTTGCCAGGATCTTACAGAATGAAAGAGTAAATCGATTAAAGTATTTCGTATTCAAGGATGTAGAAGGTTAAACAGTTTTCCGTGGATTTAGAAAGAAATAATTTAAATTGTTAGAAAAACACAAACAGGAAAAGGAAGAGGGATAATCTGAAAAATAAACAAGGTCATTTGAATTTGAGCGAACGCTGTTACTACATTCAGGAAGAAATAATTAGTGATCTAAAGGTAATCAAACATAATGGAATATAATCT
This sequence comes from Monochamus saltuarius, assembly GCA_025584915.1. Taxonomy (NCBI): domain Eukaryota; kingdom Metazoa; phylum Arthropoda; class Insecta; order Coleoptera; family Cerambycidae; genus Monochamus; species Monochamus saltuarius. Next base: position 16,659,664 of record CM046723.1, on the reverse strand, counting down.
AAAAAGTCTTTAAGAAGAAAAATATAAAATTTGGTCTAGACCAGAGCAGATACAGGTGGAGAAAATCTCAAATGCAATTCCAGTCATTATAGGTAATAATATGTCTGGAACATTAAATTTGTTGTTGTTTTGTTCTTGATGCGTCTTGTGATGAGTTATCTATAGATAGGAGACCAAAGGTTCGCTTGCGTTGTTAGCAACAAGTTACGTTGGTTCTATTTTCATTTCAGTCCGCGATGTTTACCGAATACTGAAATATATTTCACAAATACTTCGTGCGAATAAATACAGGAAAATTTTGATTAACAAAGGAACTCTTTTTTGGTAGCTTTTCCAGTTCTAGGAAAAAGCTACATTGTCTTCACATATTGGTACTGGTTTAGTATATTGTTTTCAGTTATTCATTTGTAGTTATGTAACATATGTTAACAATAAAGTAAATAGATTATTGCAAACTAGCCACAAAGCAGCTGATCAGTCATTTTTTCATTAATATGTATATTGACGCTTCTGAGACTTCTGGAAGAACCGTTGTAAGAAAATGTGCACTACCATATTTTTGTATTTCATGGTAAAATCGGTATTCTTCAGTTACAAATTAATATGTGAACAAGAGTTTTATCATGATAGAAATAAATTTGTTTGATGTCACGAAAACGCCTTCTAAATTCATCTAGGCATATCTTGATAAGAAGATAAGCATTATGGTATTTGCGAGTTCTTTTGTATGCTGATAATACAGATATATATTATCATCATAATTCAAAAACATACCTCACAATTTTTATAAACCTTATTTATTGATCTTAAAGTAGCTGCTTATGTAAGTCTGAAGCTTACCTACTCTAAAATTCGCCTTAATATTGAAGATCACACAAATGATGAAATGAATTGACAATATTAATGTTGACAAAATTAGAAAATGATGTACAGTTTTATCTGCAAATAATGTCTAGCACACTTTATTCTATTTAGTTGTTTACTTCCAGATAAAGACGGTTGCAATAATTATTTAGGCACTGCTGATGAATCAATTCTACCCAAAAGAGACAATTTTAGTGATTATTAAATTATTCTAATTTAATTGAGAAGTTAGCCCACTTGTAAAAGATCAACGCGCGTGTGCTCGACATGATAAACGCCTACATGGACAATACGTAATTGTTTCAATCATATATTTCAATAACATACACATACTAGATTAGTTAGGTACTAATAATACACGATGTTGAGTGATATAATAAGTAATCAGTTATCACAACTACTAATGGTGGCGCCAAATTGCGTAAATGTTTAAAGCATATGTTTAATACTACTGCTATAATATTTAGTTTAATCAACCGATTATTATTGTTTGTTCCAAAATGACGGTTTGACAGATCATGTGGTTTATTTCATGGGTGTCTGTTAATAAAATGGTAAAAACTGCATAACTATTTACATATTTGAAGAGTTTTGTGTATTTTTTATTATTTTTCAATCATATACTAGGGACTTTATCTAAGTAATCTCACACTACTATGATATGACTACTATGATAATGCTAACATAAAATGTCGGTTAAATATTTGTAGCTTGATTATTTAACTTATTTGTTATTCATTTATAATATATAACATCCTGTAAGTCGATATACAGAGTGACCCACTTGAAAGCGGGTTACCTATCTAAAAGTTTTATTTGTTCGACGAATTAAAATTTTGTTTTTTTTTTAATGATAGAGCTTTATAATAACTTTACTCTGGTGTCAAATTCAGAATGAAAATTAAATTTTCAAGGCCTATTTCGCATTTTTTTCAACCGAAAAAATCCAAAAAAAGATTTTTTATTTCAAATCTTGGTGCACCACTGGATTTAGGATACAGAGTTTTAAATGGATGTGAACAAAATTTATAAGATAAAAGATAAGAAGGTGACTGATGATAATGATATTTTTATTTTTTTTTTACGGATTTAGAGTCAGTATCAAAAGAGCTTTCAAACGATGCATCACACGGTACTATAGGGTACCAATTGAAATTTCAAAGTTGATACCTCGATCTACGAAGGGGTGGCAACTACAAAATAAATAATGATGTAAGTCAATGTCCCTTTCAAATTAAAAATCGACGTGTTTTTGGAATTTTTTCAAAACATAATTATTAAACAAAATATTCAGGTGGAAAGTTTTATATGGGACACCCTGTATTTTTTTTTTAAATTTTGGTCAGATCCACTTGAAATTATCCTAAATCCAGCGGCACATTCAGATTTGATATAAGAAAATTGCTAATCTTTTTTTTGGTTTTTTGCGGTATCGAAGTAAGCCTTCAAAATTTAATTTTCATTCTGAAATTTGGCCCCAGAGTAGAGTTATTAAAGTTCTATCACTGAAAAAAAAACAATATTTCTAATCGCCAGCAAATAAAACTTTTAGAGGTTCCCCGCATTCAAATGGGTTACTGTAGTTATAAATCATTGTTTATAAGATACATTTTAAAATATACCTATTGTTAAAATCGTAAATCAATGAAATTAATATCTTTGAAGAAAACAGGAAATAGTAGTTTATTTTTATTAACTTTTGCAAAACCGAGAAAAAGAATATTCGCAGATGAATGGCTTAAGGAGATGTCGACAATGACCTTGTTGTAAATGCAGGCAGGCAAATGTAAGGCAGGCCAAATACTCATCATTTTGTAGAAATAGAAAAGGAAATTATAAATTGTATTAAATCCGCCAAAGATCGAAATATGCACTAGAAACCGCAATCATTTTTCAAGAGTATAATTGGCAATTATGTTGATATAAAAATTGCCCCATCATAGTAAGTGTCGATGATAGTTCCCTAGATTTGTCGCAAACAGAACTCGAGATAAGAAGGACAATGTTATCTAAGTAGGCGTAGACTCATTGTACTGGTAAAGCACCATCGCGATTATACTACTTTACTTTAATATAACAAGCTTTAAATAAACTGAGATGATACCCGTGTCACCTCGTGACTCCCGTCGTCCAAAGTTCGCACAGAGAGAATCCGAAACAATCCATACACGTGCGATATAGGACTAATCATTTATCCATCTATGGACTAAGACTAGCAAACATTCCATCCCACCGAGTATAATGCTGCGTGTCGGATGGACGGACGATTTCTTAATTATTAGTAGGTTACTATAAATTAATATATTAATATTAATTAATTAACATCTATAAATTATTTTTTCGCTTTCTTCGTATTGTCATGTCGTGTGCTGCACTTGGTGGAATAGGAATATTCAAATCATAGATAGAGTGAAAATCCAAACTGCAGTAGTTGCTGCTATAGTGTTTCGTATTTCGTACAATCGATAGGTACATGCTTTTGCAATAATAATGACACTCCCTCAAAACAGTTTTTGAACTTCTGGAAGTTCTGAGTAGAAATTTCATTAAATCTCTATTGGTGAGTGAAACAACTAAGAACTAATGTTAAAAGTAGACTTATAAAGTAGTATGATGTCTATAGACCATTATGTGATAATGTACAACAGATTCTTGCTCTGTTTCGTTAGACGAGTAAGTACTTTTCGTGTAGGCAGCACCACCACACCGGATTTTGACACATTTCCTTAAACTGTTTTCAACAGATATTTTTCATAATAATATACATCTTCTGCGTACTTAAATGTTTGTTATGTCATTATACACTACAGATACTATTTAGGGTAAGACATGTGTAGATGTGTTATCCAACTACCTATTACTGAACACTGTCTCTTGTATCTGGTGTGTAATCCTGCCCTGCAAAGTCTTCTTTAAGTACCACAGACAGAACTCGAGGACAATGCTATCTATCTAAGTAAACAGTCCTCTTGTTTGTATCACTGTGACTGAATAAACACTAACGAACTCTATTGAGCTTGGATGATAATTCGTATTATAGAAAGTCCCTGGTGACTCCACTGAAATATACGATATGGAATGCGTTAAGTCCCATTGCGCATCCAAATAAAGGTACCAACCCTAGGAGCAGACAAAAGGAGGCACACAAAACTCAGCAAAGACATACTTCATTGGTTATGTATGTGGGTGAGAGAGAGACAACCATCTGCACGTACGATATGAATTGTGTTCTTAATTTCCCATTATTTTGTTTGTAAACACGTCATTGGCGTACAGTGTGGCTTCTTCTTTTATCTTGTATCTCAGTGTTATTTCTTTGTGTATTTTTGTGGGTGTTATTGTTGGAACATGTCATGTTTTATAAGGGACTGTAAAATTAACCAACATATAGCACGAAATAATTCTTCATATTCAGAATTCAATTCCATTTCAATTCACAATCAGCTAAGCCCCTATTGCTCCGCCATTGCTCGAGGCACAAAACAAAATATGGCGCTGATCATAAACAATCCATTCGCGCAGCTTTTAGCGCATTCCAGTCATCATAATATAAAATTACATTTCAGTGGGTGACTCCCGACGTCCAAAGATCGCCCCGCGAGAATCCAAACTGGCATGTACCACATTTTTAAGCGGTCCCCAAGGTCGGAGTCGGAACGTGTGTATTTTGGTGATGGAGTTCATGAAACGCGCGTGTCCTACGTAAGAGGCAGGGGTAGGCTTGACGTAGACGCGATTAATTTACTTTGGATTTCATTGGATACCGAATACCCACGTATTCCACGTCTATGCCCAAGTTTAATAAAATCTTCACGTGTCTCTCATCTTATGTAACCGAGAATAAGGATAGCTCTTAGTTCTAGAGAGACGCATATGGGATGGTCTGAGATCCTGAATTGTTCTTTTTAAATAATTAATACATCTCTTTTGCCGACTTGCTCTATATTTCTTTATAAAATAAATACAGCGGAAGGGCAACACTTAACAGTTCTCTGTTATGTATTATATGCCTTAAAATTTGGATATATATTTTCAGAAATTACTGCCACAAGTCTCACTCATCCTAAGACAGCTCAGCGATGCATCCACGGACCTCAAGGCAATTTTGGCGGCTAAAATTCCAAAAGAACAAGAACGTGTCAAGAATTTCAGGAAAAACTATGGCAACACTAAAGTGGGAGAGGTGACCATCGACATGGTAAGTAGTGTAACTGCTATCTTTTAGATTTATCCTGTAATGAAGATACTAGTGTTTTTGAAAGCAGTGGCTTCCTAAAACCAATAACAAATATTTACTTTAAATTATACAGGAAATCAGTATATGAATGTGTCGGGAGTAATGTATATTTTATGACTGTTTCCTGTCTGTCTAGTTAATGAACTGATTTTAAATTTCTAATCACATTACTCAAAAATAGCATCATTTTTGTAACTTGGTATAATCACGTAATTAATGAAGTTGCGCCCACACACTACTTAACCTGGTTTTCATCCATTTTCGATCTTCAGTGTAAAACATTACCATATGGATTGGCTATTGTTATTATAAATCTAGCTAAATAATATTTAAAAGCAGTTTCCTAATACTTGCACCTATTGAAAAAATTCAATATTCACATTTTGTACGTCATTATTGGCAGGCCATCACTTTGAATTTTTGTACAGATCGTGTTCCAAAATTAAAAAAAAAATCTGAAATTTCTGAAATCTCCTGTTATTGACATCAATTATTTCAAACAAATACCTAAAAATATGTAAAGGAAAAGAAACTTAGCGGATGTAAAGTACAAGAGTAGGTGAAATTTATTGGCTATAGGATCCGAAAAAAAAATAGGTGGAAAGGGACAACGAAGGAACTGCGGACGTCGTTGTTTCTGGAGTCTTGTCCTTCATTAGCGCAGTGCAGCTTAAAAACAAGAAGGAAAAAGAAGGGCAAACGACACGAACATAGGAGAATGACAAGCAGCAACATATCTCTATTTGCAGCTTCGTGTCACACAGCTTCGATTTTGAGGTTCAGACATAGACTTATGGGTTCAGAGCAACAGTCGCTGCAGAAAAAGAACCAACAGCCAGCGCCGGACCTAGGGAGCTGGCGCCCAGGGCAAATTTCCAAATGTGGAAAGGAGGAACTAGAGATGTATATTTATCTGTTGAGGAACGAAGCAGTGCAGTACAGTGCTGCAGCTTAAACACAAGAAAGAAGCCTCAAAACCGAGGCTGTGTGACACGAAGCTGCAAATAGAGATAGGTGCTGCTTATCATTCTCCTGTGTTCGTGGTATTTGCTCTTCCTTCTTATGTATTGTTTAAGCTGCACTGCGCTGATGAAGGGCAATAACCCAGAAACAACTATATTCGCAGTTGCTTCGTTGTTCCTTTCCACCTGATTTTTTTCTAGATCTTATAGCCAATAAGTTTCACCTACCCTTGTAAAATTTAAGTTTTCACTTAAACGATTATCGGACTTTAGCGACAAAAACACAAAAGATATAACATTGTTAAGTGTGTAACATGGTAGTAAACCGTTAGTTCAGAAAAATTTACATGTTATACTAAACTAAAAAGGAAAACAGTGCAACAAATAGAAACATATAATCACCACACTTGACTGTTTCATATTGTAAACATACCGTTACTATTGTATTAAATTTGTATACATAATTTGGGGCAGAATATCACCAATGTTCAGCAGCAAGTACAAATATTGTTAACACAAAACGAAAAATGCCAACAACCTTGATTCCACGTATTGACACAGTGACTGCAATATTGCAATAATAATGATACTCTTTAAAATGAATTTGGCGACTTGTTTTGAACTACTTTACTTTCAGTTTTTAGTATTAGTTCTTAGTTTTTCCTCTCATCAATAGATTCCATTACGAATACATCATCAGCAGTTCAAAACAAGTCGCTAAATTCATTTTAAAAGAGTCGAAATAACTAAAATAAATCTATTAACCATCAGTAATATAAGATTTTAATACATATTATTCATAACAAATTCTAAAGTCCGCTTTACATTAACAATTTCTTTGTCAATTAATTGATCAAGTGACTTCGTCAAGTCAATTGGCAAATGTAATACTAAAATTTGGACGTCAAATAAATTGATGAAGAACTTCGTCAAGTTATTGACGACTTAAAACTTGTTCTAATTTTTCGTCAATTTCTAATTCAGGAATACGAACCTAAAATAAATGTAAATATTTAACCAGTAACCGAGCAGCAGCAATAATAAATGCAATGGAAGCTCCTTTTGCCTTAAAATATAATTATTAAAATTACTTTTCATTTTTAACAGTTTTTGTTTCGTATACAAATGGGAATGATATAATGTCAAAAGTTAAAATTACTTTTAGGTTGGTACGGGTGACATCTGACAGCAAAATTGTTAAGAAACTTGCCAAGCCCTGAACATAATGTAAAACCAAAGTGCGACCTTGAAGAAATTGATGAATTAATTCATCAATTTCTTCGTCAATAAATTGTTAGTGTAAAGCCCGCTTAATGGATATTGCATATCTTTGATGACAAGGACTGTTATGCATTGTATTAATAAGTTTTCTCCAGAATGGTTTACAATAATGAAAGGTCTATGTTTACTTCTCATCTAATCATCGTCCTTATCTTACGGACTGTTGTCTGCATTGTAATCTATAAATTTCCAGTGTGGTATCTGATCATCATCTATTTGATCTGTCGATATATACATCATCATACTCATAATTTATGTTTTATAGTCGATGCATTTTTTTGAAGTATGAAGTGAAAATATGTTACAAAATACCGTTTTCTTTGTTAAATTTCAACCAAACAAAAGCATTTGCCGCTCGTGCACAAGTCGATAAAATGTTGCGTGTATAATTTCAATTAGCAGCAACTATTTATTTAGTACCAAGAAATATCAACCACTTAGTTATGACTAATTATAACAGAGACAACAAGTTGTCTTATTGCGTAACTATGTTAAGGTATTAGAATAAAAGATAATTTAGTTATCAGTGTAAAATTAATTATATATGTTATGCCCTTTCGTGCCCTCATTGCGAGTGTATCAAACTAGGATATGTTTATGAAGATACACAGAAACCACGTTATGTAACAGTAATTATACATAGTAATAACATAAAGTTTATTATCTGCATGCATTATTTCTAAGCAAATCGACATTTATTCAACATTTGTTGAAGGTCAAAATTAATCAGGAATTGTTCATTGTCAATGCAATGTGTTTCAAATAACGAACACACAACTAAGAGTATCATCGCAATTTCTGTAGGAATATAAATACAATCGTAGGTCGAATTTTAATAAAATTTCAGTTAAACGGTCATGCTTAAAGCGTGACACCGTTTTGGCAAAACAATGATGTTATATGGCGAGTACGGAACGAAGCGTCTTTGCGTCGACCTTGCCGACGGGATAACAGCAGATGAATCCCAGATAAAGTTTATTCGCAGATAGAGGTCCAATGATGGTATGACCACAGCTTAAATAACAGTTTTAAGCTGTGCCCCACTCACTTATTCAAAACATGCCTGAATATAAAGTCATTCAAGAACATACATATTATGTCAGCACCATTTTTTATAATTTTAATCATATGCATTTCGAAGTAAGCCGCACTCTTGTTAACTGCAGAAAGGAAAAAGGATCAAGAAAATTGTTAATGTTTATGTATCAATAAGTTGAAAAATATAATCGTTCTGATACCGTATTTATTTGTAAACGACGTATATGGGAATTCAGGTCAATGATCATCCTGTTCTCTGTATTGTCAACAGAGCCGTAGCACTTCAAGAACGATGTGGAATTCCTCTATCGCATTTTCAGGATGCACAACTTTATATCTAAAATGCGCACAATGATTCATGTTAACGTCAAAAGTGAATTAACCGCGAAATTTTTATCCACTTATAATATTAAAAATAAAGAGTAGATTTTCAAAGTATGTATGCTCTTACATATTCTTTCACGACTTGTTTTATAGGTTTTTTTTTGGAAAATGGACCACATGCATTTGTGGTTGCATAATTGATGACGTCACTTATTAGTATTGTCAATGTCAATACTGCCGCAATTAGCGCGACTGTCAAAGTCGGCATTTAAATAAGCTTGTTTTGGTTCTGCATTTTAATAGTTCTAAATAGTTATTCAGTTCAATTTTCAACTTATTGTCGCTTGGTAATTCTTAAAATGGTAAGTTATTTTGAACAGCTCTAGAACTGTTCGTTATCGAAACCAAAACAAGCCTAATATATGTCAAACCCTACAGGGCAACCGATATTAATAAGTGACGTTATGTAGATATCAATTTTAAGAATCATTTTAGACGATAAATAATTTATTAAAACTATACATGTGGTACTTATAATGAACCATAGATACCTGTGGTAATATTTAATATTTTATATTGTATTTTTAATTATATTAAGAGTATATGTATATAAGAAATTTAAAATAGGTATTTAAATATAGTCTTAAAACTGTAGGCAATTAAAACATTTGGGATTTAGTTTGTATCATAAAAAAAATCCAGATACCTAAAACGTCAATAAAACATAAAACAAAATGTAACATTAATTTGTATCTTTTTATGGTTTGTCGTTTCATTGTATGCTTTCATTTTATTTATTTTTGCAGGGACAACTTATAATAAATAATTTTACAGAGTTAAGCTTGCGCAATGTTAAAATAGATCTAGTCTTTTCTCATGTTTTTTTTTTTTGGACAAATTTTATTAGGTATACGAATTATTTTAAAGTACATTTTAATACTTTAAGAATAATATTGAATTTATATATGCAGTGATTAATAAATTAATTACCATATCACAGATGTATGGTGGCATGCGAGGGATCAAAGGCCTCGTGTGTGAAACTTCCGTCTTGGACCCCGACGAGGGCATCAGGTTCAGGGGTCTGTCTATTCCCGAGTGCCAAAAGGTACTGCCTAAGGCTCCTGGCGGCAGCGAGCCCTTACCCGAAGGTCTCTTCTGGCTTTTGATCACTGGCGATGTACCCACGGAGGCTCAAGTAAAGGCCATCTCCAAGGAATGGGCTGAACGCGCGGAATTGCCCGCTCACATCGTCCAGCTGCTCAATAACCTGCCCACCACCGTACACCCCATGTCCCAGATATCTGCTGCCGTCACCGCTTTAAATACTGAAAGCAAGTTTGCCAAGGCATATTCTAGTGGAGTTCACAAGTCAAAGTACTGGGAGGTAAGATTTACATACATTTTAGGATTAACACAAAAATGAGCGTCAGGATCGATCTAGATACATACAAACAGCTGCTTTATAATAATTAATATATTTGTTCAGTATAGAATACTGTTTGGTAATATATGTAATGGTATCCATGTTTCATTTGCTTCGTAGTGAAACAGAATTTTCTTCTAAATATTTATTGTGCGAAACGTAATAGAACAATTGCAAACTGCAAACACTGTTGAAGATCGGCAATATTCACTCACACACCGTTTTTTAGTAAAATAATGTAAATCAATCTATAGCTGGTGTGCTATGAAATACACTGAATTAGTGATAGCATCACTCAATAGCAACAGTTTTAAAATATGTAAAAATAAGTAAAATTTTAAATAAAAAACTTTAGATTGTACTTTTTATACATTTTTCATATTTATATTTAATGAAACTCAAGTAGTTCTAACTTTCCTTTATTGTCCAGTACGTGTATGAAGACGCCATGGACCTGATTGCCAAGCTACCCGTGGTGGCTGCAACTATCTACCGCAACACCTACAAGGACGGCTCCGGTATTGGCGCAATCGATACCTCCAAGGACTGGAGCTACAACTTCACCCAAATGTTGGGTTATGACAACCCCGAGTTCATCGAGCTCATGAGACTCTACCTCACCATTCACAGTGACCACGAGGGTGGTAACGTATCAGCTCACACTGTTCATCTGGTGGGCTCTGCCCTAAGCGACCCCTACCTCTCCCTGGCCGCAGGACTCAATGGACTGGCGGGACCTCTCCATGGCCTCGCCAATCAGGAAGTAAGTCACCGTCAACATTTTTCTTTACAGTATGAAAAATACAAATCAAAACCAAAACAAAATAACAGGGTAATAGTAAAAATTAAATAAAAAATGGGGTTAGGATACATTGTGTCGTGTCTCGATAGTTCGATATAATTTGAAGTACTTATTTTTGTGTGCTGTGAAATATGGTATTTGAATCTGTTTTAAACCAATTTTAAAAAATGTTTTAGAATATTTTATTGGCGGTAAAACACCTAAGAGATCATAACTAGCGACTTCTACATTATTGGCGAAAACTAATATCCTTTCTTATTTCTAGCATCTTGAAAATTTTATTTGTTTCAAAAAATTATTGGAAAAGTTATTTAACCTATTTAAGTAACCTTTCTACATCTTCCATCTTAGTCCAGTGCTCGTTAGTGACGATTTTTTAATCATAGAATCGCCACCTCCAAAACACTGGAAAATTAATCGGTTCATGATTTTCTTTGAAGGTTATGACTTAACTTTCATGCGTTGTGTACCGAACAAATATAACAAAAGACACATTTAGTTTAGCACTTCTAGATATGTTTTATGCGAGAATAAATTTATAAAAATGATTTGCAGGTGCTGATCTGGCTGCAAAAGCTACGTCAGCAAGTAGGCGACAAGGCCACAGAAGAACAACTAAAAGACTTCATCTGGAAAACACTCAAATCTGGTCAAGTAGTACCTGGTTACGGACACGCCGTCTTGAGAAAGACCGACCCCCGTTACACATGCCAAAGAGAGTTTGCCCTCAAGCACCTGCCCGAAGACCCACTGTTCCAGGTAAGACAAGTCTCGGCCTGTGATCTTTATAGTGGTTGACATATTTTTTCCTTGCAGTTGGTGTCTAACGTCTACAAGGTGGTACCTCCAATCCTTCTGGAACTCGGCAAAGTCAAGAATCCTTGGCCAAACGTAGATGCCCACTCCGGCGTTCTTCTTCAGGTAAGGCCAAACTCTTGAATCCTCGGAGCAATAATAAAAATAGAGGGAACTTATGCAAAAATAAACAATTTACTAATTTCACAGCCTTCTCACATGTCTAGGGGTGTTAACCTGAAAAACAGGACACGCTGTAAGACGATTTATTTACAAAATTAATATTTCATTAAATTTTGGAATCAGATTCTAATTCAATTTGTTGTAACTTTTCACTTTATAACAATTCTTAAAATGAAAGGTTTTAAAACAAAATTGTATGCGAATAATTATTTTCGGACTACATTTAATTATAATTATTTTTTGTTGCTTGCACATAAAACTGCTTATTAATTTTTATTTTTTTTATTCTTTCATTATTCCCATTAATCTACGCAATTTCTTAAAAATTTGCATAATTACTATATATATTCCACAGCTTAATAAAGTTAAATTTTGTTGAAAACTGGTACTTGTTTTCATTCCAGGCAAACTGTCAAATTTCACTTGTTTGTTTTGATAAATGGCGTTCTCTCTATTTTTATTAAGGCTCTGAGGGTTGCGTCAAAGTGTGGGTTTATATAAATCTTTTATTCCAGTATTACGGACTTAAAGAAATGAACTACTACACCGTTCTGTTCGGAGTATCAAGAGCCCTGGGAGTGTTGGCGGCTCTCGTGTGGGATCGTGCCCTCGGCCTGCCCATCGAGAGACCCAAATCCATGTCGACCGATGGCCTGATGAAGCTCGTCAAGGCCAAGTAGAGTGATTCGAGCAGGCCCAGGATATCCGCCGCTCCTGCTGTAGGTAGAGCGCCCACTAACGGCGGCTGCCTAACACAAAACAACGAACTTATAGGGAGCGATTTTCCGTCATCATCCGGGCCGCGTCACTTAATTTTTCATCGAGGGAGTGATTGCGAGAGTGAATTCGTTTTCATCGTCATCTAAGGTTACCATTCGTGCAGAGTAGCAGACTTTTAGGCATTGTAACGTATCGGGTGACCCGACAAACGACATTTTTGACCTGAATAGAATCGCATCGCTTTTAACAGGATTTTATTTAACCAGGAATAAATTTTCAATGAAAAATGTTCTTCGATTAATCAATTTGTAGAAAGCACTACCTGACAGTTTTTTAATTGTTTTAAAATCATCACTAATAAAAATGCCGTTGCTTGGGCCGCCTGGTTTCCCCTCCCCTGCGCTCTGTAGTAGCTTTACATACTTTTAAATTTGTTGATTATGTTGTTTTTATTTATTTAATTTATGCAGAGGAGCTACGAGAGGTGTACATTTTGTTTGGAAGTAATTTGCGTACCTTAATTGTTACGTCGTACGTAACAAGCAACTAGCGTGTCCTGTGTATTTATTTGACTACAAGATTTTTAGCCGTAGTTTACTGTTAGGGATTATAGTGTACAGTGCAGAATAATTTATATTCTAATTAGTCTTTATTTGTAAGCTATCTCGCGGACATCTTGTTCACTTGTCAATAAATAAGACAATACACATTTGTAAACAAAATTTAATATTAAATTTTTCTGTTCAGTTCTGTGATTTTTTATTTCGTTGAACCTTTACAGGGAGTAGTAGCACCACAGTATACTAAGCAATCAGTAGGGAAACTCAGCTTTCCCGCGTCTTCCAAAGATCCGCCATGTTGTTGGCGACTGACAGTTATTACTATAATTTCTCAATCAATACTTTTATTTATTTATATGAAACTGCACTGGATTACAAAAGTTAATTAAGAATTAATGCAAAGTATTTTAACTACGAGACAACTTTGGTTATGTTTACGCCAAATTATCAGCTATTTTTTCGTAAGTTCTGTGGAATCCTCCATATTCTTGGCGACTTTTTCTAGAGTTTTAAAAACTGCCAGACGTATTTCATTCATAAATTGTCTAAGATTCCGTACTGACTGCTTAGTATACTGTGAGTAGCACTTACCTTTAATTTTAACATAGACCTTATAAATGATAGACCGGCCCTAGAAAGAGAGGTCCGCTGTCCTGATGTGTGCAAGAGGGATGAAGCTAGTCCGGGCAAAAACAGATGTTCTATGACAGAAAAATTTATAAACATAACCTGACAAAACCTTTCGAATAAATGAGTAAAACGTCTGTCATTTACGGTTTTTGTTTTTCTCGGCCAATGATCTGTGAGTTTTTGTCCGAACTAGCTCTATCTCTGTCGCACACATTTGAGCATCAACGATTTGTATAGACAGAAAACGGTTTCGGGCGCGTCTATGATTTATAAGGTCTATGAATTTTAATACATATGGGGCATAGAAATCATAAAATATATAGAACGCCAGAAGCCTTTACATTAGACACTCAAAAATAGTCAGACTATGGAGGAGCTTAGAAATCACTGAAATGTACGATATGGAATGCGTATCCAAATAAAGTACTAACCCTAGGAGCAGACAAAAAGAGGCACATGAAACTCAGCAAAGACATACTTCATTGGTTATGTACGTGGGTGCGAGAGAGACAATCATCTGCACGTACGATATGAATTGTGTTCTTAGTTTCCCATTATTTTGTTTGTAAACACGTCATTGGCGTACAGTGTGGCTTCTTCTTTTATCTTGTATATTGTTAGTGTTATTCTTTGCGTATTTTTGTGGGTGTTATTGTTGGAACATATCATGTTTTATAAGGGACTGTAAATGTAACCAGCATATAGCACGAAACAATTCTTCATATCCAGAATTTAATTTCATTTCAATTCACACAGTCAGCTAAGATCATACTGCTCCGCCATTGCTAGAGGCACAAAACAAAATATGGCGCTGATCATAAATAATCCATTCGCGCAGCTTTTAGCGCATTCCAGTCATCATAATATAAAATTACATTTCAGTGTTTCTCCATAGGTTGACTATTTTCGATACCTCTTTTGGTGTTCTATATATTTTATGATTTCTATGATATGGGGTCATTTGCGGTTATGTTTTTGGTATGTATCTGCTGCTTTCCATTTGCCACAATACTCAGTTATCCTTACCTCAGCGTGCCTCAGCTTAGATGAGTGCCGTTCCTTTTGCAATAATTAAGTAAGCCAAACTGAAAATTTTTACCTCCCCCCTTACCGATGCAGCACAACCTCTTGAGCTTGGCTTGTAGCTGAGAAATTTGGCTTATGCCCCTAGCTTATACTTAAAACTTATGTCGCATTCACAAGTTATTTTTATTAAGTTCTGTCAGTTCTGTCACTTTTTAAAAGTTGTTATTAAACCCATTTATTTTTAAGTTAAATTTTTTTTTCGAAAACTACATGCGAGCGCCGAAATATGACATCATGCAGATTCGTGATCAGCACCCTCGAAAATTGGGGGTAGGATTTCTTTCGTTAAGATTAGAGATTTTTCGCTGTTGTAACCATATATTTAATACTACTATATTACGGGTCCTCTTGGGAAAGCGTTTGCCAACATCCCATATCTCTATTTCTTTTTCTAGTGCACTTGTTGCTTCCGCGCATGCGCCGATTAAATGTGGCCACGCCCCAATCCCCTTCAAATTTTATTATTTTGAGTACATAGTACAACTGTCAGAATCACAAAATATTTGTTTTATAACCTTATTTTAGTGGATTTTCATACAAAATATAAGCTATTTTAATTAAATGTTTTATATGTCGCTAATTTTGAATTTGGATATCCCAGTTGAAATTCCACTTTCCTGATATAAATCGTTCTTGCTCTTGAAGCAACTATAATATCTAATAAATTCTTTACGTGATGTACAATAACTAAGAATTTAGATCAATTTATGTAATGTATTAGATAGGTATGTTTATAACTGAAAATTATTTTTATTTAAATATATATTTGTTGTGAATTTTTAGCAGATAAATAGACATTTCTGATAAAAAGCTTAAGGTACATTTACATCTGGCATTTGTATCTGTACATATATGTCAAATATCAGACATTGGTATATCGCTAGTGGCTGTTTACATTCTGAAAATTTCTGTGTCTAGAAGCTTTAAATTTACAATAAATATGTGAATCGTTTACATATTTCTTAAATACACTTGTGTCATACACATCCATACATTGTAGGAAGACAATATTCTGTTGTGAAACGATGAGAATATTTAAACAAAAATGCTCCTAGTGTAATTATTGTGAAGATACAGAAAAATAGAATAAAACGTTCACTGTGGATTCAAGAATGAATTTTCAGATATGAAGAATTAGGTGTTTATAGTCAATTAGTCACATTTTTGGGGATGAAGCCAGCTCAATTTAATAAACTTGTTTGTAAAATTGGTCTATATAACAAGCAAGCTACCAAACCAGTTTTAGTATAATTTGGTATGCCACCAAATGACGCAGAGGGCACTATTTGTGACTAATACCATTTAGTTTTTTAAAATTGTATTTCTCAAATCTTTTTCAAAGTGAATACAAAGCACAGTTTTACTATGCATCTTTTTACATTTAAGGGTTGTAGTACGATTGGCAAAAATAAGTTAAGATCCATTTATTTGCTAAATATTATACATTATTACAGCAATTTCTGTTTTGCAGATCTGAACATGCAAATTATGTCTATTCATATAGATGTCGACACGCATCGTAGACACTTAAAATGTATCTCTGACAGAAATTTTTTGCTGTTTCCATTAATTGCAATTTCTGTCTAACATAAATATTGTGCAATTAATGTCAGATGAAAACTTACCTTTATAGACATGATGTTTGCGTTCTTTTATCCTATAAGTATATTATGCAAATTATATTATTGTATAATGCTGATAGAATAATAATTCATTCAACAATTGTAATCTTATACACCAGGCATGATATAGCAAATGTGTTATATTTCTTAAAAGTCACAAAGGCATAGTCTAAAACAGATATGTTTTAGCAATACAATCAAGTAAAAATTGAAAAAGTAGACATAATTTAAAAGAAACCAATTAGAAAACTGTTGTCGTAAGATAATTTATTTATTAGGAGTAATTTTTATTTTATAATTGTATACTGTAACCAATTATAGAGGATCAATTTTCAGAATAAAAATTTTTGTTTTACTGATTTTACAGTGCTGACCAGAATGGGTCATTCTATAACACTTGTGGTACTACAAACTAATATGGATATTTGAAAATAACTGAATATAATGTTAGAAACTAGAAATAAAACAGATTCTAAAAGAAAATTACAAGCCGTATATTATTTAAAGTTGGGCAGTAAATAAGCTGACAATAATCGAATGTGCTACTACGTTAGGATCTATATATCGAATGCCGTGGTCTTGATCGCTGATTCCGCTATTCCTCCCAATCAAGGGGCTATTGTATTTCCCCATTCGTCTCTAGTCCCGGCTCTCGAGGTGCCACCAAGTAAGAGTTCCAGCATCCGTCATCATTTTTAACAATAAGTAAGATATTAATATCACTGGTTTGCCTACCAGATAAGTCAAAGTAGAAATTCACTTTTGCTGACAAATTTTATTCCATCCAGTTATGAGCCCATCCAAATCCAGAGGACATTGCTATCGACATCCCCAGATCTAACAAATTAAGTATTTATTAAAATTATTTGTTATATTTAGTACCATTGTTGTATTATTATTGTGTATTATAATAGTATAAGTTACAAATTACCTCTTACTGGCATAGGTTCTGAGACCTGGCAATGTCTATTTCAATGCCCGACATTTTACAAACGTCAAAAGTTGTGGGCAATATAAAATTAAACGGACCTTCTTATTCCTACAAATCGAATGATTCTGCTCCTAACAAGGTGAAATTTTCAAAATTGTTAAAATTAATTCCATCCTGAAACATTTAATAGGTACACTTTGACATATCATGTATCATTATACATATTATAAATATATATTATTTCATCTATTTCTAGGCATTCTTGCACTGTTGAGCCTATTTTATTAAAAATAAGTTATTTCTGTAAATATATCGAACACCATTCTTATAGTTATGTTCATATTCAAATCTTAATAAAAAAATTATAGGTATATTTAAAACTCACTGTGTAACCAGATTCTAATTAAAACTCATTTACTTCCTTGTTTTGTATTTCTTTTCATTTCAAAAGATGTTTTACTAAATCAAATAACTATTCTGCACTGTTACAAATAGGTTAGTGTTTGGTTTGTGTTTTTCTAGGTTAAAAATTCAAAACAAGCCGTTGACGGAATGGATGGTAGGTGGGCGGTGTCATTTTAGAAGTTTAATTTCATTGGATGTGTGAATCGATTCCGCGCATGCGCATTTCTCACAAGTGCATCAGACGAACAAAGAGAGTACAAAGTTCTCGGCGGAATTCGTAGGCCGAAACCCGCAATATAGTAGTATTACATATATGGTTGTAACTAATTACCAACATTTTTTAGACATTCTGAACTTTGACAACACAAACCTAGAAAAAATATAGACTGCGTCGGTTCATGATATAGGTCACGTGACAGGTGCCGCATTTTCTAGGGACCTAAGGTCCAGAAAATGGATATTTTATTTGCTTTATGTTGGCGGTTGTGCAAATATGATGGCTGCATTGCAATCTGAAATTAACTAACTTGCTGTCATTTTAAATGTCATTAAAGAATGTGACATGAATGTGACCAATCACAGTAAACAAATGAGGTTCACGCTACAATACAACCAACGTAAATTGGCATAAAGACCAAGTTTTAGCGAATCAGGCAGCCATGAATTTGCGGTCGCCAGCAATATGACACTGGCACATTCTATTTTTTCTAGGTTTGTGTTTGACAATTTTGAGATTTTCAACAAAGGACGTTCGCTTCGCTAAATCCCCGATTTATGTTCCTTTTACATGATGAGCTAAACTGAGTGGCTTAGATAATCTTATCTCACTTCATAGTCACCTCACAAGTAAAAGCAAAGTCTAACCGTACATGCGCCGTTCTCCATGATTTTACATTGATAATGTCATATCTAGCACATTTTTATTTAAATTATTTTCAAATTTATAGAATAAAAATAAACTTAAAATAACTGACACAAATTTTCATTTGGACAGTTGATTTTGCACCACAGAAAATAAAATAGGCCACAGCACAGCATAGAATGATAGAATGGAATATAAACAAGGATTAAATTCTAATTCCATACATTTATTTTAAATTGATTACTAATTTTATGTTAAATGATACAGCGACATGTAACGAAAATTGATGAAAGTAATGGAATTAAAATGATTGAGTAGTGAAGAAGTCTTTATTGCATTTATAGGCCTGTACACGATTCAAAAAATTACTGTTCTAATTTTCGCTCCGATAGTTAGATGTCGCCAAATGATTGAATTCGCTACAGTGCCTTTATAGTAAACACAGTGGCGACAATAGCATGTCCAGTTTTCTATTGGTCGCCCGTTTTTGCCCCATAATGGCGGTATTTTGTTTACTTTTACAAGTGTCAACTGTCAAGTGTGTTGTACAAGTTTGTTTGTATATGTATTATACCTTCGTTAATATTCTATTCTTATCGATTTCTATCACAGATTACTACTAATTTCTATATTACAGGTAAGCTTAGCACACAAACACAGATATGCATACATAAGTAGGTATATTGTAATTATTGTATCATTGTAAAATAACAGAAAACACTCATAACCTAACCAATCTTATGAGGTATGTTTATCGAAATCTTTGCTGTTTGACATTCATTTAATAAATTTGTATCACAAATTCACATACTTATTTACATTTTAGCTCAGAAAATATGCCAGGTTGTGCTGCAGTTGGATGTACTAATTCAGCAAAATGGGATATCTTATGAAGCGTTTTCCTAAAGATCCTCGGTATAGGAGAGAATGGGCAGTAATTTTTGTAATGAGATATACTCCTACAGACAAGTAAACCGCATAGATATAAATATATACCTATTATAGCATCAGTGCGTAATGTTCTATGCATTTTAATCACAAGCGACCGCCTGTTAATAGCTTAAACGAGAATAGAAAACTAATACGTAAAACGTAATAAAAACCTCATATTTTACTTGAAATATAAAAATTGAGATTTATTACACTATTATTTTGAAATTACAGACCACATACATTACTATACGCATAAACTTGGGGATTTATTAGTTGTCAAATGTTTATAGCCATCAAAATTTCACGTAATTTCTGTGTATTCTTAATTTGAAAGTAAATTTTTACTACAATTTTTCACGTACTAATTACTTGTCACGAGTAATAAATCCCCAAATTTATGCGTATAGGTTGAGAATCGCCCTGTATAAACTATGTTTATAATTTAACACCTTACCAACTTTGTAAACAGTTTAAATTACCATTATCTAATAAATAATAAAAATATTCCAGTTTTTTTTAATCTTTTATTTAATTTTTATAATTTTTTAATAGTTTAAGCCAATATTAACTATGAATACTCGTATTTTTTTTAATATAGCTACATTGAATAGTTATTTTGTTGTTTGCTGTCTGGTACACTCCATAAACAGGCTAATAAACTGATATTTACCTAACTCTTTAATACAACAGATATTACTAATATTTTTATCGGTTAAAATTATATAACAGTTTCTAAAATTTAGTTATCTTCAGTCTTTTTCATGAAAACGTATATCCCAGGATAAATTTATCACCCATTTTAGTTTGTAGCATTCCGTGATTATCAGTCTCCCACATCATGTATTTTTCAACCTGTAAACAAAAACAAGCATGATCATTTCCTCCAACAAACTGTACAAAAGGAGACACTTACCTGTAATGAAATGTTTACTGCAGACCCTCATTCTTCAGCAGTGATGCTAAAATGTTGGTAATTTGATTTGCTTTATTAATAGCAAATAGTTCTACAACTCTCATAATTAGCAGCATCATAACCCAATTCCATCATTTTGTTTAATATATCTTTTAGACCAAGTATGGGCAAAATGTCCCTATTTTCATAAGAACTATAGAAGGTTTTCCACAATTCATGTTGCACACTCGTTCCACGGAATTTGTGTGGTGGTTGAGGACATCACTCAAGCACTTGGTACATCAGTACAGAATGCATCCTTTAATTTGCATATTCACTAGCAAATAAAATAGCACCATCTTTGGCAGTGATACCGATACAGGAAACATCTTAACGGTTTTGCACAATCTGAGAATGTTTTGCCTGAAAATAATGTTTACAAACTAATGTTAATCCTATACCTAACCTGTTAAGTCATACATATTATCTAAATCTACCTGCTTAATTTCACAAGGAAACGTACCTTTCCAATTAAAATGTAGAAATCATTCATTACTTTTGTCCCTGCATTTGTAACAAACCCAGGTTCAAAATATTTGTAAGACTGCAAACTTTTTGTAGCTTTTCATCTGCTCTTTGTTGTAATAATAAAATAACTGTGTTACGTTAAAACTAAAAGGGAAACAATATTTGTTTATGTGAAACTCCATAGATAGCATTGTTATATGCATATATAAATTGAATATATATTTAACGTAAAGGGGTCCACATCATCTATTAACTTCAGTTTCATTACATATCTGCAAAAATATATTTTATGAGAAACATGAACACAGCAACATTTTCAAACTTACCTTTCTCCAACATCAGGATTTTCCAATAATATTCTTTTAAAATATTTAAACATAATTTATTGCAATTTTTATATAGATTTTAGATGTCTAATAATGGCTTTTATTAACATAATTATTTTCACATTATTTTGTTCAAATTAAATTTTGTTGTATCTTTTCTAACCTCTCTGTTGTCAAACATGTCAAATGTCAAATTCAAATTTGACGATATTGAAGACAAGATTTCGTTAAGAATTAAATTAAAACTTATATGTTTGAAATGCTCACGCCCTCGGGACATATTTCAACTAATAGTTTTTCAAATTTGAACTAATTCCGATAAAAATTAGAGAAATGAGAACCGGACTGCTGAGGGCCTACAACAAGCGGTCCGTAAATGGCTCCGGAAATTGTTTAATTTTAGTCATAAATGAAAACTTCTTTTATGGGGACCGGTATTTTATATCAAAACTCATTGTTACGGCTATTTTCTAATACTTTAATCACGAAATGTTTTTTATTGCAGTATATTTTAAAATTAAAACTCGGTTTCAGCAACGGGGAAATTGTTCGCGCCAAAAAATTTGCCCCTTAATGGCGGGTGGGCGGGGCATAGGCTCTATTGTCGCCACTGTGGTTACTATAAAGGCACTGTAGAATTCGCTGTACTTAGAATTATTTATTATTTACTTAGATTATTTCTAAATTTATTACTTTGTGACGAACCGTTTTACACACAAGAAATTTTTGCTAAGAATTTTTATTAAAGTTTGTATGTATATTTCAGCTATCTACGTTGCTTTACAAATTGCCAAACTGGAGATTTGCGCAGATTCTGCCGCACTTTCTCGATTATAGTCATAATATAGAACATGTTCTATATTTATTTTTACGAATAAAAATTTCCATTAAATTATTGATATAATTCTCGTATGTATAAAACAGCTAAAAAGTTTCACGAAAAATTTTAGCAAAATTATGAGATAAATTTTTGCTATAATTCTTGTGTGTGTAAAACGGTTCTTACCAGTACTGGACTAGGCATTGATAAATTATTTAATTTAATAAATTGATAAGTGACAGAAACGTAGTTAAAAATAATTAATAGAAGCAATGTGTGAAAAACGGCTTTATTAAGAGCTATAAACACGACAAATATAAACATACAAATATAAATATATACACATATAAACAATGCTAACATTTATATATACATAATTTTTATAAAACAGTAGTAGCAATATTTATCATTTATCCATTATTAAAATATAAAATTTTTCAGAAATTTTGTTTGGAAGGCAAGTATGTGGAAACCTTTTTCTATGAACAAAATACAAGGCAAGGTAGCAAAATCTTGGACAAATATATGCCCTAATCCGTCAAATTTTTGTTAACTAAATTTGGTAAATTAATAATTATGGCACGCAAAACATAATGAGTTAAGCATTAAGCTAAAAAATTAATCACTTATGGAACACTTTTGTAAATTATGATTATACAGGGTGTCCGGAAAAGACGTGTACAACGGAAGACCACAGACTCCTAGGTTCAAAATAAGCCGATTTAGCCCAATTTACTTATTTCCAAAATTGCTTCGTTTAGCCGCTAGGGAGCGCCAAAGTTCGCGAAAATTTTTTGTTTATTCCGAATATCTCGAAAACGACTTGATCGATTTTAACCATTTTTGGGCTACGCAGTTATACGTCTAACCGACACTTTTTGACATTATTTAAAATCTTTTGCAGTAATTTGAAATATAAGAAAAATCATGTATCATGCAAATATAAGCACATATTTTTTTAACCCCCTGTACAATTACTCTCATATTTTTTTCTGTTAGTAGATTACTTTATTTGGAAACTTTTTTTATACTTTCAAAATTTTGAACAGATGAGCAGTTTAGGCAGAAAACATATTTTTCGTATGTCAACAATATCAGCATTCGTTCTGCAACAAATAACGAAGTACCAGAAGCTGGCTCTGATATTTTAAGTATCAGTTGTCTGTCAAATCTAATCAGCTACTGAAATTAGTCTCTCGGTTTATTCTTCTTGCTCAATGAGTTACTTTAGATCTTACTTTATTTGTTGTTGTTATTGTTGTGTTTGCTTCTGTTCGTCATTTTTCAATATTTCATCATGGATACGTATACATATTCCGAACAAGTAGATATGCTTTTGGTTTATGAATTTTGTCATGGTAACGGCCGCAAAGTGAAAGGCGCCTTCGCGAATTTGGTTCTTTTCACCAAATGAATGCGGTTCAAGAGCGTCAACGTACCACGAAAACTATAGAGGAGAATTGCCAGGCGCATTGGACAAGACATGAAAACCCTGAAAAACATTTAGCATTTTGTAAGTTTATCCAAAATCAAAAGGCCCATGATATCAATTTCAGCAAAAACATTATATTTACAGTTTTACTAGGTCAGGAATTATTAATAACCATAACAAACACGTTTATACTGATGAAAATCCACACGACTGAAATAAGACATTTTCAATAAGAATTCAGAGTAAACGTGTGGACGGGAATTATCGACAACTTTATTATTGCTTCGGTTGTGCTTCCACATCGATTAAATGGGGTCAACTATTTAAATTTTTTACAGCAAATATTACCTAACTTATTGGACGATTTACCGTTACTACTTCGTCGTAACATGTGGTTTATGCACAATGGTGCACCCCCCATTTTAGAATACCCGTTCGTCAGTATTTACATAATCTGTATCCTAACAGGCGGATTGGAAGAATAAACGACGCAGCTATGAAATGGACACCTCGAGCACCAGACTTAACCCCTTGCGATTATTTTTGTGGGATGCAGTAAAAACCAAAGTATATGCCTATTCAGTTAATAATGAAGAGGAGTTTTTTAGGCGAATCCAAGACGCAGTTAACATTTTACGAGGTAATCCAGAAATCATGGAGAGGCTGCACTACAACTTCGTAAAACAGATAATTTGTTGCGTACGAGAATACGGTGGTCACCTCGGTGGTCACTGAGCATTTAATGAAAAAAGATCATAACTCTTTTTTATTTGTTATATTAATATCTTATTATCTTGTATTTATTAAATAAAATATAAATGAGTTTTGAAATTTTCGTTATTTGTTGCAGAACGAATGCTGATATTGTTGACACACGAAACATATTTTTTCTGCCTAAACGGTTCATCTATTCAAAATTCTGAAAGTATAAAAAAAGTTTCTAAATAAAGTCAGCTACTAATAGAAAAAAGCTGAGAGTTATTATACAGGGGTTAAAAATATGTGCTTATATTTGCATAATACATGATTTTTCTTATATTTCTAATTACTGAAAAATATTTTAAATAATGGCAAAAAGTGTCTGTTAGACTTATAACTGCGTAGCCCAAAAATGGTTAAGATCGATGAAGTCGTTTTCGAGATATTCGGAATAACCAAAAATTTTTCGCGAACTTTGGCGCTCTCTAGCGGCTAAACGAAGCAATTTTGGAAATAAGTAAATTGGGCTAAATCGGCTTATTTTGAACCCAGGAGTATGTGGTCTTCCGTTGTACACGTCTTTTCCGGACACCCTGTATATCAATTTAGTATAAATCTTCTTAGTTAATAAATAAGTATTATTACATTGCTTTCTTGTCTTATGGAAACAATATTGAATATTGTTTGCAACAATTACTAAAATCTGTGAGATAAATTATTAGCTAAAAGTTTCATCTACATTCTATTTTTTGAACTTTCAAAGTGTATTATCCATTCACATACAGGTTGTCCTGGAACAGAAATTAAAATCTAACCAAAGCAATAAATCCTATAATTATTATTATTACTGATATTTTTTCTTACATAGCTACTAACTCTACTCTTAAATCTTTTTTTGTTTATTCCATGACATCCTGCACATACTACAACACCACGTATTTATTATCTTCAAATACAAATAATAAACATGATTTATATTTCTATGTAGTAGGTAATATCGTATCTATAATTTTTAAGCCGTTTACATGTGAATGGACTTTATTGTTCCTTTGTTAAAAGTGAATAGTCCGAAAATTAGATATTAGAAATAGAAAATTGGATAAGAAAAAGACATATCTTTTCTTTTATAAGTTCAATGAATTATGAAAGATAAATTAGGGAAAAAAATGTTGCGAACATTACATTTTAAAATTCGTATGTAAGATTCTACATATTTTGTATTGGAATTAGTTCTTAAATGTGCGATTATGTACATATATGTATATCATATTTGATGGCATATTTATGCATGTATATATACGATTGAAATCTGTTTTTCGGAATTGATACAAATTCGTACCAGAAAGGCACAATTGATCTTGTGGTCGTAATCCAGAGATCCCGTTGGAATCCAGTCGATTCAGCGTTCGAAAATTTGTTTTTAAAAATGACTACCTACCTTCTTTTCAAGTATTTAAAGTTCATTAAACGGATGCATTAGAAAAAAATGATATAAACTGATTTATTCGTTTTCCTGATTTTTATTTTTTGTCATGATTTTTTTCTGGTTAAAAAATTCAGCTACTAGAAAAACCAAATCGTGCTCGTGACCTTTGGAACTATTTATCGTCACTATGCGCTTAGTATCGTACTCTTAACATCCAAATCTAAACATTTAGGTATAAAATAATGATATAAAAAATATCGATAACAGGCATGTACGTAATATGTAATAATATACAACAGAATGGTACTTTTCAACTTGGCATTTGCCATTTGGGATAATTTTGATATCCATGGCTTTATGTTAAAATGTTGTATACAGTTCATTGATGAGTGATGTTTTCGAAATTTTTAAACAATTATATTCTGGTTAGTTATATATATAGGATGAGTCATTAATAATAGTGCATAGCTTAAGGGCAAATTGATAATCTAAAAATAAAGCGATTGAGTTCACGACTAGGGGGCGCTAGTTACACTGTACTGTCGATGTAAAAATATGTCTGACTTTTTTTTTTTTCTCATATATTTTCAGGTATTAACAATATTGTGTGAAACTAACTACTCAGTGGACAAAAGCCCCAACCTGCGTTGAATTACACCCACAATATCTACCCATATTATATTCCTTATTATTAGCTTTTGTAACATTTTTTACTGTTTAAGAAAGGTATTTTAAGCTAATATGTATCAAATCTCCTACAATTCCTATCAATGAAGTCATATGTATGTTCTCTGATACCAAACATCTAGGTATGCCAATGAACATCCACAGACAAAACTCTATTCAATAATTATCTAAAAAATTTAATATATTTACTAACCTCTGGAGTGGGAACTCGAAATTCAACCACAATAATTGAGATCTCACTTATTTCTGCGTTTTATTTTGGATCGCTTCATCAGGTGGCCTCCTTTAACTTGAGTCAAATATCTAACTATAAAGATGATTATACCAATAAATTAAAATTATTTGAAATTGAATGTCAAAATGAAATATCGACAACGTCAAACTGATTAACTGTCAATGAATCAAACAACCTACTAAAATAAATAAAAAATAATAAAAAATTTTACCTTTTATGTAGTTTTTTTTTTTTTTTTTCCATATATTTTCAGGTATTAACAATATTGTGTGAAACTAACTACTCAGTGGACAAAAGCCCCAACCTGCGTTGAATTACACCCACAATATCTAAAACGCAGAAATAAGTGAGATCTCAATTATTGTGGTTGAATTTCGAGTTCCCACTCCAGAGGTTAGTAAATATATTAAATTTTTTAGATAATTATTGAATAGAGTTTTGTCTGTGGATGTTCATTGGCATACCTAGATGTTTGGTATCAGAGAACATACATATGACTTCATTGATAGGAATTGTAGGAGATTT
Source organism: Monochamus saltuarius (assembly GCA_025584915.1). NCBI lineage: Eukaryota > Metazoa > Arthropoda > Insecta > Coleoptera > Cerambycidae > Monochamus > Monochamus saltuarius. The sequence continues at coordinate 16,632,433 of CM046723.1, read as the reverse complement.
GATACATATTAGCTTAAAATACCTTTCTTAAACAGTAAAAATATGTCTGACTTTTTTTTGAATTTTTTAATAATATATTTAAAACGCCCCGTCATAATTTTTTGAACATTGAAATAAGAAACATGATATGTGTATATACCCAAGAAAATTTTTGTGGTCGCCGTGCAGCAGTGAGGTACTTGAAATTATATCGAGATAACAGATAACCCGATCATATACTATTTAAGAGATTGTACGACAGATTAGGTGAAACAGGATAATTTCTGAAAAGAAACGTTGGAACGTCGAAAATATTAAGGCTTACGGTGAGCTCTCGATCCAAAGGGATATAGTTTTCGCTCAGTAACTCCTCAACGAAAAATGATAAAATAAGCGGTTTTTTAATAGACTACAAATACTATTTTACGTCGGCGCTGTGTTTTGAAATTTTGAAAATATGCAAAATTCATTTTAAAAAAATTTATTTTACACTTTTTCAAAATTTCAAAACACAGCGCCGACGTAAAATAATATTTGAAGTCTATTAAAAACCGCATATTTTTATCATTATCCGTTAAGGAGTTACTGAGCGAAAACTATGGGTTTGTTCCAACACAGCAAGAATCGATTCCGAACCGTCCAGAATTAGTCAGTCAGTTTAGTTGTTAATGTACTCTCGGCGAATGCGACGTAAGACGGTGTTGGTCAAACATTTCTCACGGTACTGAACAGTTCTCGACGGTTGTTGGAACAGATGTTATATATCGTTTGATAGAGCGCTCACCGTAAGCCTTAACAGGGGACCAAGAAGATTATGTTTTAGTGCGAAGTACTGAAAACACACGTACAACCACACGTCAAATTTCGGCAGCTACTGGAATCAGTCAGTCGTCCGTTAACAGAATACTCCACAAAGAAAAATTGTATCCTTATCATTTTACTCCAGTTCAACATTTAACGCCACAAGATCGTCTAGCTAGGTTACGATTTGCACAGTTTCATAGCAGAATATTATTTACGGACGAAGCCACATTTACCCGACAAGGTATTTTTAATTGGAGAAAAAGTCATTTTTGGGAACTAGAAAATTCTCATCTGCCAGGAGAAGTACATTTTTAGCAAAAGTTCTCTATCAATATTTAGTGAGGAAGTATATCCGATAATATTGTGGGGCCGTTGATCACATCCATTTAAACGAGAAAGTTATTTAAATTTTCTATTTAACGACTTGCCACTGCTTCTTGAAGATATTCCCTTAAATTTATGGCAGAACTTCTGGGTTTTGCATGATAGTGCAACAACTGCACATTACCCCCGACGAATAAGAGAATATCTTAATAGAAATTTTTCGCACCGTTGGATTGGACGTGGCAGCAAAGTTGCTTGGCTTGCACGTAGCCCTGATTTAAATCCGCTGTATTTTTACTTTTGGGGTATATTAAATCTTTAGTTTACAAAGACATTATTAATAGTCAAGAACAACTGTGGGAAAAGATTCAAGAATCGGTTAATATTATCAAACAACATAGAACTTTATTCAACGTCAGACAAAATTTAAATAAGAAGCTAAGAAAATGCATTGAAGTCGCTGGTGGTCACTTCGAGAATCTTTTATGATTTGTAACAGGTATACCTTTTCTATTTCGAACCTTTTCTTATTAAAAATTGAAAAGTGTAAAATACAAAAGGTTAAGACATATTTTTACATCGACAGTACAGTATGACAGCGCCCCCTAGTCGTGATCTCAACACTGTATGTATATTCGTAATTGCCACCTTAAAAAACACAAGACTACACATTTTCAAAACAATCGGTCCATAGGTTCTTAAAATATAGCAAAAAATTGAAAACATTTTTTCAATTTTAACATCCTGTAGTATGAAAAGGAACAACAATTGGATGAGACATGTTGGGCTCAATCACTTTATTTTGACGTTAACAATCTGCCTTTAAGAATTATTAATGACTCACCCTGTATATGGCTGAACCGTAGCGAATCAAGCCATTGATGTGAGACCGGCGGATCCGCGATTCACCACCAATACAAATCAAAAACAACTTTCCGCGCTGTTCACAGCTGCATACGATCATATATAATTATGTAAACGTAACGCAGTAATAAACCTTTATCGTATCAATTGACAACCATGCTGGATTTAAAGTCAACTATAAACCATCCCGACTAGCAGGTTGATGTTTTGGAGAAGCTGAAAGAATATTTACAAAATTATTTTTATAATACAAGATTGTTGACAAACATTTTTAGAACGTCTATACAGCATGTAAAAATGCAAAATATGCATAGTTTATAAAGTAGCTCTAATTATTTTATTATGGTTGCCACAAGGGTTACAAATTAATTACATAAATGTTTAAATATAATTTAAAAAATTGTTAGTAATATATTTTTCAGCAAACAGTTATACAACTTTTTTACGTTTTTATAAGTATTGTATTATTTCTATTGCCGCGTTTGTGTTATGTACAGCGACAACAATTAATAGTCGCGTCAAATTAGCATGAAAAATGTGAACTTTTTGCGGAGAAGTCCGATTGAGATGCGGTTTTCTGCAAAATGTTCAGGGAATTATTTAAACAAAAGGTACATCTAACTTCTGTACGCTCGCAACTTTTTAATTGTTTATTTAACAAATGACCCATTTTTGTTGAACATATGGGTTCTCCCCATGATCCCAGAATTATTGCAAAAAAAATCCTATTTTCTAACGATTCCGGGAGAAGAGTTATTAATTGGTTAATTAGCGAGGTTGCAACAATCGAACAATAAACAATTATATTTGCAAAACTCTTGTGCCGATGGTTCGCCTTAAAAAGCTAGAAATCCCGGAAAAAATCCGGTTCTCCAGTGATTCCAGGAGTAGAGTTATTAAAAGCCAGGTTGCAACAATTGGAAAATAAACAATGACGTGCAACAACCTTGTACCGATGGTTCTCCCCATGATCCCAGAGTTATTGCAAAAAAATCTGTTTCTCTTAACGATTCCGGGAGTAGTTATTAATTTGTTAATTAGCGAGGTTGCAACAATTGAACAATAAACAATTATATTTGCAAAAATCTTGCGCCGATGGTTTGCCTTAATAAGCCAGAAATCCTGGAAAAAATTCTGGTTCTCTAGTGATTTCGGGGGTGGAGTTTTTAATTTGTTCATTAGCCCAGTTACAACAATTTAGCAATAAATAATAAAGCTAATACCAAAGTGATAAAGAGAGACCTTGACAACCCCCGAGAAAACATTTTCCAGACATTTTCGTTGAATCGTGTGTGAAATTTGCCATATGTTCAACAAAAATAGGTCATTTGTTAAATAAACAATTAAAAAGTTGCGAGCGTACAGAGGTTAGATGTACCTTTTGTTTAAATAATTCCCTGAGCATTTTGCAGAAAATCGCATCTCAATCGGACTTCTCCGCAAAAAGTTGTAAGTGAAATGCTAATTTGACGCGACTATAAAGTTATTAATTATTTAAATGGTCTACTGCTGACGAGTGACTTTAGCTGTTTGCTATAGGTTTTCCAGGCGTAATTCAATACTGGTCGGGGCATTAACCCGCAGAATAGTTGTTTCCTGGAACGTATTTGGAACATATCGTTTTTGTCGAATCGCGATAGAGGTCGCTAGCTTTCAATGGTTTTCTACTGTGATGTAAAAAGCTTCGTGTCTGGCCGACATGGAGTAACGAATAGCCGCTAGAGGTAGCTGTGCTACTATTATTTAAATATTTATGTTGAAAATAATTATTTAGAAAATGGTCTGTTAAATACTAAAAATGTAGATTCTAAAGGGCGATTCAGTAATAATAACATTAATTTTAAAGAAAAATAAGAAAACATGAGTAGCTATAATACGAATACGCAATTAAAATAATTTTTAAATACATATTTACGCTGAAAAAAATCTATTGAAATCACGAATTAAACCCCTTTTCAGACGATTCATTCACAGCTCTCAATTCAACGCGGTGTCGGCCTGGTTCAACGCTCGAACGTATCAGCTATATTACCGAAAGTTATGGGTTGATGTGTGTCTTTTAAAAGATTGAGTAAAAATTTTTTAGTTCGATTTTCAATCTTTATTAGGCTATCCGAATACATGGTTAAAAATTAATTACATTATGACTGAATCGCCCTGTATACGATATGAAAGATAAAACATGATGGCGTAATATACATCACGTTTATGCGCAAGGCAAACATTTTTTCTATTTAGGACAAATATGGTGGTACCTATGTATGCTATGAAATTTTTTAGACGTCTTAAAAATAACGAATTTATTAAGCCTAACATAATTAAATGTATATATATTTTTTATTTTTCATCCTTTTGTGGAGCGCGTTTAAATATATTTTCAAGGAAACACGTTCCACAACAATATTTTGTTTTTAAATTAGTTAGACCACAATTTTTATTTTTGAATTAATTTTATTTTAATTTCCAAAATGGGTGTTATTTAAATAATCTTCCTCTTATAAAGCATATTTATAATTATTATGAAAATATTTATACAACAAAAATATAATTTCGACGGAATATAATATTGGTAATATGGTTCTATAAAATTATAGAGCAACTTTGTCAGTTGAAATAATTTATAGGTGAGAAATACTATCAGGAATTTTATATATAATTATTCATAACCATAAGCAGCTTTGAACACCACGGAAAATTGTTATTTGCTGTGTCGATCGTGGACTACGAATCCGCTATACCTACCCCGATGGCTTACCTTGCAGCCTTATTCAGAAGTAATCTAAAATTCTCTCAAACCTGCGATATACGTATTTTTTACAGTAGTTAATTCTAAACTTATTCAGTGTCACATCCTGAAGATTGACGAAACATCGACTGAAACGTAAGTGGTGCGTCTCTATGTTGTCTAAAAGCTACCATTCTGCGTAGCACACTTAAAGCTACCAACAACGACTATATACAGTGAGTAACAAAAGACATCTATTTCTGCTGCGTTGTCTCAAACTTCACCTCGCGATTGGCCTTGCGCAGGGACTTACTCCTCTGGGGGGTGGTATGCACGTCGGGAACGCGCAAGCTGGCCACCGAGTTCTGGGGGTTGAAGGGCGACTTGGCGGGGAACTGTTTGGCTACCAGAGGCACCCAGCACTGCGTTTCTAGCTTTCCTAGTGAACCTACTTCGGAATAAAAAGGACAATATTAGTCAGAAATCGGAAAGGTTTGTGTTTAGGCTAAGCAATTATTGAAAATTTGTTTTAACCACCTGTGCAATTTCTTGCTTTGTTTCATCGCATCAATTGTTTCTCGTCCAATTTGACGCTTCTGACGACTACCAAAAGAGGTCATATCGCTATATCTGGCAAGCAATGCAGAGTGCTTCATAAGTAATGATTTAAGATGTAGTATTTTCAATCTTTACATCGCTGGGCTAGTGTAGTCTCTAGCCAGCCGATTCCGAATATTGAAATCCGATTAGTTATAGTATAGTGTTAACGTTTTTGTGATGCAAGTGTTTATATTAATTTTAGAAGGGTCAAAAATGTCTTACATGTATAGCAACTCGGAGTTGATGGATATCGTTTTAATTTATGGTCGAGTGAAAATGTTTTAGTAGAACGATTTCCCGGTAAACATGTGCCAAATGCAGCTACTTTTATCGCAGTGTGCAGTGAGTGCAAGTGTAGTGCAATACGGGCGTGACACGGGAAATTTGCAACCGAATCCTCGAAGAAATGGAGGTCAAGGGCGTCCGCGACATATTGCAGTAGTGTCTCATATCATACACAAGGCTCAATTATATCTGTACCGTGTACAGCGTGTCCAAGCTTAATACGAAGGGATTGGACCAGTACCATGGCCGCCACTATCTCCTGACTTTAAAACCTTTGGACTTCTTTTTGTGGGGTTATTTAAAAAATGTACCGTCAGTGGCAACATGCGAAAATGGTGAAAATAGCACAGGACAAGAAAAGAAAATCCAGAAACAAGATGAACAGGAACAAAAAATAGAAACGAAGCAAATAATTGAGAAACAAATACTTGAAAAGGTAGAAAGGTAGACAGAACAAAGGTAACAAAGAAAATAAAAGTATCTGGTATTTTGCTGCGCCATATGGGAAGAAATAGCAGTAGAAGATATGATTTGTTGCATGCAAACTAAAAAATAATAAATTGTTCTTATTAGTTATTCACATTTGTTTTTCTTTTCTCTTTCAATAAATATTTTGTATCACAATTGGAATATTTTTAATCCTATTTTCTTTCCTGTAATCATTGGTTTTATAAGGTTCGTTATCCTATAAATCTAATGTCGTAATGATTATGAAGAATACCATGACGAAAATTGGTATACTGATTAAGTTAATTCCGATTAAAAGGAATTTAAAAATTATTTGAATAAAACCAAATAATATAATAGGAGATTCAAATACTATATTAACATAATGGTATTTCTTAACCAAAATCCTATAGCGTTCTATAGTCTTAAGATGACAGTCACTGGTGCGGTGCCACTACCTTACCATACACCGTCAAAAATACTTCAATTTAGTTTTTTAAAAGAATTTTGCAGGGCAATTTTCTCAGTAGGTATGTGGCGTGCAAAAATTAACAAACCTTATGATGAAACGTCACAGGTGAAACCTGTGATATTTGGACCTGAGTATTATTAAAGGAACCAATTATCATTGTTTTCAGATATTAGTGATTTAAAATTTAGTAGCAAATTAACTTAATTAGCAGACTTTTAACTCTGAATTCAGACTTTAAACTCTGAATTCAGACATTTATATCGTTGGGCTCACCTGTGGCATACTGATGAGAGCTAACAAGCTCGAAATTGATATATGGCACCACTTACGACTAACCGTGGTTGTTTGCTATATTCAAGTATAGTCATGGCATTAGTTCACAGATCAGTTATTTCCTAAAATTCCGCTTTTAAAAATATGGCAATGGTTGGGACTTTTAATAGTAGATACTCTCAGTATATTGGATTGCTTTCTGCTTGTGACTGTATTCAGGCCCAGCTTTGAGTAGCCAATGACTACTAGATGTGTACACACGTGCTACGTCTTGAGTACTCATGTTCTGTTAACTATTATGACAGATTGTGAACAGTTAAGGTTGCGAGTTATTGACTTCATTTGTGATATACTAATAAGAACTAACCAGTTCGAAACCAGTACATAACTAGTGGCACCGCTGACGACTAACTGCAGCTGTTTGCTATATACATTTCAGGTGTAATTCAAAGGCGCAACATTATTTAGACACCCAGTACTTAAATAACACTGTTCATGACAATGGTACCATCAAATTTAATCAGGAAATTGGTGTTAGCACATCACGGCAATCTAGATCCAGAAATAAAAATAGGTCTAAGGAAATTAATTAGTAGTGGTAAATCATTTCCCAGACAAATACAGGCGCACCTTAAATCGTCTCTAGAATCAAAAACAGTAAAATTATACAGGGTGTTGTAAAATTTCATTATCCCCTGTATATTATGTCTTCTAAATCTCAATTCTTTATCCAGAAAGCTCTGAGTGCTACTACTTGTCCCATAATTTTGTTAGCAGTGTAAGTTCAGATATTAAAGTCTGAATTCAGAAATCGAAGTATGAATTCAGAGATTAAAGTCTGAATTCAGAGTTAAAACTAAGAGAGATTATAGTCTAAACTTAAAAAAAATTGTAGATATGGCCCTTATAAGGCTTCGTATAAATGTATACTTATATATTTATTTTATAATTTTAATCAAGTCCGAAAAAATACTTAAAAATAATATAAAAAATCAGTAGTTTTGGGGGTTCTATGCGTATACTTTAGCTGTTTTTTGGTCTTTACTGTATATATAGTATTTAACAGGGACATTTCAATGTCGGCCATATCTCAAAAACCGCAATGGAGATTAGCTCTTTTAATACCCAAGTCCAGATATACTCTAGAGAAAAATTGTCTGATTGACATAAAGCGATATTTTTTCTAAATTGTTTATATTGTCACGGAGTTTGCCCCGCTCGCACCCAATTCGACAACTGCGATATCGCGAAACGCGAGATTGCCCCGATCGCCCCTACGCGATTTTGGTAATCAAACAAATAAGCCGTGTATCGAGGCGTAACTGGAAAAATGGATAATCGACGAGAAGCGTTCGAGTCGTTCGGGAAATGGATCTAGAGATGCTAAAAAATACCTGGAATATTCGTTTGGTCTATAAAAGAAGAATAAACGGCCGAGTCAGTCAGTCTTGTATTACAGTCTTGAATTGGAGTGTTTAGTGTGAAATTTCCTGGAGTTTAAAAGTGAAATAGTGTTTAGTTGAGTTGTAATTAGTATTAGTAGGTCAAGGAAGTGTTGCAGGAAGTACATGGAGGTACTGGTGATGGACATTTCGGTATCAATAGGACTCTACAGAAGGTTAGGGAGCGTTTCTACTGGTTGAGCTGTAGGATAGATGTAGAAGATTGGTGCCCAAAATGTGACATATGTGCAGCCAGCAAGGGACCGAAGACCCGTTCCAGAGACAAAATGCGCCAGTACATCGTAGCAGCACCGTTTGAGAGGATTGCCATTGATATCGCTGGCCCATTTCCGAAAACCCAAAGTGGAAACCGATATCTGCTAGTAGCCATGGACTACTTCAGCAAATGGCCGGAAGTATACCCTCTTCTCAATCAAGAGGCCACAACCGTAGCAGAAGCGCTAGTCAACAACCTGTTCTGCAGATTTGGTGTACCCATGGAACTACATTCAGATCAGGCAGATCAATTTCGAATCAGGTGTGTTCCAAAAGGTCTGCGAGCTTATGGGAATCCGGAAAACCAGGACCACCCCACTGCATCCCAATCAGATGGTATGGCGGAATGCTTCAACGCCACACTAGAAACCAATCTGAGGATGTTTGTGAACGAGAACCAGCCAGACTGGGATAAGCTCATTCCACTCTTCATGTTAGCTTACCGCTCAGCTGTCCATGAAACTACTGGGAATTCTCCCGCAAGGATCATCTTTGGAAGAGAGCTTTGCCTTCCTGCAGATTTGGTATTTGGTCGTCCTGCGGAACAGCCCACAGAGCCAGACACTTATACCCATGGGCTAGAACGAAGACTAGCAGCCGTACACGACCAAGTCAGATCTCGAATGCGACTAGAGAGCGATCGCATGAAGACTCGATACGACGTTCGGGCCAATACAGTCGGATTCCAACAAGGTGACCTGGTGGGCTGTACAACCCCACGCGAAAGAAAGGAAAATCGCCTAAACTACAGAACCGTTGGGACGGCTCCTACACCGTCATTAAAAGAATCAATGACGTCGTCTATCGGATACAGAGGACTCCCAGGAGTAAGATGAAGGTCGTCCATCTGGAGCGTCTGTCCCCGTATAGAGGTGCATCCGATCGGGACGATCGGTCCTAAGGAGGGGCAGTGGCACGGAATTTGCCCCGCTCGCACCCAATTCGGCGACTGCGGTATCGCGAAACGCAAGATTGCCTCGATCGCCCTTAGATCGTCTGGTAAACAAACAAATAATGCCGTGTATCGAGGCGCAACTGGAAAAATGGAGAATCAACGAGAAGCGTTCGAGTCGTTCGGGAAACGGATCTAGAGATGCTAGAAAATACCTGGAATATTCGTTTGGTCTATAAAAGAAGAATAAACGGCCGAATCAGTATTACAGTCTTGAATTGGAGTGTTTAGTTGGAAATTTCCTGGAGTTTAAAAGTGAAATAGTGTTTAGTTGAGCTGTAATTAGTATTCAGTAGTGTACAGAGTAGATAATAAAGATAAGTGATTAATTAACTGTTGGTTTTTCTGGTAAAAGAAAAAGTCGGATGGGGAAATCCGTGACAATATGTTTTTTAGACAGCCTCTAAAATTAGTTATGAATTCGTTGAAAATTGAGTCTAAAACCGGCGCCCCCTTAATTTGCAAATACTTACGATCTGTGCGACCAGAACTGTTTCTGTGCGTAGACCTATACGCCTGGGACCTAACCAAGCCCGTGGTGCCGGTGTTGACTGCATCCATGGACATGCTGCGATTATGACTCCTCGCCCATATCCGATTCCTCTTACCCCGTTCCCTTTCATCGCTTAACCCACTCAAATGTTCGTTGAGTGCGTACAACTTCTGTGTTATGTCTTTACCTGAATAATAAAAAAATATATGATTAAATAAAACTATTCTGATTGTTTAATTAAAAACTATATCAGTGTTTTCAAAGTTTGATCTATAGAATCCTTGTTAAATTTACTGAGCTGCCACTGTAATGAAAGTCTTTTTTGTCTCCTGCATGGAAAATCAATTTAAAAAATATACAGCATTCATTTCTTAGATACGTTCATTAAGCATACGAGGTGTGGCAATTAAGTTCCGGGAATTTAGTTTAACTCGGAAACTGGCAACACTGTATCGTTCGTCAACATTTTTGTATGTTTTTGCGTGCACTGATCATGTCTGACCGGCGCCTAAGCATTCGTGCGTTGTCTGACGAGTTAAACGTCAACAAAGAAACCGTTCGCAAGATGTTACACGAAAATTTGAATATGCGAAAGATTTGCGCAAAGATGGTGCCAAAAGTTCTCACCCGTGAACAGAAAGACATACGAAAATCGATCTGCGAGGATTTGTTGTCCCACATTTGGAACAACGGTAGAGACTGGATGAGTCGGGCAGTCATTGGAGATGAGACTTGAATATTTGAGTATAACCCCGAGACCCGTAAATAAAGTCAGCAGTGGGTGGAAACGGGTGCAGAGCGGCCAAAGAAAGTGATAATGTCCAAGTCACGACTGAAGGCAATGTTGATCGTTTTTTTTCGATATTCACGGCATCATTCATCGTGAATATATTCCTGCCGGCCAGACAGCGATTGGACAGTTCTATGTTGGCGTTCTGGAACGGCTGCGGGCCCGCGTTTTTCATGTGACCTGAACTCGCCGAGAACGGCTGGATCTTGCACCACGACAACGCGTCAGCCCATTCCTCGTTCATTGTGCAAGAGCTTTTGGCAAAAAAGGGCATTCCAACGTTGCCGCACCCACCCTATAGCCCCGATATTGTCCCCTGCGATTTTTATTATTCCCCAAGATGAAGTCGCACCTCAAGGGAACTCATCATGGCGGCGTACAGGAGGTCAAAGAAGCTGTAACCGTGGTGCTGAACGGGTTAACTGCGGAGGATTACCACGGGTGCTTCGAATTGTGGGAGCAACGTTGGAATTGTTGTGTAGAGTTAGAGGGAGACTATTGTGAAAGTCAATAATAAAATTTTGGCAAAATTTAATTTGCTTGTTTTTTCATTGACAAATTCCCGGAACTTAATTGCCATAAATCGTATACAGTGTGTCATGTGTTCCGTTTTCGGGTTTCCATGGGTATCTCGGAAATTGCTGAAGATAGATCAATTTTTTCGCAATAGTATTCTATTTTTCCGACAAACAATAGAGGCATTTGCGTAAAACCCTATTAGTTCATAATTGACATATTTAGGAAAACAATAGAAACTTTTAAAGTCCTATATTTATTATTTAGTCACAAGCTATTAAAAATTTGAAAACAAATTAACACATTTGTAGAATATATAACATTTCTAAAGACACAAATGAACGAAGTGATGTTATTAAAAATAAAAAGTAAACAAAAAAAAAATGTGCAATAGTAAAAACTAAAAATTTACTTAAGTACGAATACTATAGTTATTAGGTGAGATGTAATGTATAGACTATAGTTCTTAATCTTCACAATCGTTGGTATTATTTTAGTTATCCATTTCAGGACTACCAAGTCAGAAAATTTTCTGTTATTATGTTTATGTAAAAGAGGCAGAGATACGAATTGAATTTCTGACAAAAACATCATTTATGAACATGAACATGTGACATTTTTAGAACAAACAATGTGGACTTATCACGTTTTTTCTAATAGAAGCCAAATATTGTTTAAGTTTTTATGGATTTAAATAAATAGGTACCGCCGATAGTCTAGCTTTCTTCAGATTGGACCAATGGGTTTTTTTCGCGTAAAGCCTCAATTGAGTGTATTAACAGAATATTTATAGCATTCTTCGTTTCTGAGTTACAGGGGAAAATTGAAAAATGTGCATTTTTAATCACTCTAATAATATATGTACGATTAATCTTATGGAATATCTCACATACATACAAATATATTATTTCTATAGAATCCAGTGGTGTATTCAGTTTTTTTTCAAGGTATAGAAAAAAATATGTTTTTTAAGCTTAAAATTCTCTTTCAAGTGCACACTATGCAGTTGTTTTTATATGTGGTCGTCAATATTTCCAAATTTATTACATTTAGTAGTCTATAAAATAACAAAATAACTGTCCTTTTAATTGTTACGAGTTATACAGATTAAATAAACAAAAAAAATATTTTACTTTAGATATTAATATCTACAACGGGTGTAAATTTTATAACATATTTAGTAATTCAAAATTATAAACAATTAACACAAGCTAACAATGCAAAATAAATGAAAAAGTAAAATTGCCTAACATAACAGTATAACGTAACAATTGCTCAAATTGTAACCCATTTTTATTTTGGGTCGTAAAGTCGCCTCTAGTAATTCATTACGATTATTGTGTGCCATATATTTTCTAGATTTGCTTCATATTTTTCATAGGTTTTTAAGTTAAATCATGTTGAATTTAATATTTTCTGTAACTAGAAGTGGAGAGCCAAGTTGCTTTTAACTATTATTTAAATACAAAAAACAATAATGTGAAAACAAGCAAAATCACTTAACAAATTTTATTGATCATTTTTGTAGGAAAAATATGATTTTTTAATTTATGAATGCCATGGCGAATAAAACTTACAGTAAAATTATTTTGATGCGCATGCGTATTTATTGGTTTTATGTAGCACCATCTGTTAAGGGTGATTATAGTTCCTGAAATATTGAAGGGAAGAAACTTAATACGAGTAAGTAATTGTCATGTTTTGTGTTAATACAGCACAACAGAATAACGATAGTAATAAATCTGATCGCGCAGATTCTCATAACAATTTTGATAATAAATTTTTATGGGCAAAATTCTTCTCAAAATTATTTCATTTGTTTTCTGTATTCAGTTATAAAAATAGCGGAGAATATAATTTTCCAAAAATTTTACAGAATTGTTTACAATGTCATATGGATTGCTTTAAAAAAACATAACTTTGGTCTATAATTTGAAAAATATTATCGCCAGAAAAAAATTGAGTACGCCTCTAGATTTTATAGTAAAACATGGATATAGTGTCAGTGATTAGAAATTCCAAAATGTTAATAATAATATCTCTACTCCTCATTCTAATAACGAGGATTACCCCAGAAGTCGAAGACTTGTGCGGGAGAGGGGGCGGAATATTATTATTAAGTAGGCCGCATTTACGCCCAGGAACGACTTACGTTGGTAGGTCCTAACCACCATTCAGTGCAGGAATTAGGAAAACTAGGAAAACCTCATAAATTGGGGTGGTAGTCACACGTCAACCGGTATCAATCTCTGACATTGACCCAAGCCAATATTCTTCCGCCCTACCACACCCGCAGAGAGGGTGGCAATCCTCTCCACGAATATAGCTTATATACGGTCTACCGGCTGTGGGGTCGAATCCACAGCGATCTAGTCACCTCGATTCAAGTGCTGACGCCTTAAATCGCGCGACCACTGACCGATCAAGCATAGATATATTACAAGCGTGGTTAAAAATCCAAAATTTTCAATTTCCCCATGTAAATCAAAAACATAGATTGCTATGAAAATACGTTTAATATAGTCAATTATCTCTCAAGTAATTTTCTAAATATTCATGAAAACTATCGAAAATGGTTAAAACACACTGTTGATCCAGACAAATAATTTCTAATGCTTTATAAAAAATGGAAGAAGTACCTATAATGGAGTCCAGCACGACCTTGAGCATGGGTCTGTGCCTGAGTACCCTTTCCAGCTTCATCCTGGGCCAGCAGAGGTACACACTGTCCTCTTCGGCGGTGATTGTCACTTGGAACACGTCGTCAGATTGCTCGTGGTTGGCCTCCCATTCCGGCGAATCAACGAATTGGTGGGTGCCGATGAAGTGTAGATGCGTGTCGTCGCAAGTAACGCGCAATCTGAAAAGATTATCGTATGTAATAAAGCTGCAGTTAAACACTAATTTTAAGCACTATGTTTGTTGCAACATCCAGTTCTAGGACCTTCCTGAAACGACTTAAAAACTGTTTGGATTAGTTTTATGTGCAGACGTTGACTTTACAGCGGCATAATGACCGACATTACTGAATAGTTGGAAAAGAATAAAGTTTGATTTCTGATGATTTACTATCACAGACTTTGTTATAATACACACAACGTCAAAAGTCATGGACTCCCCCTCATTCTTGTTAAACAAATCTCTTTGTCAGAAAAACAAACCAAATACCTACAATTATAAAAGGCTACTGCTTTCTGAATATTTTTTTTTGTGAAAATGTTCGACAAACAGATTACTTAGAAAATTAAAAACCAGCAAATGTGTGACATATTTGACAAAATTTATTAAATATCAAAATGAAGTAACTAAGCAAGTTATCTACTTGACTAATAGTTGGTATGACCTCCACCACGTTCCAATAGCATATTGACACGTCTGTGCATTGAGATAATCAAGCGGTTAACGATCTCTTGCTGAATATTGTTCCATTCCTCTTCTGCCGCCACGACTAACTCATCTGCAGTCTGAAGTGGAGGAATATGATTATTAATGGCTCTAGCAACGAAACCCCACATGTTTTCAATAGAATTCATGTCAGGAGAGTTGGCCAATCTAATCTATTGATATGTCCTGCGTCGAGTGTCTTTTGAACCCTTCTTGCGCGATGTGGTCGAGCGTTGTCGTCCATAAACACGAAATTTTCACCTAATTCATTACATAGGGGGTAATAACTTGTTCGATGTAAATTTGACTGGTTATATTCTGTGGTATGCGAATTAATGGGGTGCGGCGAGTAAACATTATTCCACCCCAAACCATTACGGTACCTCCTACATACGGAGGAACTTCACGAGGAAAATGGTTCTCTCCAAACTCTTTGTCGATTGTCATCAGTAACTAGTCCAATTCTGGTTTTGTATGTAAATAAGACCCACCGCCACTGACGTAAAAGCCGACCCCTATGCTCTCGCGTCAACTGCGGACGGGCAGCTCGAGTAGTAGAGTGGGAACCCGTAATGGTCTTATAGCACATAAATTTGCATTGTGGAGTCGAATAATAGGTGTCGATATAACACGGGGAAATGTACCTTGAAAGTGGGCCCTGAAAGCTCAAGATGTGCAATGTCTACGGGCATATTGTACCAAATACCAATCTTCCGTTTCATTAGATACTCGAGGATGTCCACTACGTGGTCTGTTTTTCATTGTATCAAATTCTTCATATCTGTGTACTATTCGTACAAGAGATGATCTAGGAATGCCCAACATGTTTGATATCTGATGATTATAATGTCCTGCATCATGTAAAGCAATCAATTTTGCTCGGGTCAACGCAGAACACTTGGCTGAATATACTGCCAAACTGACTAGATTTGTTAAAACATTGGTAATAAGATAAAGGTTCATGGTCTGCAATTTTTAATTGTATTTTTTGTTCCCTAAGTACATGTACTTTTTTATCACATTAAGAAAAACCACTAGATTTAATTGAATCATTTTATATACAAGACTTTTGATGGTGTGTGTATAATAACGCGTAAAATAAACTAAATGCGCATTGCGAAAGTCAGTTCAAACGATTTCAACTTCTGCCCATATACCGAAATAATCCTACAGAAAGCCGATTCCTAAACGATCATAAGATTGGTTGGAACGTTACCAGGATCGTCCCATAAACCATCGTCTGTCGGTTTTAACACTTTTTATCTAATGCGCGGAAGAATGATGGTATGATGGTTCTTTAGGGTGTTGAAACAAACCCAAAAAGTAAAGTAACACATAAATTGTAGTAGATTTGAGAGAAAAATCGAAAAAACCGTAACCTCCGAAATTTTCTTCTTTAACGAGATAGGTGAGTCGAGACAGTTCTTTTTATTTGATTTTAATGAATCTAATGTTGATGGTCTGTAGCTTTATAATGACCTAGCCTGGCGACAAACTCTCTCTGCACATTCCTGATTATTTTAGGTGGCATGTGACTTATCTCAACACAAATATGTTGCTTAGGGTCTTCAGTGTTATCCGATCTGTCACGATACACCTTGTTTCTGAAGTAGAGGTTAAATCAGGAGACTTTGCAATTCCCTCAATTTCCCGTCTTCTATCAATGTAGCGATGTGGAAATTAATGGTTCAAAACAGTTTGAACGTTTAATCTATTAAAATCAAATAAAGTTTCAACAAAAATGGATTATATTCAGGCGCTTAGAGTCAGCTATCTTGTTGAAAAGAAACAATTCGGAGTTTATGGTTTTTGAATTTTTTTTCAAAATTTTCCCTACCAATCTCTTACATATTGCACACTAAATTAATCAGAAATTTCTAGTGTTGGCTGAGACAAGAAATTTTGTAAAACTTGAAAAAGTATTGTCTTGCAAAACAAGACAAAAGTTTACTTTAAAATCTTGTTCTTGCTCGATATTGCAAGATCATGTTTTGACTTGTCCTGCAAGAGTATCGCAAATTTCTCATGAATTTCTCATACTCCTCATTCATTTCTCATGAATGAATTTCTCATGATTTCATTATGAAATTCACATAGTTTTGGAATGGAGATCGCTCTCTGGCGGCCGGAGAGGAACTATGAATATCACTGTCAGTCAGCTATGGTCCCGCTCGAAGCTCACACGTAACTATCTACATTGTCGTTTGTCAACAGTGGTCGATTGGTAAACGTTATAAAGTACAGAAATGGACAGTTTTACATATTAAATTATAAATAATGGATGAAATAAGCGAAACAGAATCGGGACTGAGATACAATATATTATTTTTACAGCTAATAGTAATAGTAATTTATTATTCCAACAGGAAATATCCCAATTACAGGAATAAACTGATACAAAATTCTAAATAATACATCGAGTAAGTAAGAACATTATACATAATACAATAACAAAAGCAAAATATATTCTAGAACAAATAGAAAATTTTAAACTAGTTGCGAAGCACATGGCTACAAATTGCACTTATATTATCATTAAAGATATCACAATCCGATGCGAGTCTGTTATAAATATTACACATTAGAAATAACGGAGATTTGGCTAGGACGTTGGTTCGAGGTACACTGCAATAAAACAGTGCCTGATGTCTCAAATTTGCAGGTGATACCCGAAAGCATATTTTACTTAAAATATCCGAACAGTCAATCCTATGATTCAGGATTTTAAAAAGATATCGAATCAAGGCAATATTGCGTCGTACTTCAAGAGTTTGGAATCCAAAGCGATTTAAGAGATCAGCATGATTAAAACCTATTGGCGGATAAACACCATCTCTGTACCGATTCTAGTCTTCGATTGTGTACATTGTAAAATTGATTCCATATTATGGAACCATACTCCAACTTAGAGCGAACAAGGGAACAAAATAAAATCTTTAAAGTGTGTACATTCTTAAAGACCCTACAATTACGATAAATAAAACCATAAGTCTGGACAGCACTCGATATTACATTATTGATATGCGGAACAAAAGTGAGTTTCTTGTCAAAGATAATTCCTAAATCTTTCAGTGATTCAACACGGATAATGACGTAGTCATTAATGGAATAATTATAAGTTACAAAATTGATCAATATTAAGTTGAAGCAAGTAACAATCTGACAAAAAATTAATTACTGTATACAGCTTAAAGTCATCAGCAAATACCAATTTTTCACAAGATACCATATCAGGAAGATCGTTAATAAAGAACAGAAACATCAGGGGTCCCAAATTGAACCTTGGGGTATCCCTGACGAGGGATAAAATGAACAAGATGTAAAGTTTGAGTATGTGACTTGAAACTGTCTAATCGTTAGATATGATTCAAAAAGTGTAGTTAATGAATCAGAAATACCAAAGTGATGTAACTTTTCAAGTAATATGTAGTGATTAATTTGGTCAAAAGCCTTTTGAAAGTCAGTAAAAATTACATCGACTTGGCCTCCACCATCTAAAATTTCAGAAATATGCTGTGAAAAAACAGCAAGATTCGAAACAGTTGATCTTCCGTGCATAAATCCATGTTGTTTTATGGATATTAACTGGTTAGTTACCCGATAGATCTCACTGTACAATGTGGAGAAAGATTTTCGAACAATTGCATAGCAAAGAAATGGCTCCATAATTAGTAAGTAACGTCGCTTCGATTGCTTTTTTTGAGTATAGGACACACATGCCTTTTTCCAAAGACAGGGAAAAGAAGAGTGTTTTAATATACAATTAAAGAGAATACACAATGGTTCAACCAAAACATAGGTGCAGTCCTTGACGATAAAACTTGGAATACCATCTATACCCATGGTGAAGGAATCTTTAGTTCGCCTAAGTATCTGTAAGACATCATTGTGCCTAATAACCGGCGAAATGATAGGTACATTGAAACTGCCATCGTATAAAAAGTTAGGTGAAGCTAATGGCTGAGACTGTATAAAAACACTATTAAAAATTTCCCAAAAGCATTTATTTTTACAGCTAATGTTTAGTTAAATATTACCCCCCCTTATATTTGCTTACTTCTTACCGTAGTAATTGTTCTTGTCTTGTCTCGCAAGAATTGTGTCTTATCTTGCGATTCGAACTGTCGAATATTGTCTTGGTTTTGTCTTGTCTTATTTTGCGAGACCAAGACAAGACCAAGAAAAATCAAGACAAGATTGCCAACACTAGAAACGCCTAAGTTTTCATACGGTGCAATAAGTTGATTGTCATTAAAAAAATAACCTTATCGCCATTCCGCCACCACTGGTTACATTTTTATGAATTGAACTTCACCAAAATTCATGCTATAAGAGCAAAATTGACCTGCCCGAGCAATTTTTTAGAAAGTATTCGTATTTATGAAAGGCTTAGCAGTAGCGCAAAATTAAATGCACTTTTGCAAATGATGGTCATGTGTTTTGATTCCAGATAAAATAGAAATGATGATACAGTTAGAGGTAAAAATGGATATTCCGATATAAAATTTTTTCACGATGTTTAATTCTTCATACTAAAATTACCCATCACATTTAATTAAATTGCAATTTAACTTTGATGAATAAAAGTAAATAAAGTAGTACAAAAGCAGTGGACGATACGAGTAAAATTTTAATCGAAAATTAATTATTCAGTAGTTAACTACTACTTCAAATAACTCTCAATTTGCATTAGTTGATTTGCCAATAAATAAATAAATAATTTAAGAAAAAAATTATAAGAACATATTCGTATTTAGAGTACTGGAGATATATTTCAGCCTATCACATCAGCTTAAAAAGCCACTAGCCGTCACTGGTAGGAACAAGGTCCTATTGGAAACCAAAACTCTTAATTTACTGAGTTTTTATTAGATCTGTTCGTAGAACAGTTTCCCATTGTCAGACGCATGCGCATTGCGTTTATAAAGCCTACATAAAAATGCTTTGTTTTAGATGCATTGCGCATGAGTCTGACAGTTGAAAACTGATTCTGGTGTACTACGAACAAAGCTAGAAAATATTTACGTAAAATTAGAATACTTTTCGTGACCTTACCTTCCTTTGAGCAATATTGACAGCCTTTCATCAGCAGGGCTGACGTCTTCTACGGCGTAGATGTCGCCCTGTTCTAAATTCATAACTTTTGCTTCCTTTACCAATTCTTTGAAGTGCTTCTTACTCACCCGAAGGGGTTTGAACATCTGAAATATTTTTTTATGAATTGCAAAAAATATCTCTACAGAGAAAGAAAATGCAACTATAACTCTTGTAATTTACGAAATTGTGGTAAAGAAAAGATGCAGATATTAGCGGTTTGGGTCCCTCCAAATTTATATATGTATAATTATTTTCAACAAAATACACACTATAATGGAAGTATTTCTTATCGTAACGTAATTGTTTTGTAAGAACGTGCTGCTTATCTAGTAAAATGCGTCGATTTGGCTCATATAAATCATCACCTATGCTTCCGACGTCAAGATATACATGCATAAACTTTAGATATAAGTGAATACGAACATGCAAAACATTAAAGAAACGTCAAAAAAAGTTGTATTGTTTTAAAGCTAATTGTAACTGTCTGATTTGAGATTTTTATGTTTATTTATTAAAATTTGTATTTCTATTTTTTTTTAAATAATTTAATATAAATAACAAATTTAGACTGGAACGTAATATTTTCCATTTTTTTGGTTTGATATAAAGTGGTGAAATAAACCACCCCCTCCATGTTTATTTTTCAAGGTTTCTTACACTTTTAAGTTTCTTAATCGAAGTGAGGTTTTTAAGATAGTTTTGCTTATTCAGAAACTTGTTTGCCTCTTTCAAAAGCTTCGTATTCTTCTTAGGTTTTTAGAAAAAAAAATGGAACTATGCAAAATACGAAATCATCATCTTCTGATCTCTTTATTCTAAGTAACAACAGACAAAAAAGTTTCTCAATAATCAAAGCTACCATAGAATTTTATTCGATTAAGAAATTTAAAAGTATAACAAAATTTGGAAAATATACATGAAATAGGATTTATTTCACACCTTAACCAGGAAAACGAAAAATATCATTTTATAAGTATTAGGGGTTGTAACTTTTTAGGGGAAGCACCAATTAAAAAAATATATATGCGCAAGTTCCTTCCTTAAAATTTGAAAAAAGAAACTACCTCTAAATTTTTTGTATACACACCTAGTATATTAGAAATTTTGTTTAGGAATTTTTGATGTTATTGTTAGTAACGATGCACTACATATACAGGGTGTTCGGTAAAGAATAGGCTATACTTTAAAACGAACTACCTTGGACAACGTGAATTAAATCAACGTACCTCAGAAGGATTGATTTTTGAGTTAAATGTACAGGGCGTTCTGAGCGTCTGCACCACTATATTATTTCTTTCAGTTTTTTTTCATTATAGAGATTTTTGGAAAATTATTAGTTATTTTGGAACAGCCTTCTATTAATTTTAAAAAGTTACATGTTGCCAAAATGCATAATTTCAGAGAAAATTGCGTTTAAGGTATTTATTAAGCTTGCTAAATCAATACATAAATTCTAACGAATTATTAATTCAAAAAGTTATTATAGTCAGTAATGTCTAGCACGTAGCTGTCTGATGGATTTCATTATTTTCTTTTTACGGTTATTTAATTATTTTTTAAATGTTGTCTTTCTTTCATGTTACCATATTTCTTTGTATTGTGTTTTGACGCCTTTTCATAACATAACATTACTAACTGTACTAACTTTTTGAACTATTTATAATTTGTTAGAATTTATGTCTTGTATCTCCAAGCTTAACAACTACGTTAAACGCAGTTCTATGTGCATTTTGCCCACATGCTCAGTATAACTCTTTAGACATTTAGACATTTATTAGTGTTAAATACACATAAAGTGTTTACACACGTCAGAAAAAGAGAATATGGTAGTACATTCAGGTAAGATACAAAATATAAATATTTAATACTAAGATAGTCATAAAAATACGCATAAAAACATACATAATAAAAGACAAACAGTTTATACATATTAAAATAAGAAATAAAGACATACATAACAAGCAGTAATGAGATTATTGCTTCTGTGATTAGAGTGTTTGTTTACGTTTGCATATTCTTATCACTTATCACTTGTAAGTAAAAATTAGTATTATTTTATTTTACATTGTATTGTATTATATTGTAGATTTAGTAAATAAACATTATTATTATTATTATTATTATTATTATTATTATTATTATTATTATTATAAACGTCATAATTTATTAAATTTAAATATTGCAAATAAAATATGCAAAGTCTTAGTCAAGATTTCATGAAACGGTGAGATAACTAATCGGTTTTTTCAAAATAACAAATCATTGTCCAAAAATCTCTATCCCTTAAAAAAAGTGGAAAGAATAATATAGTGGCACAGGCACTCAGAACGCCTTTTACATTTAACTGAAAAATCAATTGGATATTCATGTTTATCTTACAAAAAAACCTTTATTTCCATAATTTAACAATTACCCAATTAATAAGAAAGGTCTGACAAAAAGTCATCGTTTGAGCAGGCATAATCAATGATCGTGTAGTCAAACCCGTCTCCTCATCCCGAAACTCCAGATACAGTGACTTCAGTAGGATGGGGCACCATCTTATTAGGCTAGTTCAGTTTTCAATTATTTAGACAGAATTTCTCCCAACCGATGCATTGGAAGACAAGGTTTTCTGGAATGACCATCTAGATGCCATATTTAACCCCAATATTGATGTGTTTCTTTGGTGTTGTTTGATATATTACATGATTTAAAAGAACTAATTACAAACAAAAATGAGAAGAATAATACTTCACTGAACTACTAAATATTAAATTACTGTTTCAGTGCTGTATTTCATCAGCTGTTCTAAACTGACTGATTTTAAATATTAGCATAAATTTGTTCTTTAATTATAAAGTAAAAGAAATAATTAAGTCCAGCGCTTCAGAGATTTTTTTTTAATTTTATTATTCGTGTACTTTTTCAGCACTACAAGATAACCAATGACTAATTTATATTTTTCCCGAAGGACACATATCTTTTTCAACCGGTAAATGCAATGTAAATATCAATCCACGCAGTTTATGTCCTTTTGTTACCAGCCGGGTAAACACTTCTCTGCTTACACATTCGATGTGAGCCCCTAATCGATATCAAATTTATTCTCTTTCCAGAAACTAATTTCATCGACTCTAACTCATATCCAGGCACGTTAATTATCAGTCATGCCCATAAGGAATACACTTAAGGGTAGAGCTTTACCAAATGATCGTTTATGCATGAAACAAATAACCAATAATAATAGAATATGGAGACGGTTTTTAAACCTATATTTTTAAATTAAAATATAAATGATAATAATAAAATGTTAGTGTTAAAACTAATGAATTCTTCATAAATAAATGTAAATGAACGATTGAAATTAACTCGATTAATTACTCTTTTCACATAATCGTCTATTCAGTGACCAATTCAATTCATAGAGATTGGTTAGAATCAGTCAAATCACTCTCTAACGTTTAAATTTAAAATGAGGGCATACTGTGGATTCTGCCTATTACCTTAAGGTACAAATCTGTCAGCTCTAAAGTGAGCGTCGGCGGTAGGAACTTCCACGTCAGCAAAGCCGTGTGGGTGACGTTGAGCAGGACAATCACCAGGTTCCAGAGAAGGATGTCGGGTGCACAAACCTCCACACCTCCCCAGATCGTTAAGAAAAAGTAGCCGATTGAAAGCAGTGCTCTAAAATTGAAAATATGACAAGTATTAGCTGTGAACAAGGATAATAAATTTAACAATACTGATATGTTTTGTGTTACAAATTATACTTTACTATGTGACAAAAAATGCATCACTCTGTTGAGGTCAATGGTCGCGTTCAGCAGAACGTAGCGCTACCGGAGCGATCATCAATTTTCTGCCGAACGTCTGTTTTGTTAAATGATCAGTTAGCCCGTAGCGGTAGCCATTTTTTCGAGTGAAATAAAATTACGCTACGCTACCGATCACTGTTACATCAACCACTATTTTGTGTCATCAGCAATCAACTGTCATTTTCAAAACTTTTAGGTTAAAATTAAATATAAAAATTTTGAATTTGCTTTAACTTTTATTTTGAATATTAAAATCCAAATGAACCCAGGAGAAGAAATAATGATTACCTACGATTTTAAGGACCGAATTTATGGAAGTTCTGTTTCATCAACGGCTCCAAGGTGGTAAGAATTTTATATCTGTTCATTACATTTTGGGTCTCGTTCTATTATCAATATTTTTAGATTCAAGATTCTGTGAGGAGAAGAAGATTAACAGCTCTGTCTACTATTAGACCTAGATCTATACCATCTTCTTCTGCAATTAAAATTGCTTCAGGAATACGAACATTATCCATTTTAATTATTTATTAAATCAAAATTGCGATTTTATTTTTTAAGGTTATCCACAAAACAAACAAAACAAGACTGTCATCTGTCAAATGGGTAAATGCGTAAAAGCACGTTCAGCAGAACTCCAAGCGATAGATCAGTTTTAAAGATCGCTACCTGATCAACTTTGTTCTGCTGAACGCGACCAATATTTTAAAACCAAACTCTATACATATGCTTAGGATGTAGAGAGTAATGGATGATAAAAAAATCAACAAAAAAAGGATGACATTTTATCTTGTTTTAAGCAGTTCTATGTTACAATGATAAAATGCTCAGAGTTAGAAAATGGCATAATTATCATCAACTGAGTTATTTTGAAAGAGATCGTACTATTGGCCTACATAAGGCAGGAATTGGTTTTCGCGAAATCGGTAGACGGATGGAAAGAAATGTTGTAACAATTATTCGTTGTTGGAGAAGATGGTCAGTATATAATAGACAACATCGCAGGAGAGGCTTTGGACGACTTAGAGAAATGACATATCGAAAAGACAGGAGATTGATACTGTTTGCTCTTAGGGATCGGCACAGTACCTCCAGATCAATAGGAAAATTTTATTTGGGAGAGATAGGTAGACCATAAAATCACAATGCGTTTCGTATGTCGTCGTATTCGTTCCTATGGTCCAATTTCATATCGCCTGACATTAATACTCCCTCTAACCAATCCTCATCGTGCCCTTCGATTCGAATGATGCAATGCACGGTCAAACTGGAATGGAAAATAGAATAGTGTTATATTTACTGACGAATCTAGATTTTGCCTGTGAGCCCACGACGGTCGTCGACGAGTCAGGCGTTGAAGAGGAGAAAGGCGATTCTTGGAGTTTGCCGTGGAATATGAAACAGCCCTTACCAGAGGATTGATGGTGTGGGGTGGAATCAGGATAGGTAGCTGAAAATAACGTCACGTTTCAACAAGATAACGCTTGTCCTCATATTGCAGTGGTTACATTACAGTCCTTAGAAGAGGCCAACATCAATATTATTCCATAGCCCACACGTTCGCCTGACCTTTCGCCCATCGAATATGTTTGGGATATTATGGGCCAAAGATTGGGAATGCTTCCAAACCCTCCAAATAACTTAGAACAGCTGTATGATGTTCTACAAATTGGTTGGCATGATCTTCCTCAGGACTCTATAGATCACCTCATTAGAAGCATGTCCAGGAAAACCCCAAAATGTATTCGTTTAAATGGAGGGGCAACCCATTACTAAATTTGGACTCTATAGGATGCGATTTTAGCAATGAAAATCAATCGTTATTCTTAACACCATAAACACATTTCGTTAAAAAATATACACTTTTTGTCACATAGTATACAGGGTGTCCCAGAAATCAACGTTAAGCCGGAAACGGGCGATAGGCCAAGTCGTGACAGTTATTAGAAAAATATAGAAAAAAATCTTTGTCATGTCCTTTTCAAATTATAAGTATCAAAAAATAAATTGGAAAAACTGATATCCTGTGATGATCTATCAAGTCCTGTGACTACAAATATTAATGTTTCGTCAATCTTTTTTCTGTAATGTAATCATGAATAACCCTTCTCTAAATTACGGTTTAAAGTTAAAACATAACTGCCTCAGTTTCAAATAAAATGTTGGATTTTTGCCCAACATTAATCTCAAAATAATTACATCACCCGACTTTAACCGACTGTACTGTAAAAAAATGCACTACACTATTTTGGCAAGTAATTTTAAAAGATGGCGCATTTAGTTCGGATTCTAAAATGGTATGATACTTACTAGATTACTTCTTTGTTTAGGAAAAAAAAATTTTTTTTAGTGGAACCGGTTTTCAGGCCAATTTTGTTTAATTATTTAAAATGTTGGTAACTCAATCTAGGCATTTTTAAGACCACAATAGGTACAAGTTCGACTGAGACGGAGAATGACGTTATTTTGCCTAGTGTGAGCGAGACAGATGACGCTAAGTGTGAGCGAGATAGATAGTGACGACTTTTACATTTATATGAGTGAAATAGATAGAGACGCCACCCCGGCAACACAGTTATGCATAGGCATGCATGGACAAGGTGGTGTCTCTATCTGTTTCACTCACAATTGTCGAAATGGCGTGTACTTGTATCTGTAAATTGTGGTCTTAAAAATGCCCAGGCTGCATTACCAACATTTTAAATAATTAAACAAAATTGGCCTCCACTAAAAAATCCGGTTCCACTAAAAATTTTTTTTTTTCCTAAACAAAGAAGTAATCTAGCAAGTATCATACCATTTTAGAATCCGGAGTAAATGCGCCATCTTTTAAAATTACTTGCCAAAATAGTGTAGTACATTTTTTTACAGTACAGTCGGTTAAAGTTGGGTGATGCATTTTTTTTTAATTTAATGTTGGGCAAAAATCCAACATTTTTTTTTAAACAGGCAGTTATGTTTTAATTTTAAACTGTAATTTATAGAAGGGTTATTCATGATTACATTACAGAAAAAAGATTGCCGAAACATTAATATTTGTAGTCACAGGACTTGATAGATCATCACAGGATGTCAGTTTTTCCAATTTATTTTTTGATACTTATAATTTGGAAAGGACATGACAAAGATTTTTTTTTATATTTTTCTAATAACTGTCACGATTTGGCCTATCGCCCGTTTCCGGCTTAACATTGATTTCTGGGAAACCCTGTATATGAGTGTCTTTATTTTGTTGTATGATAAAATATACCAAACACATGTTTGACTTAACAATAGGTTTGTTTTAGCAGCGTTGAAAACGGTTTGGAAACCATCAGAAATGTCCGTCCAACTATTTATTGCGTCAAATTCAATCTTAACGCGTTCTCAACTTAACTGGTCGAATATTTCTGACAGTTTCCAAACCGTTTTCAACTGCTGCAAAAACAAGCCTAATATCTTTTCTCTGACTAACGGTTACAGAATTATGACAGGCAAACAGGTTTTGAATATGTGACAACACTGCACAGATATCATGTCAGGTGTGTGTACATAATAATTACAAACGCACGTAAACATACTATGAATGGCTTTCTTAAAATTCTTTTCCTAACACAGAATAACATGTGAAATAGTTATAACTATAAAAATTACTTGTGAGAAGCGTTTACCGTACAAACATCTCGGAACCAGAAAGTTTTGTCCAGATTTCCTATAAATTATCATGTCATGCAGTTGGTCATTGTTACTATAAATTGTTCCATTTTTGCTTATGTACTTGTAAATCTAAATTAGAATATTCGTCTGTCATATGGTCTCCTCAGTACATCAGTATTATAACATTTACATACAAGTTTAGTGTATGGTATAAGGTACGGAAAAAAATTCAGAGACGTTTCTTGAAAGATGCGGCTTACACAGAGGACGAGGTTGGTATTTATCCAGAAATTGGTGATGAAGACAGAATGAACTTTTAACTAGGTTTTAATTTCAGTCTAGAATTACGTAGAACTATTGCACAGTTAGTTTTTGTTTGTATAAGGTTTTGCATGACACGATTGTTAATTGGTCGTTAACTTTTCGGTTACCTAGACTTTCATCTCGCGGAAACATGCTAATTTAATACTCCACTAACAAATATTCAAAAATTCTCTTAGTATACACACTTGTAAATATTTTTAGTTAGTAGTTTATATTATGTATATTTGTACTTTGTTTAATTGTATTTATCACTGTTATATTGTGATTTCTTTATGTTGCGAAATGTTGATTTTAATTTTTGTTTTCTCTTGCCCTATAACTGGACTTTGATCTGTAGAGTAGTGTCCTGTACAAATAAATAAAGGTGTGGCTTAGTACATAAAACGGTAGCATATTCGCCCACATCAAAGAACTTAATTATTAAGTTAAGTCGATATAATCCGTTTTCGTCACTTGACAAGTCTTACCTGACCAGCAGGACACTCTGCTTGAAGCTCCCCGGCACCAGGAAGGCCGCAGCGAAGAAGAAGTTGGCTGTCTGGAACAAGTTGTGTTGGGCCGGTGTCCACTCCTTGCACATTGTCCACGAGTCGTCGTCGGCGGTGCCGTTGAACATCTGGTAGTCGTAGTCGAACTCGGTGGTGTTCGTCAGGTTGTAGAAGTAGTCGTTGTGGTTCCATTGCCCCGTCAGGTTGCCCTCGGCTAGGTAGGTGTTGTTGGGCTTGGTGGCGGCATATTTGGAGATGGTGCCGTTTATATCCAGCGTCGTCATGTTGACACGCGGGCGCAGTTTCAACTTGGGACTGGAGAAATTCGTCTTGAAAGGAACGATGTTTGACGAGTAAGTCCTAGATTGCATCACAGATATTTCCATTATGACTTACTGAAAAAAAAATGGAATTACGATGATTCCCAATGAAAATTCATGATTTGGTTTAGCACACTGTAAGGAGAAGCGATTTTAACAGTCGAAATTTAATAGTATTTATTGCCACGGAAAGCCTAGTCATTGGCTGTATTGTTGG
This sequence comes from Monochamus saltuarius, assembly GCA_025584915.1. Lineage (NCBI taxonomy): Eukaryota > Metazoa > Arthropoda > Insecta > Coleoptera > Cerambycidae > Monochamus > Monochamus saltuarius. The sequence goes on along the minus strand of CM046723.1, from coordinate 16,603,928 downwards.
CAAAGGCTGTATCAAATGAATATTCCTTTGATTGACTGAAGTTTGTCGTCATTTCAGGGATTGCCTGTTTCATTGTCGTCAAACAGAGTAAAAGATTAAACGATTACACGTTACAGTGTTTGACGGACGTTTGTTTAGTCATTTGCTGAATTGTGTTGTGTAGAATTTCGGGCCGTAATAACTAATAATTCTACTTTTTTTATTGTAAATGAATAACCATATGTACAGAGTGATCTTAATATGTACAGAGTGATCACGTGAAAATTGCCCTCCCTCCCCTTGTTCTCCGTTATTGTTTGAATTTGTTTTTTAAATGAAACACTCTTTATTTTTACGCCATTGAAAAGACGGCCAATTTAGCTTTTCAGAAATATATTATACATGATACTTATCTTTTATGGCTTTTGATATATTACAGGTTTATTGTTAATGTGCAGCATCATATAACTGATATAAGTATTTTAAAGGTATATGAATATTAAAAGAAATAAATTTATAAGAATGGTTCAATATAACCTACCGCTTTTTGAATGTAAGGCTGACTTTACTAAATTTTACATGTGTATCCTTATTTTCCATTAAAACCTAATTCCCAATTAAAATGCTTAACTTTAGTCTCAATTTAAGTCCTACTCGCCATTTGGTATATGATATATAACATTGTTCCAAATGAATGGAACTAATATTTTGCCAAAATAAACATATTTTGTTTACTTTCTATTTTGCATATTTCTACAGATAGTATTACATTTCAAGTATATTCAGCAAATGACTAAACAAAAATCCGTCAAGCGCCGTAACGTATAATCGATTAACCATTTAATTATTGTTAATGTTTGACGAAAATTAAACAGGCAATCCGTGAAATGACGTAAAATTTCAGTCGATCAAAGGAATATTCATTTCATTACAGCCTTTGCCGGCAATACAGCCAATGGCTAGGCTTTCCGTGAAATGACAAATTACACACAATGACTACGACATTTATTAATCCAAAAGATCATATAAAATGACACACAAGTCAAAAGGTACATATGACATTTACATAGAACCATCTTCAGTTAAATATAAAATTGGACAAATTTCTGTATACAAAGATTAAAATTTCGAAAGTATAAAGCACAAGAGGTGGTCAAACGCTAACCGGCATCAATCTTTCACATTGATTGTTCTTCCACCCTACTATACCCACACAGAGGGTATTCTCTCCTGCTGATCTACAGTCTACCGATCACAGGATTCGAACCTGCATATCTAATTTCTTGTAGCATTCTTCAAGCATTCAGAACTTGACACAATAATTGTAATATCGTCAGCGAAAACACAGTGACAAATAATTATTGGTTTTCCTATGTCATTATTATACAACAAAAATAGGAATGGGCCCAAGGCGCTCTCTTGCGGAACTCCTAATAAGGTTCAAACTGCTCAGATTTAAATCTACCTATATAGGCACTGTTTTCTTGTGAAGAAATATGATCTTAGTAAATTGTTACATTTTCTTCGTTATAATAATTAAATTAATTATTATTAATTATAATTAATTAAAATTAATTATAATTATAAACTGTTCATAATTCAGATAATCAAATAAGACAGTTGTCGTTGAATGATATTTCTTAAAACTTGTTGATTCGGAGAGAACAGTTTATTTTGTGTTCTAAAAATTATCTTTTATTCTATGCGATAGTCATTTTTCAATAATTTTAGAAAAAAAGCAGACAATAAAGATATATGTTTTTTATAGACATATTATTTTTGAAATCATATCTGGAAAAGAATTATTTTTTAAACATTCACTAATAATTGCACATTAAGAATCACAAACCAAATACACATTTTTTGTAGAGAAAAAGTCTCTAATTAGAAGTTGACCATCCAGACTCGATACATTGCTGCCAAAAGGAAAAGAAAGTAATAATTAAGGCATGTTCTTGGGAAATTTAATTTCACATCCCTCAGGGTACTGACAGAGAAAAAATTGATAAATGATGTAATCATGACATCAACAAAAACGCAGATATAATAATAATAACTTCGGACAAAAATTTAGAGTACATCTTGAATTATTATTGTAAATATATATTAAAAAAGGTTTATCATTTTTAAATTCATGAGAAAATTTGTAATATAAAGGAAAATTTTGCCACTAGCTGTGGCAAATGCCGTTCAAAAAATTAAATGCTGTTTAAAATACCTTCGAAGATTTGGAAAACAACAAAATTTTTAAATTTAGTTTTTATTTTATCTGACTAAAACTAATTCCATTTTCTCATTACCACGTTTTTTTTTTTAAATTAGGTACATTTTCAGTTTTTTAATTCAACGTTTCGATTTTTTAGGACCATCATCAACTATATATCTTTAAATATGCATATTGCAAAATTGCAAATTAAACGAAATTTAGGTAATAAATGAAACAAAACGTTAAAGCACTATATCAATTTTTTTGACGTTTTTGTCATTTACTGAAGATACAGTTTGCCAGACAAAATGGGTTTTTAATTTGGTAACCATGTTCATTCCGTAGAGAACTTATTATGTAGAATCACTTATACAAAAGTCTTACTAGCACTGAACAGTCAATATTTACAAGGTTGTTTCAGGTTGAATTTGAACATGCTGTATACGCGTATACAAGATGATAAAATAATCAGGACGATTATTTTAAGATCTGAAGAAATAGATAGTTATTTATGCAACAAGTACAAAAGTAAGTGTTTATTGCACGCGACGTGAAATTGTCGAGTGCAATAAGCACTTTTTGTACGAGTTGCATCCAATATTTTTTCTATGTTCATGCAGAAACCAAAAAATGTTATTTAGATGACACTAAGTCTAGGAAAATGTGACGTAGATTTGAACGTTTATGTTTGTCATGATGACAAAACGCTGTAGTAGAATGACAGATGAATGCAATAAACATTTTATCGCACTAGTGCAATAAAGAACCACTTTTCCCACTAAATATAGTTCAATAAAGTTTTGTTTTTTGCATGAACGTAGAAAAATGATATTTAATGGGTGTTTACCTTTCTTTATCACGTGGTAAACGATATATGAGAAACATAAAATAATTAAAATGCCGGAAATCTTTTCAATACTTAGAGAGATCATCACAATTCGGTTTATATTAATTTTTATGATTTAATGGGGAAATAGCGATTTTTCCTAGTTTATGTTGAATTTCAGGGGGATGTTCCTTGATTTATATTAGACCAAAGAAAAGGATAATTTTAGAAATATAGAACTTTCAATATTTCTTGATTTATACTGATAAAACTTAGGAAAAAAATTTGCTATGTTAATTCATGAAGCTTTAAAATGAACTAGATGAACCAAAATATTTTATTTAAAGTTATATTTTAGGAAAAAATATATACAGCCGATATTATAAATGCTCAGTAAGTTCATTCATTCATTCTATAATGAAAAATTTTAATCAACTTATAAATTTAATTAGGCACCATGTTGATAAAAACTGACAATTAAATAATACACAATTAAACATAAAAGTGAAGAAAAAACAGAAGCTAATCATACCGGTTAACAGCGATACGTAGAACTAATCTATTTATTATTTAAAACTTCAAATATTTATAGCATAGATATTTCTCCTTTAACAAGCAAAAACAATCTGTAGGTAATGGTTTAAAGATTAGTTGTGGCTACTCCTTTGTAGCTGCTTGGTGAACGATTAAACGGATAAAAGTAGAGATCAATGATCTAAAACAAAAACAACATTACTTACATGAAAGGCGACTAACCCCTCATTTGTGACAAAACTTGCGTAAACTTTACGAACATAATTTCATTATTTCTACGTTAGACACGGAAGACGAGGAAAGGCTGTTGTTCCGAACAGTATCGTGCCAGCTCGACAAGACTGAGCTGTAAATGTTACATGGAAAACTAGAGAAGGCTCGAATTAATCATGCAAGGTAATTTAGTCCATAATTGTGGTATAAGGGGAATTGTAGTACTCGTAACCATGTAATTTACATTTTTGATAACACTCTTGCCCACGAAAGCAACAGCTAAGCCATCGACTCACCTGTCGGTCATGGGGGTGGGTATTAGGTCTTGTGGTCTTCTATGCTAAACACTGTTGCACCCGCCAGTATCATATTAGAAAGCTCTGTGTTTTCTACGAGATCGTGGCGAGATATTTACGCGAAGAGTCAGAGGCGTGCGTTGTTCTCCGACCGACACGCCCCATTCTACTGATTCCCAGAGCGGTATAGACGGCTTTCCATTGATTTCTCTCCGGTCTATTTCAGTTGGTCAACTACCCCATTGTACGAGGGCGAAATCGATACGCGGCACATGGACGTTTTCTTTCCTCGACGGAAAAACGTAGGTCGGCGGAAACTTTTCCCAGTTCGAAATCACGTTGAGACAAACAGATTGCGTCCAGGAACGTTGCTATTTACGCCATGCGGAACAAAAACAAAATGTAACACAAAAAGTAAAAAGTACGTTCCTACAATCATTTTCCATGGTATTGTATACAGAGTGTAACAGTGACGGTCTGTCAAACTCTCTCGCAGCTGATTCCTTTTTATTAAAAAAAAAACAAAAACGAAAGAATGAAGTAAGGGATGATAATTCACAGATTGAACGTGTTTCTATCAATTAAATAGTCCAGATTCCATTGAATATACAGGGTGATTTAAAACTTATCTAAAAAAATTTTCTTGAATGTACAGGGGACTCTTACAATTATAATTTTGTAAAAATAAAATAAAAAAGCAGTTCAAAAATGATGAAATGATTTAAAAGTACATTTAATAATAATATTAATTTAATACTGGGACATGCTGTATAAGGTACGGATATAATTGAGCCTCGTGTATGATACGCTACACTGCTGCAACACGACGTGGACCCCCTGGATCTCCATCTCTTTCACGATTTGGTTGCAAATTTCAAGCGCCACGTCTGCGTTGGCACTACACTTGCACTCACTGTACACGGTTGTAAAAGTAGCTACATTTGGCACATGTTTACCGGAAAATCGTTCTGCTAAAGCATACCTTCACCATAAATTAAAATGACACCCATCAACTGCGAGTTGCTATACCTTAGTCATTTATGATATTTGAAAAATTATATAAATACTTGCATCACGAAAAAGTTAATGCGATAAGTAATTGGCTATTTGGAATCGCCTGACTAGAGACTACAGTAGCCGAGCGATATAAAGGTTGAAACTTCTAGAACTTCAATAATTTTTTTCTGGGAAACTATAAGGATTTTACAAAAATTTCTTTTTACGATATTGACTCCATTTTTCATGACGCATAAATTTCCAAATTTATTCTATATAAGTTCTAAATCACCCTGTATACACGGTGTTGGCTTAAGAAAGTTGTATACTTCAATGGTAGTTACCTATTAAAAAGTATACTCGTATGTCTAAGGAGAAACATACCTCTGATATGATAATACGAAGCAACGAGTAAGTTTACAGAGTATCGGTATTTGCTTTTGAATATGGGTTGGTCCATTTAGACTGTAAAAAAACATTGAATTTAGATGCAAATTTAACATAAACGTGTTATTTCATTAAACTAGTGTATCTGCAAGCAACGAAGGGATTGTAGAGTGCATTGAAAGGGGGCAAAATATTTCTCTGCAGAAATGTGTTTAAGCCTAGTCTGTCCGCTTCAGGGAGGAAGGGGTACAAAGGTATCCTTTTTTGATTTTTCGCTTATAACTCGAAAATGGTGCATCGGGCCAAACAATTCTTTACATAAAAATTATGAAATCTATAATATTGAATGCACACATTTCGCTAAAATGCATCATTTCCGAAATATCTGTGCTCAAAAGTCCGTAATTCAAATATATATACATTAACCTTTTACAAAGAGAGAGCACTTTCTATTTCCTTTGTCAGTTTATCTATCAAGTTCCGCGATGAAAACCTTGTAGTAGATCCTCTGCTGCTTTTCCAAAGGATTAGCATCAGTAAAAAGGTGACGTCGACTTGAAGGATTATCTGCAATACGACCATAACATCCTGTTCATAAAACCTGACAGAGCAAAAGTACAAACCCACGTTTACTCCACCCATCAATTGTAACAACTGGGACTTGTTTGTTCTTACACGCATTCACTGACTGCGATTCTACTAGCGCGACATTCCGGAAGAATAAAATTGATTTCGCAAAAAAATTGCCAAAAATATCCTCTCTTCCTCAATCTTCTTCGCAAGCTGACGTTGAGAAAGCTGGGCGAATATGCATACTAAATGGTACGGTGCCCTTGCAAAGATACGTTCTCTGAGGTACGATTCATTTGTGAAATCGGCATCGAATATAAAACGAGATCTTGCATCACTTCCATCCAGCAAGGCAGCAGCGAAAGAGCACTAATTAAGCATGTTCCACCAGGTGCAGCTCTGGCTGGGAAACCAATTACCTCCTTGTGAGAATGGGAACGCTAAGGAAATATCTTACCTCCTCTAATGACAAAACCTGAAGCGGCATCAAGGGAAATTTTGAACCTCCTATTTTGAAGATGCGCGAAAAATTGTAGCAGTGGAAGGTGCAGCTGCAATAAGGTAGCGATGAGTTACTCTCGATTATGCGGAAACTGTCAGGGTCACTGTTTAAACAGCGTCGCATTTTAAACGAAGATGATGAAGATGACTTAAAACCCATTCCCACATCTTCTGCTGACTGATGACGAAGACAATGATGGTTCGCAATGCATACAGCGGCCGGTATTGATGGTGGAGCGAGAAGTAGAAGTCTTCCGGCCCAAATAGGTCAAGTTAACATTTTTTCGAATGATGGTATAAGTTTACTATACTCGCGTCAAGAATTCAGACGTCTTACGTCACGGCTGACGTTACACATTTGTTTCTATTGTCAACGTAATTTTCGATATTTGGTCGCGTTAAAAACAGTAATTTTTTGCAATTTAGTGCAATTTATAACGCAAACTTTTAGTGTAGTATATAGTTTTATTAGTATCAGTTGCAGTTTCTTAAATATTTTGATGAAAATGTAATGAATTATTCATTTGTTCGTATGACGTAAGTCGTCTGAATTCTTGTCGCGAGTATAATTAAAATTTGCTTTTTAAAGTTATCAAGTGAACAACAAATGTCAAACCTCAAAGTAGGGTGTTTAATCTTTTAATTTTATGTTGTGTCATGTTAATGTTATGAATGTCAAAAATATTGTATAATTTTTTCAGTAGAAAACATTGCACCCAAAGTCGAACTTCAGAGAGCTATATCTCAAAACCATGAGACTTTTGGACTCAGTGGCCATGAGAACTTTTGTTCTACTCGTCGAGAACTAACAGAGTCCAGAGTTTCATCAAATTTGACCGAGACCCAATTTCCATAAGGACCCTGCGGGGTCCTTTACACAAATTTTTTAAAGTTATGGCGAAGGTTCCGGTGAAAAATTTCAATCTTCAAATTTTACCCTTTGACGAATACCAAGGAAATAAATCAAATTACTTAGAATTAAATGAATATTTATGTGCTATTACATTAATTTTTCACTTTCTACTTGATTGACTAACTTCAGAAACTCTAATCTACCATCAAATTATAATCCTGTACTGTGTTCGCGGCAAATTACAAAAACAAATCTTTGGCTATCGAAATAATAAGCTCCTTTTTATTTTAGAGCCTTTCAAATGGTTTAAGATGAGATTGAAATTCACACATATTTTTTTTACGTTATAGCTAAAGTTCCGGTGAAAAATATCAATCCTCAAATATTATCCTTTACCGAATGCCAAGAAAATAAATCAAATTACTTTAGCAATTTAATAAATATTTATGTGCTGTTACGTTCATTTTTTACTTTCTACATGATAGATTAATGTCAGGAAGTGAAATCAACCATCAAGTTATGATCCTGGACTGGGCTCGTCGCAAATTACAGAAACAAATCTTTGCCGATCAAAATAATGAGCTGCTGCTTATTTTAGAGCCCTTTCGGATGAGAACGAAATTCACATATAACTTTTTTAAAGTTATGGCGAAGGTTCCGGTGAAAAATTTAAATATTCAAATTTTACCCTTTACCGAATGCCAAGGAAATAAATCAAATTACTTAGCCATTTAATGAACATTTATGTGCTGTTACATTCATTTTTCATTTTCTACATGATAGACTAACGCCAGGAAGTCAAATCTACGATCAAATTATAATCCTGGACTGTGTTCGTGGCGAATTACAAAAACAAATCTTCGCCGATCGCGTGCATGTGCAACGGACTAAGAAACGCGTCTATTTAAGTCTCCCAAGGCCAAGATTGTTAATAAAGTTCCGATCGACAAAGCCCATATTTTGGGTGACCTTTGAACTATACGCGTCATTAAATGTGTTGCAAAACAATGGGTTTTGCGAATGATTTACTGTCGGTATTTAAAAAGTAGCACAAATAAAAAGATAGTTTGAAATTTGGTTCATCACTGCTTATTTCAGAAGGTTATTTATTGAATTATTTTAAAACCGTAAGGTCAGGGAAGTTTTAAAAGACATTATTAGCATTGTTAGTCACTAGTCACAAGTTGATACAGGGTGTTTCTAACTAAGTGTGAGACAATTTAAGGGGACTCTTCGATGAAAATTAAGACGAGTCTTTTATCTAACAAAAACTTCCCTCAAAATTTACACCCCTCCAAAAAACACGTGTTCTTTTACATGAGAGATGTTCAATACAAAAAAATGTTCTGAAAAAAAATTTCCCAACCAGCGAAACAGTTATACAATTTTCACGTAAGACAATTATGTTTTATTGCCGTATTACTATTGCTTTCAAAATATATTTTTGTTTTATTATAGCGGCAAGTCCCATTATTTTGTTGTCAGTTACTGAAATATTTTATAAATTTATCACAATAACGTTTTGATATCTACTTAAATAATAAAACAGCATATACACAAATGTATAATTATTTTATAAACATTTCTGCTAATAAAACAAAACTATGTTTTTGTTTTATACTAATTGTTTAGCAATGTTCCGTAATATTTCAAACCACGCTATAATAGTATATTATTTAACGAGCGGTAATGCAGGTCATAACTCACGCAGATGAAGTGTGGTTTAATTCATCAAGTGAGTTATGACCATTACCACAAGTTGAATACTATACTTTATCTACGACTATAACATCTTTTAGGACTATTATTAGAAATTGATTTGAAAACGTCAAAATTATTTTGTTAAAATATCAAATGATATTAGCTCAATGATAATAACTGACAGTTCCGCCTACTGACAGGTGTTGGCAATTTAATAATTTTAAAATCTTTTAATTATTCATTCCTTTCCACTTGTTAAAAATTCTTTCCATTTTACACCAATGGAACGTATTTATCGGCTTAAAAATTTCCAAGAATTTACTGCGTACACTATTTACATACCGAATTATCATTGTAGAAGCCCAGCGTGAGTTATAATAACTCACTATAGAAATTCACGCTATTATTTGTTTATGGATACTATTAATTGCTCAAAAGCAGTTGAATAATTAATATATAACTAAATTAATAAGAGTAGATAAAATGTATTATAATTGATTCTTAGACGTGGGTTGTCAACCTATAAATCTATTACTACATTAAAAGATACTTGGAGACAATTTTACATCTAAGAGCAAATAGCTATATTATACACTGTAATATTATTATGTAATCATATTATCGCTTGTAAAAATAATAATATAGCAATTACAACAAAAGAATGCTTATTTTAATACAAAATTACATTGACAAACCATTGTATAAAGTGTATTTGAAACAGCAAATGTTTGCATTATAGCGAACGGTAAGTCTCTTGCTTAAATATTCATAGTTATTGTATAAGAACAAACATGTCATGTTTAAGCCAGTGGAAAACATTAAAAAGAAGTGGCGCATTTAGAAGAAAAGTAAAGATATGTTATCAAAAAAAATATATGACTTTTATTTCGAAATTGAATGAATTCCTACTTTTATCTCACCCGTTTCATTGAAATGTTTTGGAAATTTGAAAAATCTATGATATTAAATGCTTTCATATATTATTTACCTGTTATGATAAATTTTTTATAGAATCAAAATTTCCAATGTATTATATAAATCGGCTAATCAACTTATTTCTCATTTGATGGTTTTTACAATCAAGTTGTTTTATAAGCGGCAGCCAATTTTTATACAACGAATCAATCAAAAACCCCATTTACCATTTTATGGTGTAGGGTAATACAAATTACTAACTTAATTTACTATAACTAATATACATGCATAAATTTCGTCCACTCCTTCTTATTTCTTGCTAAAATTTTTGCGTCGGTCCATGTTATTCCTTTTCTCTGTAATATTTCTCCTACGGTTTTGTCCCATATTTGTCTACGTCTACCTCTTTTCTTCCGTTTCTCTATTTTTGCCTCCCATACCCGTTTGACTTGTCTTGCATTATTCATTCTTTGTAAGTGGCACCACCAGCTCATTTGCCTTCTTTCAATAAATTCTAATGTTAGTTGTATTTCTAGATCTTCCCGTATAACTATGTTCCTCATTTTGTCTGCTCTAGTTACGCCTTTGACTCTTCGTAGATACTTCATTTCTATGGCTTGTATTTGGCTTTTTTGTTTCCTTGTCAATACCCAAGATTCACAACCGAAAGTTAAAATTGGTCTATAAATGGATTTAAAGATTTCTTTTTTACTTATAAATAGCTTATTCATTGTATGGTATAATTGTAGCGTTTTTTCTATCCTGTTGTTGATTTCTACATTATCGTCAGTGAATGCTCCCTCTGAAATGCCTATTCTCTGCAATTGTCTGTACCCTACATATAATTTTTTTTCTTTAAGTGAGCATTTCTTTATTACTATGTCGATAAAAATTGTGAACAGTACGGGACTTAAACTTCCTCCTTGTCCCAATCCTTCATTTGTTGTAAAACTTTCCGACATCCTATTTTGGCTATTGTGATGTATAGTTATACATCACAAAATGTTACAATTTAGCCAATTTTCTTCTAATACTGAATAATGAATTATGAAAAGTTATGATGATTTTAATGCTTAACCATGAAATTAAGAAAAACCGTTTTTTTAATTATGATAATATTGTAAATCATAACCTGCTGCGTATGTAAAATTTATTAGATAGATTCCGTAAAGATCACAATAAAATTTACCATCAAAAAATTGCTATCACAAAATTCACTAAAAAGAGTAAAATAATATTGAAATAATACACCACATAACATTTCAGTTGCAGACATTGTGATTATGTTTTCTAATTTACGATATAGTTAATAAATAAGTTACTTTCCTTGATAGATCAAATACTACAAAAATGTCGCATTATAGCTGCTAAATTGTTGTTTAGTTAATTTATTTCTATTATATAACTATTTTTTAATTGTTTCCAACATGCTTTACACAATTTCAATGGCGACTAAAGTGCGATATTATGCTGTCACTTTTACCTAGTTGCTGCATAAGCATTCTTACAACATTTTTGTGACTTGTTTCGAAAACATTTTTGTGGTTGTTATAAAAGACCAAATTGCTAGTTGGGATCTTAGGAGTTGATTATTTCAACCCCTAACCCCTTACTTAACTACTCTGCCACTAGAGTTAACTTAATTTAGTAATTTTATTTTAACTGAAAAATTGTCTTGAAGATTAGCAGCCTCGCATTGTAGGACCATAAAGGAGGTTTTGAAATGAAGCAATGATCATTGTTTTAGATAACAAAAAAGCAGTAATTGTTTTTTCAGAAACATCAAACTGTTAGCAGCAAGACACAAAGGATAAATATTTTAATATTTCGAATCATCATGAAACTTCGTGTTCATTTCGTTGATTTATTTTTAAAGCTTTATTCTAGGATCGATTTTATATAGTCATAAAAATTTTCACGAGGCGTTTTATAGCTAACCAATAACACTGTGTGTACGACGCCTAATAGAATAAAATAGAGCGACTTAATTGATTAGTACTGCTTCAATATAACTGAGGCAAGGCAACTTTAGTCTACACATTTTATGGCGATATAAATAGTTTTTTGTATGTCAATATATCTTGTTGCTCAAGTCAATTTAATTTAAAAAGACCATAAATTACAAAAGTCTAAATATTTATTTCCTTAGTGTCAAAAACCAAAAATAGTCGAAACAATTCACTCCATGTCTACAATTTCACAGCTGTGGTACTTGGAGCTCGTCTCCAGCCAGCTCTCCACGTCGTTGGACGTCAAATCGTCGGTAGAGGGCAGCTCGGTGAGTGGTTCCATCTCGCTGAGGTAGCAGTTTTGGGATATGTTGCCGTTCTCACGATACCTGTGACGAGATTCGTTGGAAAACCTTTCTGGGGACATACACACACCTGAAAATTGATATATTTTTTTATTAAAAAACCTTCTGGTTATGAAAACTTATAAATTAAGTCAACATAAGGTCTGCATGTACAAAAGAACTTTTGAAATTGAAAATGATGTGGCATAATGTTAAAGATAATTATTTAGAGTTGTCTTGGAAAATACAAAATTCAGCTAAACGAAATCTGAATTTTTTTGTTGATACATATTCAACTTTTGCGATCTCTCCATATAAGTAAAGTAACACTTAATGATTGTATGTTGTATTCCAATCTTAATTGTTAGTGTGTACCTCCGTTGGCCTTCTTCGTGCGAATAGGCGACTTGTACTCCCCTCCAGAAGTCAAAGAGGACGTGATGCTGGGCAGCCTTATGTCCAAGTGAGAACCTTTGGCCGTCACTATCTTGTTATTCATAGCGTAAAGTTTCGTAGCGATATCTTTGGCGATGATGGTTGTCAGCACCGTAGCTATGTAGGTGTCCTTAACGAAGAGGTACTCCAAAGAAGAGCGTTGCCAGTAGAGGTACCTGCACGTACTGGAAGCTACAATTGACACCTATAAACAAAATTTAATTAAGGAAATAGTTTTTTCTCCAAAAAACAAAAATTTCTGTCACTTGAATAAATATATTCCAATACCATTCGAATGAGTCTATAATGCTTTAGTGTTAGTGATCTACCTAGAAATTTGATGTTTTGTACAAGCTGAGATAATGAGAGAAAATGATGTTAATAAAAAACAGACATTTGATACAAACATCTTAAAAATTGTTTTTTTTTCTTATAATTACTTGAAATGATCCTATATTTTGCAAGAATGACTGTGTGAAATTGCTAGCAATCTTATAAACAAAACAACCAAACAAATGATTATTATGACATTATTGGCCATAGCAGTCTTTGAATTATTCTAATGGACCGTTACCGTGAGACAACCTGTACAGTTACATAAAATAGTTTTTTAGCAAACAATTACAAAAATTCAAAGTTTTTATAATAAATTATAAAACAGTATTTGAAACATTTCTATAAGCGCTGTATTATTATCTATATTGCCACTTTTATGTCCCTACTGCAATAACAACATAACTTTTAAATTTTTAAATTGCTTTACAGATAATAATTATTCTTAAAATAGTAAATATTATAAAATTAGATTATATTTGGCATATAAAATGAAACATAATCGCGTAATTTGTAACATATTTAGTGTAATGACATACAATTTAATATTAAAAAATAAAGTGAATCTGCAAATATTCTCATCAATCTGTATTATTGCACACACGTTCCACACACGTTATAATAACCATTGGCTTAGATCTGTCAACTACCATGTGGTCGTTTTTTTACATCATTTGCAATTGTAGAAACAGAAATGAACATTAATAATACTACCTGATGGTAACAGCTATTCCGGTGTATATAATATATTTAAATACATTTTTTAATGTTTTAACTGTTTAATGCATGTTTTATTATGAGGTCAATGTTTGCTCCGATTATATTAAAATTGTTTATCAACAATGGCCCCAGTACAATAGACTCTCTCTAAAAATATTACATGAAAAAAAATTCAAATTCTTAATTTTATTAACAAATAAGATGCTAGTTAGAGTTAGGTACTATACAAATTCTATAAAATGTTTTCTATATTTTTTGTAAGTTACAGTAATCTTCCTAGCAATTTCAATAAAATAACTTCTATAAAACATAATATAATAGTAATAAAATTAAATTGTACCATGATTTTAAAATTATAGAGCATCTTTGATAGTTGGGGAGTCAAATGGTCTAAATTTCTACATGTTCATCTTACCTTAAATTTATCATCTACTGTATTTCTGCTAGACTCAAATTCTGGAGAATCCAGGAATTCACATGGAAGTATGGGGTGTAAGAATTGGTTGTTCGAGAGGACATTCACCTAAAATGCAAAAATAAACGACAAGTAACACGTCTATGCTAAAAACATTTTTCTGGATTCAGTTTTACAAAACCTAGTTACCAATGTGGTAGTATGAAATTTGCATGTGATCAAGTCAAGTTACCTGAACTAAATTGGAAACACCATTTTTTTAAATATTTCTATAATTTAACTTAAATAATTAATTTTAAATTTGAAAATTATAGCCGCCTTTTTACATTTATCTTTTTTACTTACCTTACCCGACAGCAGAAGGCCCAACCTATCTGTTCTGGTCAAGTTTTGCACGGCATACGCTTCTCCTGCATGCAACGACATGATCTGAGCGAAATCAGCGCTTACCATTCTCTTAAACTGCAATCTAGAAAGCTGAGACCAAAAGGTAGCGAATAGTAACACCATAAAGCCAACAAATCTACCTTGAACGGTTCAAAGAGGGTATGGTATACCTCTTCCAACTCAGGATCGAATTTTACGGGCCTTAGCTGATAGAGGATGTGGAAAACCTGCGCCATATTCATGAGCATGAAGGCGAAGTTCCATGTGAATACGTCTGGGGCGCAGATGATGTTCCAAGCCCATGTAGAGAACAGCATCAGGCCTAGAAAAGTTCAAGTTATATAATATGGTAGATATAGAGAGTGTTCCGCAGAAGAACGCAGGTGCATGTAGGGGGTCTTAAAATTTTGCAGTTTAACCAAACATACCTATATAAAAAGTTGCACACAGGCGGAGTTACGGGCTTTCAAAGTGGGGTTAAATATTTAAAAAAAAAAATCTCTAAATTACTTTAACTTGGAAAAACCAAATTTGGTATATAATTTAGGCTTATTATTTGTCTTCTTTGACTATGAGTTCAAGTAAATTGAAACACTACAAGGTGTTCATTGATAGTGGGCCACCCCTAAAATTATACTAAATGCGCAGAATTTAATTTAAAACATTTTTTACTCTTGTTAAATTTAAAAAAGAAAAAATGCATTAATTAAAACAAATAAAAACAATCAAATTAAATCCGAAGAAATTCTTCAAAATTGACACTATTTTATCTAAAACATAAATTTACTCTTCGCAGAAAAAAATTACTCTGTCTAATAAACAAATTCCTCAATGTTATTTAAAGAAAATAATCACATTTGTGGAGATCTGGCGATGACCAATTTTGAGGACAAACATTTCCCCGTCCTAACTATTTATTTGGAAACTTAAAATTCAAAAAGTCTCTAACAGTAGCACTAAAATGAGGCGGTGTCCCATTATGCATAAACCAAAGCTCTAGTCTAAGTTGCAACGGTAAATATTCGATTAAATCATGGAGACCATTTTGCAGAAAATTCACTAACTTTCGCCATTTAATCGATTTGGCAAAATAACTGGTCCAATCAAATAACTATCAATAATACCGGGCCAAAAATTTATCTTAAACTCGTATTGAAAATGTCTAGGAACTATTGAATAAGGAATATTTATAAAAGTTGTGAACATTTGTAATTCCTCTACAAGTGAAACAAGCCTCCCCAGTGAAATGAATTCTATTGTGCAAATTAATATCTTGGTGCAAGATAAACTCGCAAAAGGCCGATCCAAATCTTGAGGCAATAGCTCTTGTACTTTTTGATGATGTGGATGTAGTACATAATGATATACATTACTGCACTAGTTTGTAGCTATTACTTTTTTTATTTTCTAAAGCTGTTGCGACATATCCTCAGCAACGCTACTCGACTTCTTTAAAGTGTGCATTCGCACTAGCATCAACAAGCCCGCGGGAAGCAGATGATCTTCGAAGACACTTGTTTCGTATATATATATATATATATATATATATATATATATATATATATATATATATATATATGTATGTATAGTGATTAGTTCAGGTCATTTTTGTACCGTAACGATCAATTCCAGGACATTTGTGTACTTCAGGACAGGTCTGGAACTACTTTATGTGGTGTGTTGAATTTCAGGCCAGTCCTGGGACTATCATCTATATGGCATTTGTTTAGTTCAGGGACATTGTTAAATATTGTATTTTTTGGTGTTATCCAGGACATTTTCTATATCATAATAATATTGATTATCGAATATTTTGGCGTACTCAAAGTTGTTAAAAACTAAACAGAATGTGTTTTGTATTTTATAATTAATTAATTAAATAAGTTTAATAAGTGACTCAAGGTAAGCAAAAATACATAAACTATGAATATGTGTCATAGCTATAAAAATGTAATTTACAGGGAGTCTAATTCAAATTTCAGGTTTCCCTTATTCTAAATTTCATGACAAATTTTGTTAACTTCACGCTCTTAAAGGATGGCTATCAAAATGATTATGATTGGTTAAATAATTTTAACTTAAATATAGAAAATAATATGCAAAATTAAAACAACTTGTATGGATACTTAAAATTTATTTTCAATATATGGGGAGGAAAATAATTTGGAGAACTTGCCTACTTTTGATCAGCTACATAATATACTGCACAATAATGATTCTTATGTTAAAACATATCCAAAATGTTATCTTTACGTTCTCTACATTAAACGAGTCAAGATAAAAATGTATTGCTAACTAGATAAATTTGGTGAAGAATGTATAAGTTTACCACATATAAGTATATAATAATAAATCATTGCTAATTAGTTAGTTTACACTACTTTACAATATAGGTATGTATGTAAAGTGAATAGTTCCGGATCATTTTTTATACCGTAACGATCAAGTCCAGGACATTTGTGTACTTCCAGAACAAATCTGAAACTATTGTTGTAGGGTCTTTTAAATTTTTCTTAAGTCATATCATAGCCAATAATTGAATATCGATTTTCCGAGATATAAGCCTATAACAGTAATGGAGGCGGCAAAAGAGGGTCAATTTTCGCGAGACCACCCTCTACATGTATAGTTTCAATTGTCACAGTATAATATGGAATAACTGTTATTTAAAAATATACCCAAAATATTATTTTCAAATCGTCTATAAATGTAAATAGCTCTAATCAAATGCAACTCTAATTGTTGCATTTTAAAAAGTTAAGAAGTAGCTACAACGAAATTTAGTTAAATATAGCAATACACAAATAAAAGCATTGTTAAGTACAAGGCCGGTACAATTGAAAAGTTAATTAAGGTATCTACTTATTTATTACTTATCTAGAACTCTGATTAAATTGTAATAAAATTTGACTTAATTTTAAAAACATACGCAATGTACTATTCTCCAGCAAGTAAATATCTCGGAACATTATGGTATCAGGGTTTAAAAATGTATTGTTGCATACAGGGACATTTAGTGAAGAGTAAGGTATTCTACAGGGACATATACACTGATTTCGAAAAGTAACGAATAAATTCATTATTTTTGAAATTGAGAAGTTTTCGAAAAAATAACCTGGCACGTCTATTTTATTTTTTAAAAAGGCAATTTTTGACATACGACCCACATTTGTGACGTCATTGTTGTTCGAGATATGACGTCATCGACAATTTTTTTAAATGGCAACCCCCAATTTTGACCATGCCATTTGAAAGAGCGAAATTATGGTGTTACATAACAAAAATTTCAAGAAACTAATGTTTGAAGATTTTAAAATTTAATTTTCACAATACTGAAAATGATAATGATTATGTAAAAAATCGACTAAATTACATGTTCAAATTGTACACCGTTGGCTGCCTGACAGTAGCCAAGACGATTTATAAATTTTTTAGAAAAAAACATTGTGAAGTACAAGGTTGCAAGGTCGGCAAAACTGATAAATTATTTAAAATATATAAATGTAAAAAGTAGGTAGGTCTTACTTATTTATTACATAGAACCGGTACTTACTAAATTGTGATAAAAAAATATAACACGTAGTTATCCAGTTCTTTTAAAAACATATACAACATTTTTCTACTTTATACGGATGTAAATGTTCACAAACTCTACTACATTAAATATGTATTGTTGTATACAGGGGCATTTAGTGAAAAGTAAAGTACTCTACAGGGATATGTACCGCAATGTACTATTCTTCAGCTTTCTACGTATGTAAATATCTCGGAACATTATGGTATTAGGGTTTAAAAATGTATTGTTGCATACAGGGACATTTAGTGAAGAGTAAGGTATTCTACAGGGACATATACAGTGCTTTAAAGTAACGAATAAATTCATGATTTTTGAAATTGAGAAGTTTTCGAAAAAACCTGGTACATCAATTTAGTTTTTAAAAAGGCACTTTTTGACATATGACCCACATTTGTGACGTCATCGTTGTTCGAGATATGACGTCATCGACAATTTTTTTAAATAGCAACCCCCAATTTTGACCTTGCCATTTGAAGGAGCGTGTCATTCTACATACATACATCATGACTTATTATGATGTTACATAACAAACATTTCAAGAAAATAATGTTTGAAGATTTTAAAATTTTATTTTCACAATACTGAAAATGATACTTAATGATAATGTAAAATCGACTAAATTACATGTTCAAATTGTGCACCGCTGGCTGCCTGACAGTAGCCAAGACGATTTATAATATTTTTATTATACTTTGCTTTTAAGTATCCCCACAAGAAATAATCTAGGGCTGTCAAATCAGGCGATCTGGCTGGCCACTCAATCGGCCTCCTTCTCCCTATCCAACGATTCGGGAACAGCTCATGTAAATAAGCACGGCAGGTGTTGCATAATGGGGAGGCGCACAATATTGTGAAAATTAAATTTTAAAATCTTCAAACATTATTTTATTGAAATTTTTGTGTATGTAGAATGACACGCTCTTTCAAATGGCATGGTCAAAATCGGGGGTTGCTATTTAAAAATATTGTCGATGACGTCATATCTCGAACAACGCTGACGTCACAAATATGGGTCGTATGTCAAAAAGAGCCTTTTATTAAAACAAAATTGACGTACCAGGGGATATTTTCGAAAACTTCTCAATTTAAAAAATAATGAATTTATTCGTTACTTTTCGAAAGCACTGTATGTAAAAATCAATGTCATTTAATTTATATAATACAACTTAATTACCCAACTTCACAGTCAGCAGTACTACCTAGTATATGTTTTGTGGTACTACCCTTATTTTGTTAAGTATATAAAAAAGGGTACCTATCTACTACAAAAAGTATCTAACCAGTAAGTCACAAATTTATGCACATTCGCTAAGCTTAATTAGCAAATGTTATTTTCACGTTGTGTACATTATTTAAATGGTACAAGATAAATATGTATTATTGTAAACACATAGTGACATACAATAAATTACTGCTAATTGGCTACAAGATCGCTTGCATTACTTTCATATATAGGCGATTCATCTGGAAGAAATGACCATACAATACTAGGTAGGTACTATTAATTTAAAGCAATTTTTTCTATATAAACGCGTAGGTTAAATTGACAACGGTTATTTATCAAACTTCAACAAGGATATTTTGTCTGTAAAACTAAATTTTCTAAATAGTCGACAATTGAGGCATTTCGAAAGTGGTACAGCTCTTGTTTGGCCCGTCTCTTTCATTTTTGAATCATCTCCAAAGATTTACCTTTCACACCCTGTATCTCAAAAACGAAGCATTTCAAACTACCTGATATTGTTTGGTTAATTCCTCCTGAATTGCACTGTATTTACTTAAAATTATCACTAAAATTGTAATGTAAAAGTTATAAGTATAGGACATTTTAGTGAAATGTAAAAATAACTAGGTATAAGATAGGCGCTGTTGTGTAACTTAAACTTGTTAAATAATTATGCACTTATTTTTTTAAGGAAGTTGTGTTGTTGTTTTCGTTCCATTTTCCACTCGAGAAACTGACTATGTGGGCTCGCAATCGCATCTTCTACATCTAATTGTACTACTACATATAAAAACATTACATTTAAATATAAAATGTTAAATATAAATAAAATATACATTTTCAAACTGGATAGTTAAAAAGTTGAAAAAAAAACTGTTGTGAAGTACAAGGTCGCAAGACGGCAAAACTGAAAAATTATTTAAAGTATATAAATGTAAAAAGTAGGTAGGTACCTACTTATTTATTACATACAATCGATACTTACTAAACTGTGATAAAAAAATATATAACTTGTGGTTATATATCTAGTTCTTTTTAAAAACATACATTTTTCTACTTTCTACGGATGTAAATGTTTACAAACTTTAGTATATTAAATTTTAAATATGTGTTATTGTATACAGGGACATTTAGTGAAAAGTAAAGTACTCTACAGGGACATGTATCTTTTCATTATCTCATAGCGTTAAAAACAATGTCATTTTGTAATTGAGTGTAATATATTATGTAAACACTTAGCATAACATATCGTTTTATTATTTTCAGTGGTAGTTTCTTATATATTTTGATAAAACATATTCATTTGTTCGTATGACGTGTTACGCTTGAATTCTTGCCGCTATTATAATTTTTATCAAAATATTTAAGAAACGCAAACTAAGAATAATAAAACTATATCTTGCACTAAATGTATACACTGTACATACCTATACTACACTAATTACAAAAAAAATATTATTTTTAACGCCATAAGATATTGAAAATTATGTCGACAATAAAAACGACGGCGTGATGTCACTCGTGAATTATCCCTCTAATATATCCACTACAATACTTTCGTGTTTAAATCATATCGAAAGCCATTTTTTGCGATGAAAACATTTCAAACCCGGTTCAAAATTTCAAATTCTGATTGGCTATTATGGAAATAATATTTAAGTTAATCACAAGCTTAGATTGCGAATCCAGTTTAAACCTTTTTCATCGCAAAAAACGGCTTAACTAACTAATTTGTATTACTTCATGATGTGCTATGGTCTATCTATGGTACGAATATTAACGTTTGGGTTCACAAACCTAGAAAAAATATAGACTGCGTTGGTTCATTATATAGGTCACGTGACAGGTCCCGCGTTTCTTAGGGTCCAGAAAATGGTTATTTTACTTGTTTTATGTTGGCGGTTGTGCAAATATGATGGCTGCATTGCAATATGAATTTAACTAACTCGCTGTCATTTTAAATGTGATCAATCACAGTAAACAAATGAGCTTCACGCTACAATACAACCAACGTAAATTGGCATAAAAACCAAGTTTTAGCGATTCTGGACCTTTTAGGGCAGCCATGAATTTGTGGTCGCCGGCAATATGACATGGCACAGTCTATATTTTTTCTAGGTTTGTGATTGCTGGCGACCGCTAATTCATGGCTGCCCTAAAAGGTCCAGAATCGATAAAACTTGTTTTTTATGCCATTTTACGTTGGTTGTATTGTAGCGTGAGGCTCATTTGTTTTCTGTGATTGGTCACATTCATGTCACATTCTTTAATGACATTTAAAATGACAGCAAGTTAGTTAAATTCATATTGTAATGCAGCCATCATATTTGCACAACCGCCAACATAAAACAAGTAAAATATCCATTTTCTGGACCCTAGGAAACGCGGGGCCTGTCGCGGGACCTGTCACGTGACCTATATAATGAACCGACGCAGTCTATATTTTTTCTAGGTTTGTGAACCCAAACGCACATCATAAAGTAACAGAAATTAGTTAGTTACGCCCTTTTAGTGATGAAAAAGGTTTAAACTGGATTCGAAATCTGAGGCCGTGATTAGTTAAACTTAAATATTATTTCCATAATAGCCAATCAGAATTTGAAATTTTGAACCGGGTTTGAAACGTTTTCATCGCAAAAAATGGCTTTAGATATGATATAAACACGAAAGTATTGTCACAGTCTATTATAGTATTGTAGTGGATATACTACAGGAAGAATTCACGAGTGACGTCACGCCGTTGTTTTTATTGTCGACATAATTTTCAATATCTTATGGCGTTAAAAACAATATTTTTTTGTAATTAGTGTAGTATAGGTATAGTGTATACATTTAGTGCAAGATATAGTTTTATTATTCTTAGTTTGAGTTTCTTAAATATTTTGATAAAAATTATAATAGCAGCAAGAATTCAAGCGTAAACGTCATACGAAAAAATGAATATGTTTTTTTATCAAAATATATAAGAAACTACCACTGAAAATAATAAAACTATATGTTATGCTAAGTGTTTACATAATATATTATTCTCAATTACAAATTGATATTGTTTTTAACGCTATAAGATAATGAAAAAATACATGTCCCTGTAGAGTACTTTACTTTTCACTAAATGTCCCTGTATACAATAATACATATTTAAAATTTAATATAGTAAAGTTTGTAAACATTTACATCTGTAGAAAGTAGAAAAATGTTGTATGTTTTTAAAAAGAAGTAGATATATAACTACAAGTTATATATTTTTTATCACAATTTAGTAAGTACCTACCGATTGTAAGTAATAAATAAGTAGGTAGGTACCTACCTACTTTTTACATTTATATATTTTAAATAATTTTTCAGTTTTGCCGACCTTACGACCTTGTACTTCACAATAGTTTTTTTTTCAACTTTTTACCTACCCAGTTGGAAAATGTATATTTGATTTATATGTAACATTTTATACAGTGTTGGGAAAAACCGATTTATTTCAAAAACTGAATACTGAGTATTTTGGTGATATCAAAACCGATTGATAACTCGAGTGATGGTCACTTGAATTCTCAGCAGCTGTACATATTGCTATTTTTGTAGTTTATATGTAAATATCTTATTTTAAATACATAAATATATGTATACTTTTTGTATGGGTAAATTTATATATAAAATGATTGATTTTAACGTGACCAAATATCGAAAATTATGTTGACAATTGCGTAACATTAGCCGTGACATATGTAAGTCGTCTGAATTCTTGCCGCAACTATAGCGGTTCTTGTTAAGTGTATGTATTATACGAGTATGTATATACAAATCTTGAACTCGAACACACAAGTTGTAACTAACCAGTAGGGTTGCAACCTGTCCTTATTTCGCAAGTCCTTACTGCAGTCTATGTTCTTTCGTCCTTATTTTTACTAGAAATATCCTTACTCGGAAGACATGATTAAATTCTTATTAAAATAGAATTATCGGGACACAAAGACAAAATATGTAAAAAAAGTAGTTCATATACCAAGTAAAAAGAATGTCCTTACTTGAGAATTTAAAAGATAAGAATATCGTACTTGCTCATATGAAAAGGTGACAAGCCTAGTGAACAATGGAAAAAAAATCAAATAAATAATTCGTTACTGATATAACTGATAACCGAGTGATTTCGGTTATTGCAATAACCGAATAATCAGTTATTTTTCACTCGAGTGATCTCAACACTAATTTTATATGTAACTGTAATGTTTTTATATGTGGTAGTACAATTCGATATAGGAGATGCGAGCCCTCATAGTCAGTCAGTTTCTCGACTTCTCGAGTGGAAAATGGAACGAAAACAACAACACAACTTCCTTAAAAATAATTGCATAATTATTTAACAAGTTTAAGTTACACAACAACGCCTATCTTATACCTAGTTATTTTTACATTTCACTAAAATGTCCTATACTTATAACTCTTTACATTACAATTTTAGTGATAATTTTAAGTAAATACAGTGCAATTCAGGGAGGAATTAACCAAACAATATCAGGTAGTTTGAAATGCTTCGTTTTTGAGATACAGGGTGTGAAAGGTAAATCTTTGGAGATGATTCAAAAATGAAAGAGACGGGCCAAACAAGAGCTGTACCACTTTCGAAATGCCTCAATTGTCGACTATTTAGAAAATTTAGTTTTACAGACAAAATATCCTTGTTGAAGTTTGATAAATAACCGTTGTCAATTTAACCTACACGTTTATATAGAATAAATTGCTTAAAATTAATAGTACCTACCTAGTATTGTATGGTCATTTCTTCCAGATGAATCGCCTATATATGAAAGTAATGCAAGCGATCTTGTAGCCAATTGGCAGTAATTTATTGTATGTCACTATGTGTTTACAATAATACATATTTATCTTGAACCATTTAAATAATGTACACAACGTGAAAATAACATTTGCTAATTAAGCTTAGCGAATGTGCATAAATTTGTGACTTACTGGTTAGATACTTTTTGTAGTAGTAGATAGGTACCCTTTTTTATATACTTAACAAAATAAGGGTAGTACCACAAAACATATACTAGGGTAGTACTGCTGACTGTGAAGTTGGGTAATTAAGTTGTATTATATAAATTAAATGACATTGATTTTTACATACAGTGCTTTCGAAAGTAACGAATAAATTCATTATTTTTTAAATTGAGAAGTTTTCGAAAATATCCCCTGGTACGTCAATTTTGTTTTAATAAAAGGCTCTTTTTGACATACGACCCATATTTGTGACGTCAGCGTTGTTCGAGATATGACGTCATCGACAATTTTTTTAAATAACAACCCCCAATTTTGACCATGCCATTTGAAATAGCGTGTCATTCTACATACATACATCATGAAAAATTTCAAGAAAATAATGTTTCAATATATTAAAATTTAATTTTCACAATATTGTGCACCTCCCCATTATGCAACACCTGTCCGTGCTTATTTAGCTGAGCTGTTCCCGAATCGTTGGATAGAGAGAAGGGGGCTGATTGAGTGGCCAGCCAGATCGCCCGATTTGACACCCCTAGATTATTTCTTGTGGGGATACTTAAAAAGCAAAGTATAATAAAAAATAATATAAATCGTCTTGGCTACTGTCAGGCAGCCAACGGTGCACAATTTGAACATGTAATTTAGTCGATTTTTTACATAATCATTATCATTTTCAGTATTGTGAAAATTAAATTTTAAAATCTTCAAACATTATTTTCTTGAAATGTTTGTTATGTAACATCATAATAAGTCATGATGTATGTATGTAGAATGACACGCTCCTTCAAATGGCAAGGTCAAAATTGGGGGTTGCTATTTAAAAAAATTGTCGATGACGTCATATCTCGAACAACGATGACGTCACAAATGTGGGTCGTATGTCAAAAAGGGGTTTTTTTTAAAAAACAAAATCGACGTGCCTGGCATATTTTTCGAAAACTTCTGTTTCAAAAATAATGAATTTATTCGTTACTTTTCGAAAGCACTGTATATGTCCCTGTAGAATACCTTACTCTTCACTAAATGTCCCTGTATGCAACAATACATTTTTAAACCCTAATACCATAATGTTCCGAGATATTTACATACGTAGAAAGCTGAAGAATAGTACATTGCGGTACATATCCCTGTAGAGTACTTTACTTTTCACTAAATGCCCCTGTATACAACAATACATATTTAATGTAGTAGAGTTTGTGAACATTTACATCCGTAGAAAGTAGAAAAAATGTTGTATATGTTTTTAAAAGAACTGGATAACTACGTGTTATATATTTTTATCACAATTTAGTAAGTACCGGTTCTATGTAATAAATAAGTAAGACCTACCTACTTTTTACATTTATATATTTTAAATAATTTATCAGTTTTGCCGACCTTGCAACCTTGTACTTCACAATGTTTTTTCTAAAAAATTATAAATCGTCTTGGCTAATGTCAGGCAGCCAACGGTGTACAATTTGAACATGTAATTTAGTCGATTTTTTACATAATCATTATCATTTTCAGTATTGTGAAAATTAATTTTTAAAATCTTCAAACATTAGTTTCTTGAAATTTTTGATATGTAACACCATAATTTTTTTCATGATGTGTGTGTGGAATGACACGCTCTTTCAAATGGCATGGTCAAAATTGGGGGTTGCCATTTAAAAAAATTGTCGATGACGTCATATCTCGAACAACAATGACGTCACAAATGTGGGTCGTATGTCAAAAGTACCAAAATCGACGTGCCAGGGGATTTTTTCGAAAACTTCTCAATTTCAAAAATAATGAATTTATTCGTTACTTTTCGAAATCACTGTATATGTCCTGTAGAATACCTTACTCTTCACTAAATGTCCCTGTATGCAACAATACATTTTTAAACCCTGATACCATAATGTTCCGAGATATTTACTTGCTGGAGAATAGTACATTGCGTATGTTTTTAAAATTAAGTCAAATTTTATTACAATTTAATCAGAGTTCTAGATAAGTAATAAATAAGTAGATACCTTAATTAACTTTTCAATTGTACCGGCCTTGTACTTAACAATGCTTTTTATTTGTGTATTGCTATATTTAACTAAATTTCCTTGTAGCTACTTCTTAACTTTTTAAAATGCAACAATTAGAGTTGCATTTGATTAGAGCTATTTGCATTTATAGACGATTTAAAAATAATATTTTGGGTATATTTTTAAATAACAGTTATTCCATATTATACTGTGACAATTGAAACTATACATGTAGAGGGCGGTCTCGCAAAAATTGACCTCTTTTACCGCCTCCATTACTGTTATAGGCTTATATCTCGGAAAATCGATATTCAACAAATTAGCAGTAATTTATTGTGCCACTATGTGTTTACATCTACTTAATAATACATAGGTATTTATATGAACCATTTAAGTAATGTACACAACGTGAAAATAACATTTGCTAATTAAGCTTAGCGAATGTGCATAAATATTTAACTTACTAGTAATTACTTACTGCTTAGATACTTTTTGTAGTAGTAGGTAGGTACCCTTTTTTATATATATTCGCTACAAGAATTCAGACGACTTACTTCATACGAGCAAATGAATAATTCATTATATTTTCATCAAAATATCTGATCGAAAATTAGAATTGTTTTTTTTTACGAACCGTATTCATGGACTGTTTCAAAACGTATTCAATGGTAACGTCACTAATGTGTTGCCCATAATTTCAAAACGTAACGTCATCAAATGTTTACTTCTCTTTAGCATCACACTCACAGTGTTTGATTATTGTTTATAATTTATTTATAAAACAGCTACACTAGATTTGGATTCAAATAGAACGAGTATTAGTGGTAGAAATTATTAACAGTACCTATTTCCGCATGTTTTTGTACATAACATATATTTTAAAAATGTGTGAAATTTACAACAAAAACATAGAAATTGATTTTAGCAACTGCAAACCAAAAACAAATACCTAACATGTTCATATGAGTGAGAGGTTTGTGAAATTTAGATAGAAAAGTAATTGGATTATATGCTTTTGGATGTAATTCAGAATGTCTAAGAATACGTTTAAATTTGCAGAGGTACATACAATAGTCCACAACCAACTCCTTTTTAAATAAACAAGAATAAGAAGTATCAAAATAACAACCATTTTAAATGTTGATCTAAAAATTTAAATCACACCGATTTTCAAATCTCTACTTTTTAGGCAACTGCTGCATAGACCAGTAGCAAAGCATCTAAAGAGTTCAAACCGGACTCGGTTTAAACAGCGACGTGTGTGACGTCACTGTTTCAACGCAAAAATATAATGTTTTGAATCAGAAAAAACAGCTTAACAACAAATGTGTAACGTCAGCCGTGACGTAAGATGTCTGAATTTTTGACGCGAGGATTGTACTAGGGTAGTACCGTTGACTGAGAAGTTATATGTACAGTCAACGGTAGTTAAAGTGGGTAATTTAGGTGAACAATAAGTTGTAATAATATAAATTAAATGATATTGATTTTTACATAATATGACCCTGTACAATACCTTACTCATCACTAAATGTCCCTGTATGCAACAATACATTTTTAAATCCTAATACCATAATGTTCCGAGATATTTACATACGTAGAAAGCTGGAGAATAGTACATTGCGGTACATGTCCCTGAGTACTCTTCCTGTATACAACAATCCATATTTAATGTAGTAGAGTTTGTGAACATTTACATCCATAGAAAGTAGAAAAAATGTTGTATATGTTTTTAAAAAGAACTAGATAACTACGAGTTATATATTTTTTTATCACAATCTAGTAAGTACCGGTTGTATGTAATAAATAAGTAAGATCTATCTACTTTTTACATTTATATATTTTATCAGTTTTGCCAACCTTGCGACCTTGTACTTCACAATGGTTTTTTTCTACTTTTTACCTAGTTGAAAAATCGATATTTGATTTATATGTAACCATTTATACAGTGCTTTCGAAAAGTAACGAAGAAATACATTATTTTTGAAATTAAGTTTTCGAAAAAATCCCCAGGCACGTCGATTTTGTTTTTAAAAAAAGGCACTTTTTGACATACGACCCATTTTTGTGACGTCATCGTTGTTCGAGATTGACGTCATCGACAATTTTTTTAAATAGCAACCCCCAATTTTGACCATGCCATTTGAAAGAGCGTGTCATTCTAGATACACATCATGAAAAGAATTATGGTGTTACACAACAAAATTTTCAAGAAAATAATGTTTGACACCCCTAGCTTATTTCTTGTGGGAATACTTAAAAAGCAAAGTATATGTTACTAGGCCGGTTAATTTAGAAAATTTAAAAGCAAGAATTCGTCACGAGATACATCGTATACCTTCTGAAGTTATTGATAATGTCTAAAAAAAAATATTAATCGTCTTGGCTACTGTCAGGCAGCCAACGGTGCACAATTTGAACATGTAATTTAGTCGATTTTTTACATAATCATTAGCATTTTCAGTATTTTGAAAATTAAATTTTAAAATCTTCAAACATTATTTTCTTGAAGTTTTTGTTATGAACACCATAATTTTTTACATGATGTGTGTGTAGAATGACACGCTCTTTCAAATGGCATGGTCAAAATTGGGAGTTCCCATTTAAACAAATTGTCGATGACGTCATATCTCGAACAACGATGACGTCACAAATAAATGTGGGTCGTATGCCAAAAAGTACTTTTTTAAAAACAATATCGACGTATCAGGAGATTTTTTCGAAAAACTTCTCACTTTAAAAAATAATTAATTTATTCGTTACTTTTCGAAAGCACTGTATGTAACTGTAATGTTTTATATCTAATGTTTCTCGAGTGGAAAATGGAACGAAAACAACACAACTTCCTTTAAAGACAAGTTGCATTGTGTCTTGTTTTTTCTTGCATTATTAAAAGAAAATAAGTGCATAATTATTTTAAGTTTAAGTTTATACAACACCGCCTATCTTATAGGTACCTAGTTATTTTTACATTTCACTAAAATGTTTCTATACTTATAACTTTTTACATTACAA
The DNA here is from genome assembly GCA_025584915.1 of Monochamus saltuarius. Classification (NCBI taxonomy): domain Eukaryota; kingdom Metazoa; phylum Arthropoda; class Insecta; order Coleoptera; family Cerambycidae; genus Monochamus; species Monochamus saltuarius. The sequence goes on along the minus strand of CM046723.1, from coordinate 16,574,550 downwards.
TTTCACTGAAAATTTTAAGTAGGTACAGTGCGATTCAGGAAGAATTGAACAAACGATATCAGGTAGTACTAATAATTTTAAGCAACTGTTTCTATAGAAACATATAGTTTGAAATGCTTCGTTTTTGAGATACAGGGTGTGAAAGATAAAACTTTAGAAATGACTGAAAAACGAAAGAAGCGGCTCAAACAAGAGGTGTGCCACTTTCAAAATACCTCAACTTGTCAATTATTTATATTAATCTGACCACAAAATTTAGAAAATTTAATTTTTTAACAGACAAAATATCCTTGATATTGATAAATGTAACCGTTGTCGAGAAAAATGAAAGTACATTTGTTTAGCATTTTTGTTTAGCAATTTAGACTACACGTTTATATAGAAGAAATAGTTTAAAATTAATAGTAGATACCCAGTATTATATTTATATTGTCATTTCGTCCCGATGAATCACCCTATATATTGAAAAGTAATGCAAGCGATCCTGTAGCCAATTAGCAGTAATTTATATGTCACTATGTGTTTACATCTACCTAACAATACATATTTATCTTGAACCATTTAAGTATGTACGCAACGTGAAAATAACATTTGCTAATTAAGCTTAGAGAATGTGCAACAATTTGTGACTTTACTACTTACTAGATACTTAGGTACTACTGATATTCTTTAGTAGTAGCTAAAGTAGGTAGGTAATTTAGGTAAATATTTAATTTTTAATTATATTACATTAATTTTTACGTATATGTCCCTGTACAATACCTTACTCTTGACTAAATGTCCCTGTATGCAGCAATATATTTTTAAACACTTACATGATAAAGTTCCGAGACATTTACTGACGTAGAAAGTTGGAGGGAGCTTAAATTTTATTACAATTTAATTTGAGTTCTAGAAAAGTAATGAATAAGTAGATGTCTTAATTAATTTTTCAGGTTTACTGACCCTGTACTTAATAGTTTTTATGTAGGTATATCCCTATATGTAACGCTACATTTAACTAAATTTTCTTAACTTTTTAAAATGCTGCAAGAGTGATCTAGTCAAAAAAGTTAACTCCTAGCGACATTAAGGAGGTATAGCTTTCTGAACTAAAACTGATGGAAAAAGAGATGTTGCTATCAGAAGTTAAGATATACAGTGTGTAGCAAAAAAAGTGTGAACTACTAAAGTTCAAAGAGGCAGCGTAAGTGGTCTACAACGTAAGCCAAAATTTTGAGGATATTTGAATTGCCCATGTCAAAAATACCAGTACCAAATTTTGTTTGAATCCATCAATTACTTCTCAGGTTATTTAAAAAAAATTGAAAATAGAAATTTGATTTTGATACCCTCTGACTCGGTTATCATCAACTTTTGGACTAAGGTAAGTTGGGCTAGATCGCATTATTTTGGCGTCATAAATCACTGTTACTCTATGTACACGTACTTACGGAATACTCTGTAGTCTGTATAAACAGAAACAGAAAAGTAATAAACTAGATAGATATAAAAATTATCATTAACTATAATTATTGCCATGAAAAATATCGGAAATGACAATCTCACTAGCCAAATTTTTAAGGAGCAATTGACACTAACTCATACATCTAATGAAGCAATTGCGCGCAAGACCTTGTATATGGACTAATTTATGTATATATTAAAAAATCAATACATGGAATGATACAATAACACAAAAATGTTGTCCTCATATTTAACGTTACATTATAAACTGTTGTATACGTCAACTGTTTACAAATATATTTTGAGAAATTACGTTTAGGACCATAAACAATTGCAATGTACATAGAAAAATAATAATGTATACTCCCTTTAGTTAAGATGTATATGGTATAACAGATTTTTTGTAAAATTTGTCCTTGTACTTAACATTACATTATAAATTGTTATATATATCAGCAATTTATGAATATATTTTAAAAAATTATGTTGAGAACCATGTACAATTGGGATGTATACGGAAAAATAATAATGTATACTCCCTTTAGCCAATGTCCCGGAACCGATCAACTCACATACATATATATATATATATATATATATATATATATATATATATATATATATATCTTCGGATTTGGCAATCCAAAGAATGTAGTAATTTCGTTTGGTATACGGCCAAATGTATTGTAACCTCTAAATTGACTAGATTTACTTTGACGTTTGTCAATCGCCTTCGACTGCTCGAAGTTATACACTTTTTTATTATGCGAACCATTAACAGTAGGTAAAACATTGTTCAATATTCGTATCGTAATTTAATATATCAAACTCAGCCTTTATTCACGTTTATCACATATCCCATCGTGTACAATAATATGAAGTTTGCGATATTTATATGCTAAATAGCACTATTACATTTTCGTATTAGTATGCGCTTTCATTCATGGACAATACATGCGCATTCAGTACCAAACTCGTACTAATGTAAGTACTTCTTTGAACAAAGTTATGTTTGGAAATTTCTTTTACACGATGTTGTCTAATATGAGTTTTTTTTCTATTAAAGACATATTTTATTTTATTAAATGCTTACATTACCTAATATCAACCAACAGTGCATGAAAAGAACTCCTCTCTTGGAACATGTTGAAGAATACGCCAATACGAAACAAAAGTTTGCAAGTTGGTAAAGGATGTGTTGCGGATCTTTCCAATAGTCGCACCAAGGCCACCAAGTCTCTAAAAAAAATTACAGATTAATGCCTTCATAAAATTGTTGACGATAGTTATGACTGTGTGCTACTTATAACACATACAACTTTTATTAATAATTTAAATAATCTCATTTAATAGAAAAAATACTAAATATATTAGCAAATAATAGAAAAAACAATTAAATAAATAAATTAGATTATTTCATAAAATAAATAATACGGAATAACCGTACAAGGAATTTCATTTAATATTTTCATCCTCGAAGCAAGTCCAGACTATATCCATAAACCTTGGCAATATGACAAAATCGGTAATAACGGACACAGTCACATACCCTTCCATCCGATGAAATTCTCGTGGTGGCGGCAGGAAACGTCTACACCGTCCTGCGACGGCAGGACCGAATCTCGCGTTGGTTTCATCTCGTAGTGGATTCTGCCAGAACTGGCCACGTTTTGCATGGAATCGTTCCAATTAGCAGCAATATACCCATAGGAGACTGAGACGCCAGCGAGTCGGGCTCCTGCTGTCGCAGGATTATTCTGTTGGCAGCACCACGCGAGTGGTCCAGCAGGATGGGGGTGGAGAAGGTGAGCAAATTATATCACTACTAAGGGAAAGTGTTCTAAAAATATTCTTTAGCGAAGTGCAAGGGTCACACTGTCGGTTTTTTATATCAGATACGATACTAATTTAACAAACTTCTAAGGTAAGTACTTCAAACAATGCCTATTAATTTTATTCACTTGTCTCATGGATTTAGTAAGTTTAAACACATTTTTCATTACATACATTCATTCGAATGCTACAAAAACAAGAAAAAGTCTTAGTTTATTTTTAAAAAAAGGTATGTAAACAAGCTTAAGTTTTCTATTAATGAATTTTTAGGTACTAACAATATTGTGTACAAATAACTACTCTGCGGGGGAAAGTCCCGACCCGCATGAAATTACATCCACAACATCTACCCATATACTCTTTATTATTAGCATTTGTTTTTTTTTACATAATAATAACAATATAAATTATTGACATTAGCTTAAATACGTTTACAAAAACAATCTAAAGGTGTATTGTACAGTATGTAAACTTATAAAGTTATTAGTTAATGAAAAATGCTCCTATGAAGAACAATGAGAATTTTTTAGAAATTAGATCTAAATTATTTTATCAACAGTAGAATCACAAGAGCTTTTGTTTTTATCCGATAAATTTCTCTTTGTAACAAAATAATTTTGTCAATTAGTAATTTTACGAGAAAAACTAACATGAAAAAATCAATCATTTTGTCAAATGCCAGTTTTTCGAGCAACATTACTAATTGGCAAAAATGTATCTATAAAAAGAAGCAAAATAAATTAACGATCAAATAATATGTGAACTAAAACTGATTTTGTCTTAAAATTCAAAAACGATGTTAAGTTCTATTAAAATCTCTAGCAACGTTTGTAGGTATAATACACAGTGCTTTCAAAAAGTAACGAATAAATTTATTATTTTTGAAATTGAGAAGTTTTCCAAAAAAATTCCCTGGCACGTCGATTTTGTTTATAAAAAAGGCACTTTTTGACATACAACCCACATTTGTGACGTCATCGTTGTTCGAGATATGACGTCATCGACAATTTTTTGAAATGGCAACCCCCAATTTTGACCATGCCATTTGAAAGAGCGTGTCATTCTACATACACATCATGAAAAATTATGGTGTTACATAACAAAAATTTCAAGAAAATAATGTTTGAAGATTTTAAAATTTAATTTTTACAATACTGAAAATGATAATGATTATGTAAAAAATCGACTAAATTAAATGTTCAAATTGTGCACCGTTGGCTGCTTGACAGTAGCCAAGACGATTAATAAATTCTTTTTGGACATTATTATCGGTCAGTGGTCGCGCGGTTTAAGGCGTTAGTTCTTGAATCGAGGTGACTAGACGGAGTTGGTTCGAGCCCAGCTGCCGGTAGACCGTATATAAGCTATATTCGTGGAGAGGATTGGCACCCTCTCTGTGGGTATGGTAGGGTGGAATAATGTTAGCTTGGGTCAATGTGAGAGATTGATGCCGGTTGATATTTGACTACCCCCCTAATTAATGAGGTTTTCCAGGTTTTCCTCATTCCTGCACTGGTTAGGGCCTACCAACGTAAGTCGTTCCTGGGCGCAAATGCGGCCTGCTTAATAATAATATGCCGCCCCCTCTCCCGCACAAGTCTCCGACTTCTGGGCTAATCCCTGTGATTAGAATGAGGGGTAGAGATATTATTATATTATTATTATATTAAATACGATGTATCTCGTGACGAATTCTTGCCTTTAAATCTTTTAAATTAACCGGTCTAGTAACGTATACTTTGCTTTTTAAGTATCCCCACAAGAAATAATCTAGGGGTGTCAAAACAGGCGATCTGGCTGGGCACTCAATCGGCCCCCTTCTCGGGTGATACATTTCGATGAAAATTAAATTTTAAAATCTTCAAACATCATTTTTTTGAAATTTTTGTTATGTAACACCATAATTTTTTTCATGATGTGTTTTTAAACACAAAATCGACGTGCCGGGATTTTTTCGAAAACTTCTCAATTTAAAAAATAATGAATTTATCGGATCGGTCAGTGGTCGCGCGGTTTAAGGCGTCAGTACTTGAATCGAGGTGACTAGATCGCTGTGTGGTTTGACCCCCGCAGCCGGTAGACCGTATATAAGCAATATTCGTGGAGAGATTGGCACCCTCTCTGCGGGTATGGTAGGGTGGAATAATGCTGGCTTGGGTTAATGTGAGAGATTGATACCGGTTGACATTTGACTACCACCCTAATTAATAAGGTTTTCCAGGTTTCCCTCATTTCTGCATTAAATGGTGGTTAGGGCCTACCAACGTAAGTCGTTCCTGGGCGCAAATGCGGCCTGCTTAATAATAATATGCCGCCCCCTCTCCTGCACAAGTCTTCGACTTCTGGGCTAATCCTCGTGATTAGAATGAGGGGTAGAGATGTGATGTGACAAGAATACACAATGAAAATAAAAAATATACTTTAATTCAAATCATAGGAAACAAACAAAGTGAAATCAATACCTGCATGGACTTTCTGCCTGAGGACTGAATTTAATTTAAATAATATTTTAATTAATAAATGAGCGTCTAAACAAAATTAATTTAAAGGTGACATAATATAGGGACTTAAGGTGGCCGTATTCCCCGCCGTAAAATGGTGAAATTTGTCGTGTTTTTTAGGTACTGAAATCTCGAAAAATAAATCACGTTTAATAAAACTAATATCAAAAATAAAATTCTTGATGTTTTATCTCTCTACTTTTCCTATTTCAATTATCTTCAAATAAAATAATAACTTTTAGAAAGCGTTTGTAATATATACATTATTTTGCTATTCTCACCCCACATTTTAACAATTATTTTCATATACTTAAAAACAAAAGTGAACAATCTTATATGCAGAACTATATAAGTTTATGTTATAACAGTATTTATCAACATATAGAGTTAAATTTAAAAAAATACGTATTTTAAAAGATTTCTGTAGCCAAAAATGTGTTGGTTAGACGGCTTTCTGTCTTTATACCTATATTCATTTTACTTCGGTACCTCTGAATTTTCACAGGTGGCATGAGATAACATTCATATTATTTGCTCTATATTATTCAGTTCTTAAATGTCTGAAATTATTTGTATATGTAGAAAACAGTATTTCAAGAATACGGCGCCCTTAAACCTTTTCTCTCTGAGTACATGCTCATTCGTTTTATACAAGACCCGGTACATCACATACAGAAAAGATAACATTGTTTTAAGATAGTCATTTTGATGAACTTAAGAAAACTTAGCTACCTAAACATTTTCATTTATCAATAAATTTTATCCCTTAAGTTTATTAAAGAAAATATAAATTAATAACAATAAAATTAAATAAAATAGTTATATTTTGCTTTCTTTCCTTCTGTTACAACTAATTATAACTACATTCTAAAACTAGAAAACAATTGTTTTAGCTGCTAATCATGACAGTCTGGACTCACCTGATGGGATAGTATACGAGATATTTTTCTCCCCTAATGGCCAGGATATGTTGGTCCCTGAAGGACCCACGTACAACGTATGGGGTCTGTCCTCGTTCGGTTGAAGCCCAGTTTCTGCATGGGAGGGCATTTTCTTTCAACCTCGATGACCAAAAAGCATTGCCCCAATTTTCGTTGTTTATATTTCACATTTACCAGTTCGGATGATCAATAAATGGAAGGAAATTCGCTCCTTAGGGAAAAGGGTAGTTTGCTGCATATAAGAAAAGGGTAGTTTGTTTGAAGTGTAGAAATTTTCCGATGTCGTTGTTTAATTCGTCCCAGTGGCGATAGATGGCGCATACATTTACTTTGTTTTAAATATGAGTTTCTTACTATCTGTATCATTTGATATTTATAAATTTTAATAATTATTATTTATTTCTTAATTATTACATTCTTATGCATTCTTCAAACTGTATTTAAAGTATACCAACGTATTATAGGAAGGCCAAATACTATTTCAACAAGTAGTGTGTTAAATAAATTTTACTTTTAGATATACTTCTACTGACTTCATATTCTTGATACGATCTGAGAACTAATAATACAGAAATAATGTAAATATGATAAGAACATTTAATATAATCGATCGTATCAATCCATGAAAAAGAGATATTTAGTTATAATAATTAAATAAATTGTCACAATTTATAATTGAACAATGATTTGTTTTCTAATTTATTATTTCCAGAATACAGAGCAGCTTAATTAATATTTTCATTTATGCTTTGCTAAATTGTCAATTTAATACGGATACATACTTGAGTTGGTACTGTTTTTAGGTAGGTACTAAACATTTATGAAATCTATATATTAACAAAATATGAAAATAAAATATGTTACATTATTTAAATAAATATAGTTACAAGCTTTCGGTGCATAATATTAGTTCATTGTAGACAAAATTAAATAATGAAGGTCAAAATATTTTTTAATGACTTAAATACACATGTATGATATCCCAAAAAGTATTTTTTGGAAATTTGTTGATGTTAAATTCAACATACCATACACAATTAAATAAATACCAATTTACCTAAATGTGGTCATTTAAAATTATATTGTGTGCATTTATATTTGATGACATAATTCTTTCGTTAAATAAAACTCAATAAAAAAATTAAAAACTGGGAAATATCGAGTCTGGTTCGACTGAAAATGAAAATTACGAATATCAAGTGAAACAATCCAACTGTCTAGCTCTTGGATGGTTTATCTCAGTGGCATTCAACAGGTAATTTCAGTTCATTGTTAAGCAGCAGCGGATTGAACTTTGATTAAACTCAAAACCGCGTATAACTCTTGAAATAATTTGTTAGTGCATACGAATTTTTTGCAAATTATTGCGGAAGGTTCACAGCAGTGGTAGCTGGCAATAAACAGTCAGATATGGCAATATTGGGAGTTTAATAACCAAAGCTTAAGTTATTAAGAAAAATATATTAAACACAGTAAACAGTGCGAGGGATTATCAATTTGTTATCTAGACACAAGTGAATATTATGAGTGATTTGTCAATAATTGTTTCAAATAGAACAAATAAATGTCAGTGGAACGCATTATTATTACTAGCTCCTGTATATTTAAAACAAATACACGTGTTTTCTGCAAACACGTCAAAATTAATGTTATTGTATCGTTTTGACACATATTAAATACACCTAAGTAAATATAGATACGTTTTAATTAAATCTGTAACTGCTGTTTGATTTGCCACTGAATGTTGTCTATAGATGGATTCGTATAGCGAGTTACAGTCTTGGATAAACCTAGAATTGATTCAATTACATTAAAGAACAACTTTGTATAATTTTAAATTTACTCAACATACTTTACGGACATTTTTTTAAATGTTATCAAAATTTAACCTCAAATTTTACTTTCTTAAGATCCTTTGCGGTTATTGTAAAATATTATATAAATTACCGATTTAAGACAAACATATCACAGAAATGATTGCACTTAAAAATAGATAATTGATAGTTATTTTTTATACAAGACGATAAAATGATATTTTATAGTTGGCCGAAAAAGACGAGCGAGAAATCGCAAGTGAATTAATTTCGGGAGACAATAATGGAATTTTATTTTCGTCTGTAAAACAATTTCATATTTTTTATAGCCCAATTATGGTTGTGTTTGGTATGAAGAAAAATTTAGAATTTATTTAAATTAGGGAAACTAAGTAATGGTTTCTATGGAATTTGATTATTAAACAAAGCCTCTTTGAGTTGTGATTGTAGTGTAAATATTTATTTCTTCATTGATGTCGTTTTATGTGGTTGTTAGAGGAAGAAATGTCTGAAACGAGATAAAAGAGGAATTATTACTATTTGATATTCAGCTGAGACGTCAAAGTCAATATCCAAGTTATTACCATTATCAAAATTTACTGATCTATGAAAAAGAATAAAAAAATTATAAAATGGAAGAACGCAAAGAGAATGTATTGCTAGCACATTTTTCTGGAAAATAAAAGAAAAAGTACCTTCAAGTTTATGGTCGTATTATTCAAAGTAAAACTCTTTACTGCTGAATGAAAATATTGATATTTTAAGGTATGGATGAACTGAGGAGCTGCTTAAAATTACATAGTACCAATTGAACTATTGTTTGTAGATACAGTTAGTTCATAGCTTTCCTAAAAGTTCTTTAATATTTGTTTCTCTTCTCGGCGCCAAAACCAAGAATGACCGGTCCGTCGAATCACGAACAAGAAATCTGGAGACAGCGTCTTGAAGGTTACACGAAAATGCATTTCCCAAGCCCTCGTGCCTCATACAAATTCTTCATCAATTATCGACAGAAGATATGCACTGTTCAACCTGTGGGAATAAACACCATTTATAAAATTCCACAGCAAATATCTGAGTTTTTAAAACTGCCAAATCAAGAAACGTATACTACAACGCTTCTGCCATTCTGCAGCTACGATGGTTACAAATTCTGGCGCAGACTTGATAACAATAAAGAGATTGGGTGGTTGGCCGTTTTCTTCCGTGGCAAAACCATACATTGAGGAACCAGTGGTCAACAAGATTGCTGTATCAGAATGCGTACTTAACAACATGGAAAATCAGAACATTCTTCTCTTCTCATGCATATTTCTGGAAATCTTAACTGTAATATTATATTTGTATTGGCAAATAGTAGATAATGATTTAAATTAGTGGTTATAGGTACTTACTTGAAAAAGGTATTTTATGAATGAAAGGTAACTTAACATTAGCTCAAAAAAATAATAATTACGTAAGTATAACCTGTATAACGGCAATTTAGGAAACAGGTGATATACATTTTATTTTAACTAGTCTACCAAGTTCTAAACGAACGTTTATTTCGTTCACTCCCTGGCAGAACCTTCATGAATTTCGAACAAAAAAATTACCGCCACCCTTAACTCGGAACCTAATCTGTAACAAACCGTAAAACTGCCAATAAATATAATTCGACATAACGAAAAAAGGGTTATAGGAGTCAATACGGATTATTTGAAGGAGATTCGTCACGAATAAAAATTTAATGTTTCGAAAAAAATCGGTATTCGCGTTTCTTAGCCTTCTCATTCTTTGTAACAGATGTCGTCACTATTTCGAATTCAAAGGGGTGGAATATAGACTTGTATCACAGAAAATATATAACCTTATAGTATATGTAATCATTGCTTTATGCATTTTATCGCATCCACCCATAAAATTCTGCATTTTTACATTGTTGTTTTGGCAGTTAATAAGACATAAAGGATTAGATATTGTAAAAATATATTTTAACATTTGAAAAATGGTGTCCAAAATTCAAGTACGAGTATGTACCAATATTCTACGATCCATTTAACGAATTCCCAATATTTTCATTTCAATGAGGGTACGTGCCCCTAGAGATTATTACACAACGATTAAAGTATTATTTCATGGACCAGCGGTAATGTTTTAAGATGGAGAGATTAGCCATTGTCTGTTGCATCAGATACAAACTTGCATGCTTTTAGCGGGCCCAAACAGGTGGTGAAATTACAGGGGGGCAACAAACCACCGTGGATAATTCATAGCTTTTTACTAACCCCCACGTTCTGTTCTGAAAGGAATTGGTTTATGGAAGGATTTAGCGAAATGTAACATTAATGTAGTTTATGAGTATAGCTAGTTTAAATATCGTTGCCTAACTATAATCACTTAGATGGCTGTGTAATAGTAGGAGTTGTACCAGTTGAAATTTATCAATAAAAATGTATCAGAGACATAATTACTAACATAATTAAGAAACTTATCCTCCTTTTGCTTCATAGAATTTTTGTGATGGCTGCTGATTGAAGCGGTGTGTATTTTTTGATCTGATTCAAAACCTTTCCTTTTATACGCTTTTTTCAGTGGTCCAAATATATAAATACTACAAGGCAATCTATCTGTAGTGTAGAGTGGAGCCTTTAAAATCTTAATATTTTTCACTAAGTGAAAGGTTAGTCACTAAGCCTGTTCGAGCGCATTGCGGTTATAATGCCTACATAAGGATAAAAATGTTTTGTTTTAGATGCAGTGCGCATGCTTCTGACGGTTGGAAACAAATTATGGTGTACTACGAACAAAGCTATTATGTTATTGCTTGATGAAGCTTATTCATATGTCTATACGGGGTGATTCTTAACCTAAACGTATAAAGTTGGGAAATTGAAGATGACGTCAAAAACCGCGAAAAAAATGTAGTAAAATATTTTTTGTTTCAGTAATTTAAATTTATCAAATAAAATCTTTTGTTTATAAAAGTTTTTATTTCCGTAAATATAAGTATTGATTGATGTCAAAATTGTTTCTTTTTTTTTTCATTTAAAAGCCGACTATGTTTCAAGTTCCATAGATTTTTAATGATATTTAACATGCGCCCAAATATTGAAATCAATTTTGTGTCGAAAACTGTTGCCAAATTTCAACAATAGTACCTTTTTTATGTAAAAATCCTTACAGTTTTCATTTTTGCTATGAAATTTGGGTATTTCTGAAGCACTACCCCTCTTGTTTTACCCGCCCCTGGACAAACTGTATTGATTTCTTTTTAGATTTTTAAGAAAAGCATAAAAAGTTATGGGATTGCAACAAATTTCACTAATCTATTTCTACGAATTTTGGAAATACCAATTAAAAACCGTCATCAAGAACTAACCTTTCATACCCTGTATGTCAAAAACGAAACGTATATGGTTTTTCGTCTTATTTTGAGGTTTAGAAAACGCAGTTAAACTTTAACTTTTAGAATCACCTTGTATCTAGGTCGAAAAAAAATATGAAGTGTGTCGATGACCAATTACTGGATGGGCCAAAATAATGACAACTAAAATTCAGCTTATGCACAATACACTAAATATCCCTACACTTACATCAACATTTTGTTAATTTACCTACTCGGAAATTTTTTTTTCTATTCAAGTCTTGAATAAATGTCATAATATCTTATTGATTCGTTTCCACGCACTACTTTTATCTGTGTATGAATTTGCTGTGGTTTCAAACCCTCAACGTATGTTGGATTCTGAACAACAATAATTATTTCAATGTCATAAATTAATATCAAATATAAAGGACAGAAATTGATCGATTTGAGAGTTACAAACACCACTAATGCTCCAAGGCTGACTTGGCTAGAGATGAATACATGATTTCAATTAAAAAAAATTTGCAATTTGACAATTGAAACAATTTTTAATAATAAATGCATATTTAGGTCATACTAATAATTATACTAGGTATTTAAAATTATTCACATGAGTACATATCGTAGTTAGCGTTTAAATTTTAAGGAGAGAAAATTTCAAATGTGCCAAAGCGTTTTGTTTTTATGTCTGACAGCATGGTACATTATATGTATTTTAGTTGTCTAGTTACACAGGGTGTCAAAAATGCATATAGAGGGAGTCAAAATAATGTCAGTATCTACTTTACATACATTTTTGTCCTCACAGATATACAGAGCCTTCAAGTAAGAAGTTTTATATTGAATTTCAGTCATAATTTCTAAACCGTTACCTTGACAACTTATTAAACTTGACAAAATATTTAAGAAACTGCAACTGAAAATAATAAAACTATGTATATACTATACTAAATGTTTGCACTATATATTGCACTAAATTGTAAAAAATGTTTTTTTTAACACGACCAAATATCAGAAATTATGTTGACAATAAAAACAAGTGCGTCAGTTGTGCCGCCGTAAGTAGTATACATTTTTCTCAACATTTAAATTGGAATTAGATATGCTTCATTATACATGTACCGTCAAAATTAGAGTTTAGAATTAATTATGACAATTTTGCCGGTGTTGCCAAATTTGAAATTTTGCATTCAGTTCGAATCTCTTTTGTTGCAAAAAAGCTATACGTTGTTTTATGTAATATATTTTACCATTTTCAGGATAAACGCGTATCTAATGATATAAGTGATAATAATTTATTAATAGCGTAGCCAGTATTTTCTTGTGCAATGAAGATGTGTATGGAAACTCGAGGTGCTCATATTGAAAACGTTCCTTATTTAATTTTTTTGAAATAGTAGAACAACTTTTGAACAATATATTTTAGTTATTTTCTGTTCATAAAAATATTGTAACCTCTACGTTGACTGAGCCTTGAAATACTTCACGTAGAAAAACAAACTTTATTGTCATTACTTGATTACACAACAAATATAGTTCAAATAATTATGTCAAATCTTTACTTTGACGTTTCTGTCACTCACGTTCGGCTTCTGAACATAAACTAAACTATAGTGGAGAAACCGATCTGCTTATATATTATGTTTTGAATATTCTCGAAGATTCCTAGGTCCCCGATAACGTGTCTAGAACCAAATCGAATATAATCCGGAATGTTCTAGAAAACGTCAAAATCACGGTATTACAAAAATGTTGATTTTGAAATCAAACAAATATGTGAGCTTTCGTAACAATATAATTAATCATAGGAAAGTTTAACCTGAAATTTGGTTTTATTTTTTAAACATCAAGAATTATATCGACTTCATTCATCAAAAGATTGTTTTAATATATTTATATAAAAAATTACTATTCTGAAAAAATAAAACAGTTTTCTCTGAACATATCGAACAGATACCTATCTCTCATTTGCAATAATAATGGCATTCTTTAAAATTAATTTTGTGATTTCTTTTGAACTGCTGAGGCATTCGTAATGAAATCTAGTTTCAATTTCTAATATTAGTTCTCAGTTGTTTCGCTCAACAATAGAGATTTAATGAAACTCAGAACTTTCTGATGCTGAAAAACTGTTTTGAGAAAGTGTCATTATTATTGCAAAAGCATGACCATACTTAAGTTACAAAAACTTAATAAGTTTTATGATTTTCATGAAATGGTAAACTGTGTAGTTTGTTACTATTTTCTATTTTAGCATAGGTAAAGTCTGAATTAGCATAATACAAGTTTGTTGACTACTAGATACAGGTAATACCATTATATCTGACATAAACTTTTTGTATTATATATGCAAAATAAAGTAAGGGGAGGGGTATAGGTCTAAAGTGTTGGTGTCAACCAATGGGTCCGAGCTTTGTTCCCTAAACGGTTGTTCAGCGTGGAGGGGCCCGACCTGACACATATAAACTAAACCACCCTCTACATATTCAATTTAGTTTGCAAAAACCCTTATGAAGTCCGGGTGCTGGCTGTGCAGTGCTTTAGAGTGAGTTTGCGTATTTCGGTGTCTCTTGTTTTGGATAGTGAATTGTTGAAGGTAGGTGTGACTTCACTTTGATATAATAATATACACCGAGTGTACCGAACAACGTGATTTAATTAAATGAGACAACTATTTTAAAATTATTAGTTAGATAGGTACCTAATATTTTTCAAAAATAATTTAAGTTTATAAGTTGTCAAGTTAGAATAAAACTCAAATACAAGCAAAAATGTTTTAAATAGGTACAATAAAGTATGTATGTCGTAGTCAATGGGTGTCATTCGTCATTTTACGGAAAGCCTAGACATTGGCTGTATTGCCGGCAAAGGCTGTAATGAAATTAATATTTCTTTAATTGACTGATATTTTACGTCATTTCACGGATTGCCTGATTAATTTTCGTCAAACAAAGCAATTGGTTAATCGATTACACGTTACGGGGCTTAACGGGTTTTTGTTTACTTATTTGCTGAACATTCTTAAAATGTAATATGTACTACCTGTAGAAAAATGCAAAATAGAAAATAAACAAAATATTTTTATTTTTGCAAAATATTAGTTCCGTTCATTTGGAACAATGCAAACATATATTGTAAATCATATACCAAATGGTGAGTAGAACTTAAATTGAATATTAGATCAAAATCTCTTTTAGATGAAAATTAAAAACAAATATTCTAAAGACTTAACGTAAACGAAAATGGCTCTCTACAGTCAGACTCGAATAGCTGTAGGTACATATGTAGGTATAAACATATTATTATACACATACACGCGATAATCTCCCCCCCCCTATTTTTCTCTGTCATTAGTCGAAATACGAAAAAATGTGTAAAAACAAAAGTTAATGAACTTTTAAATATTTTTTAAAGCAGAAAGTATCGCATTTCCCAGATGTATATAGATTTAAGTTTTATTTTATTTAAGGAAACACCTTGTACACCATCAACTTAACTTCTCAAAAATATATTATACAATATACAGGATACTTATCTTTCAATGTTTTCGAGATATTACATGTTTATTGTTAATATGCAACATTATACAGGGTGTTCGGAAATGATGGGCAAAACATTCAAGGGATAATTCAATGCACCGACTGAAAACTGTTATCGTTTCAGTTAAAGTGCCTTTTCTATTGAAAATACAGCAAAATATTACTTGAAAAAATTGTTCAGAGCGGTAAATTATGGAGGTGTGTAAAATTTTTAAAAAATCAGCCTGCTTTGATAAAATATTTGTGCTTTGTTGAAAAATGGTTTCATCGAACCTCGTCGATCGTCTTGAAATTTTGCAAGTCTTCATAATTTACGATTTTAAACAACTTTGCCAAGTAACATTTTGCTGTATTTTCGGCAGAAAAGTTTTTACTCGGTGCACTGAGCATTTCAAATAGGATTATTGCAAAAATGGATACGCCTACCGACTTCAGCAAGGTATACCATTTTCAAATAAAACAGGTAGAAGAATCGATTGTTTCGATAGTCAGATGGATACATTAAGATGCAAAAAAGTTCTGCTATTTAAAGGAAACATGGTGTGCCACAAGTGGCGCCCTCTACTAATAATGTCAAAAGTAGAAACATATTCGAATTTCTCGTCCGCAAAAATCTCCGATTTCCAAATTTTATGTAAATATTTGGATTTCTTAATAAGTTATTTACAAAAAATATCGAAAATAAAAGTTTAACACCCTGTAACTCTGTTATTAATCAGTTTTGAAAAAAATGTTACAGAAAGAGATAGCATTTATTTTGGGTCTAGAATTATCCCCTGAATTTTTTGCTCATCATTTCCGGACACCCTGTATAACTCATGATATATGATATCATTTTTAAATAAAAGATATAAAGCTAAGCATTTTAATTGGGAATTAGGTTTTAAGGTAAAATAAGGAACTTTTGTAAAATTTAGTAAAGTTATCAGCTTTGCATTCAAAAAGAAGGAGGTCATATTGAACCATTCTTATAAATCTATTTCTTTTATTTTTCATATATCTTTAAAATCTTTAAAAATATTTTATTGTTGCATATTAACAATAAACATGTAATATATCGAAAACCGTCAAAAATAAGTATCATGTATAATATATTTCTGAAAAGTTAAATTAGCGAGCCACTTCTATTCGATCCAGAAAGAACTACATAACACCACCAATATTACTGTGATTGGACCATCTCTGCGCCCAGCGGTTGCCACTAAATATTCCTTACATTTTGAAAGTTTATATCATCCTTGTACTACCGATTTCTTAAACATTTCCAATGTTAAAAAAGCAATTTTATTGAAACCATATTACAATAGTCATTTTTGTTATTGTTCCAGAATGTCTCAATTTGAAGCCGTGAACTTCACCGACCTCTCCTACGAAGACAGCTGCGACTCCGGCTTCGAAGTCTCCTTCAAGTCGGAAACTTCAGAGTTCACAGAGGAACGCAGCGACTACTTTGATTACGATAACGACACCACACCTACCAAAGCGGAGAAGAACTACGACCAAGACCTCTACGACAAATTCAACACAGCATTCCATAGCACACTGACGGACCTGGACAGGAGAGTTGTCCCACCCAATATATACGAAAACTGGCATGGCAAGTTTAACAAGGAGGAGGCCGAATTTTTCTACCCCTTACACAACGATCAGACGAAAACTTCTTCCCCTGTGAAGGAAAAACCCAAAAGACGCTACGCCACTGGTAGGAATAGGGTCTCGAGAGCAAAGAGCCCCACACAAATCATGAAAATCAAAAGGGTGAGACGCCTGAAAGCGAACGATAGAGAAAGGAACAGAATGCACATGCTAAATGAAGCCTTGGAACGGTTAAGATGCGTCCTCCCCACTTTTCCTGAAGATACCAAGTTGACGAAAATCGAAACGTTGCGTTTCGCGCACAACTACATCTATGCTTTGTCTCAGGCTGTTAACGATATAGAAAAGTATTCGAATTCTGATGATAGTGTCATAGTGAACGTGGGTAATGTTACGGTTTCTATAAGTAAGCATGGAAACAGTATTACCAGTAAGAACTTTGAGGAGAAAATGGGCAATGCTGTGGTGACCAGCGGGAGTATAACCAACGCTAGTTTCATGGCAGATTATCGGGCGAGTGCTATATCTAGTCCTGAAAGTATCAGTAATGACTATCAGAGTTATGGATACCCTAGTGATGTGGCCTATCACAGCAACCAGTCGTTTGAATACCATACTAATAGTACAAATTACGAGTCTTACAATAGTACAATGATGAATAGTTACAATAATAACGTTGTGTATGACTATAATGGTTTTATAAAAGGTTGATGCACTGTATAATGTCGCCACAATTAAAAAAATATATTTTATTTCAGAAAAATATAGAAACCCATCCACGCCATATAAAATGTTTATATTTTCTATAGGTATATTGAAATATATTCGATACTTAAAGCTTCTATTTATTTAAATTCAATATGTTGCCATCATTTTTTTTACAAAAATCAACAGCTTTTTTCAAAACACATTAAGTACTGGAACAAAATAACTTTTTCAGAATATTTTTGTAATGTATTGCCAAAGGATTTCTTTAATTTTTATAGAACACAACTGTTTTGAAACTAAACTGCCTTATATGAGAATACAAGTATATAAAGAAATTGTTATATTGCAAACAAATCTAGTCAAATAAGTGTACTTACTTCCATATTAAGCTAGTCTGACCTTGTGATTTTAATGTGTAAATGCCTTTATAGAAAAATTATATTGTATAATGTATATTTTTATATATTTTAATAAATATTTAAATAAAGTATGATGTTTGTATAGTGTACTATTAAATTGGTAGAGGTGGAATTTAGTTAATTTTTTTCAAATATTATAAGTATTTGTAAATTAAAAACTCCTAAATCATTTCCTTTTATAATTACAAAAAAAGCAACAGATGTGTGTACCGCCTCGGAAATATCTGTTTTATTACTGACAACAGAGTAATGTCAAAATTTGTATTTGTTTTTCGTGCCTACTATGATTAAATTAAGTTTTGTGTCTAGTTGAGGTCTAAAACCCTTAGAAAATCAGAAAACATCCATTATAAAGTCAATAAAAAAACTTGTAGATTGTAGAGAAACTTGTAGATCTGGATGTTTGAACAGGTAGAGTATATGAGCCTAATTTCATTGTATAGAATGTTCCCGTATTTTCCATTTGAATAAATTTAACAAGATCAAGTTTAAACTTTTGGAAACGATTGCATCTATAAAAAACACGCTGTATAAAATAGTCAATATTAGCTAATATACGAGTTTTTCTCTAACATTGGTTTATAAGAGGTCATAATTTTTACAAATTTCGAAGTATTTTGTACATAACTTGGCAACCCTACACTACTTGTTAAACTATTTGTTTATACTGCGATACAGAATGTACTATTTAAGAAATGTAATATTTGGTGTGTCCCATAGTTTAGATTTCTTGATGTTATACGGGGTGTTTCAAAACAAAGGCAAAACATTTCAGGGAGTGATTCTTTGTTGAAAATAAAAGGTAGTTTGTTATATAAACGTTGGGTCACAAATCAATCATTAGGGAGATATCGCGTTGCAAACATGGCGGAAAAAAGGGTGTTTTTATTGTTTTTCTCGGAAACGAAAAGTGTGGGAAGCCGATTCATTTAGAAACTTTTTTCTCTTCTATATTTTTTTGATAAAATTAACTGTTTCGATGTTAAAAAATAAAATGTAAATTATTGCATGTCGGGAAGAGGCAGTTTTACTAGCCCACTCTGTATTTACTGCTTAAACTTGGTAAAAGAAAATATGTTTGTTCTATTTAACTTGGTATAGGTAATCATTAAATATCAATTTAATTAAGGATATAATAACATTTTCCCATTCTCTGAGCACTTTCAGAAAAATATGTTACAACATAAGATCTTTATTATCTTTTCATGCTTTATCCTTTCTTTTACCAAAGCCATGAACGAAAAAACAGGGACACCTTGTACCTATACTTCTCTCAGTAATAAATATTTTGTAACAGAATAATGAAAGTCAAATTTTCAGTTTTATCGGTATACTTACCTATTTCAGGAACCATGTGAGTTATTAATTTGTTTTCATGTCGACTTTTTAACTTTAACATCTTTAGAATTATTTCATGCATTATTATGCTTTTTTATGCAGCAAATTTTATACAAATATTTTATGGACAAATTATTAATATACTCTTTACTGGCATGAAAATAATCAACTTTTTTGAAATTCAACCAACTTTGGCTTTCTTTCAGTTTTGGAAATATCTTATGAACCTAAAATTTATTGTGAACACAAAAGTGCGTAGCTTATTGTCAACACAAAATCATCTCACATGGAAACAAAACAAGAAAAAGTACACCACGAAAAAGTGAATTTCAGGAAGGCCAATTTCTCTGCCTTTTATGAAATTATTTCTAATACTGATTGACGCTTCCTCAAGGAACAAGAAGATCCGAATAGTACGATCAAATTGTTTAACAGTAAACTAAAATACATCTTTTTGACCACAGTTTCATGGAAAGACCTACTTCTAAATCTTGTCCTCCCTGGTTTGATGGTCATATCATTTATAGCATTAAACAAAAGCTCTTACATTGGCAAAGGTTTAAAAGGTTTTTTTCTACGTTCATGCAAAGAACAAAACTTTATTGAACTGTATTTAGTGGAAAAAGTGGTTCTTTATTGCACTAGTGCAATAACATGTTTATTGCATTGATCTGTCACTCTACAATAGCGTTTTGTCATCATGACAAACATAAACGTTCAAATCGATGCCACATTTTCCTAGACTTAGTGTCATCTAAATAACATTTTTTGGTTTTTGCATGAACGTAGAAAAAATATTGTATGCAACTTGTACAAAAACTGCTTATTGTACTCGACGGGTTGTCCTACTCGGCCTGACGCCTCGTTGGACAAATTCACGTCGCGTGCAATAAACACTTACTTTTTGTACTTGTTGCATAAATAACTATAAAACGATGAAGATTTAAATACGTTTAAATGTCTTAGATCTCAGATTAAATTTGACATAAAAAAGCGCATGTTAGCCTACTTTCACAATATTGAATATAATATGAGGTTTAATCCTAAGAAATTTTGAACATTTTAATTTAACACCTGTTCCGTACCTATATATTTAAATGTAATGATGACTTAATAGATGATCCTCATTTGACAGCTAATAGTTTTGCTGATTATTATACTGAATCTTTTACAACACCCAACATTGTAAATAAAAATCTCAATAAGTTGTTATCGGGTAGGCACTCTATTAGTCAAAAGGATGTTGTTGACGCCATTAAAATCATTAAATCTATTATGACTATGGATCCGTACTTGTTCCTTCATTTTTAATTAAATACTATAGCCTTGCCGGAACCACTTATCTTTATTTTTAATCTATCTGATTTCCTGATCTATGGAAGTTATCAACCATAAGTCCGATTTATAAAAAAGGAAAAACTTGAACTGACTTCAACTTGATTATAGATCAATAATAATTATTATTTGTATTTTTGCAAAAATCTTAGAAATTATTTTTCATAATTTCTTTATAAGCAGGTCTCTTATGCCATATCTATTGATCAGCATGGATTCATGAAAAATAGATCAACTGTTACTAATCTTGTTTGCAATTGTCAGTACATCGCTGAGCGGCTTGATCGACGCGGTCAGGTGAATAATGTCTACACTGACTTCTCCAAGGTGTTTGATAGACTGGACCACGGCATCTTATTAGAGAAATTATCAACGTTCGATCTCAGTGTGCCAATTATAAATTTGTTGGAATTCTATCTGTATAATATATATCAGTTTATTCAATTCCGTTGATAGAATTTTTTGCAGATGTCAGGTGTGCCACAGGATCAATATTGGGCGCTCTCTTGTTTATAGTGTTTATAAACGATAAACTTCGAATGTTGACCAGGTTCATTGTTTATTGTATGCAGATGATCTAAAATTAATCACTGAGATTACATCTCAATCAGATTGTGCTAAACTGCAAAATGCGTTAAATGTAATATCTCTTTGGGAATAAGCTACCTCTAAGTAATGACCTTTACACGTAAAATTAATCACATCAACTTTGATTACAACCTCGATTATTCTGTTGCGAAGGTCACAGTATATGAAAGATCTTGGTGTTGATTTTGACGCTAAATTAAATGTTGAAAAGCACATTGAGGAGGTTACATCATCTGCTTATAAATATTTAGGTTTTATTTTACGCTGTTCTAAAGATTTTCGCAATATGTATTCTACTAAACTATTTTTTCATTGGTTTATTAGGTGGAATCGATTGTCTCATGCCCCTTTTATAACTTGCATATTGAATCATTAGAAATAATTAAGAAAAATAGTTTAAAGACGATTGCAATCATACTAGGCGGAATATATTCAGAAAGAGGATTTTCTCGCAACGTTTTACTTGAACGTTTTCATTTTAATGAGTTGAAACACGTAGGGATGCACATCTTTTTACACAAAGTTGTAATTAACTTAATTGATTGCACTCGCCTCTCGAGCATATAATACATTTAAGTTACCTGACACGAGAATAAATATTAGGAAAGCGTCTTTATTATATCGGATGGATGTCTGTTATTCTCATCTAATGGTGTCAACAGCCACTCTTCCTGTCATGTGGAAGGTGACAAGAGTTTGCTTTCATTTGAAAAGTGGTAACCCTTCTAACATCAAGAACTATCGACCTATAACCATTTTGTCAAACTTTGCTAAGGTTTTTGTCATTATATCTACAAAAATATCAGTACCTGTATTTCTTCTATTCAATATGGCGCACGTCGTTTTACTGTAACTAACTTAGTTCAATTTACTGAGTTTGTATCAAATGATATTGACAATAAAGGCCAAGTAGATGTAATACAGATTCTGAGAAGACTTTTAATAAGGTAAATCACTCTATATTATTACAGAAACTGAAATTGTGTGGAATTAATGTTTGATACTTCTTGAGCATCGCGATTTGTATGTGTCATATAATAGATATTGTTCTAATACTTTCATAACTAATTCAGGAGTACCACAAGAGTCTAACTTGGGACCACTCCTGTTTATTCTTTATATAAATGATTTCTCATCAACTTTGCCATATAATCACCTTTTTTGCATATGGTCTAAAGCTTTTTCGTAGTATTGTGTTATGATGATTGTCAAGCATTGCAAGAGCTTTTGAAGACAATACAGGTGTGGTGTAAAGAAAACATGGTTTCTATAAATATTGATAATGGAGTTTACTTTTTTAGCTTAAAAAACATATAATTACATTTGATTATAAACTAGATTAAAGCTATTGACACGCTGTCTACTGTCTTTGTTGTTATTATGTTATATTTGAATATTTGTATAAACCGTCGCTTTAACTATTTAGTTTTTTTTCTATTTCAACTTATATTTGTATCTTTCGCATATTATGCATGTTGTATTTTGTACCATTCAATTTGAAGCTTGTATCCTTTAACTGGGCATTTGCCTGTTGACTGGGCAAAGTAAATAAATAAATAATAATAGTCAATTGTTGCCTTTCATAAAACATTTTTGACATATACCTACAGGCATGCTTCTCCAGATCCCAGATTTCAAATCTAACCGAAACCCAATAAAAGCCCAATTCACGTGAAATTAACTCATTATTTACAAGTTTTCTCTAACAGGCGTTCACTGCGTTTCCAATGCAGATTTCACGGCGGCCCTCCAGTCCTTTAAGCGACCTGCAGTGCGTAAATCAGGGCCTAGAATCGGTCGTATTCGACGTCGGGCTGCAGCTGTCTGGCTTGATCGCCGGAGCAGAACGACCGCGGGGTGCGCGCCCCAGGGCTGGATTTTGGTTTTTATTTCGTCCTTACTGTGTACACAAGACGGGATTTTGTTTGTTTAAAATTTGTCGATCGTTGCCGTAGGGTATCAGGTGCTTGGTGTTTGCATTTAAGGGAAAACAAGCCTATGAATTTGTAATTATTGTCTGAATGTTTGTGTTTGAGGGTTTAACATGCAATAGTTTTGAATATTTCGGAATAGAAGTTGAATGGCGGCAAAAGTTTATAAAAAGTTTCATAATCTACTAATTTTCAAAAGTATAAACAGGAATTCTTCGCCTAAAGTACTTTTTTCTGCCAAAATGTTATATGTATATGCAAGGTGTTGAATCTACTTTTTGTACAATGTTAATACATAAAGGATATCCTATTTTCATCTGTGAATAGTAACTACATTTTCAATGATATTATGTATTATATTTGGCACATCTTTATAGTTGATTAACATCGCGTACAATATGTTAAATCATAATATGATGAAAATGCTCTAACTGTCCATGATAATCTAATATTTGTACTATGTAAATTTTATGTAAGATTTGTATTTGTTTTTCCAATTTAATAGCATTGTTAATCCATAATATTTCTTAATCTGCCTTGTAATATGGCTGTGAAATTAATATCAATAAAAAGCTTACTTACTATATTACGAGTACCAACAAAAATAATAGCTTTGCATTTGTACCAATATTTGTATGCATTATTTTTTTTGCAGGAAACATACAAATTCACTTAGTATTTAATTATGCACATTAACTATTAATAAAATTTATAAGTAAATAAAAAAATCTACTAGAAAGCTTTGATAATACCTAAATACACGAAAACAAATATCCCTTCTTTATTTTGCCTAAACTATGGATGGATTAGATAACAGATAGATTTTTCTAGCGTCACTGCTACCTCATTTGAAATTTTTAAATTTTATTTAAAATAAAGACGAAGTAATACTACTGCGTATCTGAGACATTATTACATGCTAAAACGATTTCTTCCTATGTATTTCTCAAAGACTGTTTTCTAAAAGTACAATAATGAATAAGTAAGTATGTATATAAAATAATATATGTTAGGTAATTTGTTCATACTCTGTAAAATATAACACAGTGACACAATAGCACAAAAAACGATCACAAGTATGCTTCCTTGAGATTAACATACATGTAACTTCTCACATTACTATCACGTTACCACGTGACATGGTGCAAACAATTTTATTGGACGTTATCAAATCTTGTTTACAAATTCATAATACATTAATTATGTAATTTTATAATACACGTATTTTTAATAAATATTATGTTATTTGGCATAAAATATGTAATTCTACTATATTTACCTGAAGTTTCATGTAATACAATATGTATTTTGTATATTTTACAGTAATATATAATAGGCTTGTTTTTCAGCAGTTGGAAACGGTTTGAAACTATCAGAAATGTCCGTCCAACTATTTATTGCGTTAAATTCAAGGATAAAGCGTTCTCAACTTAACTAATATTTCTGACAGTTTCAAACCGTTTCCAACTGCTGCAAAAACAAACCTAATGAGAACAACGTGTAAATTTTACTATTATTTATATAAAAGTACCTAGTAGCAAAATTAAAGACTGTTATATAAAATACAAGAACAGTATAGTTTCATAATAAAATCAGAATATATGAATTTAAAAATGTTAAACACGTAAATACGTCTGTTAGATGGTTCTGTATTTTGACTAATGTCACAGTCAGTCAGTCAAAAATATTTATTGTACTTTGTGTTTAATTATCGATATATAATTATACACTAAAATATCCGTACTGTAACGAAAAGTAGCATTCTTCAAATTTAAGTGCTATTGGCATAAGTAAATATTAGGTTAGGATTCCCATTTCTTTGAAATATGCGTATTTCTAAATTTTAATGTTTGAGTTTTTCGTGCTTTCGTTAGTGACGTTGAGTTTGAAAAAAACTTTCAAACCGCAAACCTAGAAAAAATATAGACTGCGTCGGTTCATGGTATAGGTTACATGACAGGTTCCTAGGGTCTTACTGTCCAGAAAATGGATATTTTATTTGTTTTATGTTGGCGGTTGTGCAAATATAATGTCTGCATTGCAATATGAAATTAACTAAGTTGCTGTCATTTTAAATGCCATTAAAGAATGTGACCAATCACAATAAACAAACGAGCCTCAATACAACCAACATAAATTGGCATAAAAACCAAGTGTTAGTGATTCTGGAACTTTTAGGGCAGCCATGAATTAGCGGTCGCCGGCAATATGACACTGGCACAGTCTATATTTTTTCTAGGTTTGTGTTTCAAACATTAAGAGTACGGTTCTGCACGGTCCTAACTGCAGTTATATTTATATGTGGCGGTCCAACAATGGGCAGCGCAGGGGTACGCGGACCCGAACGGGGCGGCATAGCACGCGAACAACCGTACTTCAGATGTAATATTTTGTAGTGGCAGCCGAGTCAAGCAACGACGCCGGTTAGGGGTGCGTGAATGCTTGCGTTTGGGGGGCGAACAGCCACCGTGCGCACCTGTTATCAGGCCGTGATTTAACAGTCAGATTTTCACGCTTTCGATTCTGATTCCCGTTCGTTTGTTCCTGCTATAAGGCGATTGCCCGAGAAAGGTTTACGAGAGATTTGGATTCTGAAGAAGGTCGTAGTACTTTTACTACGAATTCATAATTTATTTTTTGTTAATAAACATAATATAATGTAATGGTTTCAATTACTGCTACTTCTTGCTCTTACACAAGAACCAACTAATTTATTTCTATAAGTTTTATTAATAACTCTGTACATTCTACACTATTACGATTATTCTGCGCTAGTAATAATGTATGTCTCGCCGTAATGTGATCAAATTTGTGGTGTTTTTTAGGTACAGAAATATCGAAAAATAAAACGTAGAGCAGAAGTAATATCAAAAATAAAATTATTGATGTTTTGTTTATCCCCTTTCACTGTTAAAATTCTCCTCAAATAATATAGTAACTTTTCAAATGTATTTGTATGACATCATTAATTTGCTATTCTAACCCCACATTTTAAGAATTATTTTCACATGCTTATAAAGTGAACAATCTTATTATGCAGAACTATGTAAGTTTATTTTATAAAATATTTACATCTACAGTTAAATTTAAAAAAATAGGTACTTATTTTGAAAGATTTCCGTACCTAAACTTTCTGGTTATCTACTGTAATTTTACAAGTATTAAGTAAATTTACAATACTAATTGCAATACTATAGTTGCGGCAAGAATTCAGACGTCGTACGTCATACGAACAAATGAATAATTCAATATATTTTCATCAAAATATTTAAGAAACTGCAACAGATAATAATGAAACTATATACTGCACTAAATGTGTACTACATATTGCACTAAATTACAAAAAACATTGTTTTTAATGCGACAAGCTTTCGAAAATATTTATTGAAAATAAAAACAAATGGATAATGTCAGCTGTGACGTAAGGCGTCCGAATTCTTGGTAAAGCGCATAATAGTGTTGTTATTTACAGAATATATTGTTATAGTTACATTTCACTTTCTAATTTTAGCAGTAAATCATGTAAATTTCCGTAAATTTAATAAGAATTGCCAATATGATGTATTTTTACAGAAAAATTATAGTAAACATATTTCGACGCAAGCGCCTACAGCGTCTTGAACAAGTAATGGTCGGCTTGTCTATACAATCATGTGCGTTATAAATAATGTAGTGCAATTGAAATTAAAGTGGTACGAGACATTTTAAGTATGAGTATGGTTTAGTTGTGCTGTAAGAAATGCAAAATGTGCGTACTGCATTTATAGGTGCTCGAAATTGCAACATACCTACATCAATATTGTCACATAAGTTTTCAAAAATATATGTAAATGTGCTTCATGTCTATCTACATGTTAAATTTATATTTGTTATGTTCAATAAATATTATTACCTACTTGAAAATATTGTTTATAAGTATATTAATTTTTTACTTTCACTAACTTTTCTCATATCTAAAGGTATTTGTATTTGTAGAAAACACTATTTCAAGATTACGGCGCTTCGATACTGATATTTGATGACTGACAGCTTTCGTAGGTGGGTATCAGTTTTTGGTTGGAGATGTTTTGTTCTTGATATAGACGTAAAAGCATTATTTTTTTGTCACCAGTAGCAGCAATCTTGCACAAAAATGATCGAAATTGGTGACGAGCAAGCAAAATAGTACAATGTTGATTTTACTGTTTTCCTCAAAACATGTAATATTCAAATACCTGTTTTTTAGTTTTACTGATGTGATGCAAGTGTCATACTATATTAAACTACAATAAACGATATAGTCAGATACGATCTTTTTTTTAATTGACACACCATTTTCCTTTGCAAATAATTTTCCCAATCTTTACATTAATTTACAGGCTATTTAGTTAAACAACACTATCGATTTCCAATAGAAAATAGGGTTGCAACTTTTACTAATACATACAATTTGGCAAACAACACCATGTAGTACAAATAGTTACTGTTAAAAGACAATTTGTCACTAAAGTTATTTTAAACTGATTTATAGAGTATCTTTGAATGACTGGCTCAAAATTTGAATTTACATTGTTTGCCAACAATGCAAATTCATTCACGATTTCTTTGACTGTCAAATTTTGTATTAATTCAGTTTTAACTGGGTTACTTCAGCATATTTACTTTCATTAAAAAATGTTTACGACCTTATTAAGTTAATATTTAAAACCTGCTCAAAAACAAAAGTTGTAGAATGTAACAGCCCTTACCCTAGAAAAAAGGTATCAGTTTTTACCTGTAGATTATTCCAAGTGACATCATATTCACAAATGGGGGTGCCAACACCCAGGGGTCTTTGATTCAAGGTGTTGCTGTCTATTCGTGTCAATTCTACCGTTTTACTCACGGATTATCACTTTTTACGCTGCATTACCGGCATCATTTTTTCAGTTTTTTAGGAAATATGGTATCCTGGACATCTGGTGAAACGGCTTTTAGGTTCTTTGTTACCAGATTTGAACACCTAGTCACGTGACATGTAATGAATTTAATCGCGTTTGATGGAAATGAGTGACTAATGAAGCCAAAATGTCTTGTTATGACCAATTTCATTTTTTTTTGTAAAAAATACTTATTCATAAACCAATATCATAACTACTACTTAGTAGACATTTTACTATATGTTATTATTTTATATACAGTGTGTGCCAACGAAAATTATTGCCCAGGTTTCCTTTGTTTTGACATAAAATGAAAAGTGGCATTATGTGTACATCATTTTAAAGGACATTTAGTTATATTTTCAGACTTACAATAATTCAAACTCTGTATCATAAATTTTTGGTTTTAAATGATTCCACAGAAAAAAACTGCATCACAGACAATAATGTAGAGGAGAATCGTCTTTTATTTTATTTTATATATATCATCCAACAGAAAATCCAATTATAGGTTGAGTAAAACAACAAATAATAGAAATGTGACAGATACAAAATAAGTAGAATCAATTACTAAACTAAAACTATGGCATATAAGTAGTAAACAAATCACATCAGATACATAAGAACATAAAAAAAACAAAAAGAGAAAGTTTAAACTTAAAAATATTCTTAATTGCATTAATGCTACAGGTAAATATATCAATTTCATTTAACAGATCGTCGCAAATTAAACACACTATAAATGTGAAAATTTTAATAAATTCGTTCTAGCCCTCGACAAGTAAATCCAAACCACTACTACGTGTTGCCTGATTGGGTGGTTGAAAATGAAATAATGACGAAAACTCTGGACAATTACACAAAATATGTAAAATTTTATAAAAAAAAATTATCCTCAGATAAGTATTCCTCACAGTATTTTACTTCATAGATTTAAAGTGATTAAAGAGATTAAGATTAAATTTGTCAAGTAAAATACCGCGAGGAATACCTATCTGAGGATAAATTCCATCCTGACGAAATTAAAGTAACTTTAAAAATCGCCTATGAACATCTTCATTTTCAGATAAAAGACCTTATAACTAGGATTCCACATAATTCTAGCGTACTCGAGTTTAGATCTAACAAGAGAAAAGTGTCATATATACTTGAATATCCGAATAGCCGTAGGACATTCTAGTTAGAAAACCTACATCTTTATAAGCAGACTGAATGATAAGAATATTGAAACTTAGTTTATTATCAAAATATACACCTACATCATTTACACTTTCAGGACGGTTAAAGACAATGTCATTCATATTATAATTATATAATATAGGATACCGTTTCTTAGAGAAAGGCATCACAGCTAGCATTTAGAGAAATACTGTTAATGATACACCAAACGCGAATACGGCTTAGAGAGTGCTGTAACTTAATCGCCATCAACGGTAGTACCATCACTATAAATTTTTTAATCATCTGCATGCATTATATAATTTTTTTCCTGTATTAGAAAGGTATTTTAAGCTAATATATATCAAATCTCCTACAATTCCTATCAATGAAGTCATATGTATGCTCTGTGATACCAAACATCTAGGTATGCTAATGAACAATTCCACAGACAAAGCTCTATTCAATAATAATTATCTTAAAAAATTAATTTAGCTAAACTTACTAACCTGGTTTAAGGAAAACACTCTATAAATATCTAAGTTCACTCTTGAAAATGTGGGAACTCGAAAATTCAACCACAATAGATGACATCTGACCTATTTCTGCATTTTTAGGATTGCTTCTTCAGGTGGTCTCCTTTAAGTTGAGTCAAATATCTAACTATAAAAATTATTATACCAATAAATTAAATTATTCGAAATAAAATATCGACAATGTCGAAAGTGAACCTGTCAATGAATTTAAACGTCATAACGACCTACTTAATTAATAACAAGAGATAATGGCCATAAAGATTTTGAACTATATCGTTGGTACAATAAAGGTCCTAAAATGGATCCCTGAAGTACACCCGACGTAAGTAGCACTGACTCAAACATGTAACCACCGCACTGAACATATTGATATCTACTATCCAAGTATAATTTGAACAATTTTAGTAGTCAATCCGATAATCCAAAGAATTGAAGAATTGAAAAGTCTTCGAACATTCAGTATACAAAACATCAACATGTGGATAAAGTAAATTGTGAAGAGCAATTTCGAAGGCTTTCGAGAAATTACAAATAATTGTAGTAGGTCTATAGTTGTTAATATCACATTTACACCCTTTTTGAAAACTGGAGAAATACGAGACTTTTTCCATTTATCGGGGAAAATACCGGTCTGTAGTTATTGAAACATTAAGTTAATGAAATAGTAACGATCGTTTTGCTTAAGCACGTGAGTTAAATCGGGATGAATGGTGGTTTTTATCAAATTCTTGTTTTTTTTTTCAGTATTCTAAACCTTCATCACAAAACTCCATTTTCTCTGACATCTACCGACAAACAACCCGCAGTACGATTAAATGGAATATTTTCATAACATTATTGGCATGTAAAATTCTGTTTACCTTAGCGTGTTCGGTACGGTGGTAAACACATAATACGGCCGCCACCCCACATATCTAATCCCTCGTTAGCATCTAGACAATGGTCCGGAATTGCTGCTGCATTTTGGGACCTTATCTGGCTGCCCCCAGGGATCCTCACTGGACCACGTGGTAAGCACTCCTGCTTTGCGAGATTCATAGCGATAAAAAGCTCTTAGTAATGATAACAATAATAATACTGGGTAAATTGTAATTGTTATCGTTTTTGAAAATAATAATGTTATGACTAGATAATATAATAATTGCTATCTATGTAATCCGTAGAACATTTTTTCGTAGAACAAGAGTTAAAACACAAAAGAAACTGCAACGTTGATGTCATATTCTACATATGGAATGAAATGGGACGTAAGGTATGAATAGGTTACGGTTTTGTTCTAAATTAGCACTTAATTGACTTAAGTGAAGTTAGCCATGAAAAACAAAGTTTTTTTTAATCACCCACTTGGCCCACAGAATATTTTATCAGTAACAAAAAGCACTTCTCT
Source organism: Monochamus saltuarius (assembly GCA_025584915.1). Classification (NCBI taxonomy): domain Eukaryota; kingdom Metazoa; phylum Arthropoda; class Insecta; order Coleoptera; family Cerambycidae; genus Monochamus; species Monochamus saltuarius. The sequence continues at coordinate 16,543,233 of CM046723.1, read as the reverse complement.
TTAGATACTGATATACAGAGCAAATTAATAGATCAAGCCGTTAACCACATATTCTTTGGAACAAAATAATGGGGTAAATATAAATTTTTAAACAGATTTATATTGATAGCTTCGGTGGTCTTAGAGATATTTGTTTGTGTGTGGCTCATATTTTTATTTTAAGTCGGCACAATTTCTGTGTAATATTGGTCTATAATATTGTCACGGGTTTTCTAGCCCGGCTTTTTCTACTGCCAGAGAAACAATCCGTTAATTAATTACTTATCTTTATTAACTACTCAGTACACTACTGAACACTAATTACAACTCAACTAAACACTTATTTAATTATTCGCTAACTAAATCACTTTGATCTCTTCAACTAAACACTTCAATTCAGACTGTAATGCAAGACTGCACGAATATTCCAGGTATTTTCTAGTATCTCTAGATCCATTTTCCCGAACGACTCGAATGCTTCTAGTCGATTCCCCATTCTTCCAGTCCCGTCTCGATCCACTGCATTTTGTTTGTTTAACAGAATCGTGTAGGGGCGATCGAGGCAATCTTAGCATTTCGCGGTACCACAGTCGTCGAAGTGGGTGTGAGTGGCGCAAATTCTGTGACAAAATCAAACCACAAACAGAGAATAGGGGGGTTGTAGTACTCACGGACCTCCTTTTTTTTAGAGTACGCCTATGGTTTCAGAATATTTTTTTTATATATATCGTGTTTTTATTCAATTGTTTTCACTCTTGTAAGAATTTGATTTGAGGCTTGGTTTACGAGATATTACAACTCTTTTGCATGTGCTAGGTGTGGCACAAAGTAAATATCGCTAAGTATTAAATGGTCATTTCAATGTTATTCAGTAAATTAAAATAAATAAACGGCACAATTTAAAATTCTTATTTCGACACCCTGTGGCACTCTGTGAAAAGTAGCATAAGAAAAGTCTCATTATTATGGTCCAAAGAATGTGCGGTTAAAGGCTTGAGCTACTGATTTGTAACACCCTGTATGTATTTAACAACAACAAAAATTCTGAATCAGCGCTGTCACCAGATCTGGAGTAACCTAAATGACGACATTTTTTTATCTTCACTATTGTCCCCGGACAAGCCTATCTACGGGCATAGGGTGATAGAAGATACTTTATTTTATAAAAAACAACTGAATATATTTTTTTCCAAAAACTTAAAAGGTGAACCATCCACACACTTAACAATAATTTTGTATTCTAGAGCGCTGCAATAATAGAATTTCTACTTAACCTATTGCACCAGGACAAACTATTCTAAGGGTATAGGATGATAGAATGGATGGAATGGATCGGTCAGTGGTCGCGCGGTTTAAGGCGTCAGTACTTGAATCGAGGTGACTGGATCGCTGTGGGTTCGACTCCCGCAGCCGGTAGACCGTATATAAGCTATATTCGTGGAGGGATTGGCACCCTCTCTGCGGGTATGGTAGGGTGGAAGAATGTTGGCTTGGGTCAATGTGAGAGATTGACACCGGTTGACATTTGACTACCCCCCTAATTAATGAGGTTTTCAGGTTTCCCTCATTCCTGCACTGAATGGTGGTTAGGGCCTACCAACGTAAGTCGTTCCTGGGCGCAATGCGGCCTGCTTAATAATAATATGCCGCCCCCTCTCTCGCACAAGTCTTCGACTTCTGGGCTAATCTTCGTGATTAGAATGAGGGGTAGAGATATTATTATTATTATTATTAGAAGACACTTCATTTTACAACCTCAAACAAAATTTTTTCCAAAAAATTACAAGGTGGACCATTCATACATTTAGCCAGAACTTTATGTTCTAGAGCGCTACAAGAACAACAAGGCGTAGTTTTAGTGACACCTGTCAGGCACTAAAGTATCACATTTACTGCCTAGGCATTGGAATCATTTTTAGTGCCGTTAAAAATTAAAATTTGTTCTTTAATGAAAGAATTTTATTTATTTTAGACATTTATAGTAAAATTAGAAGGCTTTTCCTGTTTGTTTTGAAACATTTACTTCGTATGATGCAGGTTGAAGTGTTTTCAATGGTAGATGGTTAGTATGAACTATTGAATTCTCCAAAGTGGTTGAATTATTTAAAAAATCGCTTTCAACACTTGGTGTACTTGCAATAAGGATTTTTTTGCCAACGACTGATATTTTTTCATTGTTTTTGTAGTTGGCAGAGTGATCAGCAAGTAATTAATCATATCGACACGCACCAGATATGGCAAGAATCATTGCCACCTAAAATAATAATAGTCAGTATTCTTCGTTTACAAACATATTTATTTTATCTTTGTACCTAAATACGTTTCGTCAGGGGTTTCCATTAGGATTTTTTTAATTTGTCCATTTTCCAAAACCCGTGATTTTTTAACACGATGTGCGTTCGATTGCCGTTTCAAGAAAGCTTTTAATTTTAGATACTTTTCAATCTGGTGGTGCTGCAGACATTCAAAGTAGCTCTGAGCATCGCATATATTGATCTTAATAAAGATATCATAGTTTTGCTTAATTCAGAAAAATATACCAACAGTACATTTTCTGAAAAAGGTATAATGTTATTCTCAGCCCGGTAATCAATAACATTTTTTTGTTTGCTGATATATCTTGTTCGATTTTTCTGGTAACAAATTACACTCTATTTGCTTTGCTGATTCAATAATTTCTGGCAAAGTTAATGTGAATTTTTCCATCTCAAATAATAAATAATACGACTTGAATAATAATAAAATGCCAAGTATGATAGTGAAATATCAACCAGGGTTAAAGTAATGGGCAAAAATCATTTAAAATTTTTTAATTAAATCACCTTGTAACTCCAGAAGGAACCACATTTTGTCTAAGCGTTATGTGTCAAATCTTCATATCTTCAGTACAAGATTCCAGTTAGCGTATGAACAATTATTAATTAATCACCCTGTATATTCAAACAAAATTAATCAACATAAGCACTCCATGCCAGACAACTTGCACCACTGCTGGTGAAAATTGTAAAAATACTACAAGTCTAACAAGGAGTGTCTCGTTCTATTATATTACATCATTTTTTTGAAACTATATATTTTCATACGATACCACCACGATTTGGACAGATGGCCAGAAAATCGAGTACAGAGGAAATTTAATTATTCAAAGGGAGCAAATAATTGCTGTTGGCAATCAGAGGGGAGCCGGAACTCTTTTGTATAGTTGGCCGTTATCGATGGAAAATAGTCCTTGTGGCAGAAAATATTAGGGATGTGTAGCCGATGAGGAAGAGGAGGCTGCGTTAGATCAGACCAGCGCACACTTGATTGCACCTCCATGAATAAATAATTGGGTACTTCGTTTGAACTAATTAACCGGACTTGTTTAAATAGTATTTAATATTTATTTAGATTTTGCTGTCAGGACGGTGTCATTTGTAGGGTCGACTATATCTAATGCATATTAACTCGCGAAAGAATTAAGCAAAACACATTTTTGTACTGCAGAAATAGTTGTTTTGTAAATGAGAATTTCCTTTGCGTAAATAAGGAAATAACCCTTGCATTGTTTGAGGTCCTTTGTTATTAATACAGTATAATGGTAAGTTCAGTCAAGGTATAAAAAATTCAAAATTATTAAACATGTGTTTTTGTCACATGAGATTAAGACTACATTTCGGTTTTTTATAACAAAACCATCTTCATCTCTATAACCACAACCTAACAATCGGCATGTTATCAAAATAACAGTAGTAGAATTAGTAAAAAAATATATAACAATTTTTCATTAGCAATTGGGAGCTTGCAACGTATTGGTAAGTATTATAGAATAATATAATCTAATAATTCTTGTTATTCTATAATATTTGCCAACGCGTTGCATGATTCTAATTGCCAATTAAAAATTGTTATAAATATTTTTTGTGAAAGAGTTGCGAAATTGACAAATTTTGATATCGTATATCTTTCTGACCTATGATTCTTTTTGCTAGTTTGTTTTTCCATTCAATGGAAACCCTAGGCAACTGAACTTGATCGCCAACCTCCATGTCGCTTTAAAAGTGTCATGTACGCTCCAGAATCTGCCAACAATTCTGCTGAGCTGTGCTGGAAGTAATGGCCAGTATATTCAATGGCGATGGAGAGTACAAGGAATTTCGCTATCTTTTTTGGCATACCTCCAATCGTATTGAATCCAGCTGGCAGGGTACAGCATTTATTACTGCGATATATCAAGAAAAATCGCTGATGTGTCGTATTGAGCGGGCGAAGTGTTGCGTACTTACGAAATATATCTAAAAAAATACCATCTATTGATCCCTCAGTAATCGTAAACATTCTTGGAACATTAATTTTTGTGTTTGGAATTTTGACACTAATAAATGACTGACAATCTTTTATGGTATCTACTGTCAAAAATGTGATTTCTTGCCTCCTACATGCTCCAATTACTCTAACGATTAAAACAATTTTGCAAACACGGAATTCCAGGAAACAACTACTCTGCGGGCTAATGCCCCGACCAGCATTGAATTACACCTGGAAAACCTATAGCAACAGCTAGAGTCATTCATCAAAAGCCCACCAGACATATACCCGTTTCAAGCTTATTAGCTCTCATCAGTATGCCATAGGTAAGGTATCCGACGAATAATCCTAGCTGTTTAGTCTGTCTAACCCGACAGAAGGGACCATGAGTACGCGGTGTAGAAGTAACTACATCTATCGGCCATTCGCTACTCCATGCCGGACTGAAAATGTCACAGACACGAAGCGTTCTACATGCAGTAGACACCATTGAAAGCTGTCGACCTTTATCGCGTTTGACGAGAAATGATATTTTGCAAACACGGAATTCCAGGAAACAACTACTCTGCGGGCTACTGACCCGACCAGCATTGAATAACACCAGGAAAACCTATAGCAACAGCTAGAGTCATTCGTCAGAAGGTTTTCCAGGTGTAATTCAATGCTGGTCGGGGCATTAGCCCGCAGAGTAGTTGTTTCCTGGAATTCCGTGTTTGCAAAATATCGTTTCTCGCCGAACGCGATAAAGGTCGACAGCTTTCAATGGTGTCTACTGCATGTAGAACGCTTCGTGTCTGTGGCAGTTTCAGTCCGGCATGGAGTAGCGAATGGCCGATAGATGTAGTTAGTTCTACACCGCGTACGGAAAACAATTTTGGCTTGTTTTATAAAACGTTCTATTTCCAGATTCGTAAATATTTTGTATTTCGTTGGCTGACCAAAACTTCCTTTCTAAAAATGAAATTAGGTTTGTAAATTTGCTAATATCTACGTTTCTGTTCAAGTAAATCATGGTGCAAAGCATCAATCATCGAATATTTACTCCACAAAGTTGACGGCCTTAACTGGATATCTTCAGGAAATAGACTAGTAGGTTTCTGTGAAATTCTCAATCTCAACATGTTTTTCATTGTTGTAGGAGTTTCAAAGTTGTTGTAGGAGTTTTTGTATAAATTTTTCGATTTTTTGAGCACTAACGCATATAGTGCAGCTTCAGCAGCTTGTTCAATATCCAAAAAAAACCCGTCATTATAACTCATTTTTTAGATTAATACCTCTGTCTGTTTTGATTTTCTTGTGATTTTTGTTCAGGAAGAGATAATGTGTTAAAATTTCGACACAGTGACGAAGAAATGTGAAGAAAATTTTGCCTGGACCTTCGACTAATGTGTTCTTTTGTATTAAATTGTATGTTTTCTGAAAGATAAATTATTTCATAGTAACAGTTGCCATTATACAGTATATTTGTGTAAACCATACCTTTACGAATTATTTTCATATTATTAAAAATTATTCAACAAAATTTAAAAAAGAAACTAAAAACACAAGAGATTGTACCTATCTTCAGAAAGGAAAATAATCAGTGGCGGCTCGTCGCTTTTTAAGCTAGTCAGGCAAGCAGGCTTCAACTGTTCCAAATATGAACTATTTGAAACAGTAATTATTTTTTGAAAACTTTTTTTCTTAGTCATAATTTATAGATAAATCAGATAATATTTGAAATTTTTCTACTTTGTTAGACGCAGAAATTCATTTAAGTAAGAATTTTTTTAACTATTTGACGGTTTTCCCGAACTATCAAATTAATTAATACTTGATTTCTATTTTACGCCCATCGCCCTATGCTGTTGTAGTATTTCATTTATTTCTACTTATCAATGTTAATTTGCAGTTTGAAAAAATAAGTGAGTAATTTTATGATGAAATATTAATAAATCCCGCAACAATTTTTAAAATTGGAATATCCATTCTTGGCAATGTTGAAAAAGCGCGTTTATTTATTAAATAAGTAATAATATCGTTAGCATATGCCTCACGTTTCCCTGTTATTCGGTGGTACTTGAAGCTCCAAGCATTGCCATTTCTCATTACACATTTACAGTACACACATCTAGAACATAATTAAAACGAATAAACAAGCCACCGTACAATATGGCAAACAATATTAGAATGTTTCTGTTGCACTCTCATATAGAGAAGGCATGCCTCTCAATGACCTCTCTCACGCAATTGGCTATCAACAGATTCCATACTCTCCATCTGTTTCTCAACTATATGTTATTGATATGAAGCAAGCCGCGTTATGTTTTTAAGACTGGCTATTTTACAGCTGTTTCTTTCCACTTAAACCTTAACATTAATTTTTTGTACACTGTGCTCTGTGTTGTACACAAATTAATAATTATTGTTTTAATAAGTCTATATGTTTTGGTTTCCATTTTGAATCTTTTTTATTTAATAAAACTTTTCATAAACATAAACAAAAGTAACCTACAAATAAGTGTCAGAATTCAATTTTTGACATCCAAAATGGAGTTACATTCAGCGCAAACGATCCAGCCAAAAAAATTTTCGCTGCAAGATTTTTAAAGCTGCTGAAATTCAGCGTAAACGTCTTAGAAACGTAAGCTTTAAGCTACATGCAAGCAGCTGGAAGCGCTTGCTTGTATTAGACACGGGGATTATAGCATATTAGTTATTACGATTCACAGAGGCAAATTCAAAGGTACCTTAACGTCGTTGTTTACAAATAACACCGTCTTTAATGCTGTTGTTGGTGTAATATTTCTGTGTTTACAGTAATTTATAGATATATATAGGCATTACATGGCCAATATATTTAAATTTAATAAATTGATTAGATAGTTAAAGTAAGTAGGTAGTTAGTGATTCTTATTTGTTACTTATTATTTTTTTCCAAATTATCCTATTAAAGAGATGGAGACCAAGTGGAATATTGTTTTTATATTTTTATCTGCTTATTATGATTACACACAGCAGCGTAACATATTTCAAGCCCAGATTATTTTTCTAGGACGTAAATGATAACTTTCACACGTGAAAATGATCTCTAAATGTTTTTTAAATGGGTACTTGAACGTTTTACCGCTTCGCACTACTCAAAATCTATTATCACAGTAATCTCGTGGTGAAGCATCATTGGTAATAGAATAATATCACCAATGTTACGCCGTAATTGATATGAAGTGTACGGCGTCTCTCTGTAAACGACGCCACGTGACCGACGAACGTTTGTCATCTAGATGGCCGGGATTTACCCGAAACACGTGCTGGTTATTAGGCGGCGTGATGTTTCTGTTATCCGTTATACCCATTAATTAGTCCACAGCGAACCATGAAATAAAACTTAGACGTGTTAGATGGGTACGTCTTATCAATACTACCTTTCTTAATTTGGTGCATTTCAATGTTTTTTTGTATTCCAATCTCAAATGTGACATTCTTATTCAGGTTTAGTAGTTTCTTTACATTTAAATTCGGAGTCATGTAAACGAATATAGCATTCTACCAGTTAAACAGTCTGGTTCCGTAAATGTTACAGTACAACAAGCATTCTATTAGGAGTAATCGATGATATTGTTACTTCATCAGATAATAATAAGCTTGCGGTATAAGTTTTTGACAAAATATACCATCGACATCTCTTAGCCAGTTTACATTATTTTGGTTTTCATGAAAATTCAATCAAGTTAATGGAATAGTACGTCACTGAAAGATACTAAAGAGTTATTCTTGATGGTAAACATTCTGATGTATTAGCAATTAATATAGTTGTTCCTCAAGGTTTGATTTTGGGTCCACTGTTATTTAATTTATATATAGCTGAATTTCGTCATGTTTTAAAACCTTACAATGCTTATTTCTATGCCGATAATACCCAACTATATTATTCTTTCGAGAAAAATAATAATTTTTTATTTTTTTGCTTGCCGCCTTATTAATGATGACATTACATCTCTTATTGATATATCTAATAAATTTGACTATTCATAAATTCAACTAAATCCAAGGTTCTTAGAAAAAAATTTTCACATAATAGTGTGTGATATGTGCATGAACTTAGCCCCCCATTTTTTGTAAATTAAAAAATAAAAGTTGTGCTGAATTGTACCTGACTTGTGCTACATTGTGCTGTAAAATTTTAAACAAAAATAATATCCATTTTCCTAGAAAATGACAAAAATCGTGTTTTTCACGTAGCCCCCCACTTCGCGAAAATCGTATTTTTTTAATGTGCTATATTGTGCTAGTTGTCCTGAACATTGTGCCGTTTAAAAAAATTCGATATCTGCCTCCGTTCTCCGGAAATACCGGAAATTTAGGCGTGAACTTAGCCCTCCATTCTTGAAAATTAAAAAACAGAATTGTGCTGAATTGTGCTAGTTGTCCTGAATATTGTGCCGTTTAAAAAAATTCGATATCTATCTCCATTCTCCGGAAAATCCGGAAAATTAAAAAGCGGGATTGTGCTGAATTGTGCTAGTTGTCCTGAATATTGTGCCGTTTAGAGAAATTCGATATCGCCGTTCTCCGGAAAATCCGGAAAAACCGGAAATTTGGGCGTGAACTCAGCCTCTCATTTTTCTGGAATATTAAAAAACGGGATTCTGCTGAATTGTGCAAGTTGTCCTAAACATTGTGCCGTTTAAAGAAATTCGATATCTACCTCCGTTCTCCAGAAAATCCGGAGAAACCGAAAATTTTGACACGACGTTACTGCACCTCTCATTTTGCCTGAAAATTAAAAAGCGCGATTGTGCTGAATTGTGGTAGTTGTGTCGAACACTGTGCCGTTTAAAGAAATTTGATATCTGCCTCCGTTCTCCGGAGGTGGAGTAAGTTTGTGTCAAAATTTCCGGTTTTTCCGGAGATAGATATCGAATTTCTTTAAACGGCACAATATTCAGGACAACTAGCACACTTCAGCACAATCCCGCTTTTTAATTTTCGAGAAAAATGGGGGGCTAAGTTCACGCTTAAATTTCCGGTTTTTCCGGAGAACGGAGGCAGATATCAATTTTTTTTAAACGGCACAATATTCAGAACAACTAGCACAAATCAGCACATTGAAAAAAAATCGGATTGTGACAAAATGGGGAGCTAGAAAATTTCGGTTTTTCTGGATTTTCCGGAGAACGAAGGCAGATATCAAATTTTTTAAAATGGCACAATGTTCAGAACAACTAGCACAATTCAGCACATTGAAAAAAAATCGGATTGTGATAAAATGGGGGGCTAGAAAATTTCGGTTTTTCCAGATTTGCCGGAGAACGGAGGCAGATATCAAATTTTTTTAAACGGCACAATGTTCAGAACAACTAGCACAATATAGCTCATTTAAAAAAATACGATTTTCGCGAAGTGGGAGGCTACGTGAAAAACACGATTTTTTCATTTTCTAGGAAAATGGATATTATTTTTCTTTAAAATTTTACGGCACAATGTAGCACAAATAGGGCACAATTCAGCACAACTTTTATTTTTTAGTTTATCAAAAAATGGGGGGCTAAGTTCACGCACATCATATTTTGACGTGACCTCGTAGTAAGTTTTGAATCACCCAAGATATTGTGCATCTAATAATATTGTAAAGTCTCAGTGGCTTATCGATAAATTTATGCTAATATTCTATTCTAGAGGAGCTGGCAAAAATTACTATTCCAATTCATGAATAAATTTACCCGGTAAAAGCCCAGCGGGTCGGTAGACAAATAGTTGAGGTTAAAATCCGTCATAATCCCTGGAATGAGGGTGGCTTTGATGTCGTATGGGGCCAATAAAATTCGAAATTAGGCAATAGATTTGGCGGCGTTGTAATGGGCGACTGACGCGTTTTTATTGGATCGGGATTTCCGTAAAATCGAAACTTTGTTGTACGTGACAACCGCAACTGTTAGTTTTAATGGGATTAGGATAGGAATTTTAATATCAGGATCGAAATGTACTAAAATAAAAATAGAGGATGTTTTCAAAAGCAGTGATATGATAAGATTAGAGAATTCGATTTTTTCACTTACGCATTAAGGTTAGTACAAATTCGTGAAAGTTAGAGTCGTACTTAGCTTTCATTAAGTTAAAATGCAAAAAAATTAGTGTAAAAAAATAACTTAATCAAAAACATTTTATATTGCCAATGTTGTTCTCATGTAATATTAATGAGGTATTTAGATAAGAATATTAATTACAGAATTATATTATAAGTAAATAATTATTCCGTTGCGATCAATGTAAAGAGCTTTAAATATCCTGCTGACAATTATACAGGGTGATTCAGAACTTATTTAAAAAAAATATTTTTTTCTTACAAATACAATTTTGTAAAAATAAAATAAAAAAGAGCAGTTCAAAAATAATTTAAAAATACATTTCACTGAAAACTGGTCCACTGTAAAACCTGATAAGGCGTATAACCGGCGACCGGACAAAAAATTGAAAGAAATTCCCGAGGAAAAAAATAAATTACATTTTACAACACCTATTTTAATGCAGCAAATTCAACTGCTTTTACCGCTATTATTAATAATAATTAATAAAATAAATTTGTGGTAATAATTAGTAAAATCGTTTGACCTGATGTTACAACCACATTTTGGGCCAGTCTTACTCAGTTTCTACAAACAACACAAATGTTTTTGCTTTTTGTCCGTTCCGAACGTAAATCGTCAATAGTGTCGGTGTCCACTTCGGTGCACTATACCTAATTTTTTAAATATCTCCACAAAAATAAGTCCAAATGATTTAAGCTGTTTTTTTGCGACGAAATGTGTTCAACCCGGTTCAAAACATTATATTTTTGCGTTGAAACAGTGACGTCACACACGTCGCCGTTTAAACCGTGTTTAAAACGTCCACTGAGTCCGGTTTGAACTCTTTAGAATTTAGATGCTTTGCTATTGGTCTATGCAGCAGTTGCCTAAAAAGTAGAGGTTTGAAAATCGGTGTGATTTAAATTTTTAGATTAATATTTAAAATTGTTTGTTATTATGATACTTCTTATTCTTGTTTATTTAAAAAGGAGTTGGTTGTGAACTATTGGGTTTGTTCCAACAACAGCAAGAATCGATTCCTAACCGTCCAGAACTAGTCAGTCAGTTGTACTCTCTGCGAATGCGACGCAAGACGGAGTTGGTCAAACATCTCTGACAGTTCTGAACCAGTTCTCAACGGCTGTTGGAACAGACCTATTGTATGTACCTCTGCAAATTTAAACGTGTTTTTAGACATCCTGAATTACATAATACAAAAGAATAATCCAATTACTTTTCTATCTAAATTTCATAAGCCTGTCACTCATACAAACATGTTAGATATTTGTTTTTGGTTTGCAGTTGCCAAAATCAATTTCTATGTGTTTGTTGCAAAATTCACACATTTTCAAAATATATGTATAAAAACATGAGGAAATAGGTATTGTTAATAATTTCTACCACTAATAATCGTTATATTTTAATCCAAATGTAGTGTAGACAATAGTGTAAACAATAATTAAAAAGTGTGAGGGTGATATCAAAGAGAAACAAATATTTGATGACGTTACGTTTTGAACCTATACATTTTCTTGGTGCAATACATTAGTGACGTCACCATTGAATACGGTTTGAAACAGTCGATGAATACGGTTCGTCACAAAAAAACAGCTTTAGTCAGGATATCGTGGCGGCCATGGTACCAGTCCTCTTCGTCCAATACGTATTAATGCTGGACACGCTGTACAGTACGTTTCATTAGCGAGATAACATTTTTGATCAGCCTATAGCTTTTCTGTTTTTAAAAAGATATCAGAATGAAGCAAAAAAACCATGTGCATAGTGGACTAGCAAGTTTTTCTTATTTAAGAAAAACAAAACAAAAAACCAACGATTTTGAGATGTAACCTAACTTATATTTTTTAAAATGGAACGCCCTGTATATTATTGGATGTTGGATTCTACTCAAAATTCCAAGCATATTTTAATAATATATCCTATACCTATCTTCAACTGTTTCTGAGAAATGGTTTTACAAACATCTCAAGTATCGCAAAAATCGCTCTACCCGTGCCATTTTCCTCAACAGAACAAAACACTAGGCTCGATTGCTGGCACGACTCAAAAGCAATGCGCTGAACTTCAGCTTTAGCTCGAGTGCAAAGTTATTGCCATGAACAAGTAGAGCAATTTGCATGATAGTGACATGTTAGCAAGGAACTATTCTCGAAAGCTGAATGTTCCAGCCTGCTTGGAGTACATAACTACACAATCCAGCTCTCAATAATATTTAAAAATATAAGTTACTCAAGCTGGTCACCCTGTTTGTTTTCAAATAAGCTCGATATCTAAAATAGAAAAGTAACTAATCAAAATATTAACCACGCCTTATATTACAGATATAATTCAGCCTCGTGCATAATACACCACACTGCTGGAGATATTATGCCGTGAACGCCTGGTTATCCATCTTCCGTTTCAGTTTTGCAAAATTTCCCGCGTCGGAATAATGTGCCGTGAACGCCCTGGACCTCCATCTCTTATTTACACTACACTTAAACTTACTGCAAACCGTTGTAAAAGTACCTGCATTTAGCACATGTTAACCGGGAAATCGTTCTGCTAAAGCATTTTCACTTCACCATAAATTAAAACTATACCCATCAACTGCGAGTTGCTATATGCAAGCCATTTTTGATATTAGAAAAACTAATGTAAATACTTGCATTACAAAAAAAGTTAATGCAATAAGTAATCGGCTATTTGAATCGTCTGGCTAGAGACTACAGTAGCCCAGCGATGTAAAGGTTGAAACTACTAGAACTTCAATCTAATTCTTGAAAACTATACGAATTTTACAAACATAACGCATCTATTCCCAAATTTTTTTATATAAGTTCTTAATCACCCTGTATATGTATAACAATACTATAGGAATTTGGCAGTTACCTACAATTTATAACACTGGAGGATATCCTGAATTAGTGCTTAGAATAGAATAAATTGAAACAAAAAGTAAATAAAAAACAATCTCATCATAAACATGTAAATAATAAACAGGTACGAACCATATTTGTTACAAAAATGACAAAAATAAAATTAGAACTTTGTTGCAGGTGAACCCTAATGCCGCGTTGCCAAATATAGTGATTGCAGGTTTGTAGTGAGACATTATCTATATGACCCAACCAACCCATAGCGGGGTTCTGACCAACAACCCAATCACAACAAATGTTGGGTCTTCACCCCAGAATTGCGATATACAATTGTTTTGTGACATTTGCATTAAAAAATATTTAGAAGTTTCTACAACTTACATCTACACGCCAAAAGAGGTATCGAAAATATTCAACCTATGAAGAAACCGCGAGTCTGGTAATATTGCAGCAACTTAGCTTTTATGAGTTGGTTGCACTAATGAGGTAGCTTCACACTAATGGGCGGGACTTTCAAAATATGAAAATTTTACGTTAAATTCGTAGAAACATATGATTTCTATGGTCCAATTACAAATATTCCGTTTTGGTTTCAATTGTATGCTGGGATTAAAATGCAATATAACCAAGAGCTTACATTGAGTTTTCCCTAAATGGCTGCTTTCAAAGCTCCTCCATAGTCTGAATATTTTTGAGTGCCTAATGTAAAGGCTTCTGGCTTTCTATGGTGATCGCTTGGTGATCTAATCATTAGGCTTTTTTCGCAACTGAATTGAGGTAGGTATGTGAAGTGTGAGTGAATATTTCATTTTTGTCAGGACACCAAAACTTCCATCAGACATCACAAGTTTAGATCAAATGCCTGAAAATTTCACGCGTTCTCTGAATGTGCTGTTGCTCTGTCCAACCAGTGTTTTCAGTGGTAGTGGGTGTAATTCTGTGTTTGGTTACTTTTACAGTGTTGCCTCTATTTTGATTAGCTTTCAATTCCCAGTTTTATTGTAGGTATTTTCTGTTGTCAATAATAAAATCATAATGAAAACAGTAACTTTAAACTTGAATTTTCGAGGGAGAGTCATATTAGTCAAAGATAATTTAGAAACTGCTATTCATAATTTAACTTACCATGTTATCGTAAAGTCATCAGGATCATGCACCACTCCCAATTGTATGCAAATCCACCAAAAGTATACGTCATAGAAGTGCAAATGCATCATTTGATCAATCTGATGAGCCATCAATTCATCACAAAACAAATGTGATGTATGTGGTTACATGGCTGGTGGATGATTATGATTGTTTTACAAATGGTCAGTAATACAATTTATAGGGTTTTTGTTTTTTAATTGACGAATAAAATAAAAAACACAATTTTACATGTAGAATATTTTATGTTATTGTTTTACGACCATACGGTTAATCGTAAGGTTAATATTTTTTGCAACACATGTCTATTTACTTATGCTGCTTCTCAAATATATATGACATATGTTGTACATCTCTGGGTGCAACAACCAAAACATGTCCAAAATCTGGATCTAGACAGAAACTTATTTTAAGTAAGGTGAAATTCCACTCGCATTCCAGCACATACCATTCCAGTGAATATTTACGTATTTTCAATCTGATCTGGTTAGAAAAGGATAGGGTAAAATTAAAAAGAGTTAGATTGGCTTTACGTATGTTCACCCATAGTCAGTCGCGAAAAAAGCCTATTGATGTCTTCCAAAATTCTTATTAATAGTCCACCAGCTCACCCCTTAATAGTCACTACACGTTTAAGGCTGGAAACCTTTATGTTGAGGTTTATTTTATGATGGGAAATGTTTTTCTTGTAACTGGTTGAAGCAAAGTGAGCGTTACCAAACTCAGTTTGAGGTAGATAACGAAATCATAACCAAACGACGCTGAGCACTTCAATTTGTTTTCTCTTATTAAAAGAACTTTTCTACTGGACTGAAAAAATATATCTATGATATAATGGTCATAAATCAAGTAATCACATTCCATTCTAATGTGCTCATAGTCATCAACCACATGTCCATTTTAAAGCTAGTTCAAGAGATTATCTATCATAATAGTCTCCTCATTATATAGATAGCTGTAACGCCTTCATACACAAAATAAAAATAAGAGCTATTTGGATATGAATATCAGCAGACGCGTGCCATTTCAAGAGGATGGAAGTTAATAACAATAATGGTTAGTTAACATTCGCCTAATGACGTAGCATCAGAAAAAAATGATAATAAATAGGGTAACCTGTGTACACAAATGTTCCTGATTTGCTTTTAGAAATATTTCCATTTTAGATTTCTAAAAAAATCCTATTTAACTGAATTAATATCTCAGTTTCTTAAAATATCAACGGATTCGTTAATGCTATTCCTGCAGGTATGACTTTTGCTAACATGCATCATGTTTGCCCTGTACTCTATTTATGCAAGTTTAAAGATTTAAAGAGCTTACCGATGTAATGAGCATGAAAGCTAGTCACACAATACGAACAGACAGAAACGGGGTTTACTTTTGCATTTCTACATGGTTAGACCGTGAATAATAGGAGAGGGGTCATATAAAAAAGCAACCCTTTAGGGCTGGAGAGGCGTTACTTTTATGTATATGTCTATTCTCGCTCTCTGATTAATAGCCTACATACTTCATATATCATAGTTTAACCGTTTATCATAAATTATTTGAGGTACTTTTTGATTTGCAAACGGTTTCACGCAAATTTCGGTTCTGCAAAAAAACAGATTTCAGCTAGTTGTGTTAACGCAAATTTGGATTTAATTTTTTCTCAAAAATTTTAAATATTATTATATTAAATAATTTATGCTAAAAACCAAGAACGAATCTTGGACAAAAATTGGTCATTTTACATGAAAATCTGCCAATTTTGCGCCTAGGAGGCTAAGCTTTAGACGTCGTTGATATAATTGTATAACATAATTCTCCAAACATTGGTTAACAACAAAAAAAGTTTATTGAAATCGGTCGAACGGTAGGCATGTTACAGGCTTGTTCCACTTTTAAGCGAGACACCCAAGGTATCCTGAGCACCCTGTATAATGTGGCAACGAAAATTTGGTTGGTAGGGTTTTCTGGGGTGCTAATCAAGAATTCGTGGGGATTTTTTGAATAAAGAAATCCCTAACATGATTTTCCAATTTTAAGCCATATAAATTTTATCGTAGTCGGCCACGGTTTCGAATTTTAGAGAACACCAGGTATGTCGAAGATAGACTTTTTGAAGGTGTATTCAACAAAAAAGAGTTTATTGAAATTCGGTCGAACGGTAGGCATGTTACAGACTTGTTCCACTTTTAAGCGAGACACCCTGTATATGCTACTTAATAAACGCAATGCTCCAAATCAAGGTATATTATTAATTCCCATAATTTCAATGCAATTTACTAAATAAACACTACTTATAAAACGTTACTTATACTAAAAACGACTTATTTCGAAGGATTATATTTGAAAGTTTCAGGCACTGCCACCTAAAAATGGACATCAACATATGTCAAAGTTATTAATGTTCACTGTAATTGAATTTGTCAAGAGTAACTATAATTTAACAATATCTCCATAGATGTCAGTAACTACACAATAGATTACTTTTATTTCAACCAATGCTTGTATTCCTACCGCCTCAGAGATGGCACCACCAAATGAAAGTAGGAATTCTAATTTGCTCTTCCTCCGGCAGATGTCGCGCTTTAATTGCAAATGGCGCTAAACATTTTAAGTTAATATTTGACCTCTTTGTATTTTTTATAATTATTGTGTTGATGATTCTACTAAAGAATTAAAATACTTATAAATAAGTGTATTGTGTTCTTTACCATGATATATTATGACTACGTTGTTTTTGGTGAGTAGCGAGTTACATATATTTCTTTACAATAGGTATCGTACACACTTCATCTTTAGGTATTTCAAGATCAGTGCATTATATATATACATATTTAATTATACTTTATATTATAATGTAAACAGTGGTGGAGAAGGCTCTGCTCTGATTGTCGGGTCAATAATTTGATATAAATTATTCTAATTTGTAGCACAAGAAATTTAGTGTCAACACTGGTGTAGTGTAGTCATTTGTATTGAAGATTAATGTCTTATGAGACTGTAAATAAAAAATACATTGTGTGAGTGATTAATTGGAAATAAATAACAGCCAGTAAACGACAAATTGTTTATTAAAATTAATAAGTAAAACAGAAACATGAATACATAGTAATTACTTGCATTTAAATTACTTATATTTACAATAAGTTGTTGGTATTTATACTCCTAACAGGGGAGTGAAAAACTGGTGGTGGGCTGTACAACATTACATTACATCGTGGTTTTTCTTTACAATTAATTATATTTTAACAGTGTGACAATGTAACGTTAAAAGTCTAGGAACACTTAATTTTGCAAAATGTTACACAAAGTGTCACAGAACATTATTATGTACCACTAATAGTATTATGGCTGCCACCAAATCAAAAATATGCAAGTCGTTTCAAAATCTATCAAATATGGTTAACAGCTTGTGGCATAATATACTTTAATTTATACTAATATTTGAGTCTAGAAGACACGAAAAGGTTTCATATATATATTTTTATAAATGCAATTGACATGAATTTGCATATTTTTAATTGTGCTTCCACTATCAGGGTAAATGTAAAGAGTAATACAGTAACATCTTTAGGTTTACACTGACGTATGTATATCTTACCCAGAGTGTCAATTTTTTCGATATAAATATCTGTATTTTATGAATAGACATTTATTTTGTTACGAGATTCCCTGATACTAATACATGTTTTAAATTGTACTTGAGAGTTCCTGAGTTTATGTCGACATCTAGGTAAGGTCCATATAAATAATACAAAAACTATTTAAATACATACTTTTTGTACTAATCTTTTCTTTTAAGGTGAAGCGGTCTGCTCACACGTCAATTTTTACGCTTGAGGTAGATTTTGTATTTGTACTGAATTTTTTTCCCAACAGTTAGTGATCATATAAATAGGTAACAGGCAACAATTAAATCCAATGTTTCATAAACATTATTCGAGTGCCACTATTTACAAATATCTCGCCAGCAATTCAGAAAAAAAACGTTTCTCATACTGCTGTCAATATTTTTTATGCACAACCTAAAGTTACTATCGCAATTTATTGCCAGGAAGTCATTGTACAATCTTTTATATCGTTCTGGGTCCAAATCTAATTCTAATGACCGGATTCTTATCCGTTTATCTTCTGTTTTACTGGCAGATTATGTGATTTTTTTTACATATAACAATCATACATCCACGAACACGTCTTAGAGTAAATATTTTTCTTCATGAATGTAATCCTAACTATTACAGTTAATAAATAATGGATCTTTTAAACGTCCTGAACAATTCCTGAGATATTGCAGCTATATATGACAAAAACGTTACATTATATTCCATGTTTCACACAACATTAACATTGCATTGCCACTACTCTATTTTACTCGTAATACGAATTCTAGTGCCTTGGATAGTGAATTTCGAAAATAAAAAACCTGTATGTTAAATTTTTTAGATGATATATAATGTTGGTGTATCGATCTATTGAATAATTTTAATTCAACCGACTTTATTTTCGCTGAAGTGTAAAGAAAGGTGTCTTTATTGATCAGATCTAAGTTGCCTAGAGTATTTATTGTCTAGTTTGGAGTTAGCAAAATCGAGTTCTGTTATTTATGCAGGAAATTTGTTTGTTATCATGAAAATAAAATATCGAGATTTGGTGTAAGTTAAAAAATACTGTATATATTAGATTATTCCAAGTAGCACTAGGATTCATAAACCTTAAAGCCAGGTCGTTCCTTAACAGTAATGCTCCTGTAGAACTGCATATATGTATATATAAACACCTGTTATTAATCACTATTTGAATAAAATTGCCGAAAACCACAAGTTCTCAATGAAATTGTTAAAAATGATGCAGAATAAAAAAGTATGTATTTCATGACATTTCTATCTATCTCCGATTTTCATCCTAAACGATCATATCGCAATTTTTCACTATCCCAAACCTTAATTTACATATGTTTCGCAGTGCCATCACCAAAAAAATGTTAACCATGTCAAATTTTTCCACCGTTTAACAAAACATGTCAAGTAATTATCGCACATTTTGTGATTATAACAAATTAATAGAATTGATTTTTCTCTTGAATTAATAAAATATTTACACTCGATTAAACTTAAACTTAGAAGCATTAAAAAATAAACTTTTATAACCTAAGGTTGTAAACATCGAACCCTGATGCCTCAGAATAGATTAAATCTATGATGATCAATAAAAATTACCCGTTTCAAAAATGATTTATAGCAAATATACGCACACACAGGCGTACCCGTCGACCCAACAATACAAGAAAGTGTATCACCCATACAAATAAATATAATTACAAAAAAATCTTTAATGCATTGTACGGTCAACTTATCACATCCATTCACCCACTTAAAATTAAACTTGATTCCAATTTGAAAAAGAAGCAACCAGAGGTTGGACGGTAAAAAAATCACCATTCTCCCATCTACTGCGTTATATTTATGAAATTACCTTTAAAATAAATGCTCATTCTGAATTGTAAATAACTTTAATAAATGTATATTCTGATTTGGAATTTTCAAATCTGCATAATATTCGCATAACAAATCCAAACCTCTGGATTGCTCACTCTTTGAATTCTCATATTTTCAGAAAACAAATTATCGAAGACATTATAAAGAATCCAACCTAACTTCATCTCATAACATAATTTTCCTGTGAATCCCTAAATTTGTGTCGAATTGGTGCCCGAATGACATATTCTTGACTCTCCGCAATGACATTAGGTTGTAATTTTTCATAATCGTCCCTATCAGATATTCCAGTCATCCAACTCTTTTATAAAAAAAGTCGGACGACCTTCGAGATATAATTCCACTAACACCTGACCTGAGACAAGCGGAACTGGCAGTTCGTAAAATATATTGCGTTATGTAGTTATTTATATTAACATTTGTACTATATGCTTTGCTATATATTTATAAATGTATAACAATGAAACTATTATACAGTGTATATATTCTTAACTATAAAAAAATAAATAATCGTGAAGTTTGTCATGTATTATAGAGGTAGTTCGGATTGAAAACGAAAAGTGAAACCTGCATGTCGAAACTTTTTAA
Source organism: Monochamus saltuarius (assembly GCA_025584915.1). Classification (NCBI taxonomy): domain Eukaryota; kingdom Metazoa; phylum Arthropoda; class Insecta; order Coleoptera; family Cerambycidae; genus Monochamus; species Monochamus saltuarius. The sequence continues at coordinate 16,522,824 of CM046723.1, read as the reverse complement.
CTTTCTGTTTTCATGTGGAGGAAAATACTGTAAATGAGGTAGACTGTTCCGGTGTATTTTTTGCGCTACTGTAACTTGTTATGACTAGTACTTGCTTATAAATTAATATCTATTTGGTTTATACGTACGATTTACATTATTATGGCAATCGGTCAATGAAAAATCCGTTTTTAAACTATATAATAGGCTTAAATATATATACTTTTAAAAAATATATCAATCGACACATTCAGGGTTCATTTAGCATGGATTGATATCTCCGACTCCCTAAATTTAAATGAAACTTTAACATTATTTGAGCTAGCAAAAATAATAGTGCATACCGAGTCTCAACGATTTATCTCAATAAAAATGCTATAAATGAAGGATTCTTGTGAGTTTTGTTCGTAAAGCAGTATCACAATGTATAATTTATTAAAAACAATTAACTCAAATTGATTACGTTGTTTCGAGCAGTTAAAAATATTCAAATATATGATATGTCATGGCATGTTTTCAATAGCGCGATAAAAAACTGAAAAAAGATTGAAGACTATGATAAATGGGACTGTTTGGTGTTAGGAGACAAACTGGCAGGTTAGATTAAGTTAGGTTAGCTTAGGCAACTGACAGATGAATACATTTTTCGCATTTTTATTGAGAAAAAATAAAATAAAACTTCTATCCACAAACTTTAAAACACAAAAATAAATTTCCTATTAAAAAATCGAAAAACAACTTAATTTTTTATGCACCATTATTTGAAAATAAACACATACCATGGATTTGATCCACTACTGAGCTGTTCGGATATCTTAAAGCTTAGAGATACAGACGAAAATGTGAGTAACATCATCAACGCAATGAAAAAATATATTCTTGGATTTGCGTTAATATTACCTGAGTTTAATACGAAACTTAAAACTAGATTATTGTTTTGTGTTGCACTAATGACTAGTGGATACTAACTTGATAAAAAAATCCTGAGGCAGAGTAGTTACAATTGAGGTAGTTCTCGGCCCCGCTTGGGCCTTTTAAATTACTCCTTACTTAATCTAATGGGAAAAATAACCATCTTTAAAAATATAATAAGTACAAACAAAAAAATATTTCCTACAACCGAAATAACAAAATGAAAATGAATTATAAACGGCAACAGTTTCCTAAAGGCTAAAAACTAAAAAATTAACAAGCTGAACACAAATTTCAATGTTACTCTTTCAGCTGAAGAAGAATGGGAACAAAACAAGTCCAGCTTGGTTCGTCGAAACTTTTTCCGTCTCCTTAAAGGTTAGTCTTTAACTAAAGTATAAAAAATGACACGTACCATATTTAAGGGTAACAACACAGACAGTAGTCATGAATTTTCGAGACGGCCGAAACCTGCCCTTGAGAATATATTATATTTACATCAGATCACGGGTGGCAGGCCGACCCGAAACGCACCATACATTGTTCTACTTTCTGCCTACGGGTTATGGTTCAGCGCCTGCTGCTGCTGTTGCTGCTGCTGCTGCTGTTGGTTCTGCTGGAAGGCTTTGAGGCTGAGCTCGGCCTTGTGCTCCCGGGCTATATGTCTCCGCACGGTGTTGTTGCGGGTAAACGTACGGGAGCAGAACGGGCAGGGCACTCTGATGCCCTGATGCCGCTGTCTTATGTGGGCTCTCAAGTTGGTCTCGTAGCCATACAATCTCTCACAAAAAGGGCACTTCAATTTCTTTCCTGAAATATAAACACACATTCTTATTAGTATCATATAATAATGAATGAATGAAAATGGGTTGTGAAGGAGAAGTGTAGTACTCAATGATAGCATAAGTAGAAATGAGTTTATAAAATAATCTCAAATATCAACAAAAACTGTCTTACTCAGATGGCAACATTTTTTTTTTTTTTTTTGTAAACCACCAAGTTGTGCGTCACTACCTTTGTAGGTTTTGAGTTTACAACATACTGTAGATTGATTTGAACTAGGTAAATTATTAGGCTAAGCTGGTGATTGATATTGTGTTAGTTAGATAAGGGGAAGTGCGCCGCCAGAAGGGAAACACTAGGTGCGAAGTGGGGGGTGGGCCAAGTTGTTAGATTATATTACTCAAAAAATTCGACGCTTTGTCCTACTCACCATCAGGCGTGTTGACCGTTCCGGTTTTGTGGGACAGTTTCCCTGCGACCGTGCTCCACAGGGGCAAGAGGTCCTTGTCCCTGTCATGGTTGTAGTTTGTCTGTGGTCCGATGGATCCATTTGCCGCCTTTCCTCCGCTAGTATTGAGCATGTTTCCGCCACCTCCACATCCACTACCGCCGCCTGCAGTGCTGGTCGGCGGTTCGTCCTGTTGCATTCCGGGCTCCATCTTCATTCGCAAATCTGCAAATTTCGAGAAATAATGTTATTTTCAGTATTTTTAAAAATGTCAAATTAAACAGATGTAGAAAATGTTCAAAAAATTGTGGCAAAATTTTACATATTGCACTACTAATTTGCAGAATAAAAATTATGAGAACAGCAAATCACACTCTATAAAAGTCAGCAACTGCAATACTGATATCTAGTCCCAGTACTGAATACTTATTAAAAATTACTAAAATCTGACCTAATAAACTAATAAATTACAACTCTCTTCTAGTATTTCCAATTTTTCAAGAAATTTATTGAATATGAATGAGCAAAAATTTGTGAATGTCCATCAGATTAAACACGAATGGCCGAGTGAATATTTCAGTAGGTACTTTATCAATTTCTTGGACTAAAATTTATCAGTGTACACAAATTTGTGAGTGTTCAACAAAATTAAACAAAAATTAATCGACTGAGTGAGTTTTCAGTATTTCATCAATTTTTAGTTAAAAAATTCATTGAGTCAGTATGACAAATATAAACAAAAATGAATGACCTAGTGAAATTTTTCCATATTTATCGATTTATTGGACTAAAACTTGTGAGTGTACAATAAATTTGAACAAAAATGAATGGCCAAATGAAATTTTTCAGTACTTGATCAATTTATTGGGCTAAAATTTCTGAATGTATAATAAATTTAAACAAAAACAAATGACTGAGTGAAATATTTCTGTACATCATCAATTTATTGGATTTCAGCTTGTGAGTGTACAATAGATTTATATGAAAATAAATCAAAATTAAATTTTTCAATACTTTATCAATTTATTCGGCTAAAACTTGTAAATGTACAGCAAATTTAAGCAAAAACGAATGACAGTGAAATTTTTGTGGTACAGTTTCATAAATTTATTGGACTAAAATTTGTGAGTGTACAATAAATTTAAACAAAAATAAATGACCCAGTGTAGTTTTTCTGTACATCAATTTATTGGATTTCAGTGTGTGAGTTTTCAATAAATTTATAAAAATGACAATTTTCAATACTTCAATTTATTTGTAAGTGTATAGAAAATGTACACACAAACATATGACCTAGTGGATAGGGACTATACGTGTTCTCATCAATTTATTAAAACAAAATTTGTGAATGTACAATTAATTTAGGCAAAAACGAATGATTGACTGAAAGTTTTCCGTACATCATCAATTTAATGGGCTACAATTTGTGAGTGTACAATACGAATGACCGAGTGAAGTATTTTTGTATATCAATTTATTGGATTTTAGTTTCTGAATGTACAATAAATTTATAGGTATAAAAATAAATGGAAATGAAATTTTTCAATACTTCATAAATTTATTTGGCTAACAAAAACGTATGACCTAGTAGATAGGGGTTATACGTATTTTCATCAATTTATTAGAACAAAATTTGTGAATGTACAACTAATTTAAGCAAAAATGAATGATTGAAAATTTTTTGTACATCAATTTTATGGGCTACAATTTGTGAGTGTGACAAATTTAAATTTTTCTGAAATCGATTAAAAAATATTGGCGACGTCACTAACCTTCTGGACATCCTGGATCCTGGCACCGGTCGGAAGTGTTACTCTCTGGACAGATGAGTGCCGTGGCCTGATCGGGATCGAACCTGTTCTCAGACGGCCCGTCGGCATCCGGCTGGCCCGGCAAGTTGGATGAGGACGACGAGGGCCTGTAGGCAAGCGAGTGCGGCCCCGGCGAGCCAGGTCGGCCCGCGGCCTTGCTGCCGTCCCGCAGGACCGACGCCCGCACCGATTCCTGCAGGATCTCATTGGGGCTACGCAGCGGTCGTTTCTCGAAAGCGGTGTTGCCCGCATTCTGCATACGCTGGTCGTATCTGTAGTGGTGGGGGTGCATGTAGGGGGACGACACCGTCGGCGAGTAACTGGGAGACGGGCTGGACTGGTGGTGGCTGTTGGAGCCATTGTTGTCTATCATCTCTTCTTTCAACACCTGAAAGTCATGTTAACTGTGTACTAAGTACTTATTAATACATGCGACGTTAAGATTTAATATATACTATTCGGTAATTCAATAGTTATTTATGTAGGTACCAAGGGAGATTATGCCCGCAGGCGACAGGTTGCCTAAGGGCATAATCATCCTAGTATCTCCCGTGGTGCATACAGTTTCACTTCATACGAAATAAAAACTATAAAGATTATAGCTCTGACGTTTCTTGATTTGTGGTTATGACTGAAGCTAGATATTTTCAATCATATCCATAACAACCCAAGCGTCATTATTTTCAGGTTCTCATGCCAGCGGGCATGAAAAGATCCGTTTTGCATTATGAATGACTGGGGTAATTTGGTATGTTTATATATCTCGTATCCTAGATATTGTAAGGAAGTGAAATATAAATAAATTTTTGCGCGCTTCTCCAATCAGCTGTTTTCAAGATAGATAGTTGGTGGCTGAAACGTTTTCCAACACTGTCCATAAACTGTTCGTTATATTTACGTGAATTTTTTAAAATTAATATACAGATTTGGAAAGTGAGGATCTTGATGGTGAATTGTATTTTGCCGCTTGCGTGTATTTGTGTCATGCTACACGCATACTTCGACCACAGCATGTTTGCATCAAGCAGTGTTGCCAGGTGGGAAAAATTCAGTGCATGAGAATAATATCAAAATAGCATGAGGTTTGGAGAAAAAAGCATGAGATGGCTTTATTTATCAAAAAACACCTCTTGACACAGCTTAATTTTTAATTACTTTTGTAATGCCATTTTTATTTCATTAAAAAGCATTATGTTCTGCTATTTTATCATAATATTACATTGTAAGTAGGTAGTTACAAGTACTTACTTAAAAGTTATTAACCACGTAACCTTTCTAATTTATTTTATTGTTAGGCCGGGCTAACGTTGAGGTGCAGTTGACGTGACGCAGGGTGACTCACGGGTCGTAAAATCTGTTGTTTCCAGAAAATGTAGGTACCCTTACGGAATAGAGTTAAGAATCACTGCAATACAGCGTGAATACAGCACAGACACCGCATATCCGTAGACTGTCATACCCGTTTATGTATTCATTGCTAATTATTAAGAGAGCAGTCTACAATAAAGGACATTTCAAGTACCCAAATATTGTAGATACCTACCTCTATCTATTCAATTTTGCCCTCGATTTTGCCTTTATTTCTCGTTAGGTCTTTGTTTTGGTAGATTTCAAAGAGTAATTTTAATAATTTTATTATTTCTTTTTGTGTCTATTAAAAAACATGAGATTTCCTCGGAATGCACGAGATCTCATGCAAAAGCATGAGACCTGACAACACTGGCATCAGTTGACCGGACAGTTAGATATGCAATGGCGAATTGGCGTTGGCGATACGGAACCGATTACCGTAGTAGTGGGGAATGCTAGACCAATGCACGTCGCCGCCCCTCTTAAAGTTCGTACCTTCCCTGGAATGAAGCGGCAATTTCTACTTTCTCTGTAAAGATCCGGAATTTCCGAATCTGTATATTTATCAAAATACTTAAGAAACTGCAATTGAGAATTATAAAACTATATACTACACTAAATGCTTGCACTATATAATGCACTAAATTGCAAAACATTGTTACTAATGCGACCAAATATCAAAAATTATGTTTGCAAAACGTCGTCTGAATTCTTGCCGCAACTATAGTAAGTAAGTTTTAGTTAGTAGTATTAGTGAGTTAAGATCTTAAGAATTAAATTTTCTAATTTAATTTTTTTGAATTATGTTAAAGGTTAAAAACTAACTAATAATTTAATACCTGATGATCTGATTTCAATGACCATTCGAAAATAATGACCAATCATCAAAAGAAAAAGAAATATATACACAAGATTACAGTGGCGTAGCGTGGACTAATCTAGACGTGGGCGAAGTCGCACCAGCGAGGCCTTTTTCTTCCACCATTGGATGCTGAATGAACTGAATATTGTGACACATAACAGCTACATGCAAGGTCACAGTGTGCATCAATTTTGGTTCAAATATTTTCATACAATCGGGATATTAAAAAAATTTAAATTTTACAAAAAATGTTAAATGCTGTATCTTAAAACAAAAGGCGATCGGACATTAGTGTATATAACTTTTATATTATTTTTTTGTCCTCTATCGCGTGATTCTCCAATGTTACCCTGTATATTTTCAAGAAAATAATGGTGAAAAATCAGAAAGTTTGTTTACAAAATTTCATAATTATGAGGTGTGTAAACGCTAAAAATAAATATTTTTTGTAACCTCTTCAATACTGAAAAATACGTCGCAAATTAATTATAATAGTAGTAATAGTACTAAAGCTTATTTTTAGTAAGGCCATTTAGCTGCTATTTGTATTATTTAGAGTTCATGGCGTTCGGTTTTAAATCACCCCCAAGGGGGCTTCGCGCGAGGCTAAGTGCCAGGCCGTGGGCGAGGGGCCGCTTCGCCCATGCCTAGCTACGCCACTGCAAGATTAACTATATTGAAAACCACTCAAATTAAGAACTCTTCCGATATAATTAAAATATTTTCCGTAAGAGGGCATAGCTCCAATCATCAATATTGAAACCTATGTTTTAAACTGTTACTGTAATGTAAAATAGTAGTTTTTAAAATCTCATGCCACTGTAGCGATAATAGAGGCTTGAATCCCATACATTCTAATAAAATGTGACTCGAAATCGATTTGACATATATTAATTTTATTTTTAAATTTGCAGAAAAATGGTTGGGCTGGTAACTGAGGGGTGCAGTAGAGCGCAAAAGAGGATGGTCATCGTAGCCAAATAGAAAGGATTGCAATTGTTTAGTGCAGCAGTGTTGCTGTATATTGTAGCCTTTTTTTTTGTTGTTGATGTGAAGGGGTGGCACAAGATTTGAATCTTGCCCTGGGCGCTCATCACCTTAGCTGCGACGCTGTATCTTTGTATACATAATGTTTCTAGATTGATCAAGAACAGCTATAAACCACCAACAATCAGCAAAATCTTGCCAACGTTGCAATACAAGTATGAATTCTCAATAAATGTTTGTGAGAGTGCAAGAAAATAATATGTATGTGATCGAAAACAATGAATATGTGAAAGACTGCTCAAAAATTCAAGTTTTTATTATTTTACTGAACTATACACTTAGAATAGAAATTTACATCTGCTGCTCTGATGAATACAGACACTGAATATTTATTTAGAGAAACATATACATACACAATGACAGTGACGACAATGGTATTTAGGATTGATTGATTCCGCCATTTTTCGGCGAATGCCAGAATTGCATGTCAATGTGGAGGGGAGTGCATTTAGAATAGAGTCAATATCGGTTATATAGTAAATTGCAGCACGTGATGCGATTTAGCAGAAGATATAACAAAAGCTAAATGACAAATTTGTCAATATGTGTCATTTATCGGCAAATTTAACCTTCTATTGCCGCTACTGTCTATGTACATATAATCAGATATAATTGTTAATATTGTTGATGTTGTCAACAACTTTGGCGATAATCTCTGTTTGGCGTAAGCTGTTAGGCTCTAGAAGGCATTGCAATCGATGCCACCAAACAGGGTGTTCGAGATATGAGTGCCAGATCTTGAATATATGACAATATCGCTCACATACCATGTCAGGTGTTTGTAAATAAATTATAAATACTTACACCTAAACATATTTAGGTATTATTAATGGTTTTCTTAGAGCTCCTTTCACAATACAAAATAAAATGTGAAATAAGTCTTGTTCTCATGGATGCGAAATTCGCGATAATTCTCGCGAATTATCTAATGGCGGGAAAAGTCTGAACTTTTAACAAATTTTGTTAACTGCAATATTTTATATCAATTTCATCATAAAACTGTCAAGAAGTTCAAGTTAAACTTACTAACCCCACATAATGATGAATATAATGATGATATTACTGGTTTGCGAAAGTTAACACTTGCCTGTCATTAATAACTTTAATCAAAATATGCGAAATTGGCGAGAATTTTTGCGAATTTTGCGTCCATGAGGACAAGGTTATAGTTATATGTTCTAAATGACTTTTGTTGCTTGTGAAAACCGTTTACCGTACAAACGTGTCGTAGCTAGAGAGTATTGTTTAGATTTGCCATAAATTAACATCGTGCAGCTGGCCATGGTTACTATAAATTGTAACATTTTTGTTTATCTACACTCACAAATATCAAGAGCATTAGGATACAGAAAAACGAAACGCACTAGCCACAATACTACTTTTTTTTTCGGCCAATGATCTGTGAATACTACTACATATGACAATTAATAATTTTAGGTTAACAGCAGCGCGATGGTTTGCAATGTTGTCGTATGTTATAGTACGTTACAGTTACAGTTTAAAGGATTTTATGAGAAATTTCAAATGATTACTTCAGTATTGATACAAAAAAAAAACATATTACGTTACAGCAGCTTTTTAATTGTACCTTTGTTTGTAATTGGTAATACAGTTTTGCATTTTATTGTAGTTGCTTTTTTATTTTTGAAATTAATTGAAAATATATTTTTTTCATAATAGCTTTTTGTTGCATTTGGTCAAATATACAAATCCCGTTAGTATCGACACTTTCCGAACACCCTGTATAAGGATTCGTGCTATGTGTGTTTTTTGTAATAATATGTCATAAATGCATTGACATTGACAGCGCAATAATCGAATAAAAAATTATAAGTAATTTTCTCGTCCAGTTTCATTATAGAATAATTTTCAGTATCAAATTACTATATTATTATGTTTTTGTTATGCAAACAAAAAAAATTAGTTTATAAAAATACACAGAAATTTTGGACATTTTTTAACTTATTAATTAATACTACTTAAATAAGAAAAACAGTACAAGTAATAAAATAAAATAATTTAAATTAAGGGAGCTATAATACTCCATTGAGGACGGGAAATTTTGAGGTTTGCTGAATTGGGTGGTAGGTAACTACATAGGCATTACCCGTTTGGCAGGTCCTGTAGAATTATAATGTATGATTGACCGTGAACCAAGGCGAGGTCAAATATTATTTTTTATTAAAGGAAGTGCTGAATATTTTATTATTCCGTGTGATATTCAATACCGCTTATATAACACAGGCATTTTTATGATTATTACAGAACGAATTACGCATCGAGAATCATTTTTCCTGTTTAAAAAAACACACAATTAATATGTAGATATCTTTTGGGCGCCATACGAATACATTTTATCTCTCGCATCTACAGTTTTGCACCTGTTGTTTTGAGATACAATAAAAAATCCGAAGGCAATCGTATCTACTTATTTTGTACGAGTATAAAACACAATTTTCATAACGTCACGAGTAAATTCGACTCAAGACGAGAGGCGCATCATTAATTCGGCTGAATAGCAAACAGATGAAATCTCGTGACAAAGAAATCTAGGTTGTCAGAGTTACATGCGTGTGTGGAGTGTAGATGGAGCTTGAATTGGTCTTGAAGTCGAGCACAAAACCGATTGTGTACTGTCTTACCTTCATCACAGATAACTTAATATAGCTAATTTATCTGTGCCTTCATGAAAGTGGGGGCATGTGTAGGTATGCAAATCAAACTTCAAACTAAATCAAATAAAATAAAAAGTTTTAAAAATCTGTATTTGTTTTATTTCGGCACCTTTAAAAATTCGCAGGTGGCATGAGATCATATTTGTTATTTATTAAGTCCTAAAGTATTCAGTTATTAAATGTCTAAAACCATTTGTAGAAAACACTGTTTCAAGTATACGTCATATGAGTAGCTAAATTTATTTAGTCGTATGGTATACGTCTAATAAATTTATATGGAAATATTGTATTCCTTTTGCCAATTCTTCGTCAAATGTAATACTTCCTTATTTGTTTTATTGCAATACAATGCAAGATTTTTCTGTATTAATGATGTTCACTGTATATATTACAGGATTTTAACTAAGACCTATTCAAGCTACAACCAACTTGGTTGGCCGTATTCGTGTGTAGCAGACTTCATGCACTTTATTTACTCGCACCCACCTTGAGATGTTTCCTGGGTGAATCCAGGCTGGTGTCCATGGCGGTGACGCTCTGCGCCACGGCCAACTTCTCGTGCTCGATGCTGAGCCCCTTGACTTGGAGACATTCGGCTGCTTTTAGGAAGCTGGATAGCGAGTCCTGGGACACGTGCACCTCCCCCTTGTACATGAACTCCAGAAGGGCGGACATGTTTGAGGCCGACGTGCCGTCCAGGATTACTAGCAGGTTCTGGTGCAGCGGCGCCGTTTCGAACAAGTCGGCCAAATGTTTGCTGCACGCCGCCAGTATCAATTTGTGTGCCTTAAAAGTCACCCCTGCAAAAAAAACGTCTTTTATATCAGTTTATTCAATACACTAAAACTGTTTTTTTTTGCGACGAAATGTGTTCAACCCGGTTCACATAAACATATTTTTGCGTTGAAATAGTGACGTCACACACGTCGCTGTTTAAACCGTGTTTAAAACATCCACTAAGTCCGGTTTGAACTTTGATGCTTTGCTATGGGTCTACAGCAGTTGCCTAAAAAGTAGAGATTTGAAAATCGGTGTGATTAAAATTTTTAGACTAATATTTAAAATGGTTATTTTGATACTTCTTATTCATTTAAAAAGAAGTTGGTCGTGGACTATTGTATGTACCTCTGCAAATTTAAATGTATTCTTAGACATCTTGAATTACATAATCCAAAAGCATAATCCAATTACTTTTCTATCTAAATTTCACAAACCTGTCACTCCTATAAACATGTTAGGTATTTGTTTTTGGTTTGCAGTTGCTAAAATCAATTTCTATATTTCTACAAAAACATGAGGAAATACGTATTGTTAATAATTTCTACCACTAATTATCGTTCTATTTTAATCCAAATCTAGTGTGGACAATAGTGTAAATACAATCAAAAATTGTGAGGGTGGTATCAAATAGAAACAATTATTTGATGACGTTACGTTTTGAAACTATACATTTTCTTGGTGCAATACATTAGTGACGTCACCAATGAATACGTTTTGAAACAGTCGATGAATACGGTTCGTCTCAAAAAAACAGCTTAAGCAATGTTCAATTGAAAAACAGGGATAAAAATACAATAAAACAAAATCAGTTTTTAAATATCTAAAATTATGTATTTTTATTTGTAGAAAACACTATTTCAAGAATACGGCGCCATTAATAGCCATTGGATTGGAAGACGCGGACCAACAGAATGACCTCCAAGATCACCCGAACTTACCCCCATGGATTACTTTTATGGGATTATTTAAAGATTTATGCAAAATAGGCATCGAAATATGGAAGACTTGAAAAACGAAATAAAGCAAGAGATGAGGTTTGTTTGCATAAAGGATGGATTTTAAATAAAAAGCAATTCATGGGTGTAAGTAAGATCGGGTGATCTTCGAGGCTACTTTAAAATGAGGTGGCGATAGTCGAAATGTGGATGTTGATTTTCAGACGCTATTTTTTCCAAATACGCTTATAGGTATGTTACATAACAAATACTTAGAATTTCATGGCAAATTGAATAAAAATACAAAAAGGGGTTTCCATTTTAAAAAGTTGACTATGATATCACAAATTTATTTTGCTTCGCGCTATAACGCTTTGAAAAATGCGCAACTAAAAACAAAAATTAACAGGTCCGAGTGATTTTCCAAAAAACGAACACCTAATTTTTAAATAAGTTTATTTCATACTTTTGCCGTTCACTGTATAATACAAAAATCAAATTATATAGTATATTTAAAACTATAAAATTACCTCATTTCAAGTCATTAAGGTTGCAGTTTAAAATATCTGAAAAATGTATATTGCATAACATTTTAGGAGTTTTAGATGATTTTTGCATTAATTTTCAGGTTTGCAGGTGTGAAATTTGTCACGCTGACCACGTGACTTGCAGCCGAGGAATTTGGTAAGTCTTACTCAAACATTACAAATTACGGTTTTCGAGACTCTCTCGGAAAAATAAGTGGGCGAGTAGCTGTACTCGGCTGCTATCACGCCAAGAGGAAGCCAGCCTTCCGTCTCTCTCTGGCTGCAACGGAAGATCGAAGCGTGTTTACAGTTGTATGCACTTGACCTAGTGGCACGGTTTCGACGTTATGCAGTTTGTCAGTAATCGCAGCCTGCTCGAAATAGATAAACAGGTTGGGCAATGTTTACTTTCGTAAAGCCGCGCGACGCTGCCTTGGCGCTATTTTCGAGTCGTTTCGAAATCTCGATTATTTAGCTCGACAGACAGGTTCATAAAAAGCGAATTTGGGGAGGTCGGCGCAAAGTGCCAGTTTATAAACGATATCTAATATGACAATAGTGCTCTATTTTTCAGCACTAAAATTCTTTAACAAATTTTGTTATATGTATATAGAGAACTCTGTAATAATTTACCGTTATGTACAGCAATTCACACATTAAAATAAGGACGATTAAGTTTCTTTAATTATTCTCAAATTATTATTTGATGTCGAAACGAGTACAGGGTTTAGATCCCAACCGTGAGGAACTTCGGTTACCATCATATCAAACAAAACATACGAGCAATAATACTCTAGCCTTGTTTGTATGTAAAATGTAGGAATAAATATATATCTGTTTATCGTTCACCAAGCCCTATTTTTTTTTCTGATTAACTATAACAGAATTATGGCAGCAAATAGATGTAGAATATGTGGCAACGTCGTACATCTGTCAGGCGTTTTTATTTCATTGCACCAGGCCAATATACCTTATGGCTTTATTTTTAACAGAACTCCAGTATACAAACTTTTCATAAGACCCCACAAATAAAAGTTAAGGAAATTACCGGTGTTCATTTGGCAGGTAAACTTGGCAGGTTAAATTTACGGAAACACCCGAAGTAACTGACCATTGGCGTGCGTACCGGAAAAGTCCGGATGTGTGCGAAATACTAAATTTATACAAATAACGTACTGTTTTATGGTTTAAACGGTCAAATAATTCGAATTGGCAACACATGAACAAAATTAACATATATTAAAAAAACCTAAAATATTTTATATATTGGACACTTATCACGACGAGATATCATTTTGAAATTTGGTGTGTAGCCTCCTAACAACTAGGAAATTCAACAGTACCCATATAACAGGGTTCTCAGCAATTTTTCAGAACCAAATTCCCTGACATTTCCAGGTTTTCCCTGACATACTTTTTTAAAATTCCCTGACAAAAAGCATGCAAAATATCATATATTTTAAAACTTAAACCAAAGTAAAAACAAGTCAAATGATAAGGCATAAATGAGCCCATTCGATGAGAAATAAGTGACATGGATATTTAATATTATTAGAAATATTTATTTCAGTCATTGACCATATTGTAGTATGTTAAATATTAACAAATATAAATATTTAAGAAATCTAATAGAAATATGTATATAATATGTATTTAAGAGATCTAATAGAAATATGTACAAACAAACACAACAAAAACCAATAAAAATAGATTTTACTACCTACTGAGCAAACAGCTAGGTATACAAAAAACAGCTAAAGCTGTGTTTTGCCATTAAATGTATTCAAATCGGTTCAAAACATTATTGCATTGAAACAGTAACGTCACACAGGTCACTTTTTAAACCGTGATTAAAATGTCCACTGAGCCCGGCTTGAACTCTTTAGATGCTTTGCTAAGGTCTATGCAGCAGTTACTAGATAGAGATTTCAAAATCGGTGTGATTTAAATTTTCAGATTTTATGTTTAAAATGGTTGATACTTTTATATTTTTTATCTTGTTTATTTAAAAGGAATTGGTTGTGGATTATTGTATGTACCTCTACAAATTTTAACGTATTTTTAGACATCTTAAATTACATTACAAAAGCATAATGCAATTACTTTTCTCCAAATTTCATTAAACCTATATCACTCACACGAACATGTAGGTAATTATTTGTTTTTGATTTGCAGTTGCTAAAATCAATTCCATGTTTTTGTTGCAGATCTCACATATTTTCAAAATATATATACAAAAACATGAACAAGAAATATATTGTTAATAATTTCTACCACTAATAACCGTTAAATTTTAATCCAAATTTAATGTAGCTTTGTTATAAATAAATTGTATAAACAATAATCAAAAAGTGTGAGTGTGATGTTAAAGAGAAACAAATATTTGACGACGTTACGTTTTGAAACTATACATTTTCTTGGTGCATTACACAAGTAACGTCACCATTGAATACGTTTTGAAACAGGCGATGAATATGTATTAAAAAAAAATTGCTATACACTCCAGATATATCCGTTTCTTTATATCAATCTGCGAGTACGTGTGATTAAAACAAACAGAAATAGGCAACTGGGTGCGTTCATTAAATAAAGAATTTAGACACGGCATGAGTGGCCTTCAGAAATTTTACCTGACGACAATAAAAATTCCCTGATTTTTGACAATTATTGGCACTTTCCCTGACAAAGTTCAAATTCCCTGACATTTCCAGGTTTTTCAGGTTTTCCCTGACGCTGAGAACCCTGTATAAATCTCTTCGCTAGGGTCTAAGGTAAGTAAAACCTGTTCCTCTAGGCAAAAAGTTGCTCTGAAATCTCTCCACGATGAGATATCATTTTGAAATTTGTGTGGTCCCCTTAACAACTTAGAATTTCAGCAGTACCAATATAAATCTCTTCGCAAGGGTCTAACGTTAGTAAAACCTGCTCCTCTAGATAAAAAATTGCTCTGAAATCTCTCCACGATGAGATATCATTTTAAGATTTGGTGTGTGGTCCCCTTAACAACTTAGAATTTCAGCAGTACCAATATAAATCCCTTCGCAAGGGTCTACGGTAAGTAAAACCTGCTCCTCTAGGTAAAAAATTGCTCTGAAATCTCTCCACGATGAGATATCATTTTGAAATTTGGTGTGTAGCCTCCCTAACAACTAGGAAATTCAAAAGTACCCATATAAATCTCTTCGCTAGGGTCTAAGGTAAGTAAAACCTGCTCCTCTAGGTAAAAAATTGCTCTGAAATCTCTCCACGATGAGATATCATTTTGGGATTTAGTAAAGTAGTAATAGTAAAATCTGTTTTACTTACCGTAGACCCTTGCGGAGGGATTTATATTGGTACTGCTGAAATTCTAAGTTGTTAAGGGGACCACACACCAAATCTTAAAATGATATCTCATCGTGGAGAGATTTCAGAGCAATTTTTTACCTAGAGGAGCAGGTTTTACTTACCGTAGACCCTTGCGAAGGGATTTATATTGGTACTGCTGAAATTCTAAGTTGTTAAGGGGACCACACACCAAATCTTAAAATGATATCTCATCGTGAAGAGATTTCAGAGCAATTTTTTTATCTAGAGGAGCAGGTTTTACTTACCTTAGACCCTTGCGAAGCGATTTATATTGGTACTGCTGAAATTCTAAGTTGTTAAGGGAGGCTGCACACCAAATTTCAAAATGATATCTCGTCGTGGAGATTTCAGAGTAATTTTTTACCTAGAGGAGCAGGTTTTACTTACCTTAGACCCTTGCGAAGCGATTTATATAGGTACTGCTGAAATTCTAAGTTGTTAAGGGGACCACACACCAAATTTCAAAATGATATCTCATCGTGGAGAGATTTCAGAGCAACTTTTTGCCAAGAGGAACAGGTTTTACTTACCTTAGACCCTTGCGAAGGGATTTATATTGGTACTGATGAAATTCTAAGTTGTTAAAGGGACCACACACCAAATTTCAAAATGATATCTCATCGTGGAGAGATTTCAGAGTAATTTTTTACCTAGAGGAGCAGGTTTTACTTACCTTAGACCCTTGCGAAGCGATTTATATTGGTACTGCTGAAATTCTAAGTTGTTAAGGGGACCACACACCAAATCTCAAAATGATATCTCATCGTGGAGAGATTTCAGAGCAATTTTTTATCTAGAGGAGCAGGTTTTACTTACCTTAGACCCTTGCGAAGCGATTTATATTGGTACTGCTGAAATTCTAAGTTGTTAAGGGGACCACACACCAAATCTTAAAATGATATCTCATCGTGGAGAGATTTCAGAGCAATTTTTTATCTAGAGGAGCAGGTTTTACTAACCTTAGACCCTTGCGAAGAGATTTATATTGGTACTGCTGAAATTCTAAGTTGTTAAGGGGACCACACACCAAATTTCAAAATGATATCTCATCGTGGAGAGATTTCAGAGCAACTTTTTGCCAAGAGGAACAGGTTTTACTTACCTTAGACCCTTGCGAAGGCATTTATATTGGTACTGCTGAAATTCTAAGTTGTTAAAGGGACCACACACCAAATTTCAAAATGATATCTCATCGTGGAGAGATTTCAGAGCAATTTTTTACCTAGAGGAGCAGGTTTTACTTACCTTAGACCCTAGCGAAGAGATTTATATGGGTACTGTTGAATTTCCTAGTTGTTAGGGAGGCTGCACACCAAATTTCAAAATGATATCTCGTCGTGATAAGTGTCCAATATATAAAATATTTTAGGTTTTTAATATATGTTAATTTTGTTCATGTGTTGCCAATTCGAATTATTCGACCGTTTAAACCATAAAACAGTACGTTATTTGTATAAATTTAGTATTTCGCACACATCCGGACTTTTCCGGTACGCACGCCAATGGTCAGTTACTTCGGGTGTTTCCGTAAATTTAACCTGCCAAGTTTACCTGCCAAATGAACACCGGTAAGGAAATTAAGGTCTGGGGATCGCGCAGGCCAGCGCACAGGAGCAGGTGATCAATCTTATAAATACCACATATTTGCTTGTATTCTGCACCAAACGTTTATAGAAAAACGTGCTCAAAATCATGCTGACGTGTTTGACGAAGTTTGATGTTGAAAATTACATATCTTGTAAAGCAGGGTTCATTATTTGACAAAATGCGTACGAGAAAATCTGCGTTTTACTCGGTTTGCCATATAGACCTCTCAAAGAAATTTCATCTGAGTGAAAAATTATCTTCAGATAGACCTGCTTGGCCGTGCTGCAGCTGATAGGGGTATAACAGTTTCTTCACGTGGAGTTTGATGAACTACTCAACGAGATGCTCCTGTTTCTTATGCAATTTCTCTAATGCTTCGTGTGGGATGTTCCTCGATAATATTTGATATTTGCACTTCCGTAGCTAAGTTTCCTGGACGCCTTTGCAAACCTCGATTTTCAAGGCGCCAGTGCGTGGCTGAAGGCTTCCTGTGTCTAACAGGTGCTGTGACTGTGAAATCGTAACAAATGTTCTGCGATTAGGTAATCTTCGATTCGGAAAACGTTCACCGTCTTGCACACAAAAATAATAGATCAGTATGATAATGAAATCACAGTATTAACTAAGGATAATGCGATACACGCCAAATGACATTACGGTTAATAATATCGGGCATACCTAATTGCTTCGCCAAGTTAACAGATGACTAATTGCAATGTTGTCGCACGTTATAGCTTTAAAGATATTGAAATGTCATGTCAACATAATTATGCATTTTTATATACATTATACATATATGCATTTTTGAAATACATTTGCATTGCTTGTTGCTTTTAGTCAAATATACCTATAAGCCCTTATTACAATTACGTTCATATCCCGCGAAAATTGAACTATAGTTCATTGTTTTTACAGCTATTTGTATTAATAAAATAATTCTACTGCATGCAGAATAATTAAGATATTCTTAGAAGCCAGCCGTTCACAATTATTTGCCGCTTTTTCCGAAATTGACTTTCCTGGACATGACTCCTTTTGAATAATTTGACACTCCTCATTTAATATAGAGCATTTCATAACTCCTGAATGCGTTATGGTTTATTTAGTCGACCTTGTACAGGCATAATATATATGAATAATTCTAAATGGAATATGGGTCAAAACTGATATGTCCCTGATCTAATGGCGACTAATATATCCAATAAAATTCATTCTGCTGCGACAGTTAATGTTTCTAAATATTATTGTATTGTGAAAACAACAATAACTGATAACTTTAGATGACGAACATGTTAGTACGGCGTGTATTTCAAAAGGATCTAAGGGCCGATTGATTCTAAAATAAAAAAGAAAATGAAAAATATATAAATAGTTCTAAATACATTATCATGTTATCTTTCTACATAGTCAACATATAGCTCCAAACACTTGATACCGTGGAACAAGCTTTTATAACTTCCATTGTTTAGAATTACAACCAGTTTAGTACTGAGGCTTTATACGATTTTGTTAGATGGTCAAATTAGTTTAAGGGCGCTGTATTCTTGAAATAGTGTTTTCTAAAAATACAAATAATTTTAGATATTTAAGAACTAAATAATATAGAGTTTAGCAGATAACAGTAATGTTATCTCATGCCACCTGCGAATACTCAAAGGTACCGAAGTATAACGACAGAAAGAGGTCTAATCAACAAATTTTTAGGTACACAAATCTTTCAAAACACGTATTTTTTAAAATTTAACCGTAGATGTAAATATTGTTTTAACATGAACCTAAGGCCTTTGTTTATAAATAAGTGAAAATAATTGTTAAAATGTGGAGAATAGCAAAATAATGTAAGTCTTCCAAACGCTTTTTAAAAGTTATGTTTTTTATTATTATATTATTATTATTACTTTTGTTCTACATGTTACAGATAAAATGACATTAGCGATTTTTTTAGGAAATTATTTTTACTGGACTTTTACTAGCTTTCTTCGAAGTTCCTCTCTGTCACAAATTTTGGTAACCTATCCTATCTTCAACCAACGTTTACGTTGCTTCAACGGTTCTTTACTTTTCAATAAATACCTTAATCATTTATGTCGCCGCTTTTAGAAGCTTCATGATAAGATACACACAAACAACAAGTTCTTAAGGTTTGTTGTTGTCCTGTGAAAAGATACTATCCTTAAAAAAAGATACTAATCATACTCATCAAGTATAAATTTCATTATATTGTTTTCAATAATTTTGAAAAACAAAAAAGGTTCTTCAAATTTTGCATTCATATTTTCTAATTTTTTATTTATCTCTGTTTCTCAACGCCTTTTTGACGTTTATACTAAATATACTTAGAAGAATGATTACTTTTCAACATAATTTAACGCTACTATGAATTTTCAAAAAATGGCCTGCAAAAAAACGGAAAGGTCGTGGAGTGGTAAACTAGTCATCGTGATAGGTTGTAATCTGAATGGTATTTAGTTACAAAAAAATAATCATCAAAATCGCACTACCCAGTGAAAGTGAAACACAATATATGAAAATGTAGACATGTCTTTAAAATCTTTACTATTACGTATGATAAATTCTAAAATCTTGTAAGCCTCAACCATGCACTTCTCTAGTGAAAGTTAATTTATGATCAAAAATAATCTCGAGATCTTTAATAAACTGTGGCCTATTAAGTACGTGGTTATTTTTTACGAAAAAAACAACATAATATTACATTTAGAGACGTACCGGCAGCCGGTTGCAATCACTATATATTAAGCATGTCCAAGTCAAGCTGCAGTTGTATACAATCCAATTCAGAGTTAATATTTAAATAGAGTGTTAGGTCATCAGCGTACAGCAAGAAGTGAACATTAAGATAATAAGCGCTACAATTAATAAAAAGAGTGAAAAGCAGTGGCCTAGTATAGAGCTTTGTGGCACACCTGATGTTTGATTAATTAACTCAGATTTGAAGTCACGGTTTTGTACAAATTGAACTCGATAGGATATATATGATTGCAGCATGTTAAGAGAGATAAACTGACACCATAATCTTCAATTTTAAGTTTTTTAAATATAAAATATCAAATAGATGAATCTGAGAAGATATACGGATTCTAGAGAATTTCTACCAAAAATATTTTAACTGATAATTCAAATTGCATGGACCAACTTCCTAGTCTCCTGTACTTTTCGGAATCCACAGAAGACTCGATTAGTCCTGATATTTCAGAAAAGCTAATACGTATCTGAGAACAGACTTCTTAGTTATATGGATAACTCTAAAAAATACTGACTCATAAGTTAAATAAAAGTTTATAAAAAATGTGCATACATTTCCATGATGTTCTCTTTTTGTTTACTTTATTTTCTCTTTTTTTTTTCTCAATTTGTTCTATTTTGGGTGTATCTGGTCACCCTATCTTTAATCAATCTGGATCCGGACGACGCTGTACGCGCTATTCATTAATTTTTGCCGGCTGACCCCGGAGCCGGAAAGTTTGGGCGGGAAACTGGCGAAATTAATGAACGTTTCGTATTCGAACAACATTCGCGACATCCTTCTGTGGAACAATTAATAAACTAGGCGCTATACTTCGCCTACGCGATCTGTGTGATTTATTTGCGACGCGAACTTCCGTGGCCTGCCTGCTTTATTTATAGTCCCCGCAGAAATAGAAAGTTGAAATTATTG
Organism: Monochamus saltuarius; assembly: GCA_025584915.1. Taxonomy (NCBI): domain Eukaryota; kingdom Metazoa; phylum Arthropoda; class Insecta; order Coleoptera; family Cerambycidae; genus Monochamus; species Monochamus saltuarius. Next base: position 16,502,104 of record CM046723.1, on the reverse strand, counting down.
TCGGACTGCTCCTCTGCTGACTGTCTCCGAAATGTGCATACCGAATAGTTATCTGTGTCTGAGAAAGACACCTAAGACTGAAAAATAATAATGCACATTCGTCAATAAATAATGTATATTAGATGTTTCACGATGGAGTGGTAAATCTTTAAAAATTTAAATGGAAGATGGTGGTAACAATGGAAGAAATATTGACAAGCGCCTTGTTTTCGAGAAAATGTTCTCTCGGTTTTTATGGCTACATTTCATTTAAAATCAAATATTTAGAAATTTTTAGTAAAATAAACTATTTTATTTTTGGAGAGCGCGTACTACTGTTATGATTGGTTTAATTATTAAAGATTTGGTGAAGGCAATGCAGGTTAAAAAATAGTCCATTTTCTTGAATAAAATATATGCAAATATACAGAGTCATATAGCTTGTAGAACACAAGCTATATGACAAAGTTTGACAGATGGTAGCTAGGTTAATATCAAACATTTTTTCTTATCTGAACATAGATCCTATTCGTTTTTGTTTAGAAGTTACAAATATTTTAAAATAAAATCGTCGGCTTGGTGCAAAAGTATCCTGTCCATTTTTCCCTAAAAATGGGTTACTAAGTGCTTGCTGTAAAACAGATCATTATTTTGCTGTAAAACTATCCTAAGTCCAAATTTTTCAATTTACCACCTTTAAAATTTATAAAATGCAGAGTATCCTAACAGCATCCCAGAATTTTTTCATTAATATAAACTAGCCTATGTCCTTTATCACAAGAATTTAAATGCATATTGAAATTAAACGTATTGTATCTCTTAAGTATCCTTAAATACAAATAACTCCTAAAATTGTTAAAATTCAGCTTAAAAAACAATGGATAGTTTTGCACCAAACCGACGAAATTATGGTTGCTGTAACAATAATAATTATTATTAGTGTTATAAGTGCTAAATAATAAATATATTTATTTACAACTGAAGAGTATGCAGATACTGTATCAGTATTCCAATGGGAATGTCAACCAAGTAGCAGGAGAATACCGACGAAGATACCCAAATAGACATCGGAATCATATTTATATAAAAACAATGTTTGAGACATAACCTAGCTATCACCTGCCAAAGTTTATCATAGAGCTTGTAGAAGATATATTTGGGATTACCACTATAGTAATTACAAGCTATTATCAAACTTTTAAAATATCGTATCTGCAAATTTTCATAGTAAAAAAAATTAACTTTAGGAATTAGTTTATAATGTTACACTGGGTATCCAGAATATGAGTGCGGTAATTTGAAGGGCTTATATGTATATGTGACCAAAAGTATTTCAAAAATGTATACATATACCAATAAATAAAAATGCAATATAAAAATACACACAGTTATGTTAAGAAATTGCAAACTAAGGTACAATATAAGACCCAACAGAAGCACTATTAACGTAATTTGCTAATTATATCAATCTATTTGCGCGAATATAAAAATTTATTTCGGTTTATATTTTTGGTGCTAGGGCTGTACGGTAGAAACCGTTCCTCAAATAACGGTCCCATAGCCCATAGATGTTCCATAGTAGCGTTTGCAAGTGGTTGTATCCCATGCTTCCAACTATTTCGTTGTCCATTTGATCGCCCTACATAGCTTATTCCGAGAACAATAAAGGCAGGTCAAAAGTACTCACTTAGGACTAGGAAAGCGCACATTAATTCTATGACTGACGGCGACCAGTTACCTAGGCCGCAGCACAACAACGCGAAAAATCATAGTAGTACTTTTTTATATCGTTGATCTGCTGTATTTGTTTACCGTTCAAATATCAAAGTTCTTGTTTTTAGTAAACCATCTCGAAATTAAATCACTGACCACAAACACAAACAAATACGCGTGCTATCAAAATTGTTGACGAATAATTGTTGCAATAGGTTATTCGGTAACGGAAGATATAGTCCTTAACTAGTACTATTTCACTTTTGGGAAATAATTTCTGATGGGTCTTAATTTTATTTAGAAGAATATTACTCTTATATTGTAGGTACTTACCATCACAGAATAGTGTCACGTCTGCTAAGCTTTCCGATTTGAAGAGGTTGCTGAAAGAGGTAGCAAGGTTCGATCCGAAGCTGTTCCATTTTAGACAGAATTGTTGTTGCTGAGAGTCCATCTCAACACCGGAATGGACAAAATTATGAGCTGCAACAAAAGAAGATTTATTTTACATTTGTGCTTCAACCAATCTACCTTAAAAAATAAAGATAAGTTTAAGAAGCGTACGATTTCTATTGCGAATGCTTGAACACTGTTTCATGTGTAGCGCAAGTTGTTTGAGTTTTTGGGGTACGTTTTGGGGCCTATACGGCCCTGTGCCAATCTCGTCCAACCAGCCATCGAACGCGAGGCTCGCTCGGTGAATGGCGCTAGGCACTTTTGTTCATCTGCATCCTTCTTGCAATTTCGCTGCCTTCCGAGTTTTTATTGCTGCGCGCAGCATTTGTTTTGGTGCTTTCAGGCCATCTACATCAGGGAATAAAAACATAGTATTCAAAAGACATATAGAAAAGAATATATCGTAAACTTGGTAACGTTTTTCACCTGTCCTTTATGAGAAAATTATGGGCATTTTATACATACGTTGGTGTCCGTAGGAATTTTACCATTTACGTTATTTGGTGGGATATTGAAATACCAAAAATATGTGCCCATCATGGTAGGAAACTAGTTATGTAAATTCACACTAAGCACCTGTCGCAAGGCGGATAAAAAAATTATGCGAACTCATTCATATTTGGATTTCTGTTAATTACAAGATCGTAGGAAGGTGGCTAAACAAAACTTCTGCACTTGGCACTGGTTAATGATAAAGCTGGACGATATTTTGCCAAAACTGTAGGAACTGGTTTCAGTTTCTCCCATTAACAACTATCTTTATTACACATGGTTATATGATATATTTTTTACCTATTGTAAATGTATATGTAAATATTGCATATGTACTAATTGCTGCTATTTCGAAAGCGGTCAGAAATATAGTTATATTTATTTAAAAATATCTCTACTTCTGACGGTTTTAGATGGTAATTTTTATATTATTTTATCCAGTTTAATCTGTATGTACACGGAGAAGAAAAATTGTCATAATAATTCACTCAATTCTAGCACAAACACGACTGGTGTAAAAATTTTACATTTATACATTATGATTATTTTTATAATTGCAGACATATTACTACACTGACAAAAGTGATAGTAAATTTGCGTGCTGTTCACACCATGTATTACTGTAAAAAATACCAAATACCTACTACACGAAACTTCAGTAGAATTACATCTTTTATGCCAAAAGACATCATTTTTTATTAAAAATACGTAACGATATTGTAAAATTTCATTTATGCGTATTAAAATACGGTTATATTAGTGAAGTTAAGAGTTACATTTAAGTATATGTTATTCCCAAAGAAGGCTTAATTGTGACCGTTTTTCTGCTGTTTTGTTAAATTTTACAGAGTATGCAGAAACTACCTAATATACATATATTGCCACGGATTTCCCAATCCGACCTTTTCTTTTACCAGAAAAACAATCCGTTAATTAATCACTTATCTTTATTAACTACTCTGTACACTACTGAATACTAATTACAACTCAACTAAACACTATTTCACTTTGAAACTCCAGGAAATTTCCAACTAAACACTCCAATTTAAAACTGTTATTCACTACTGACTAACTCGGCCGTTTATCCTTCTTTTATAGACCAAACGAATATTTCAGGTATTTTCTAGCACATCTAGATCCATTTCTCGAATGACTCTCGAACGCTTCTTGTCGATTCCCAATATTTCCAGTCGCACCTCGATACACTGCATTATTTCTTTGTTTACCAGAATCGCGTAGAGGCGATCGAGGCAATCTAGCGTTTTGCGATACCACAGTCGTCGAATTGGGTGCAAGCGAGGCAAATTCTGTGACAATATATTATTTTATATACTAACTTATTCGTTATTGTACTTTTAGAAAACAGCAGTACAACAACATGTAATAGTACAATAGGCAAGTACAATTTAGCCTTTATTTTATGTTAAATATAAAATTTCCAAATGATGTAGTAGTAACGCTGGAAATGCTATAACGTTTCCATTACAGTTATAACATGACATATCTGGTATGTTATTCCACATTGATCTAGGCAATAAATAACCAACAATCCACCGTGTAATATTACAAATTAAATTATATCAGTGTACTGAAAATTTCAACTTTTAAACGATATTGAATGAAAGTATGATGCAATAGTGATTGTGAATTTTCCTGATGATATTTTCTTTGTATAGAGAAGTAACTATTTGAATTGTGTTTAATAAAATTAAGAATTTATTTATTTATTTATTTGCATTACAGTGTTCAACAGGTACAATGGTCGTCAGCTTAAAGTCACCAGTTCCATGGTCCATTCTTTTCTAGTGCCATTTATTATACACGGTGCTAGAAAGGGACAAAACATGGAAGTGGTGACTTTGCTGACGACCATTGTACAAGTAACCCAGTTACAGAACAGGAAAATACAGTACAATATGTATATATAAAAAGTTAAGTTAAAAAATATAAAATAAGCATATACAAACAAACATTAGAATCTAATCATTTTAGGTAAAAAAAAAATTATGTCATTAAGGCTGGAATTAAAAATATCTATATTGTTGACGTTACAATTTTTACAGACTACAAAAACAGGAGAATATTTAAGAATATTGGTGCGGGCGGCGGGTAGATAGAATGTTAAATTTCCTCTAGAACTAAGTCTGCGGACAACAAAAAATAATTGAACATGAACTCTTGGCAATCTGCTGAATTATGTATCACTTTATGAAGAAAAATCTAAGAGCAATAATTTACGTCTAATTTCAAGAGAAGGAACCGAATGAGTTTTTAAAAGCTCATCGTGTGGAAATCCAATGGTAAAGACCATCCGATTTAAAGCTCAAATATTTTAAAAATCTAAGTTGAACTGGTTCTAATTTATTAATGTTAACAGCACAATGGGTGGACCACACAAGAGAGGCATATTCAAGTTTGGATCTAACGAAACTGAAATAAAGAAGTTCAAGTGTATTACTATTTGCAAAGTCACAACAATTGCGGACGATAAAACCATATGCTCTGTTTACATCAGACAACAGCATCAATATGGCCACTGAAAGACAATTTTTCTTCAAATAAAACACCAAGATCTCGAAAGACTCTTGGGCGCGACAACTCAATATTATCAACACTGTAATTAAATGTTACGCCAGTTAATTTATTTGAAAAAGACAACATTACACTTAGTGGTATTCAACAAAAGTTTATTTTTATCACACCAAATTTTGACCTGGTCAAGATTATTTTGAAGCTGAATGCAGTCGGCAATAGTACGTATAGACTTAAATTCACATATAAAGAATATTTGACTAATTAGTTACAAAGCTTCTATAATTTTATCGTACCGAGATTATTATTTATTATGCGGATACGTCGATAACAAATTTTTGTTAGTGTTTGTTTCACTCATTAAGGCGACTTAATTACGAATAGCGACTGTTGACATACGAATTTAGCCAATTTAATCCGCAATTTGGACAAACTGCGTTTGTGCAACTGAATTTTATCGTAAATGCTGTATAATATTACCTCGTGAGAACATACACACATTTCAACGGAATTATATAAGGATCTCGCCCTCGCAAACGCGGTATTCCGGTATTTATTTATTTTTTCGATGCCATAATGAAGCGATCTATAAATAAGTTACTCCTTACACGCATGATTATGTAAGCTTGGCAGAATTTCAACAAAACTCGCAAATATTAACCCTTCCAGTTCGCCTTGAATCTTGAATAACCCAGGCCGTTGAACTCGTTTCCCTTGCTTTTGTATCTAAGGTCGTAGGTCGCGTCCAATTTTGCACGAGCGATTAAAAGAAAAACGTTCTTTCCCATCTTTCCCTTGCCGACAATGAAAATGCAACTCATATTTGAGAGAGGATAATAATAACAATACCGATAACGTTTTGTGGTTAAAAATAAATGTTTTTTTCGACTTGGTACTTGTACTCGACGAAAGTGATCGTTAACGCAATTTACAAATATTTAATCACAGTAGCTAAGAATAAATTTCTAAAGATGTCTGAAACATAAGCACTTGTTACCCTTTCCTGAATGTTAAGTGTTTGTTGCTCATATTCGTTTCCGACATTTAGAATGTTTCCACACCATCTACCTGGTTCAGTAAGCTTTTGATTTCTAGGACTGTTATTATTATCCTTCTAGAGGACCGTCTAGAGTTAGAGCGGGGCTAAAACTTTTGCCGGGCCCCAATAGCTTCAAAATTTTTGCCTTTTCTTTACATTTATGTAAGACAACGACATTAAAATGTTGATAATATGTGGGATTTCATATCAACCCCACATTTTAACAATAATTATTTTCACATATACTTATAAACAAAAGTGAACACATCTTATATGCTGACCTATGTAAATTTATGTTATAACAGTATTTACATCTACAGTTGAATTTAAAAAAATACGTATTTTGAAAGATTTCTGTACCTAAAAATGTGTATATTCGCAGTTGGCATGAGATAACATTTCTATTATTTGCTAAACTCTATATTATTCAGTTCTTAAATATCTAAAATTAATGCATTCTTGTAATAAATAATGACTTGCACCTTTTTTAATTCAAAATAACAATTTATACATGTAATGCTTACGAAGTAGTTTTCACCGATTCTTTGATAACTATTATATCTTATATGAATTTTACATAATTTATGAAATAACGAGATAATTTAGGAAACTTAAAAATTATATTAGAACTATTACAAAATTTGTAAGTGCAAAACTATAATTGTGCGGCTTGCCCTTCTACAATAAACTGTCCAAGGAAGATAAATTTTATTTAACAACAAATATAATTTCAGGCACTGACTAGAAATTTTAGCAAATATAAAACGGTGCTAATTGTCTACGTCTAATCAGGAATTTTACTACCAAGTTCTAGCATCTTCGCGTAACCCATATTTGTAACTTATTTAACAACTTTATCTTTAATCCAATTAACAAATTTGAGTCAATAGGATTATTACTTTAATGAGCATCAAATTTATTAGTTCTTATCAGCAATAATACAGTGGAATATGCGCAATACAAACAAAAACATGCAGGTTCCAATGGATGGTTATTTTTTTAGGAGATGATACGTGGGATTTAGATACCTATATTTTTTATTTATCTAGTGACAATTCCCGTCGAAACAAAAGATAAAATTTATTTGTACACAGAGCATCTAGAATTCTAATTAGTAAATGTAAAATAGAAAGAAAAATAAACGAATTTTCAATAGTCTCTAATATTAACTAGTATCGGGAATTACAATATCGTTTCTTCTTCGTAATTTTCAACTGGTACTTGGTACCAGTCATCTCACATTTCTTGTATACACATAATTTATTATTAATTAAATATAACCGAAATGAACCGACATCCAATGAGTTCAAAATAAATGTGAAAGGTCAAGGAATTATTAGATAATTAATGGAATAACTCCGTGTGACATAACAAAACAAGTATTTACCGTGATCGGTTTTTTATTTTTAATATGAGATTGAAAACAAAAACAGGAATAAATTGATACATGATTATACAAGGACATTGTTTATTAGTAGAATAAACGGCGAACAGGTCCCGAAATTGAGTTATGTGTGGAAGTGTGTATCTTCCTTTGCATTATATGGGCTACAATAATATTTCAGATAATTTTATGCTTTTCCAGATACAATCTCGCTTGTTACTGCTATATACGAAAGAATTACATTTGTCTTTTTCACAGAGAAATGAATGTTTTAACTTTTATGCGTATAATCCGTATGATTTTTGGGTTAGGAAGTGGCTTCGAACGGGCTAACTAATAATGTACGCGTGGAGTTTGTTTGCCAGTGAAATCTCTCCTTGAGAATTAATTCTAAGACTACCGCTAATTCAATTTCCCGCCTACCAATTGTCTCAAAATTGCATTTCGTGATTTGTAGATTCTACAACCAATCTGTGTACTTCGCAAATGATGTAATGAAACAATTAGGTTTGTACTCCCAAAATACTGTCACTTTGAAATTTTGTCGCACAAATGCGGTTACGTGAATGGAGTGTTTACATAAAAACATATATACCTACTATTTTGTCCCTGAATACTATTCTACAATGAAAATGTACGCGAACGTACAAGTAGTTTTACTATTATTTGTCAATACACTTATGATGCAATAAACTATGACCAGTTATTGCAGAAATCTGTTTTATTATGTCTAGGAACACTGTATAGATCTTGACTACGTGTAAAACGTTCTTGGAAGTCACCAAGTCTAATAAAGATACACAGGAATTTTAAATTTATTAATTTTATAAATTAAACTAGACATGATATTTGAATCGTTCATGAAGGTTAAGCCACCTGGCACGGGGAAAGAAACATGATAAAATTTGCGTAGATTTAGTAAATATTGGAGACAGTTATTTTGAATTTTTTGCAAACTACATCTATCAATTACATGCAAGGCAGGCCAATAAACAATATCACAGTACGTAAGTTGGGATAAGATTAAAGAATCGCATAATAATAGTTTTGTGGCTGTATCTAAAAACTTATGCATGTATAATATTTTGAGTTTATTATAAGACCAGCTTATTAACATGTGAGGAAAATTTGAGATCAGTATCAATAACACGTCAATTACTATATTAAAATCATTCATGTTTAACAACATTCTATTCCTATCTTTTAAAAATTAAATGTTCAGTTTTGGTTTCGTTTAAGGTTAGTTTATGTGCATTAAAAACATCTTAAATCGGAATTAATGTAGTCAGCAGCTATAATACTTTCTTCAGGCTTAAATACAAAGTATAAGTGTGTGTCATCAGCGTATTGATGGATAGTACAATACTTTAAGTATGAATACAAATCAGCCGCATACACAGAAAATAAAACTGGACCAAGTATGCTCCCTTGGCGAACACCTTGCTTAATTAAATGGACATTAGAGCTTTGGTTGCCAACAATGACCCTTTGTGCCCGGTTTGCTAAATAAGTTCTAAAAAATGAGTACACAAAACTGTTAACACCGTAATATTGTAACTTTTTTATTAACATTTCGTGATTCAACATATCAAATGCTTTACTGTAATCATTATGTACTAAGGATGTACATACCCTTTGCCATTATTACGAAAAAAGTCATCTGTAACGTGAAGGAGCGCGGTACTATGCATTTTCCGAAATGCAGATTGGATTGTTGGAAGTATTTCACTTAAATAAATATTTAGCTGTTCACGAACAAGAGAGAGATTCTTTCCAAACCGAAGGAAATACACCTTCAGATAAACATTTTTTATTAATAATGAAGACAAAATATTTTCTTTAAAAATATAGATTAACATTTTTTTATTAATTCCATCTAACCCTTTTGCTTGAGTTTTAATTCCGTTAATTATTTTTTCTACCTTTTGTTCAGTGACTAAACTAAAATTACTCATTTCACCAAATGCGGAAGGAACAGTGTTATAAGATTATATCGGAGTAGACATCAGTTTTATGTTTAGGTAAGTTATTACATACAAAATTAGCAAATATGCTTTTAATCACTCAAAAATTGTATTGATTCTTTTTTTCTGACGTTATGACCGAAAATCGTTATATTCTATTGGAATTTAACACATGTAACTCGGAGAGTTTTACTTAGATACAAAAATGTTAAGACTCTATATCCTTTTAAATTTTTGTATGCTCACTTATACACATGACATCTTGAATATTCCAGGTAATATCTAATAAAATTGTCTTATTTATTTGTATATTTTGTAAATGTACTCGTAAATAATGACGGGTTTCAGGCGTATGTCGTTTAAACTAGACTAATATATTTTAAAAATTTAAAAACAAAAAAATATCTCACGGTGTGACAAAAAGAAGGTAGATAGCGCTTATCACATTTAAAAAAAAACATATGCGCGATTTTATATGAATAACTAGGAAAAACCCTAGAATGTAAAGTAAACACTCGTGTGTGGGTATATTCTTGAAATATTTCGACATTAATTTTAATACATAAGCACCAGACGAATCTACAGATATCTAGAATCTATGGCGTTGAACAGAGATGTAAATAAACCTATTTGTCTCTTTTTAAGTAATAACAAACGTCGCCGAGTTCACTGTTCAACTAGATGTACCCATTTTCATCATTATACCTGTGTAATTGTTTATATCTCTCTGTACCTAGTAGTTGTAGTGACGAATTTTTATTAGAACAGTAATAGTTTGGTTTACACCTAGATACTTTCCTACCGTTTCCAAGGTGGAACCTAATTCGATATTTAAGGATTTCTAAGGTGATTGCATAAGAGAAAGTGAAAATGGAAACTGCAGCAAGTCGAACAGCGTACTCACAGCATCGTAGACTTGAATAAGATTTGAATTTTGCACTCTCTCTCGGTTTTAGTAGCTATTTTACAATTATTATTGAAATTAAAAATTTTCAAATTCGATGGTGTTCAATTACTTCAGACAATTCTGAACATTACAAAAATGAATATAAATATTAGTATTATGAAAATATATTTTCTATTTAGTATTTAGTCCACAGGGTATCCGTAAACGAGTGAATCAAAGTTGAAGTCAGACAAACCAACTTAGTAAGGTTCTTTAAGAGCGCAGTATTCTCGATTTAAAATTTTTTTCAAAGTAGGATTAGGACATCATAATTTTGTACACATACTTTACTCTTCTGAAAAACATTTGTTTGTATAATTTTCTCGTATCTAATACAAAAGAAGTGCCACTAACAACAAAATTCTGAAATCAAGTAGAAAATCAAAGTATGTATATTTACGGCATTGAAATGTCGTATACTTAGGTACCTATTAAATTTTTCATTCTGAGAAACTTTTTTAATTTTTTGTCGTACCTCATAAATAAAAGGCACTTTGTTAGTGAAAAAATTAGACATGTACATTTCCAAGGTTTAATTGATTTTACGAGTTTGAAATTATAGCAGATTTTGTTTTACAAACAAGCAGCACTGAATTCTAGGCCATATTAACACTAATTTGTCTCTTATAAGAGTCGTTCAGGTATCCAGAGACACCCTGTATAAATAAATACGGAAAAGTGTTTCTCCACTGGCTAATTTGGACACAATATTTTGATCTTCGGAAAATATAACTATTATTTTTTAAAACCAAACTATATTAATTTTGGTAATTATTTACAGCAGCGGAAAACTCTTCAATCTTAACAAAACAATTCCAACCCCCTCATTTTTTAGGGCGCTGGTCACGAATCTGAAGTCAAATTTCGGCGGTAGTAAAAACAAACGGTAATTTTTACAACAGCGGAAACCTTTCCAATCTCGATTTAAAAATTTCAACCCCCTATATTCGAGGGTGCTGAACACGAATCTAAAATTAGTTTTTTTCGGTCGTCGTCTTCGAAAAAAAAAAATTCAAAATTGTAAGCTCTATGTATAACGCATTATAACGCCTATTTAATTTGACAACAGTGTGATGTCATGAAATAACGATGGCGACGTGTTAATGGCAACTTCAACCTAATGCAATGTATCCATTTATGTTTGAGGTTATATGTTTGAATTTTTTTGTTTTGAAATTAGACGACCGAAAAGACTTAATTTTAGATTCGTGTTTAGCACCCTCGAAAATAGGGGTGTTGGATTTTTAAAATTAAGATTGGAGAGGTTTCTGCTGTTGTAGTTACCAAAATTTCAAAATTGTAACCACTATGTACATGGGCGTCGTTACAAAATTTTTCAATGAGGGGCAAATGCAGAAGAATATTAAACCGGAAACAAAAAAATATGTATTTTAATAGGGTACATATTGTATAGGTATTATAACATAATAAAATAAAATATAATAAAAAAATAAAATACTCGGCGGGATATGATGTCAAAATTTCTGTTTCTGCTCTAAATAGAGTCAATTTGAATAGTAACGCTGCGGGCAACATACTGCATTGAACCTGCAGGCTTGTATTTAGCATTTTTTGAGATCGGCGCTCATTCATAATGCGTATTACGATTACGTATTAGAAGAAAAGAAAACAGAACGCACAGCCCACGAATGTCGTTTACCTAAGCTACAAGTCTGAAAATTAGTTAATTTTATTTTCTTGATAAGGCAAGCTTTTTTGCAAGGGGAGGCAGTTGCCCCTCTTGCCTCCCCCAAAACTACGCCCTTATCTACGTATACATTACATTAGGTTGTAATTGCAATATAACACCTCTGCCTTTTTCAGTTCATTACGTGACATTGTTGTCAAAATAATTAGGCGTTGTATTGCAACTTAAACCTAATGTAATGTATACATAGAGATTATAATTTAGATTTTTTTTGCGATCACCGAAATCTGACTTCAGATTTGTGATTAGCAGGGGTAGGATTTTTTTTTGTTAAGATTGAAGGGTTTTACGGTGTTGTAAATAATTACCTTAATTTTCTTCAAAAATCAAGTTCCACCCTGACCTGACAAATTTAACTGGCCCATCCCTAATTTAGTACTTGAAGATTTTATTACTGTAAACACTCGATTCGATGATGATACCCGTGAGCGGAGGTTTTTCCAAGTACGGGGCAGTTTGCGGTCGTTCGCGGACGTTTGGGGGCAGCCGGACCTGACCCCACTCGTGCCTATTTGCCGTACGCACACTAGATGTGGCCTTGCTATTAAGGCCAAGCCATGCGCACCAGCGCAGCTCGCTCTATCGCAGCAGCAGCAGCATTAACCTTGCCTCGCTAATCGCATACACCGAACCAGCCGGAGGACTCACATACCTAGACGGTGTACGTTTCCGAAAACCACCCAGGAACTACTTACGTAGGCGGTTATACATTATTCAATCCCGAGGGAGAACGGGGAAGTCGCACTATAACAACAGCCAGCACATCGCCGTGTTCCGGGATGGGGACACTCGCAACGCTGCACGCGAATTCGGACACGTTCACTATCTACACTAAACCCGAAATGCAACACGCGCACTCACGCATAGCACGCAGGCAGCGCGCTATCGGCAGAATTCGCGGCTTCGATTGTCCGATTGCCGTTAGGCGGCGGAATCGAAAGCGCGACGGCGGCGGCGGCGGCTCTGGCTATCGCTGCATAGCGTCCCGAGGAGAGGAGAGGGCCGTGTGGCATGCGGCTGTCGTGGTGGCGCAACACGAAATTCGGAAATAGGTCACACGGAGTGCGAGCGGTGCGATTGCAAAGTGGTAACCCAAATACGCAACCCCACCAAGTGCGCGTCGCCGTTGACACCGTCTCGCGAACCGGCCCGCCGCTCGATTCCGCCTCGGTGCAGAGAAGGAAAAGAATTGCATACTGATTAAGGCGGGAGGTCCGCTGGTGGCATACTTTTCCGTTTCTTGGTCAGCTGATCCGCGGTCGAAGAGGATCCTCCGCTGCGGCTCACCAGAACCAAACCGCGAACGCCATACTGACCACTTTCTTTACCGTTTCCTGGTTAATTCTGATAATTAAACTCCGGGCACTTTAAAGACACGCCAGAGACGGACTTCAAAATTAAGACATTTCGAATATTGCCTAATAATATGGTGATTCTAGTATTGCCTTGTCTTTGTACACATATCGAGTATTATGTATTTGTGTTATTGTTTTTGTTGTAGTTTTAATATCCCTTATATCACTATTATGTAAATAAATATTAAATGTGGGAAATGTCTCGGGTGCAGATAAAACATAAAAAAAGAAAAGTTCCTATAATTTTTGTTCCTACAAGCCCCCCCGACGAAGATATGTGTCCCTGAAGGATGCCGCTGGAAATCGGTATTTCTTTAATAACTTTTAAAGTACTTAATATAATTTAAGGTCTGTTCCAACAGCCGTTGAGAACTGGTTCAGAACTGTGAGAAATGTTTGACCAACACCGTTTTACGTCGTAATCGCCGATAGTATATTATCAACTGAACTGACTGACTAGTTCTGGACGGTTCAGAATCGATTCTTGCTATTGTTGGAACAAACCTTTAATGTGATGGACACTAGTAAGGACCTCTTAAGTGTCCTTGAAACATGAAACATATTTAGCTTTTTTAGTTTACCAGGGGCGGTCTAAGCTGTACATAATCTGGGTAGCTTCAACCTCAGACTAAAAAAAGGTACTCTTGTTTATTGTCGATAAAATGAACCGTTTACGAGAAGAAAAATAATAAACAAATTCATGTTTTATTTTTAATAAAAAGGGCCATGATTTTAATTATTTTTTTCTCATTGTGATGTGCTAAGGAACAATGCTGGGTTATTCTGGCGGATACAGCAGTCCTTAATTGGTCATGCCCGCGACACCACAACGTTTTTTTTTAATTTTGTATTTTTTCGGATTAAACACGTTAGAATAAAACTGTCTGTTGTTTGGTCGTATCGCATTTTATTGTCGAGAAAAAAAAATAGAAATCATGGCCCTTTTTATTAAAAATAAAACATGAATTCGTTTATTATTTTTTTTCTCGCAAACAGTTCATTTTATCGACAATAAACAAGATTACCTTTTTAGTCTAAGGTTGAAGCTACCCAGATTTATTATTTTAAAGTTTTTATCATACAGGGTTAGGCATTAAGTTGTAATATTTTTAATATATTTTTAAAGTCTAAACGTTCTCCCTTTTTTTATGTTTGTATTTGATGTGATTTGTTTATTATCTACTTATAAGTCTTAACTTTAGTATAGTAATTAATTTTTGATTTTGTGTTCATCATTTTTCTTTAATTATTTGTGGTATTATTCTTATAGTCCTATATAATCCTATAATTGAAGGAGTAACAATGCAAAAAGTAGCTAAGTCCATATTTTTGTGAGAATGGATTAATAACACTGTTAACATGTTATACATATGTTATTATATTGCCTAAAGGAATAGGTTTTATTTAAAAAAATACAAATGGTGATCATTAAAAATGTAGATGTGGAACTCTTTTCATATTATTATTAAGCAGGCCGCATTTGTGCCCAAAAACGACTTACGTTGGTAGGATCTAACCACCATTCAGTACAGGAATGAGGGAAACCTAGAAAACCTCATTAATTAGGGGGGTGGTCAAATGTTGACCGGTATCAATCCCTCACATTGACAAAAGCCAACATTTTTTCACCCTACCATACCCGCAGAGAAGGTGCCAATCCTCTACACGAATACAGCTGATCTACGGTCTACCGGCCGCAGGAATCGAACCCACAGCGGACGGTCCACTAAACCGCTCAACAATTGATCGACCTAAATTAAATATATTAATTAATAACAATAATTATGTATTAAAGATGAGTAAATTAAGTGATCTGTTGTCGTGTCAGATGACCTCCAGTATATTTTGTGTAAATAAAATTATTATTTGTGCCCAAAATCAGATGTCAAGGCATCGCGCTAAATGCAGCTTAAACAACTAGGAAAGCTAACAAATAACAAATCAATAAATATCTATGGAATTATCGCTGTTATCACCTACATTGTTTCCACATGTCGTAGTATCCAATGCATACGCTACATTTGTACAATAAAAACCACCTCACTTGAATATAACATTCTAGCCATCATAATTGAATATTTTTGACGGGCATTCCATTCGTAAAAATAATTCAAAGGAACTCATAGAATAAAAATAAAAATTCGTCATGTGTTTTATCCCAAAATGTATCCTGCTATTTGAAAAAGTAAATGGTTGATTGCGTTAGGGTGTACATATTTCGGTAGTGAAGTTTTGCTATATCCAACGTTATGCGACAAAATTATCTGGCTCTTATTTTGAAACTCCTAATTTTCATTTATGTATGCATACGCATGCCTATCCAAACAAACGGAATGATGTACTATATTTTATCATAATTTAACTTGTCGGCATAAACAATTTCTTCCAGGATTAAACCTGATATGTACGTTTCGTTTTTTTGATAGTGTGAGTACATAAATTCCTGGAATCTACGCTATATTCCATATAGTGAGATCATAAAAAAATGGTTTTATGTGGATCAATCGTGTCCACAGTTCACGAAAATGTTGGATTGGAGTGTAAATAATGGAATAAAAAAAATTGCAAAACACACTTCACCAATTCCTATAGATAAGATAACAAGTTCAAGTTTACAATAACATATTCGGAGAAAATGAAAAAATAATCTACATCCATCGAAATCTTGCGGCTGTATCGTCGCCTCGATTCGGCACACGTGTACGGTGCATCGTTAAGACATATCACAGGACCACTGCTGTAATGGCAGCTTTACACCTTACGATAAATCACAACGACCATTACTACATAATTCTATCTAACGTCAGATACATCTGCACAAGGTGTAGCTGCCATAAGAAATACATGTCAGCTTTGTTAAGACGTTTCGAGAGATTACCGTTTACATTGCACAACGCCATCTTCAGACTAACCAGCACAAGTGGTTCGGGAACAATCGAGCATAATGAACCAAACATTTCTGTGCTATACAGGGTTAACTATCATTAAGTACAAACATTTTAAACATGCCCAGGAAAGCCTAAAAGAGAACCCCTTTTTCCCCGGAAAATCGACGTCAATGTTAACCGTTGTTTGAGATGTGTTCGAACTGTACGGTTAATTTTTGCGATGTTTGTTATAAGCAATGAAAATAAACATTGGTTTATAATTCTTTCTACTACAATAATTCATTATTAAAGTAAACAAACCGGAAAAAAAATAAATATGGGTATATACCACAGCAAATATCTACCTGGAACAAATAATTATAACATCGTTAAAGGAAAATAATATCCAAAACTAATATTAGATCATATTAAAATATGTCTCTCACGAAACAACACAATAAATAATCTGTGTCGATGGTTTGACGATTTTGACAACACGAAAAACAAAAATATTTAATTACTACAACTCTGGCAAGATATATACAGGGTGATTCAGAACTTATCTAAAAAAATAGAATGTACAGGGGACTCTTACAAATACAATTTTTTAAGGAAAAAATCAAAAAGAGCAGTTCAAAAATGATTTAAAAATACACTTTTGCACGGCACTGGAAACTGGTCGACTGTAAAACCTGACAAGAAAAAAGAATGCAATCGGTGACCGAACAGAAAATTGAAAGAAACTCCCAAGTAATAAATAATAATTGATAAGACGTATTTTATACAGTAAATTCAACTGCTTTTGCCGCGTTATTGTTATTGTCACGGATTTACCAATCCGTCTTTTACTACTGCCAGAAAAACAATCCGTTAATTAATCACTTATCTTTATTAACTACTCAGTACACTACTGAACACTAATTACAACTCAACTAAACACTTATTTAATTAATCGCTATCTAAATCACTTTGATCTCCAACTAAACACTTCAATTCGGACTGTAATACAAGACTAACTAACTCGGCCGTTTATTTTTCTTTTATAGAACCAACGAATATTCCCGGTATATTCTAGCATCTCTAGATCCATTTTCCCGAACGACTCGAATGCTTCTCGTCGATTCCCCATTGTTCCAGTCCCGTCTCGATCCACGGCATTTTGTGTGTTTAACAGAATCGTGTAGGGGCCATTGGGGCAATCTTAGCAATTCGCGGTATCACAGTCGTCGATTTGGGTGTGAGTGGGGCAAATTCCGTGACATTATTATTAATAGAATTTGAGGTTTTAATTAAAATTAAATTTTGGGTCCGTCTTGCCAGTTTCTACAAACTAACACAAATGTTTCTGCTTTTTGTCCGTTTTGAACGCGTAAGTTATTAGCAGCAGCTATGAACGTTTGCGTAAATCAATAGTGTCCACTTCAGTACGATACACTTCATTTCTTAAATATCCCCACAAAACGAAGCATAAATGATTGATGATGAGGAAAGAAATAAATTACATTTTACAACACCTATTTTAATGCAGTAAATTCAACTGCTTTTGCCGCTACTGTTATTAATTATTAATAGAATTGTTACAATAAAATTTTGGGCCAGTCTTACTCAGTTTCTGCTAACACAAATGTTTTTGTTTCTTGTCCGTTTCGAACTTGTAATTTATTGGCAGCTATGATACATTTGCGCAAATCGTCAATAGTGTCCACTTTGGTGTACTTCATTTTTTAAATATCCCCACAAAAATAAGTCCATATGATTTAAAGTCAGAAGATCGTGACGACCATGGTACGGGTCCTCCTCGTTCAATCTCTTGGTATTATTATTTGAATACGCTATACTTGGTACGGATATAATAGAGTTTCGTGTGTGATACGCACTGCTGCAATACGCAGTACGCAGTGGACGCCCTGGACCTCTATCACTTCCACGATTCGATTTCAAATTGATGTACTACACTTGCACTCATTGCACACCGTGGTAAAAAGGATTTTAATATTCGGAATCGCCTGGCTAGAGACCACGCAGTAGCCCAGCGATGTAAAGTTTGAAAATACTACAACTACAATAATGTTTTACTCGGAAACTATAAGGATTTTACAAAAAATATTTTAACGATACCGACTTCATTTTTCATGATGCCAAAATGTTCCCAAAATTCTTTTTAGATAAGTTGCGATTCACCCTGTATATGACGTTGTGTTGATGGTTGCATAGTTAATAAAGCATAATTCGTGTTTGGTGAGCGGCCACGGGCGTCGATAGATAGGGGATTAATATATTTTAGAAAAGAAACGTTGCTGCTTTAATTTTGGAAATTCTGATTCCATTAATTCATTTTTCTCTATGACCTTCTAAAATATTTGTACTTAGTTAACCCTGTATAAATTATGGAACATGAGATTTTATTCTCATTCGTATTAATATTCATGTGATAATTTGACTAAGAAGTTGTTTCTTTTGCATATCAACATGTTTGGCAGCAAGAAAACAAAGTACTAAACTAAGCACTCATTATAATTCGAAATTGATAATCGCGTCACGGTTATTTCGGTACCCGTCCGTATAATCTAACAACTAAATTAATGAATGATAGGCTTACGGGCCCGCAGCGTTGCACAGTTCCGCGTTTACGGACTCGCAGGACGATATCCTTTTCAGTGTTTCAGAAAACAAGTGAGAAGATAAAGTTAGAAATAATTATTCCGAACTGCTAATGCTGCGCTTTCTTGCCCAACCGTAAGATGGCAATCAAGGTCCTTGGAATGCAAACCACTATTATATTTTATAATGGCAGCGGCGTGCGGAAACATATTGAACAGGGGTAATCCGGAGGAGGAGGGCGCGGTAGAAGGGGATTGTGATGTACAGGGCGTCTCAAACTCGATATTATGGGACGTCATCAGTTATATTTTTCCCAGAAACATACCCAAATGTTTTTGCTGTTATAAAACTGTAATAAACTTTTATTAGAAAAATTTTTCTGTATTACTTCCCGTTTAAAAGTTATAAGCAATATTGTCCTAAAGAGTCTCAAAAGAAATACCACATAAAAATTACATTAGCGGATCAAGTAGTTGTTGAAAAATAATTGAATGTTTGTTGTTTAAAGTGCATACATGCCACAAAATACTTGTCATTACTCAATACAAACGTCAAATGTATAACTTGTGTGCTTATAAAATGTTTTCTCCACAAACCTAGAAAAAATATAGACTGCGTCAATTCATGATATAGGTCATGTGACAGATCCCGCGCTTCCTAGGGTCTTACGGTCCAGAAAATAGATATGTCATTTGTTTTATGTTGGGGGTTGTGCAAATATGATGGTTGCATTGCAATATGAAATTAACTAATTTGCTGTCATTTTAAATGTCAAAGAATGTGAGAAATCACAGTAAACAAATGAGCTTCACGCTACAATACAACCGACGTAAATTGGCATAAAAACCAGGTTTTAGTGATTCTGGACCTTTTAGGGCAGCCATGAATTACCGTTCGCCGGCAATATGACACTGCTACACATTTTTTCTAGGTTTGTGGTTTTCTCATTCAGAAAAAGTTGATATGTTGCTAATTTACGCCGAGTCACAAAAAATTTATGAAGAGCTGTAGAGTTATATCGAGAAAGGTATCCAGAGCGCATTATTCCTGATTATAGAACCTTTACAAGATTGGAGGCGACCATGCGACGAAATTAAGATGCATTTTCTGTTCGAAAGAATCAAATATTTGACCGAACGGTAAGAAACAATGTTAATACAGCTAGACTGTTACAGTATTTCGAACAAAATCCACGAAATTCTAAACGACAGGCTAGCCGGGAATTCAATTTGGATAAATTAACTGTTCAACGAATTTTAAAGACTAATGATGATTACAAAATTCACAATTTGAAGTATTTGCCTGAGTGTCACATTGGAAACAGACTTAATTTTATAGCTCAAGTTGTAGTTAATGTAGTTGATCAGAACCTTTTTCGATACGTTCTTTGGATGAACGAAAGTCGGTTTGTCAGTAATGGTTTGCCAAACAGGCGTAACGAACACTAAGTACTGGTCCATTGAAAATTCTCACACTGTAAATCCAGTTTTAAACCAAGATCATTTTGTAGTGAATGTATGGTGCGGCATCATCGGTAGATATTTAATTGGGCTTTATTTTTATGAACATACATTGAACAGCTTGCGTTACCTAACTTTCCTATAAGAAGAACTTCCTGCACTTCTGGAGAATGCGCCTTTGCAGCTAAGGAGAAACCTATGCTTTCAGCACGACGGGGCTCCACCCCACAAGACCAGGATTGTGCAGCAATATTTAGAAAACACTTTCCCAGAAAAAATGGATTGGGATTTAATGCCCCTCTTGTACCCGCCTATGGGAATCGAATATAAGGAAATGCTCATTGTTTGACACGTACGATGCTACTCGTGTGAAAACATTAAAATGCCCGGCATTAAGGTCACATACTGCGCCGAGAAAGAAATGAAATTATGCACTTCATCACATTTTAGGCGTGTACAAGTGCTGAAGTCAAATTGTTTATTCTTTAATAACAGCTATTGTTTATTGCATTTTGATATCAGTACATATTATTTGATAGTCAAGGTGCAATAAAGCCATAAAGTGTGCTTAAAACTTGTTTGATATTATCTACAATTGAATTAAATGCAGAGGCTATGTTGGGTAACATAAAGGTGTAGAAGGAATTGAAATTGCAGATAAGAAGTTGCAAAAAGAGAAAGATGCGTGAGTTGTTTTGGTAGCATTTTTTAGGAAAGTTAGTAAAATAAATGTCACACCACAACTATTGGAACTGAAGAATATGTCCTTTCACAAAAAGACCAAATGAAATATTTAGTATGATGAGTGTATGCGAGTTCTATTTGTTGATTGGACCAATATTTTCAATTCGCTAAAACTTTATGTAGGTACAATGCTCGTCAGCTTAAAGTCACCAGTTCCATGGTCCATTCTTTTCTAGTGCCATTTATTATACACGGTGCTAGAAAGGGACAAAACATGGAAGTGGTGACTTTAAGCTGACGACCATTGTACCTCACGGTGCTTCACGTATATCATATATTTTGTTTGTTCTTTTACCACCTAATCAAAACGTGTAACTGATAGAATAGAATAATTCATAGTTTATGTCTAACTGTAGTATGCTCGGTCCTAATGGATTAATTTGTATTTTTTATTCATTTATTCATCTTCACACGTTATTTAGTTTTGAAGTGTATTGGATTCTGACTGTGTAATTGTATTCACCCTGTACCGGTAGAATGGTGTATTTAAACAAAACAATGACTAATATCTCTATCTCTAAGAAAATTACAGTTATTCCTCGCGAAGAGTAGTACTATTCTATTAGGTACTTTCCTTGAATAAAATTTTACACAAGGAAATATCTTTTTGAAATTTTTCTCAATATGTGTAATGTAATGTAATGTAATGAATTCTAGAAGTGCATATATTTTTTAGGAAACCTGTACCTTGCGTGAACTCTATCATTACGTCACAGTTATTTTAAATGGTCAAACGACATTAATGTCGAATATTCGCTAATAAAATGCGATCTTGAATTTTTCTTCCACTTTTAGTTGTGTCTTATTGTTGTTGATTTTTCCTATTCAATTGCAGTTTCATATTTTTAGATCTTTAATTTTTATTAAGTTACAACGTTAGTATTCTTACTTATCTGTTCTGCGGTCTAATTGCTCATCCCAAACCTGGGTTAACCCAGTGGGATGTTGTAATCTAAATAGCAACCATCCGTGGAATATAAATAGATAAAATTCCTCGTCAATAGCTTTATATTGCTGATATCGGCGCCTTCAGCCGAAGTGAAAACTTGGTATAAAATGAATCGGATTTCAACCATATGATATCCTACTGATCTTTGACCTGTAACGTGCCAATCAAAGAAGCTTTAGAAAAATTTCATCAAAGGTTCATCTTAAAAGACAAGGATGAAGATACAGTAGATTTAACACAAAGTACTCCTTCTGGTACCACTTATGAATAAAATGAAGAAGCAGCTATAGGTTCCCCCTTGTCTTCAGCTTTGGTAAACGACTACATGAAAACCTTGATGAAGCGGGTCTTGGAGTCAGCAGTCCTATAACCGAAATGTTGGTTCAGATGTGTTGACCATATATTTATGATATAGCTTTGTTGGTAGAACATACGAATATTTCTAGACCAGATTAATGAAATACACCCAGATATTAGCTTCACTAAGGAAATGGAAGAAAACGGTTGCCTCCCATTTTAAATGTCCTTGTGAAAAAGAACCTGATAGTGCATTAAGACAAAATGTTTACAGGAAACCCAGACACACACTGATAAATATTTGAATGCCGAGTGTCATCATCACTTGACCCAGACACAAGTGCATCGGGGACGAACGATTTGTGAATCAAAATGCTTGCTTGGAGCAAGAACTGCATCATATATGATCTGTTCTTAGAGAAAGTGGATACACGAACAAGAACATTGAACAAGTCATTAGAAGATCGCCTAAGTCTAAAAGGCAACAACCTATCTACGAGGATGACAAGATAGCCCGCACCATAAGAAAACACAGTATTAACACCATTTACAACACCTCAAGAAAAACAGAGGCAGCGTTTCCTAGAGTAACTACAAGAGTACTAAATATACTATAGTATATACAGAATCTCATGCACATGCGGCAATATATACATTGAACTGACACGACAGCACGAGGTTGAAGGAACACGAGTGTTATTCATTTAAGGAATATTAACAGTGTGACATCTGCAACTGCAGAACATAGGTTGGTATTCAATAAGAGAAATATTTCCATACTCTACCAGGAAGCAGTAGAATTCCAGTAATATTATTTCAACAGCAACGAGGGTTTGGTATCATCCGCAATGCTTGGAAGCATTAGATTCGTAGAAATCAAGGACTGGACCTCACAGACTAAATCTAAAAACCGATCAGGAAACTTCAGAGTTACTTCTGGAAGGAAAAAATAAATATGTCTCTCGAAACATCAAGAAATCAAAACCAACGACCTGGCAACCAGTCCGGAAACTGTTCAACCATTGGCTGAAAATTATTGCCGATTTGCTGCTCCTTATGGCGCCGCAGTGTTTGCTAAATCACTATTGAGCTAACCTTTACAGTATAGGACCCTTGTCTTAATTTACATTCGTTGCTTCCTAATGATGCAGATTGGACGGATTGCACAATGCACAAGATGAAGTGTTGAATCACTAACGTCCTCGGATCATAAATATTTATGATGCTAGAGACTTCCTTTTACATATATAGAACCAACTTTTATTTAACCAGTCCCAAACTGAGTTTTACGGTGCACCAAACCAATATTAACGGTTTACAAACATTTACGTAGGCAAATAGTAAAACAGGCGTTTTATTGGTTAAAATAAATTTACTCTCGGCACGTTATTTAATCAGAGTTGGGATTGCCGCTTCTGGCGCCGTTTTGAGTATTTTGATTTCTACGTATAAAAATTATATTACCGCACTCATATTTGCTTATTGGCAGTGGCAAAAGGCATAACGTCTACTCCCGGCAAAATATGGATGTGTCGTCGTTCCGCCAGTTATGAAAACAGTTTTAAGCGTTCATTCGGAAATTAATTTACTGTGGCACGAAGATCTACATATACAGGGTGTCCCGATTTGCAGGGACCGAACATTACCAGGGTGATATAACTTTTTCAAATTCTGAAAACAAGTTCGTATAGATATGCATCGGGAAATGCTATTTCCGGGATTTCAAAAATTTTGAAAAAAATGATTAAGTAATGACCATAATTGTAAAGATAAAAATTGGCATAAATATATTTTACTTTATGCGACTACTTTCTTCCCTCCAAATATTCTTCAACGTACGCCTATGGTCTTGAAACTACGCTCATTTCATAGAAAATTTGATTTGCAAATTTCTAGGTCCTTTTTGACATTTATTTAAAGCTCAATTTTTTAGACATCGATTATTATTTATTATTATAAATTGATATTATTTATTGCTGAAAAATAAAATTTATATTTTAACACAGCCTGATTTATTTATTTTTCATTTAGTTAAAATTAGTACATTTAGGTACAGTTTGTTTATCTTCAGGTGTTTAAAAAATATTGTAAACAATTATTTCCAGGAATTTAATTTGAACACTGTTTTGTACTGAATTACGGAAAGTTATTGATGTCTAAGAAAATGTCAAGACATAAAAATTTGCAAATCAATTTGCAATTAAATTAACGTTTCAAAACCATAAGCGTACGTTGAAAAATATTTGGAGGTGAGAAAGGAACCCGACTTTCAATTAATAGAATTTTAAATATTTTTTTTTTTCAAAAAAGCAGCATACAAAAAAATATGTGCCAATTTTAAAATTTTTGTTTACAATTAGTTATTAAAAATTTTTTTTTTTTAAATTTTTGATATTCTGCATTTCGGAAACTAAGTTTTTCCCGACTCATATTTATATAATAATATAATAATACTACCTCTACCCTTAATTCTAATCACGAGGGGAAATCTCATGAATTAAGAGCGTGGTCAAATGTCGACTGGTATTAATCTCTCACATTGACCAACATTCGTACACCCTATCATACCCACCCAATCCTCTTCGCAAATATAGCTGGTCTACGGTCTACCTACCGCAAGATATAAAATTGTTTTTCTCATTTTAAAATGTTATATCAACTGATAAAGTTGAAGTGCAATTCGGTACATCCTGTATTAATTTTTTTGAGGGCTCCACCAAAACACAGTAATTATAAAAAACTGTATAGAGAAATGATAATTTATACAGGGTGTAATTGCCATTTCTTATTAAAAACACCTTTTTACGTTAATATATTTATTTTAGCGACGGTATTTCTTTTTGTGTCCGGAATAAAACCACTATACAACTAAAAATACCCAGAGTTAAGTTTTGAAGAATATAAATTTCAAACAGCTTATTCTATGTGATAGAAAAATGTGTGATGTAAACTTTCAGTCTAAGAAATGGCACAAAGTAAAGATATTTTTGAAATATTTGTTGTAACTGATGTTTTCATATTTCTTCGCCAAGGTTTCGTTTAAAAATATTTCAATATCTTCAATAAATGCAACTTACTCAACAATTTTAAAAATGATATGAAAATTAAAAAAAATTGTTAATAATTTATTTAGTATTTTTATTATTAACACATAAGATATAGTAACTAAGATAAAGCCATTGTACTTCTAAACTAAAATGGTTACATTTACAATAAAAAACTCCTTGTTACATAAATTCTATTAACATCCATTAATAAGTTGAATTAAGGCAACCATGACAACTTTCAAGTCAAATTTTTTGAGTGATAATGGTTTTTTTCGGATAAATGTTTTTCATAATTATTTTTCTAGGACATTTGTTAACTGAAAATTATTTGATTTAAGGTGCTAAGGTGGTTTAATTTTGGATTTAATAAAAAAATATATCATTACAAATTTTTGAAACTCGTTTAGCGAATGGATTTGTATATTCGTAACTTGGTGGTTTATAACTAAAATGGAATCTAAGAACGTTGTAAATTTACTGTAATTACTAATATTTTGATTAGACCACAGGTGCTGCAATAAATTTAGTCTAGGACAGATGGTGACATACATAGGGGACTGTTCTAGTAATATCACATTTTTACCAAATGGGAGGTTTTGTGCATCGAAATCGCTTCGTTTGGATTTATTTTGTGTAGGATATCCAACGGTATAATGCACATGCTATTAGAAACTATGAGAAAATGCGACTACACAGGTAAAATATTTATGTCAAAATTTGTAAATATAAACACAATGACGTCTAAATTTTTTATGTCATATAATTTTTTAAAATTATCTTTACCGATGCTGTGACTAATGCATTTGTATAATAATACGTTATTAGCTGATATTTTTTGCATTTTTTTTTGTTTCTGTACGTGAGTAATTGCTAACTATCATTATTAAAATATACAGCTTTTCATTCAAGGACAACTAAAATTATTGCAAAACATAATTTAAGTAACTCTTTTGCAGACTGTATGTACAATGAAAATAGATAGATGTAATTAATTGTTGCAATAAAAAGTTGCCTTTAAGCGGCGATTATTTAAAGACATATACTAAATAAATAAAGCACAAAAATTATGTTTGTAAAGAATACTTACTGCCACAATTACCTACCTAAATATTCTAAATATCTACCCGTTTGGAAGGGATCTAATAACAGTGGCGTAACAAGTTTTTAATAGAACAATATCTAAAGCATTTTTTCAATTTATTTTCTGCTGGAATTGAATTAAGTTCTAACACATTGCAATTTTAAGAAAGTAGAAGTTTTCATTGTGGATATATTAAAATACAATATAAAAAATGTCGTATCTATACATGTCTCGTTCATACTTACTTCGGGGGATGAAACCCCTTGAAATACCTAAGTAGTGGGAATGTTTTACATAACATTTTTCAAATTGTCGTTGCATTTCTGAGATACAGGGTGTTCAAGTTGTTACTTTGAAGAAGGTCTTTCTCAGTTATCTTTAAATCGGATAAAGATGTGAGAATTTGTACACAAATAAATATCAACTGTACCTTGAGTCTTATTTCCAATAAGAGTGGCTTGGATACTGGTAGTTTGAAGGGTACAATTAAAGAAAAAAAATTAAAAGTCAAACTTTCTTAAATGTCTTAACGGCTTTGCAAACCCCAGTTAATAATAATAAAAATATATATATACTAGATGAAAATCGATAGGATGTACACACAATTTTTAATCTAAA
This sequence comes from Monochamus saltuarius, assembly GCA_025584915.1. Classification (NCBI taxonomy): domain Eukaryota; kingdom Metazoa; phylum Arthropoda; class Insecta; order Coleoptera; family Cerambycidae; genus Monochamus; species Monochamus saltuarius. The sequence goes on along the minus strand of CM046723.1, from coordinate 16,474,872 downwards.
AGCCATTATACTTTTAAACGAGTAAGCTGGCGGACTATTAATAGAAATTGTGGTAGCCATCAATTATTATGGCTTGTCATAATTGGGCGCATGTATGACAAGTCAGACAAGCAGTCATAATTTAAACAAAATATAATTCAGACTGGAAACCTTTATGTTTCGGCAAGTGTACATTTTCGAGAAAAATGGAAATAAAGATCCTTGTTAACACAAAAACAGCAAAGTATGATATTATGAATTCCGTATAATTTGACAACATAATTTTTAATTGTCACATAATAGTGAAACAACTTTAATCGTTATTATTAGTGAAGTTCGAATGATTTTGTTAATGTTAATTATAACATTAAAGTTTCATTAAAATATCTTTATCATTGTCAAAGTTATACATTTATAATTATCTATACATTTAGGTATGTAACAATGCATTTAGAAAACAAAATGTTAGCATAGTTACTTTTTACAAATTTTGAGCCAATTTGGGCCTATTATGCTTTCCACTGATTATTCTTACGCTTAATAAATTTGTTCTTCCATGAAAACCAAAGTCTCTAAGATATTTCACTTAGTTTCTTCGCATTCACTACAGGTTTACCAAGCAGACCTAATTTCAGGTCTGTCAAGCTCTCATTTACCCAGTATATACACGCAACGTGATTTGTTTTAACCAGTTACAACCCTAGATTCTGTATTAGTTTCAAGTTGTATAGCTTGCTAAACAACCCGCAACTGCTGTTTCTTCAGAATATAATGTCTTGTTAAAAGTCTTTCGATATTTCTACATCTACTGTCTTACATATTCAACATTCCAGTTGCCCTTTTTTGCGAAAATTCCAAGGTTTTCTTCGCTTAAGTCTGGCCTGATTTCAAACTTCCGTATTTACAGCATTATTTTTGAACTCCCTAGGGCCTGATTTACGGTATGACAATGACAAGGGCTAGTTTTGATTTTAGGTAAGAATTAATCATGTTTTCTAAAACCAGAACTAGCTTTTTCATCTGCGTTTCCATTACTTCATCTCCTCTACGTTGATTTAACTTTCAAATAATTCATTCATTCATTCATTCATTCATAATAATTCATTGCAGAAAAACAAACTTGATTATACACAACAAACATACTTCAAATCATATCAGAACTGACAAATTAATCTTTACTTTGACGTTTAGATTTCTTACATTCGACTTCTTAAAATAAACTCTCTTCATAATTGATTAATTCCCTCTTCAACAGTTTTCTCAAATTTATTGATTTAGCCTTAATTGTATCTTCTAACTTCCTATTGATTTCTTGTAAACTGATTTTCATTTCATTGCTTAATTCTTCCTGATTTTTTATTTCTTCTAAGCTGTTCTTCACTTCCTCTTGGCTTTTCTTCATTTTTTTTATCTTTCATCTTTTTGTCTTGGATAACGATTCATCTCATCCTGGATGTGCTTTATTTCTTTCTTTAATTCTTCCCTTATATCTCCCATCATTTCCATTAACTGTTTCAATGTTTCCTCTATTTCTGTAGGCTTTGCTCTAGTAACAGTCATTCACTTTTCACACCAATGTTTTTTGGTACTCAGTCTAACTGTGTTGGTACTTGCCAGTTTATTTAGCAATTGTAGACAACTGTAAACAAGTTTTGAACAAACTTGTTTGAGTCTAAGGTCTTTATTGCAGCCTGACTATCTAAGAATGTTTGGTGTTTCTTTGACTTAATGCAGAATCACAAAAATACTAAAATAGGAATTTTGGGGCAGCAGGACATTGCCACGGGTACAAAAACTCGTCTAGAGGCCTTGGGCGGTCTAAAATAAACTTACATCGGAACTAAATTGCTGTTGCTAGCTAAAAATCACGTTTGCTGGATGCACGCAGCGCCGCAGATCAAAAGTGCATTGATTCTGAACAAAAAACGACCTTTACGCGACCCCCTGCCCCTGTCCTCGCGCCGCTCCTGTCCCACTCGTGTCGCCCCATGCGGTTAACAACCAACGGCCGCACCAGAAAATTTCAATCAATGCAACTAGAATATTTAAACTTATTGTTTCAGCCTTGAACCTTCCTAGAGCTAGAGCTGCGCACGATGGCATCGCTAGGATAGGGAACCCACGATTTTCGCCATCACCCGTGTTAAAATAATTAATCGACGGTTCTGGGAATCGTTACTGGCGGAAATGGAGGTCTTGGAGGTCGAACTGGTACTTGCCGCAGGCTCAGAGCTGTGCTAAGAACAGCCGATTCTCGAATGTGCTCGCAGTGCATTCTCCCACAATTAATTGCAATCACGAAATAAACATCTCACATTACATTGGTTGTTTCTGCAACAGTGTCAAACTGAAACAGGAAATAGGAAATGTAATTTTGGAACAGTCCGTTCAATGAACTTGCCGAAAAAGAACATTTACTACAATTTGAGCTATAAAATTAAGTCTATTTTCACTGTGAAGCTCAGGAAAATACTCCAAATTGTGAATTGTGTAGTCATGATACCCATTGGTATTTAAAACTCATTGAACGGTTGATAATTCAATTCCCGGCTAGCCTGCCATCTAGAATTTCGAATTTTGTATTCAATTCTAGCATAGCGACGCGACTCATCCTATTGCATCTCGAAGGCCATATTATTGGCATTATTCCAGTGGAACGACAGATATGGTAGCCTCAGAAACATACTGACAATTAAACAAATGACAATCTGTCAACTGTACAATTCAGAAAATTTTGAAAGCAACGCCATTTCTACAATTGCATTACTTCGGTTACTATTTCAAAATATAACTAACATTTTGCATGTGCTATATCATTATTACTAATATTATTATGATTATGTTCGTAAATTGATGCACCTGATAAAATTCTGTGTCCATTTGTAATTATCTATCTCGATATAACTCTACAGCTTCTTGAATTTCTTGTGACGCGCCGTAAATTAGCAACATAATTTTTTTGAATGACGAAACATTTTTGTAAGCACAAAAGTTATGCATTTGACGTTAAAATAACGAACATTCAATTATTTTCCAACGACTACTTGATCATCGGATCATTGGACCGGTCAGTGGTCGCGCGGTTTAAGGCGTCAGTACTTGAATCGAGGTGACTAGATCGCTGTGGGTTCGACTCCCGCAGTCCGTATTTAAGCTATATTCGTGGAGAGATTGGCACCCACTCTACGGATATGGTAGGGTGGAAGAATGTTGGCTTACAATGACAGATTGATACCGGGCTATTTGACTACCCCTAATTAATGAGGTTTTCCAGGTTTCCCTCATTCCTGCACTGAATGGTGGTTAGGGCCTACCAACGTAAGTCGTTCCTGGGCGCAAATGCCTGCTTAATAATAATATGCCGCCCCTCTCCGCACAAGTCTTCGACTTTTCAGGGCTAATCCTCATGATTATTATTATTATTCCACCGCTAATAAATGATTAATTTAGGTGGTATTACCTTTTGAGTCATCTTCCACTCCATGACGATATTGCTTATAACTATTAAACGGGAAGTAATAGAGAAAAATTTCTCTAATACAAGTTTATTAGAATAAAGAGAGCAATTTAACAAGAAACAAATTTGAATATGTCTCTGGAAAAATATATTCGATGGCTTCATTAATCGTTTCTGTCAAATCCCAAAGATAATACTTTCGATTGAAAATTAAGCTTTCCCATCTCATCTCATCCCATTTAACACCACGTGTCCCAAATTTTATTTAATTTTTGTATCCTCACCGTAGACCCATACTATCAAGTGTGAGACACCCTGTACTTGAGATGACCAAATTATCTCGAATTTTGTATTCAATTCTAGCATAGCGACGCGACTCATCCTATTGCATCTCGAAGGCCATATTATTGGCATTATTCCAGTGGAACGACAGATATGGTAGCCTCAGAAACATACTGACAATTAAACAAATGACAATCTGTCAACTGTACAATTCAGTTTGGGTAAGTTTTAATTGAATTAATTCATTTTGACATAAAAATTTACAGTAGATCCAGTCACATGAAAAAATGAAAACACATTAAACCTAACCTATACAGGGTGTTACAGAATGATGTTAAGAAAATGTAAGAGCAGGTTCTATGTTTAAAAATAAGAAAAAAAGTTTATATAAACATCGGTGCGGATATGCCTCGTTTTCAAAACACAGGTTGTTCAAAATCCTGTCTTAAATACTCTCGAAAACCAATCGAGTTATTGGGATGCGATTTGATACACAACAGTGAATAGTGAAGGGCTACTTTTGCGTGTATAAAGTTCTCTTCTAATATACTAGCATCAGAGGCGTTCGTGCCTTGACAAAAAATAACACAATGTGTCAAGTGCCTGGTTTTTGAAGTGTTTATGTAGATTTTAATACATTTTTTTTTAATAAGTAAATATGGTGAATTATTCCTTTGAATAATTGGCCGACATACATTTTATGTATGGAAAAGCAAACGGAAATTTGAATGAAGCAAGGCGTTTCTTATACTGTAACTCCCTGTATATGCGTTACGTTATCTCACGCTGAATATACACATCTCACGGCTAAGTATACCTACGTGAAATATTTCCTAATTTGAAATTTATTACATTATACATCCTTCCTCGACCATAAATAAATGATTAATTTTTTGTATTACCATTGAGATCATTTCCACTCCATCACATGCAGAAAATTATGAGAAAAGTCTATACGATTTAAAATTTAAATATCCACGTGCAGGTATTTCGGTTTGTTGTTGTGTATACTGCATTATGCAACGTCTGTTGTATCGCATCTCAATACTTAATTTTTTGAATAGCATTTACTTTTCCCGGAATGCTTCTATTAAGTGGCAGCAAGGTTGAACCAGCCACCATTTTTCTGTGGATAATGGTGTCAGTGTTCAAACCCCTCAGTTGAAAAATATTAAATATAGTAATAACAAAACTGTCATCCAGTTTTATTGAAATATTTTATGAACTAGGAGATAATAAATAGGAATGCATGAAACATAATTTACAATTCCTGTTATCTGAAATATTCTATTTTTAGAATCGAGGCAATTTTCAGTGGGTTTTCTAATCGTACATTCGCATTCATTTTTATCATTTTTTTTTGTTGCGAATAACCTTCTTTTTATTTGCATACTGCTTTTATCAGTTCTAAAAATATTTGTTTTGAGGAAAGAAATCTACATTTTAAAAAAACGCAAACATATATTTAGGCAGTTAGATAAAAAACACAGCTCAAGGTCGTACCTTGAATTGAAGGAATTTAGATACTTCGTATATAAATACATAGATGTCATCTGGGGCCGATGAATTATCATTCGTCCTACTACCTTATTTGGAATCAGTAAACTGAACCGCTTTGCAAATATTTGGATTGTATATTAGTGCAAGCACAATCCGTTGGTTTTTTCTTTCACAAATGCAAACACTTTATATGCCCATATATCGTCCAACGATTGAGACCACTAATTTGTCGCGACTAGTATCACTTTGACATAAACTTTTACAAATTTTTTGAATTGTAAAGCAGAATTTTGAAAAACTTTTGCACTATGGCTAAAATCGATCATCGGATTTTACGTAAGATTTATGAGTTTGTAAAAAAGTTATTTGCAGATTAATTATATTTTTTGGAAAGTCATCTCCCAGTATACAGGGTGTCTCAGGCATCACTGACATACTTGTAAGGGGTAACTGTACAGTCAAAATAAATGAGATTTACCCAAATATCTTTGTAAAAGTTCACCGTTTCCGAAATACCCACATGGTGTCAAATATTTCTATATCTCTATTAGGTACATTTGAAAAAGTTTTGTGATAAAACAACAATACAAAGTTCTAAGTTATAATGGAATATCTTTGGTCTAATTATTCAGTATGTTTAAATATTCCCATTGCCACCAGTGGCGTAGAAACCATGTGGCCTCTTCTTTCATTTACAATAAAAATGGTACGCCACTGTCTTAATCATAAAAAACTTAAGATATTTTAAATTTCAATACTATATCTATGTCATACTGTCTATGCTTATTATTGTTACTGATAGTGGCGATTTGAACCATATTCGAACACAATTTATTTTAAGGGTGTAAAAATTTGTGACATTATTATCGACAACCTGTATATTAGCGGATGTCTATTACAATTTCGTGACAAATGCAGCGTCGTAATCCACGACGGTATTATCGATGCGCCTCATACCAGTACCGTGTCACTAGAGTGTCCTCGCCTGTAAAAAAATCGATAATATCCAAAACAAACATGCAAAGATAAAATACCTTAAACAAATATCCGCGGACGACACACGTCATGAGATGCGTTAGGCAAAAATGCAACGTCGCGATACGAGGCACGTCATGCCTAAAAAAAGAGCGAACGCTAATGGTACTTTTCCTGCTTCGTCCGTCAAATGTCAGGGGTTCAAAGAGCTGATCAGGATCCGCGAAAAAAGGCCACGGCCACGAGTAATGCCAATGCACTTGGACTCTCTTCAAGGTTACGGCGGTTGCAACTAATACTAGTTTTTTTTTCAGGAGGGACTAGTTTTTTCCGCTACTATATGCACACCACCTAAACTATATTCAGGACGGTGGATGTGCCATTACTAGAAGAACATTACAAGAGGAACAGGTTCGTTCAATGTCACAATGTGGCATTTTTGAAAGATAATGGTCTTAGTGCAACTATTTGCAAAAAATTAAACGTTTTTATAATCAGTGGTCTTTCAAGGAAATGGCGGATGCGCCAATGTATAGGACAGATGGCCATACCAATATTTCATTAATTTAACGGAAAATGTACTTATACCATAATATAGTCAGTTATGCATCCATAATTGTGCTGTAATAACATAAATAAATGTATTGTTTACTGCCATACTATGCGAAAAATAAATTAAAGTAAGTGAAGTAGTTTTGAGATGCTACATGATCAATCTGTATTTCAGTTTCTCGCATCAGCTGTTTGACTGAAATTAAATATACAAATAAAACACACTTGGAAGTTTTACCTAACCTTAAAATAGTCCCGTTTACGCATTTTTTCTACAAATTAACTAAATCGCCACCTCTCCCTGGCAAATCGGGTGAGATGGCTATCTTAATTTTGAGTGACATTGCCATAGCAATCTGTATTAATTTATTAGATATGCCGAAGGAGTAGGTATATCAAAAAACCTGGAGTATCTCGAGGTTTATAGACGCAAGAGAATCTTCTCCGTGCCGTCGAGGCTGTTAAAAATGGTTCCTCTGTTAGAAATGCATCTATGACATGTCATTCCAAGAAAAACTTTGGAAAGACAATTAAAAACTGAAATGAAAATGAAAAAATGTTAATTTGTAAAGCATTATTCTATTTCGGTCGGTCAGTGGTCGCGAGGTTTAAGGCGCCAGTACTTGAATCGATGTGGCTAGATCGGTGTGGGTTCGAACCCCGCAGCCAGTAGCCATATATCAACTATATTCGTGGAGAGAATTGGCACCCTCTCTGCGGGTATGGTAGGGTGAAAGAATGTTAGCTTCGGTCAATGTGAGAGATTGATACCGGTCGACATTTGACTACCCCCCTAATTATTGAGGTTTTCCAGGTTTCTCTCATTCCTGCACTGAATGGTGGGGACTACCAACGTAAGTCGTTCCTGGGCGCAAATGGGTCTGCTTAATAATAATGTGTCTACCCCTCTCCTGCACAAGTTTCCAACTTCTGGGCTAATCTCCGTGATTAGAATGAGGGGTAGAGATTTATTTGTAATTTCTTTAAATAAAAAACATATTTCTTATTATTGCCAACCATCCCATAGTGATATGGCCATCTCCTCCACAGTAGTTATGTGTGAATATCGGTAACCCGACTTGAATTACACTCTCCGTACACAAATAACATATCCACAAGTCATTATTATCGATACACTTGGACCATTGTTATATCACTGTATTAGCAATACGTTTAACCACAAAATGATACAACGCACACGCTACAAAACACCAAAATTTTAACCATAACATAATTCCATTCTAACACGTATAATACGTTGGTTCGGTTGGAATAGAAGTTTAAGGTTAGTAAGGTTACCCAAAGGAAGAAGACATTCAACGATCAATGACGTATCTGTCAACATTCATGAAACAGCCGTTCGGTTAGGGTTGTATTACAGAGTCGGTTTCAAAATTTATAATAATCTTAAATTTAGTTATATAGGTTATTAAAAGACATTCATTAGCGTGATATTTTGTAAAACGATTTATTTTAATGCCTACTGTTATCAGTTAAAATTAATACGCCACTTTAAAAATCAACCTGTATACTAAAGATATGAAAACTTGAATTATTATAAAAAAAATTAAGGTAAGTAGTAGATACATCTTTAAAATTTATTTTATTAAAGTAAACCAGTTCAATTTATGCACCTTGTTGTACTGCAATATAGGTATGGTTGACTTTAATACTGTATCTAGGTCATATTGTCTATGTTTATTATTATTGCAGATAGTGTTCATAGAGTTTATGATCCTGTTGTTGTTATGTAGTTATAAACATTAAATAATAAAAGAAACAGACATGTACTAAAATACAAATTAAGTTATTCTAAATTTTCTTTTACAATAAAATTATGTAATTTTCGCAGTTTTATATTTTATGATATTGCACACTATACATAAGTACAATGTACACCTATAGCATATGCAGTTATGTTTTTTAATTTTTATATATAAAATCAAATATAAATAGTAAAACAGAAATACAAATGCTAGCAATTTTTGTGAGCTTACTGATACCATAGGTTAAGGTCCTGAAACAAGAACATTCAGCGACTGTTATGATTATTGGTTAGATGTTTATAAAACAAACGTGGTAAATCTGCTGGATAGATTTAAGCAGAATATAAATATATTCATTCCTGTATTAACATTATAACGAACCAGAGCGTTCCAATAAATTGTTCTAAGTTTCTTATAAGTATTATTTTTATCATTTAAGTTAACACACCCCTTCAGGGTTGTTTACACAAATTTATCAGGACCATTTTCCGTCACAATTTGAGAAAAAATCAACAGTGTGGAAAAGAAATACTGCCAGATCATTCGGAAGCAATACAATGGAAGAGTTTATATCCGATATTGATTTATTTTGTTTATAAAAGATAATATATTTTGAATTTAATAGGAAACGCAAAAAAATTGTGCATCGATCCAATATAATTAATATATCTCCAAATTGATTCATTCACTTCTGTAGCATAGCAAATAAAATAAAAATCCAATGTTTCGCACTCGTCGAAAAAATGGTTCTCGCATTAATTTGTATATATTGACATTTAGATAAACACAAGCGTTGAGACCGTTGAAATATTAATAATCCCAGTCCCCCAGCAAATCGCTTTCAACCGGCTGCTGGACCAGTGGCTTTACTATTTGAACATACAAATATTTTTTTATGTGAATCACAGCTTAAATTATATATAAATACAGCTGTCAACAGATCCCATCACATATAGAATTTTTGAAACAGCTGATTCACTGTTTATTATACATTTATATTTTAATTTATTTTTTGTACTCTGCTATTTGATTATACATGTTTAATTCAAATTACTGCAGAAGTAGATGTAGAGGCCCCTACGTGAAACTTTCAAAAACTATAAGCGAATAAATGACATAATATTATTGTGGAAATGGAAAAAGGGCACGTACGCCGCTGGTCGACGGCATTCGCTAATAGCGAGCGGGCAATCGCTAACCAGGAACCATTTTCGGCGGTTTAAATATAGACTCAAAGAACGCAATAACATTATGCAATCAACAGAGGTTAATGGTATGCTTCAATGCCAATCCTCCTCCAAGTTTGCAACTTGCAAATTTAACTCGCAAATTCTAATGGCAGGTTCGTTGAACACTGCACGACCATTTAACATTGTTCAATGTTAAATTCTAACACCACGTGTGCGCCTCGAAAGGAAACGGTGGGCAATGGGAAGAACCGGGGGATTTTAGTCTATTTCTTTTTATATTGCTACGTTTCTAAATTTCATTGCCGGGGTTTTCAAAAATGTACAAATAACATATATACAGGGTATACAAGGTGATTCATGTAATAATAATAATAATAATAATAATAATAATAGGCACAGTAAAAGTTAAATTTTACTACATTCACTACATTATTGACATTTGAGATGTAAAATGTAGAGTTCAAAATTTATTTTGAAAATTCTCAATAATATGTTATTGAATGAACTTAAAAATTGACATTTAATGTTTTAGTATTAATTATTATTTAGTATTTTAGTACTTAGGGTAATTTTGCCGTAGATTATTGGAAGAAAGTGCTAGAGTTATTACCTCCAACTCAAGTAAATGAGGCAATATGAGTCACCAAAATATTATGTTTGAGCTCATCATGCCTTATACGAATATCGCTGGTTTAAGAAATACAGGGTGTTCAAGGTTTAAATTTTATTCTGAAATTTCTCAATAATTTTACATAAAAAGTGTACTCTTGTTTAGGTTGCCTAATTTTATGGGTTTCTGAAAAGAAATAGCATTATCAGGCCTGAAAGAAAATCATCACAAAATACACTAAAACTTTTAAAAGCAAATAACTCGGAAACCGATAAAGTCAAGTGACCTAAACAAGAGTACATTTTTTATGTAGAATTGAACGTTCTTTTAGATTTTTTAGCATAGCTCAACAGATAAAAGAAATATATTTTGATTTCCCTAAAAAATACGGCCAGACTAGCGCCATCTAGGAGCAACGGCAAAATAAGCTTCAAATTCGTAATTCTGACACCAAAAAAACCCAAAACTACCAATTTTCAGAGTCAAGCTATCAAAACGTTCTCAATTATTGAGAAATTTCATAATACAATTCAAACCTTGAACACTCTGTGTTTCTTAAACCAGCGACATTCGTATAAGGCATGATGAGCTGAAACATAATATTTTGTTGTATAGTTTCTCCAGCTTAGTGTTGACCCACTCTTTCTGATTCATCCTGTATAATTGCTGTAAAAACCACTGAAAATTATGAGTGTTACTTTTGTTTAATTGATAGCTCTGTTGGGTTTCAAGATATATTCTCTTGAATATTTTGTATTCCATTTTTTAAATGGAAAATAAAGTAATTTTAAATACTGATAACATAAAGTTGGTTTTTCTACAGTTATCATTGTTAGTATTGCATTTGCAAGCTGGTGTCAACAAGTAGGTACCTACTAAGCGAAATTAGGTTTGTTACGGTAAGAGACGAGATATAATTTGAGATTTTGCTTAATGAAATTTTAATGTATTTGTTGCAATTCGGAGAAATGTTCAACTCTACTCAACTTGAAGGCAACTTAATAATAAACTTTTTAAAAATGTTACCACTTAAGCGAAACAGTCTTTGTACTAAAAATCTTATAATGGCACTAGAAAAATATATCTAGCAAACAAGAAGAGGAAATTTAATAATAATAATAATAAAGTACTTTATTTTATTAGAAAAAATGCCGAAGATCAGATGATCATGTACACATGATCCCTGTTATTAATCTTAAGCATGATTACAATTAAATTTTTACTATATGGCACAGTAAAAGTTAAATTTTACTACATTCACTAGAGTATAACATTAAGTACATAAGTATGCACAGAGAGAGAGAGAGAGAGAGGAGAGCACAAACAAAAATGAGAGAGAGAAAAACAATATATTATTTAGCGTCATGTAGTAATTTGTTTTTTAGAATTTTTTTGAAAGTAGGTACCTACAGTTTTGGATTTTATAGATTTAGGAAGGTTTATTATATATTATGTTTGTTATCTGGTAAGTGAAAGAGCGTTTAAATAATTCAGTACGGCGAGAAGGAGGTGTTAATCTTCCTCTGAACCTAATATTGATGTTATGGATATCACTTCTAAAAGAAATTTTGTTATATAAATATGTTGGAACTTTATAATAAATTATTTTATGAAATATTTTCATTTGCGGTTCTGAAAACGAAACATAAGTATTTATCATTTAAGTATGCTCAATATTTTCCTGATTGTCTATAGAGAAAGAGTAAATATCTTGAAACCGGAGAGAGATATGGAAATTAAACAAAGCTTTTTATTTAAAACTATAATCGAAGAATATAATAGAATTAACACTTCTGTTTTACAACTATGCACGGAGAAAATATATTTCCTCATTTACCATATGGCCATAGGGTATAAACTAAGGCTCTGTATGAGCTAAAATTAGTCAAAAATTATTTTTTTCCTAGCTAAAAAACAAACTGGCAAATTTTGAAGTTGATGCTACAAAGATTTTCAAATTGATTGAAATTTTAAATGGGTCAATCATTATATGTTTATGATTATGATTTCTAGTTCCGAGATTTTCCATTTTCCTACTTAATATTTTTAACACATTTTTTAATGTGCTTTCTCAAAGTCAAAGTATGTTTTAGATCTATCTTGGGAACGGTAAGACTGGCAGAAACAGATAATTCGTATAACATACGAGTATAATCAATAACATGTATAAGTTTTTAAGTTTCACTGTAGAATCAAATTTATAACTCATTTTAAAATTTTTGAAAAAAGAATTTTAGTATTGAAGAAATACCTACAATATATTTACAAAACAATACATACACCCTGTATACGGTGTATGTGTAAATAGTCTACCGAAATGGAATGGAATTGATAGTGTTAGATTTGGAGTAATAAATCGCCCCCAAGCTTGAGATTTACATTAATAAATCATCTCAAAAGTTAAATATTACAAGTAAACACTTGTATATTTATTTATCTGACTAGTAAATACAACTCACTGAGTACACGAATATTAATTATATGTGAATACAATTATTTCACTAATTACAAAATAACCAGCGGCCTTTCAATTCAGGCAGCGCTCATGTTCAGAGTCGAATCATGAATATCTGCTGACAGGAGGCGGCTTGGGCTTAGAGACGACATAGCCCAATAGTGTTTATAAACACCAGGCCGATACGATTCATATATCTAACAATAGAATTAGTTATATTAGCTGATAAGTTAAGAACCTATGTAGATGTACCTTTGATCAGAAATCATTAAGTTTGTAGGTCGTCGATATCCAGAGGATATTGCGATATCTAGATACTAAAATTCATTCCTTTTTATTTGAACTTTCTATTTCTAACCCTAGATTTCGCCATGTAGGTAAGTTTGGTTGCATATTTTAGAACACTTTGTATACATATCAAAACAAAGTGTTTATTAAATAGTGTGATTTCACAGAAAATAATAACTTGCTTGTACAATATAAACTTTTCTATTATGTTTTACCAAACCTTTGAAATATACATTTTTATATTTTAGTATTAATAATTACATTTATTTATATTTTATACAAAGTAAATAACTTCCATTATTAACCATGTTTATAAAGAACTATTTGAGAAAATGGTGCAGTCGTCAGGATATCGTAGAGAACATAAATACTATTACTACTGTTATATATTACTTCTATATGGATTGTTAGAACATTTTAAACGTTAATGAACACCTATTACTGTTCCTTTCACTTTAAACCTGGTATGCTATCATATATTTTTTTTTTATGAAGATTTTATGAGGAATTAAAAAAGTTCTTTCCGCAGGGATAGTTTTTTTAAGGGTAAAAGGTTGATTCGCACAAAGCTCTTTTATTCTTAGAGCTTAAGCTTAGCCACGCATAAAAAATCACTAATGTTTTTATTTTATTTGAGTTCCACAGTAAAAGTGAGTGACAAATTTGTGGTTTGTTTAGTGGCGCACTGTTTTTTCAAGATCGTCACCACGCTTGTATGCTTTGATAGAAACAACGGTTTTTCGACTTTTTTGCGCGTTAGGAGAAACATAACTCATTAATTAAAAATTAGTCTCAATAAAGCAGCAACGGTCGAGGATTCATTGATGCATTCGATAAAGCCATTTAGAACTCGACACTGTCATTTTTATTGGCTGAGAATGCAATTGAAGCTTGAAATCAGAACTAAGGATAATCCATGCCCCAACCACATTTCTAGTTGATTGGGTGTAAAAAATAGCAATTTGCAGTGGCTAAAAGGTCTCTTTCTAATTCCGTTGCGGCATTTCATAACGATGCAATCAAAGAATCGTCGACGTTTACAATTTTTTTTCTAAGTTGGCATCGCGATCGGAGACCACTGCGATCTAGCGAAGCCGACGATCGACGGGTCTCTCTCTCTCCTAGACCCGGTAACAACGCAGAATGTGTTTATCTAACGATTCCTGCTGGCTAATTCGGCACATGGCGGAGTCAATGCGCTAAGACATACGCCCTACCTTGACTTTTGCATGCGCCCAACTAGTGAATAAACCTGAAAGTTCGCCAGCGGCGTTCTGCCAACGATGACTAGTTGTGGAATAGATATTTTTGCTCACTATTTGTCTACAGGGCGTCCGCGAAAATACGATTTCCACAGTTTCTTCGGTTAAGAAACTTTTAGTGAAATATTTCCTACAGCAGTTACAGATGGCTACTATAAACATCCTAGAGCAATAATGAGAAGTAAATCTCCAATTGCAAATTTTGTTGCCCTCCCTTATATTCGTTCTAGTTGTTGAATTTTGAAATTTTTTAATAATATCAAATTTTCCGAAGTAATTCCTTTATTTGACCAGAATTATCATCATTTTGTTGATGTTAAAATCGTTGCGAATTGGAAAGAAACCTCTGTGCATGTACACAAACTTGACTTTAAAAAATACAAATAAACCTGTCACTACTTTGGGTGTGCAAGCTTTGATTTAGAAGCTTAAAAAAATACGCGGGCAAAACTCAAAGCGGTTTACTATAAAGGACATGCTTCTTTCTAAAAGGCACATACAAAATTTGGCAGGAATCCAGACCCAAGCTTTTGAAAAAGTGCGCCTCAAATTTTGCGCTTACTGAAAATTATATTTCAAACGTGCTTACCGTCGTTTGATGAAATCCTAACGATTACTCTGCAGTAGTCTAAATAGAATTGCCAGTTTCTATTTCAGTTGTCTAGACAAAGCATCTATGTTTGCGATTCTAATTTTATAAACAACTCAGTGAACGGTGTCAGTGAACTCCGAAACCCCCTGTATTTCAAAATTTAGGTAAAGCAAGACACGACCCATCCATATAGACTGATGTTGCATCGTAAATATCATTGTAAATATTTATTCAAATACAGTTTCTGTGATAGAAAAATGTTTGCGTCAAATTTGGAAAAGATATACTGCATCTGTTTACGAAAATCCTCTCCTCGGCTTATCACCAAACTGCGTACTTAATTTTTTTATCTGGTACCGGTGTCAATGCCTCTTTAAGTTTAAACTAACGTCGGAATGAGATGATACCATGCGTTATCATCTCTCCACGCGCATAACCGGTTAATGCTGCAAAAGCCTTAAACAAACAAGGGAGACATTTTTTTTAGCAACGGAATCTTATCAGTTGATACTGTTTGAGGGAAAATCGTTACAATTCTTGGCCTAGCAAGCGGATAAATGTTTGGTAACGGCACCTACCTCGCATTTCCATTATAGCTCCGGCGGGTTTCCAACACGCACTGTCTTGCAGAGTCCTGCTGTCCAAATTGGCATCCTAGAAGGGTCCTTCAGGTCCCTCCAGAGCGTGGCGAAACGTCGACGCGTTCGAAAAAATTCGCGGCGCACAAAATACGATAGTTACACCGAGAGCAATAAATGCAATCGCGATTTTTGCAGCCTATCTATTTCTGGCAACCAGGAAAAAATGTACGGTGAACTTGGCGCAAGTTGCCAAATTGGAGGGGGCCAAGTGGGGAAGGGGGGCCGCGGGGCACCCATGGCATAGCGCTATTACGTAAGCCCCAGTGCACGTCCGCGAGAGCAGCATACCCACTTTACAAGGTTACGGCGGAGCGGCGATACCGCTGCCGCTTGCGTGTGTGCGTGTCAGTGTTGCCAGACGAAGTTTTAGAATTTCTTCATACGGCTTCCAAAAATTCTTCACATATGTTCGCGTAATAAAAACCTCGTTACACCACTAAAGACCCTATTAATAAACGCTTTAGTTGCCCTTGTTAATATTTAATAATGTCTAACCTGGTCTACAGTCATAAAACATTGTATCCAGAAATGGTTGCGAGTTGAACCTCCTTGTCAACCCATTAAAATAATACTCTTTCTTGTTTAGTTTGTTTTTATTTAGTTTTGCTGTTCTATAATTTATTAATAAAATAAAATAACGAATATATTTTTGCTATCGAAAAGATGTTGGCGCTATGGCAAACAGAACATTGTTTATAAATTGCAAATAAATTTATCTTTCCCACATGTTGCTCTGTTCTGGCGAGGTACATTTGATATTTGTGGGCACTAGCGTCGGTGTAGGTTATTTACAGGAACTGTTTCTTAACCACCACATGTATATAAAACAAGTGTTTCTGTGGTTGTTAAACGTGAACTAACGAGTTAATACTAACGGAACTTTATTACTTTATTACAAAAAGTTTATATCCGTATATTTACCATGAATAATAATTATTTGTAACTTTTTCCAAAAAGTAACACATACACGCTTTTATTTTATAAATGTGGCTATTCAATTTTCAATTATTTCTAAATGAATTTAATATGTGAAATAGATTGAATACAACACGTACTACACTATTATAGTACACTACAACTATGTATATTGATCGACATAATGATGCATAAAAAATTTACAGAATACTTGAAAACTAAGCTAAAATCACAAAATTCTTGACACTGCATTGATTCATCGAAATCTCCTGATTCTCTCCACAGAGTTGAAATTTTAAGTCTAAATCCGTCAATGTAAAGAAAATCTTCACCATTTGACAACATTGGTGAGGTCCGATGGTGTGTGTCTTCGCTCCGTTTTCCTCCTTATTATTATGACACGCTCGAATTGGTGGCCGTGCATCTATGTTTTTGCTGAAGGCTCTGATTGCGATTGTTTGTGCTACTGTTTCCCCTTTTGTTTTTCGGGCGACCTTTTCCGTCAACAAAGTCAATAACACTGCATTTACATTCAATTAATCGGGAAACATTGGGATTTTTCCATACGTTTAAAATTATAGAACTCTTTGAATATATTTTCAAATTACGTTTGAATAGTTATTAATATTTTTTTTAACGTAATCTGCCATTAATATTGTCTACATTTAGACATTGTCCTGATTCTAATACTAGGGTTCTGGGATGGGTATCTTTTAACACAATCGAATTCAGTTTGCTAATACAAACACGAAGATTTTTTACTGTATTGTAAAGGTATTAAGCTAATATAAATTAATTATCCTACAATTCCTATGAATGAAATCGTATGTATGTTCTTTGATACCAAATGTCTTCTTACCGAAAATCCCTCGAGCTTAAATTAATAACCTGAATTTTTCCTCATTCCTGCGGCAGGCAGACTATAGACCAGCTATATTTGGGGAGGCACCTTCTCTGCGGGCATGGTAGGGTGGAAGAATGTTGGCTAGGGTCAATGTGAGAGATTGATACCGGTTGACATTTGACCACCTCCCTAATTCGTCGTTCCTGGGCGCAAATGCGGCCTGCATAATAATATGCCGCTCCCTCTCCCGCACAAGTTTCCGACTTCTGGAATAATCCGCGTGTAGTGATTAGAATGAGGGGTAGATACATTACCATTATTATTCATTATTATCTCTCGTCTGCGACTTGGAATAATATTGATTTCGGAAATAATCAGTGAAAATTGTATACCCCAATTTTGTAGTCAATCAAATTATATTATTTTAAATAAACTTTCGTTTTTCACTTAGTGGATACCGTAGACCCAAATACACTGCTTTTTTTAAATTTAACGTGACACACGTCAGAAAATGGAACTTAATTTTTAATTTATCGTATTTCCTAGTTGTTTTGTTCTAGGGTCCTACACTCTTTTAACTATATTTTCCAAATTGCTTACAAGTTTCCTTTCTTGCTTATATTAAAGTTTGTTTAATTTTCCAAATATTTTGCCTGTCAACAGATTCTCTCTTCTGTATCTTAAATCTTTTTAGATTGTTGGAAGTTAAACGTCACCTCTTTTCTAATGACAAATGATTTCTTTATCAAAATGAAACATTTTAAAACACGTCGAATGTCAATGTGGCAAAAATAACAAATCAACACAGCTGACATGGTATTCTTTGCAATTTCATTTCGAATAATTCGAATTCAGAATGTCATGTTTAATTTTTCATTCAATCACAATTGAGGTGTATTTTTTTACCGAATATATCATATTTTTTGGTCCCAACTATTTTCAGAAGATTATCCCTCGTCTTCCGCTTGGGATCAAATTTGGATCCCGATATAGACACATCATAGAAGATAGGAGCTACGACTATCGATACTGGTTATTAAAATCACCATTCAAGAAATTAAAATTGTTAAATTGTCTTATTATTTTAATAAACAAATAAAATGACAACAAGCACAGCAAACTGGTACGACTCTGTTAAAAGACGCATCCTGAACTCCGCCCAAAGAATATCTAATAAATTCGAAGAAGAACAACTGCCTTGTTCCTTTACCTCTGTTTCGCTTCTATCCAAAATAAAACATCTCGATTTACAGCTCTGTATATTTTGATCTATTCCGATACGCTCGAATTGTTTTGTGCATTCTTGTTTCGGCAAGAAGGTTTGTGCTATTGTTGTTTCTTTTTATTGTTTCTGGTTACTTTTTTTGTACGGAGCCATTGACACCGCCCGTTGAACGTACAATCTAGTAACGAACAAAATATCTGTATTTCTTCCGAAATTTCCGGGAAAATATGTAAATATTGTGGACGCTGCTGTTGAGATAACATTCCTAAATGACGAATATAGGTTTCCTTCTGCCTCAAATCGTCAACCACAGTATAATATAACATCTTAATTATGCAAACTGGGTCACGTTGGTGTTTCCCTATTTGATTTCATGATTAATCAAAAAAATATGTATTAATTAGTTGTTATCATTATACAGGGAGATTCTGAAACATGTAACCAAACTTACACGACGGATATTAGACGTCAATATAAATTGTTTGGAGATTTAATTTACATGTTAAAGTGCACCTATCCAAGTTACAATCCGTTACAGTTGAAATCAAGAAAAGTGAAGATACAAATTTCTCTCTAAGCTTAAAAGATATTTTTTACAAATTTGGCACATTTGATGAATAACAATAATAATATTTGGTGAATATTGATAATATCCATTAACAGTGTGGGGGCAATACATGAGTCGCTGTAATTTATTTCAACCTATATTTTTTATACTTCATATTTTGATGAATTGCTTGCGATTGTTTGTGCTACTGTTTCTTCTTTTATTTTTCAGACAACTTTTTCCGTCAACAAAGCCAATAATTGCATTTACATTAAATTAAACTGACATCGGGATTTTTCAATACGCTTAAAATAATAGAACTGCGAATATATTATTAAATCCCTTTGATTAAATATACAGGGTGTCCGGAAATAATGAGCAAAAAATTCAAGGGATAATTCTAGACCGAAAATAAATGCTACCCCTCTCTATAACATTTTTTCCAAAACTGATTATTAACGTTAGTTAAAGTTAAAATTTTATTTTCGATATATGTAAATAACTTCTTAAGAAATCCAAATATTTACATAAAATTTATAAATCGGGGGTTTTTTGCGGACGAGAAATTCAAATATGTTTCTACTTTTGACGTCATTAGTAGAGGGCGCCACTTATGGCACATCATGTTTCTTTTAAATGACATAACTTTTTTCCTGCTTAGTGTATCCATCTGACTATGGAAACAATCGATTCTTCTACCTGTTATATCTGAAAAAGTGCACTGATTGAAAACTGTTATCGTTTCAGTTAAAGTGCCGTTTCTACTGAAAACACAGTAAAACGTTACTTGAAAAAGTTGTTCAGAACGGTAATTATGGAGATGTGCAAAATTTCAAGAAAATCGGCGAGGTTTGATGAAACCATATTTCAACATCAAAGCAGAATCACCCTGTATACCTTCTATAAACCCAAAGTGTTATTATATTGTTATTATTGCTCTTTCCATTATCCACTATGTTTATTAAGGACTACTTAGTAAAGAAAATGGCGCAGTCGCCAGGATTGCCCAATTTTAAAAATTGCCGAGAATTTTGAAAGAAAATACGCACTCAAATTGTAGGCAAATCGCTGCAAACATGAATATTATCACTGGAAATGCTATTTCTTGGTCTATATATAATCCATATATAAGTAGCTATATGGATTGTTACAATATTCTAACAATTATAATTTGGTGACATTTATCATAAACATTATAAATGTTAATGCGCCTCAATTTCATGGAAAGTACCAAGCGAATCTAAATACAAACCGCAAGGTCACGTATTGTCGAAAAATAACAATTATAGTTGCATGTATGCATATAATTTCGACTGTAATTATATTTTCAAATTTTAACATGACGCTCCAAAATGTAGATAATAAATGATTATTTATAAAATATTGGTAACCACCAAATCATGCCCAAATTATGTAATAATACTGACATTCATATTCATTTATAAAATAAATATTTAAATTGGTCTTTTCAAAACTAAGTCGTGATTATTCGCATGGATATACAGGGTGGTCCGTAGTGAGTGAGTCTTATACTAACTGTTGATTCTA